>CP092866.1:34357061-34402326 GCA_030710605.1 Cordylochernes scorpioides | reverse complement strand
GTTTATGTGTGTTATTAAATTTTCATTAAATTTTTATCTGAAAAAAAAAAAAAAAGACAAAGGCTTATAATATTGCCACGTGGAAAATTAGGAAAGACAAACTTCAGGAGAGAGAAAATAGAGATAACCCGGGCTCCTGGAGCGTAAATCGCCAACTACCCGGACTGTACAGCAGTTTAGAGGAGAAGTCTAGTCATGGGAGGGGGGGGGGGGGGGCAGATTGCTGAGGTGAACCAGGTAGTTCTAGGCCGGCAGGAAAAAAAAACTTCAGGAAGAAGAGCTATTTAAGGCAGGAACAATCTATAAATGATAAACAAAAGATAAGCAATGAGGAAATTTTACAGAGTAGAAAGATATAAACATCAAAAAGAATACTCTATTAATAAAATAGTAAATACCTTGCTACAATATCAAAATCTACAATAGATGACCTTCTAAACATAAGCTTTAGTTTGTTTCAACAAACCGTATGTTGGTGATGCGCAATTATCTCGGATCTAAATAAGAGTTAGAATTGATTTATTTTTTAATGAGAGAGATTTTTAGGATCTCAAAGGACGAACAAGTGATAAATTCCAAGTTCCTATCACCTTGGGAATTTGAAAAAAAAAAAACAATTAGAACTGATAAAAAAAATATGTAACATTACCATATATCTATATTTGTTTATATATATATATATATTTTATAATATTCTCTTTAAAAATCCAAGTTTTATTATTTTAAGCTCTTATCCACATCAAGTAATTATACATATCTTAATCAAATAGGCCATAGTTCTATTATTCAAAATATGACTCAAAAAGTTCTTTCAGATAATTGAATTGTCATCGCGAGTGAGCAAGTTGAAAAATGCCTGAAATGGACAAATTTACATAAAACGCTTTCATATGACAAATAAAAATGAAGGTGTGGGGTGGCAGATGTAATCATATATATTGGGAGAATAGATCATATAATTACACTGCGTGACATTGAAAATGGAACACCAAGAAATAGTGGCCAGAAAATTGTGCAAATTTCAGGGTAGACGCGCCTAACCGAGTTATGCAAATGATGTAAAATGCGCAGCTCTCGTGCGCACATGGAGTAAGATATAAGGGAAGGAACTTGCAGAAAGGACAGTATTCGTGTCGTTATTTCTTCAAGGAAAATCATTGTAGAAATTTTGTTCTTGTGTCAAAAGACACGTGTAATAACAGAGAATGCCAGGTCATCGTAAACGGAGGCAGTTCAAGCAGACAGACGCTTTTACGAGGGGCATGGTGATCGGACTGAAAAGGGCAGGTTGGTCCATACGTCAAATCGCAGCTGATACGCACCTTGGTGCGTCCACGGTGCACCGACTGTGGAGAAGATGGTTGGAAGAAGGAAATGTGGCAATTTATAGGAATATCGGAGCAACCAGAGTGACGTCAGCACGTGTGGATCGGCGTATCCTTCGACAAGCAGTGGCGGCCCCACAAGCCACTTGTACCGCCATCCTGCAACATGTGCAAGACACCCTAGATCATTCCATCTCGACCAGAACCATTTCCCGTCGATTGGTTGCTAATGGCTTGCACTCATGCCGTCCGCTAAGAAGACTGCCATTGACCCCACCGAATAGGCGCCAACGTTTGGAATGGTGCCGGGCTAGATCGACGTGGATGACGGAATGGCACAGGGTCGTGTTCTCAGATGAGTCGCGTTTCTGCTTGTCCAGTGATAGTCGCCGTGTACGCGTGTGGCGTCGACGTGGAGAAAGGTCCAATCCGGCAGCAATTGTGGAACGCCCCACCGTGCGACAACGTGGAATCATGGTTTGGGGCGCAATCGCGTATGATTCCAGGTCACCTTTACTTCGTATTCAGGGCACTATGACGGCCCAACGATACGTTGATGATGTGCTGCGACCGGTGACACTCCCCTACCTTCAGGAGGTACCCAATGCCCTTTATCAGCAGGATAACGCCCGAACGCACACTGCTCGCATTAGCCAACAAGCTCTGCAAGATGTACAGATGCTTCCCTGGCCACCGTACTCTCCTGATCTCTCACCAATCGAGCACGTCTGGGACATCATTGGACGCCGTTTTGCATGCCTTGCCACAGCCGCGTTCAGAAGACGAACTGTGGCAAATGGTTGAGAGGGAATGGAGAGCCATCCCTCAGGACGCCATCCGTACTATGATTGACTCTCTACCTAGACGTGTTGCTGCGTGCATCGCCGTCCGCGGTGGTCCTACTTGCTACTAAGCCGACGCCGTTCTCGCTCTGTATTATGACTATCATTTTGAAATAAAGATCACTTATTGTTCGTCCCTGTCTCTCTCTGTCTGCCGAGTTTCATCACTTCTGGCCACTATTTCTTGGTGTCAATGTCACGCAGTGTATATGAAACATTATATCGTGATAATGTTTTTTCACGTTAATTTGCATTAGGTATAGTTTAAATCTTTCAGGGAAACATACTTCATCCTTTTAGATTTATTTAGGTAAAACTTTAATAAGTCTTTGAACTGGCTGTCGTTCTAGACCCGTTCTTGTCGAACGAGCTAGTGTTCTAGCTTATATATTTGATCCTCTCCAACTTTTATTCCCACCTACTCCCTCACGATGACAATGCAATTATCTCTAATTTGCATTGTCGTTTTAAATAATAGAACTGTGGCTCACATAATCGTTTTAAATGATATATTATTACTTGATGTGGATATACGAGTTTTTATATTCTTGAACAATTAAATCTTAATTTTAAGCATATAATATATAACAATATGCATATAATATTATATACATCAAATTATTGTAATATATATATATAAGAAATAGAACCATGATGATATATTTAAAGCACTTTCAATTGATATGAACATAGAGCAGCAGCTTTACACACCCAAGATAGTGGACGTTGCTGCTGCTGTGATAGAGATGTATGGGGACATCTGAGGCTTTTCATTGGGCACAACATCAACAACAACTTTCGATTGATTCTAAGAGTTTTGGGCTCATAATTCCAAGGGGTTCGTGTTAGAAAAATCTGATATGTTAAATCTCTTCTCTCTTTAAAGTTCTGAGCGATTGAATCTGACTCTCAACTGGTTCCAATTTGTATATTGATTTTGATAATTTGGCATTTCAAAATATTTTATTGATATTTAGTCCATTGTTACACAAACAAATAAGATATGTAAACAATGATGATAAATAATATTATTTACAATTTAGTGTGATAAAATACATATTTTCAGGGAGGGAGGCTCCTCCACCTTGAGAGAGTCCTCCTCCAGACAAGGACGGGATCAATCTGAATGTTGAGATAAAATATATAGGCAACTCTTTGCAGACGCCAGGATGGCCAGGGTGTCGTCATCCAGGCCTCGCCCGAAGACCCAGCC
Source organism: Cordylochernes scorpioides (assembly GCA_030710605.1). Classification (NCBI taxonomy): domain Eukaryota; kingdom Metazoa; phylum Arthropoda; class Arachnida; order Pseudoscorpiones; family Chernetidae; genus Cordylochernes; species Cordylochernes scorpioides. The sequence goes on along the minus strand of CP092866.1, from coordinate 34,398,946 downwards.
CTGCAAGTCAGGGGGCTGATGGATGATGGTAAATGCCTCCTAGATGAGAGGCTTGACGCAGCGGCAGGACCAGTACCGGTGGGCTAGCGTCAAGTCGCTGGACCCACAGACGACCCAGAACTGTTGGGCCGAGGCTGGATGTGGCAAGGCGTGTGCGGCTAGTCTTACTGCTACATCTGCGTCATGGCCGGAGAAGGCACAGCGCCGAGTGACGACCATGAGATGGTGTTGGGGAGATCCAAATATATAATCCACCTCCTCCCTAGCTGGGTGAGGGTGATGGGCAGCCAGGCGCGGACGTTTTAGCATCCGACGGGCAGTGCGGTTGGTGATGCGCAAGAATGGAGTCTTTGTCCCGCGAATCACCACAGCTTCCACGATGGTGCTAACGCGGAAGGCTCCGCGAAAATTCTCGTCCGTCAAACGACGGCAGAAACTGGACAAGGAGACTGCGCACGCCAGGGCACACCGCGTTGGGCGAGTGAGGGGAGTAGTTGTCCAAGGACGTAGACGTCAAGCAGATGTCAATCTCACACTTCTTGAGAAAACAGCAGACTGGATTCTCCGCGAAGAGCTGCGATGCTGCGTGCGTTCAGGATCGCAATTCGAAGATTTATTTGGGGGTGAGAGCATAATTTCTGGCGCGCGAGTGCTTCTTATACAGGGTACTACTTGTTTCCCTTGTTGAGCCTTGAGCGCGCTGGCCAATTTGGAGATGGCCTTCCTCTGCTCGACGCTTGATTGCGCAATTAGTCTGTCCATCTTTCCATTATGCGTAGGTGCATGAAGGAGATCTTCTCTCTCCATACTCTTCTCACTCCGTTTCGCAGAGTAATGGAAGCTTCCCGACGGGCATCAGCCAGCAGGAATCGCCCATCTCCAACATCCTCTTGACAATGGAAGTCACCTGTCCGTAGGGCTGAAGTTCTGCGATGAAAATAGCGTCCTCCACGAAGAAGAGGTTTTGCCCGGCACGATGGGGGAAGGCCCGCAGGGTGACGTCCTCAATGTCGAGGCCTTCTTTTATCAACTTGCACACTGGAGAGAGGCCGATCAGGCTGTGCCCCTCCATCTACATTAGCTGGTAGACGGAGCTCTTGCCCAGCTTCGCCTCCAGCGCCAGAAAGTACTGGGCCTGGCTGAAGTGGTGGCAGAATTCAAGATAGACACATTGCTCTACCTTGCCCACCGCCGACCTGACTCTGAACGCCGCTTGCTTCTGCCGAGTCGTCGAACATTCCTGAAACTTGCTCTTGGGCATGGTGCGTTGGTTGAGGGTTGACTTCGCAGCCTGGACGCAGCTCCTCTTAGATTCCCGTCCTTCCGCCTGGGAGTCAACCGGCCTCTTTCTCCTGGGCTCCAGGAGGTTGATTAAGCCGTCGTTTTCCTCTTCCATAGGGAGTTGATCCTCCGATCGACGAGATCGGCCCAGGTCGTCGATGGCTTGCCTATGCCAGGCTGTTGTTGGATGGTCCTCTCTGGCGACAGAGGGATGCTGATGGCATCAGCGGTTACGGATGGGAATTGGCTTTCAGCAATGCCATTGGTGGCCTAGGAAACCCCATAAAAATTCAGTATTTTTCTCTTCTTCTTCTTCTAAAGGCGTTCGAGAATTTTCGAGCCATCAACGTTGGAGCAGAAGCGTGCGCTTGTGGTAAGATTGTAATAACTATTTCGTAATTTTTTAATGATATATAGTATCAAATATTTCACAATATTGTCGAGTGGAATAAAATAGAATACTCAAAGTATATCGGAGAACAATAGCTCTATCTCCGACAAGAGCATATTATATAATTATTGATTATACATATATGGATAAAAATATTTGAATCAGAGTTAATTCTATTTGAATTAGAGTAAATGCAGATGTTCTCAAAGCAAGCTAGTTGTTAAATTGGACGGGGGAACACTGAAGTTTCGCGCCTCAGGTGCGTATGCGTCTCAGGTGCCCTCGTTCTAAACATAAAGCAATCAGGCTGCCAATCCGTCCATTCTTTCCAAATGGCGATGTATTTACATCTCGCATTATCTATAACCATAAAAAAACATTATCACAAAAATAATTATCACACATTTTACATACAGGGATATTATTTCTATGAAAAAAAGACACTCCGGCCGGTTAGAGTTTTTTTATTTTCTCAACGTTTCAAACAAAAATATTTTGTCTTCGTCAGGAGAAGTAAATAAAGCATTTGGCAAGGCGTTAAATCTATCTTCAGGAGGCATATTATTATTATTATTTTGCTAATGTGTACATTTCTGTGAAAAATAGATACTTCGGCCAGTTAGAGTTTCATTTTCTCAACGTTTCAACAAAACCTTTTGTCTTCGTCAAAAAACAAAAGATTTTTGTTGAAACGTTGAGGAAAAAATAAAACTCTAACTGGCCGAAGTATCTATTTTTCACAGAAATATGAATGCCAGCCAGGCGCGCAGCCTCTATCTTAAAGATAATGTGTAAATTGTTAGCTATCATCATGATAAAAAAAAATGATAGGTAAAAATGAAGTCGTATCCATGAATTATTCTCCACTCAACCAATTTTCCAATGCTAAGTATTTCATATTTACAGCCATTGAACAATTAGATTTAAATGATTCAAAATAAAAGCAGCGGACACAATCCTATATTGAGTAAAGAAATAAACAATTTGATAAACAACTTACTAATCAGTTACTTCATATTAAATTAAGTTCGAAATTCGCGATGACTGTCCCCCGCGCGCTTTTTATTTTTTAATCAGAGAGAGAAAATGGTTTTACGGGATACTAAATAAAATGTATGATTTTCGAGCCCAGCTATTATTTTTAATCATATAAATCTAATTGCTCAATGGCAGTAACTAAAATATTTATTTTTCCATTTAGTGCATTTTAATAAAAACTTTTTTTAAAGGTATTTTTATTAATTAACTAGCCGAATTACCCGGGTAACGCCCGGGTTTTACCCGATTAAATGTTTTTATTCGAATACTATTCGCTACAATTATAAATTGGCGCCGTGAATGTCACTCTTTTGAAAGGTCCCGCTCCAAACTTTGTGTCTGAGAAGCGATAATTTTATAGAGAGATGATCTGGCTTTTTGTGTCTTCTGCTCGAATGAATGTTTTTTCTGTTAGAATTTTGTTCCTGCATACTAAAAATTAACTATCTTCACCCGTGTTCTCTGTTTTTTTTTTGGAATTTTTCCCGATATAATTTTGTATCTGATAATAAAACATGATACAGCAATATAGTCATCATCATTTTCTGAATTAAAAAAACAACTATTTTTGCCCAGAACCTGTCAATTTCAAATTTTCTTGGCTAAAAATGCGACAAATATCTCTTCCAGTATTTCTCTATGTCCTGTTAAAACACGTTTTACATGTACAATAGGTCAGCTGATTTTGCCTCCCATCTCACCGCTAGAGGCGCTGCTTGCGAGCGAAAGGGTAAATTTGCAACGCAATTTGCAAATAACTCGAAGAATATTTGGGATAGAGACCTGAAATTTTCACTATAAGTTTTTGCAGATTTTACTCTATATACTGGTAAAATTTCAGTCAGATTGGTTACGTATTGTGGACATGTATAGCCGACATAGGAACAAACACACACACATACATACACTGACTTTTATATATATAGGGATTTTATATATTTTTTATTTTTGAAAAATATATACTAAAATTATTTTAAAATTTTACCTTTTCAAAAAATCTCCCATTTCTGTAAAATCACTGATTATTTTCTATTTTAAAAAAGTCTTCACTTATGTAAATTTTTAAAAATGCAACAAAAATCGAAAGCGCTATCTTTAAAACTAATAGCTTTTTTTTTTTCTTTTAAAAAATTTACATACGTTTATATAGAAAAATTAGTATTTAAATTGAAGAAGAAAAAATCATTTTTAGATAGATTTTTAACCGAGAAAAGATAGATTTCCAACTTTGTGTCAAAGAGAAAAATTAATATTTTTAAATAAAATAACAAAAACAGATTAGAAAAAAAATTACGCCGCAAAATCTGATTCGAATCATTATTTAAATATTAAAGTCTCTTATCACGATAGAGAGAGATAATTGTAAAAAATATATATTATTTTGTTTTGAAAGTTTAAATAGAGAATTTCTCTTCGCCTAGAAATTATTTTTTATTATTGAATGAATATAGTATTTTATAGGAATGGAGTTGATTATACCAGGAGGAAACTTCGCAAGTACCTTCAGCAAGATGACAACCTTCCAAAGACTCGATCCAAGCTTCGCAAGCTCCTTTCGTCCATTTTGACTTCCAAGAAAAACGTGGAAAAGATATTCATGGAAGAGGACGAGCTGTTTATCGTTCTACTGGAAAAGATGGACAGCTTGGAAGACGAAAGTAAAAGCTATATCATCAAGATCTTCGTCAAACTCATGGACAGCGAGAATTTCAAGAAGTACGTTGCAGAATCTTCAAGGATATTGGAAATTCTGACGTATTCTGAACTTGATAGTCCATATGGACCTTTACTGCTCAACTACGCCTCCAATGATCTGCTAGCAAATTCCGAGAAGTTTATAGAACTCTTTGACTACGTAAGACTTTCCAAGGATCCAATAATGGCCCAGAAAATCTTCAGAAAGGTATGCAATCTGCTAGAGAAAGCACCAAAAAGATTACTAAAGAAGAATAGCCTTCATCTTCGTCAAACTTTCATGTGGCTTCTGGCCAATGAAAGTCCGTGTAAGGCACAAGCATTGGAATTCATTGGACGGCAGATGCCTAGAGCCGTATCAATCGCCTTTATTCTACCTCTGGTACGGGAAGCTTTGCCCTTGTTCTACCGACTGGTGTATCACGACAGCGTGGAACTTCGATGTCCAGCGTACCGTATTATTATCACTCTGGAAGAAATGGCAAAGCATATACCGTCAATCAATCAGGTACTGTCTTTCTATAGACCTGCCGTAAACCTGATGGAGATGGTATGCTAGTAGATCATCCTAGATTCTAGAAAATTCCCAAATATGGCCACCTCATCAATTTCTTTTATTTATATATCGCATATTTTTAAAACCGTATTTTCATTTTTTTTGCCTATTTTCACTTATTTTTAGGATTTTTTTTTTGTCTTGCATTTTGTAAGCTTTCTTTAGAAATAAAACTTAAAAATAAAAACTTTTCTATTTAACATTTTGTTGGATTTTTTTTATTTACTTATTTAAAAATCTATGTATTTCTCCTATCATGTAAATATATGAAACGAACTAATGTAACCAACTACATAGGTTGTTTAGCATTTAATTATCCTTACTTTTATTACCAATGCAAAGTGTTACATTTTGTGAAAAAAGGTATGTATTTACCGGAAAAGGGCGGTAAAATGAAAAAAAAAAAGGGCATTTGATTGTAAAACTAAGGTTACACGATCAGGATATGTTTTTTTTTCCCTGATGGTTACATTTGTTACCAATTTTCGTTTTCTGGCTTATAGAGTTCGTATTAAAGTGAATGACTCACTCAGGTAGCTGTTGCTAGTTTTTATATAAATAAATAAATTTCGATTTTTATAAAAGAAACATTCGCGGTATAATTTCAATTTTCGGTTTACAATCATCAGCCGCGTTATAGTGTATTTTAAATAGTTATATTAGGATATGAAAATTAGATACTATTTTAGACGCGTAAGATTCTTTTTGAAATTAAACAATTTCTAATGCCCTTACTGCAATTTGTTTATTTACAAAAATAATCTTACGCGTCTAAAATAGTTTCTAATTTTCATAATAGATGGCGCGCTAGTGCATCGTAATATTAGGATATATTAAAGATATAAGGTTGACCCAAAAGTTCGTAAACACCTTAGTTTTTGTGAGTTGGAGAGAAAGAAGGCTGAACCAAATGTGTACAGAGGGAAGGTATTGAATGATATATAGCTAATATACAAAGTTTATGGTTTGTCAGATAAAAATATTATTGATGATTGTGCATCACTCATTGACCCAACCTTGTATATCCAAATTCAATTTTTTACAAGTGTTTACGAAATTTTAGGACAACTTTGTATATTCAATTTTTTACAAGTGTTTACGAAATTTTGGGACAACTTTGTATATCCAAATTCAATTTTTTACAAGTGTTTACGAAATTTTGGGACAACTTTGTATATTCAAATTCAATTTTTTACAAGTGTTTACGAAATTTTGGGACAACTTTGTATATCCAAATTCAATTTTTTACAAGTGTTTACGAAATTTTGGGACAACTTTGTATATTCAAATTCAATTTTTTACAAGTGTTTACGAAATTTTGGGACAACTTTGTATATTCAAATTCAATTTTTTTACAAGTGTTTACGAAATTTTGGGACAACACTTTGTATATCCAAATTCAATTTTTTCAAGTGTTTACGAAATTTTGGGACAACTTTGTATATCCAAATTTAATTTTTTACAAGTGTTTACGAAATTTTGGGACAACTTTGTATATCCAAATTTAATTTTTACAAGTGTTTACGAAATTTTGGGACAATCTTTTAAATACGTATATATATTTTTTTATTAAAAAGGCATATATTGGATCAAAAAAGCATTATCTTACCAATATATGCCTTTTTAATTAAAGATTATTTATGGATTGCTCTATTTCAATACATATATTTATAAATTCGATATTTCCATCTCTCTATCGATAAAATTTGTAACAATTATAATTTTATGGCAATATGTTTCTTTTTAATTAACTGATTAACTAAGTCCTCTTATTCAATAACCTTTATCATTATAATAAGGTCTGTGTGTAGAGATATTATTTAATGATATATTATTAAAAATAAACACATTACCAAAAAAATGTAATTGATAGATATTTCATATTGACTGGTCAATTTTATATATAATATAAATAATGACCGGTCAATATAATTATTCTTTTTTTATCATCATTTTTCAGCATCTTTGTTTTCTGGCTTCTGTAAATAACGACCGTCGTTAGTTAGACTTAATATCTAATCTAAATTACTCTAATATGAATATATTGTATAATCCTATTGTCTAAAACATTTTACATTAAAGGTGACCTGTCTATAGCGCCCCCTCTAAATAGCGCCCGATTTTAAACATTAAAATGTAAACATTTTACATTAAAAGTGACCTGTCTATAGCACCCCTTCTAAATAGCGCCCGATTTTAAACATTAAAATGTAAACATTTTACATTAAAAGTGACCTGTCTATAGCACCCCTTCTAAATAGCGCCCGATTTTAAACATTAAAATGTAAACATTTTACATTAAAAGTGACCTGTCTATAGCGCCCCCTCTAAATAGTGCCCGATTTTGAACATTAAAATGTAAACATTTTACATTAAAAGTGACCTGTCTATAGCGCCCCTTTAAATAGCACCCGATTTTATACATTAAAATGTAAACATTTTACATTAAAACGGACCTGTCTATAGCACCCCCTCTCTATAGCACCTTATTTTGGTGAGTCCCCCCGCTATAGACAGGTTTAACTGTATATCTATTTTGCGTGAGTCGACTTGTGGAGGGTTGGCTATTATTTTCAACAGATGTTCCCCTGAGTTAATCCATGGCCCTAAATTTATAATGAGCCTAATCAAGCATGGTTCGGCCTGCCACATTAAAATCACTGTAAATATGATATTGCATGGGGTAAAGAAATGCAAGACCATTTATCTAAAACATGTTTGAAATCATGATTGAAATTGACCATTAAAACATGAAAGTTAAAAAAAAAGTATGTGTATGAACCAGGAAGATACATAAAATATGTATATGTGACGTACTTTTTCTTTTTTAAACACATTACCTAGAATTGAGGGGATATGGATGAGTTTATATGTCACATATAAAACAGATTCTTAGTAATCAAAGAATGATACACAATTTTAAGGTGATTGAACATGTTTGAATACATTCCATGTTCAATGGCTAAGTGATTCAGTAGCAATATTGGAATATAACACATGTCCGCATATAATAGAGTTGACTGCAAAAGAATACTTTCAACAAAACTTTGTTTTTCTAGTTATATCGCTTATAACACTTTTTTTCCCAAAGGAACCTAGTCCTAAATAACCCCTTGTACAGTAGAACCTCCCTGTAAAGGACACCTAATTGTAGAGCCAAAGTGTCCTTTAGGGAGAGGTGTCCTCTTACTGGAGAGTTGCTAAATAGTAAAAATGGTAATTTTGCAAATGAAAACTGTCCTTTGTAGAGAGGTGTCCTTTAGCACGAGTGTCCTCTCATGGAGGTTCTACTGTATAGATGACTCTTGATGTAGATTATACTACCCTTTTGTCCAAGAGAGATAAAATCGGGTTCTTGGAACAGCTTTTGATTTTACCATGATCCTTGAATAAACTTATAATAGCAAGATATCACTTTACAGGGTAATAAGACCAAATCCAAATAAATTAACTGTGCATGACCTTTTGGTAACAATGCTGCTACTGAAAGGTCACATACTATTAATTTATTTGGTTTTGGTCTTATCTTGTAGTTCTAATCTATAATCTAAATTGTACCTTATAAAGATTTCACTCTGATAACATATAATTTGAATTAGAGATATGACTCACAAAATAACCTTACCACAAATTAGAATAAATTATTTGTACATAAGTTTCTGTAACAGTATTGTTACCTGAAGTTCTAGATAATAAAATACTTGATACTTTAAGTGTTATTTGTCTAACAGGTTTATTTGTAATTTTGTGGAAGAGCATTGCTAAAGGTATTATATCTTTAATTTAGATATACATTTCTCTACAGTCCTAGATGCATATGTACATAGTTTGTGTAAAAAATCAATTTACTATATTCAATAGCAAGTGCATGGTATATAATAACTCAGTCCAATACAATATTGAAGTAATCTGGAGATTATAAACACAAGGTAATTAAACCAAATAGTCTGTGACATTTCGGTAAGAGCATTATTACCATCTTCAGACAAAAGTACTGAATGTAAATGTAAGTACTTTTGTCTGAAGATGGTAACAACACTGTTACCGAAATGTCACACACTATTTATTTCTTTGGATTTGGTCTTATTACCTTGTGTTTATAATCTACTAGCCGAATGACCCGGGCAACGCCCGTGTTTTTACCCGACTGTAGATGTTACAACGGTGATCCTTAGGTCTCTGGTTCAAATCCGGCTCGAGGGAGCCGGCGAGCACGTGACCTCCCTGTGCGCGCGCATCCGTGACAGAGGCCGATGAGGAAAGACGGTCGTGACTATATATAGGATAATCCAAATTGTGCCTTATAATTGTGCCTTTTTTTAGGGCTAGAAGACCCATTTTTGTAGGCCAATTAGCCCGGATTCTCAACTAACCTTGTGCCTTATAATCTGGAGATTAAAATGGTGATAAGGCTGGGAGTGTTTACCACTTATGAGTCATATCCTCCCTCTTTCAATTTGTATTCATTGCAGGATAAGGGCCGTTGAAATAAATTTTAATTATATATATATATTAGAGGAAAAATAGCGTTAAAAATATGGTTATTTATTTATTACCAGTTGCAAATAAGACACGCTATATCCGATCTGGATAATTGCGCGTGAAACTATTTACAATAATTCTTATTGTAGTAGAGTAGGTAAAAAACAGAATATGGTTATAATTTTTATCTTACAGGAATCACGAGCACTATAAACTCTTTCAATAAAATAATCCCTTGTATCAAATGCTAAGGTAAAAGTATAAGACATTTTCAAAATCTTTAATCTCTAGCTTACAGACACGAACGCCCTTCCTTCTAAAGGAGAAAACACGATCTAGTTTTCTCCTCCAGAAGGGCGTTCATGCCTGAAAGAAAGAAATTAAAGATTTTGAAAAGAAACTTTTCTCTGGAAGTCTGAAACTTTTACCGTATATAGCACTATGCACATTTATTTATGATGTACTAGAGCGCCATCTGTTATCAAATTATAAAACTATTTTAGAGGCGTATTATTCTTTTTAAAATAAAACAATTTCTACTGTCCTTACTGCGATGTAAAAATTAAAGGGAGGGCCTGGCTCATCAGTGGTGAACCCTCCGAGCGGTATAATATAAACTTTAGTTAGAAATGTCGCTATTTCTCTTTGAAAATAAATTTCGATTTTTATAAAAGAAACATTCGCGGTATAATTTCAATTTTCGGTTTATAATATAACTATAAACATACTCAAAACTCTTTTGTGAAGTTCATGATGAAATATTTTCGAAAATGACATATTTTGTTGATTATTTTTTTTTTATATCGTCTGAAAATAGTTTTTATGTATTTTATTTTCACACACCATTTCCCCCCTTAATTTCTAACTATATTTAGCTTCAGTTATTCGAAATCACCTTTATTAAAGTTTACTGATTTTAGCAATACCCTTTATATTGCTCTTAAATGTACAAATTTTATCATAGATGTTTAAATGTCCATATTAACTTTTAAATTAAATTAGTTTAATATATTGTATATATATTTCGATCCTCTATATATGAAGAAATAAAAAATATTAAATGACGTTGTTTTGCCTTTATTGTGATAATTTCATATTTGAATTCCCTACATTATGACAATTTGAAACAAATGCTTTATAAATTCTGGGTTTTTAAGTTGAATAAGAAAATTATCAAATATTTAAAAAATGCAGTAGTTGATTATCTACAAAGTAAGAAAGACGCACACTCTATAAAAGGATAACTTCCATCATTGCTAAACATACTGTAAATAACTACCTTGCGATTTATTCTATCTGCTTATGCTGTTGCTTATTTCTTTAATGTATATGTTTATTCAATGCTCTTTTTCTTAATTGTTTATTTCTTTTTGATAATTCTGTTACCTACTCTACTACAATATGAATTATTGTAAATAGTTTCACGAGCAATTATCCAGATCGGATATAGCGTGTCTTACTTGAAACTGGTAAATCTACTTATATATTTGCCTTATTCTGTCTGTTTGTCTGTATGTCTGAAGCTCACGGATAGAATGCGCGCCCATTGGCTGCCAGCGAACACGTGGCCTCCCTGCCCCCCTCTAGACAACCCTGTTATCAGCTGTGCGATACATACACCTGTCTATAGCGGCCACTCTAGACAACCCTGTTATCAGCAGTGTGCTACATCCACCTGTCTAAACAGACCACTCTGTCTATAGCGGCCACTCTAGACAACCCTGTTATCAGCTGTGTGATACATCCACCTGTCTATACAGACCACCCTGTCATAGCGGTCACTCTAGGCAACCCTGTTATCAGCTGTGTGATACATCCACCTGTCTATACAGACCACCCTGTATATGGCGGCCATTCTAGACAACCCTGTTATCTGATGTGTGATACATACACCTGTCTATAGCGGCCACTCTAGACAACCCTGTTATCATCAGTGTGTTAAATTCACCTGTCTATACAGACCACCCTGTCTATAGCGGTCACTCTAGGCAACCCTGTTAACAGCAGTGTGATACATACACCTGTCTATACAGACACCCTGACTATAGCGACCACTCTAGACAACCCTGTTATCAGCTGCCTGTCTATACAGACCACCCTGTCTATAGCGGTCACCTTAGGCAACCCTGTTATCATCAGTGTGTTACATTCACCTGTCTATACAGACCACCCTGTCTATAGCGGTCACCTTAGGCAACCCTGTTATCAGCAGTGTGATACATCCACCTGTCTATACAGACCACCCTGTCTATAGCGACCACTCTAGACAACCCTGTTATCAGCTGTGTGATACATCCACCTGTCTATACAGACCACCCTGTCAATAGCCACCCAAGACAACGTTTTTAAAATATATTCGCACTCGGTAAACCCCGGGCGTTGCCCGGGCCTTTCGTCTAGTAAATAAATAAAAGGATAAAGAAACAGTTTTAAGGTTATTAACCCTTAATTACTCGCGCTGGGTGTATTACACCCAGTAAGATACTAAACTGTAAAAATAAACTGTAAATAATAAATATAGCAGCTTGAGTGTCTCGCTAGCTTATTTATTTGTGGTGAAGCATAGATTGACCTAATGAATTTCAAAAATATACATTTAACTTTTTGTTAATCAGATAAGCTGGGTGGTTCACACCAGCGCGAGTGTTTACGTAACACTTTTGGCAGACTGTGAGTGACAGCTCGCCTATATTTTTTAGGTTTTAGATTCAGTCGGATGTATTTCTGTTGGATTTGTTCACATATTCTTTGTTTGCTCTTTATTCCTATCTCTCCAAAAACTATCGTTTGCTATTAATTTTTAAAATATTTCATGGGTACTTCAACTCTCTCTTATTCTGAATCCGAAAATGAAGTTGTTGGTGGTACATCGGATATATCTTTTGATTAAAATACCGAAATATATAGCTACCACGATTCTGAATCCGAGTTAGAATCTGAAAACGAAGAATTTGGTTCATCTTCAACTTCCAGTTTCTTTGTGGGGAGAGACCAGACAACGCGGTGGAAGACCAGTGAATGGCAAAGGTAAGAATTCGCTCTTACAACATAATTTCTCACCTTCCTTGCCCGAAAAGAGATGGAAACAACATCACAACATCTGTTGGAGCTCACACAAAATTTATCACAAATAAATTAGTTGAAAAATAGTATGTAACACCAATCAATATATCTCAAGGATTCGAGGAAATTTTTCTCGAGAAAGGGATGCAAAAGATACTAATGATGTATAAATTTGGGCTCTTATTGGACTTTGTAACTTTCTGGGACAAGAAAGGCCTGCCAAGAAATATGGGCAGATGATGGAACCGGATTCAAAATTTTCCGGCCTGTAAATGAATCGCGAGCGATTTCTATTTTTACTCAGGTTTATCCGTTTCGATGATTTTCCCACACGTGAAATAATAATTTAAAAAATGACAAACTAGCTCCAATTAGAGTAATATTTGAAGAATTTGTTACAAACTGCTAAACTATGTATCATCCTGGAGAATATTTGACAGTAGATGAAAATATTATTTCATTCAAAGGCCGATGTAGTTTCAAGCAGTACCTTCCCAATAAACCCGCAAAAAGGGGCATAAAGACTTATGTGTTATGTTGTTCCCGCTCAAGCTATGTGGTAAATCTTGAAATATACGCTGGCAAGCAACCTGAAGGCCCTTATTAAATAAGTAACTCTCCCAACAATGTAGTTGAAAGACTTGTACAGTAAAACCCCTCTATAGTGAACCCCATTGGGACGGGACTTTTGGTTCACTATAGCCACGGTTTGGGTATTTAAATTTTTTTTGAGGATATAATTAAAGGGCATGCGCAAAAAAAAAAAGGCTACCTCTTAATATTGGCTGCTTTTTTCCTCCTAAAAATTAACCTATTTCTATATATTAAAGCTGTATATTAAAATAAAAACAAAATCATGTGAAAATATTGCCTTTTTGATCAGTTCCTCTGATAATTTAATTAGTATAAATGCAACCTGCCCCCCATATGTCAAAAAAATCCAAGAAAAGTATACCTTATATATAAAAATTAAATAAAAACTTTATTAATAATATTTTAAAAGGTATAAAAAATATATATATTTTATATAAATAAATATTATTTTACAATATAGGATACAAAGGCTTAATTGAATAAGTCTGTTATTTTTCTGCTTTAACATATTCCTCAAAAATTTGGTTTCATATCTAGCAAAGAAATCGTCATTTTTTTTAAATGAAGCCTAGCTTGTACTAACCACGTATACAAGGCTTCTAAAAGTGGATAATGACACTGACGATAGCGGCAATAGTTGGGATTGATTCCTCTTTGTAGCATTTTTTTTATAGTCTTCTTTTTGCCCCATATCGTAGAAATGCTACTTTTGCTCATTTTCATTTTCTTCCGAAGTTCCGCTTGCGATGTACCACTCTCAATAGCTTTTATGATGGTTAATTTCTTTTCAAGTGATATCTTGGTACGAGCGACTTTTTCTTTGGCACTTCCATTATCTTTTAAAACTGGTTTTAATAATTTAAATCATGTTTTAAGGAATTTTCCTAATGTAGAGTTAAGAAATTTAGTTTTCAATAAGGCATGAAAAATTTATAAAAGTGTGCAGTATAAAAATATAACGTGAATAAAAACACCCAATGTCGCTAAATTCTTTGTTTTGAATTGCGATCTGTGAGCTAGAGCTCACACAAAATTTTAATTAGTTTCGAAAATTATAAATTTGGAATTTTAGAATTAAAATTAAAAGTTCGTTATAAGCATGGTATTTTTGATAGAATTTAATATTTTGGGACCAAAATTGGGTTCGTTATAGCGATAGTTCGCTAGTTTGAAAAGTGAAAAGTTCGTTATAAACGATGGTAGTTTTAATGGAATGGAATTGGGGATTTTCGATGGGTTCGTTATAAGGGAAGGTTCGTTATATCCATGGTTCGTCTTAGCGGGGTTTTACTGTACTTCCAATCTCCGGGTCAAAACGCAACATAACTACTGACAATTGGTATACCAGCTATCCTCTTGCAGTAGTTATTTTGAATGACCATAAATTGACCTTAGTAGGAACACTCAAAAAGAACAAAAAAGAAATACCACCTGAATTTATGCCAAATCGCGCACGATAAGTGTTTATCTCAAGTTTCCGTTTTCAAAAAAATGTCTCCCTTGTATCATATATTCCTAAAAGGGGCAAAAGTGTCATTCTTTTCATCTACAATGCACTCAACAGCAACAATTGATGAAGAGACAAATGAAAAGAAGAAGCTAGAAATGATTACTTTTTACAACATGACAAAAGGAAGGGCGGACCTATTGGATCAAAAGACGTCACTCTATTCCGTGGGACGACGTGCCAAAAGATGGCCCCTGTGTATATTTTTTGAACTTTTAAATATTGCTGGATGATGTATATATATTGTTCATTTGTTTTAGATAAATATAAAATGAACAATATATATACATCATTTTATATTTATCTAAAACAAATGAACAATATATATACATTTTATACAGTTAATTCCAAACTTCTTTTTGATAGGAATCAACTCCAAAACATATACAAAAGAAGAAAGGATTTCCTAAAAGCTCTTTCACTTGAGTTGGTAACAGAGTATCATCATATCAGGTCTACTACCAAATCATTTTTCGAAACCACTTCGAAGTATTGTCCGGAAACATGCTGGTCAGTCACCAGAAACTATGGTAAGTTTTATGTCAAAATATAATTGAAAAAATTATCTCTAATCGTTTCATATTTTAGGAAGACTTTCCAGAACCTCTTTCAAAGGCCCAGAAAATATTCAATCTTTGTTCTTATTTTTTTATAATCTTTGTTCTTATTTTTTTGATCGTAAGACCAAAACACTATGTCAGAAGTGCTAAAAAAGGTTTGTAAATAACATTCTATTATAATGTGTAGGCAATGTATGTAAATATTTCGAAAATTGTATCCCAGATTTAACAAAATTGATTTGGTGCTTAAATCAACATTTTAGTTTTTAAAATATTTTAAAATATAAATATTACTCAAATTATTGATTAAAATATCTAATTGTTAATAAAATAATTGTATCATGCAAAAATGTTTGAAATTTATTTTGTTTTAAGTGATATTCCACCAGGTTAAAACACCGGGTGTATTACACCCAGCGCGAGTAGTTACGTCTCAAAAGTGAGCGCGAGTAACTAAGGGTTACTATTGTTGTTTTGCAGTGTTTTTGCCAGTTTATAAAATGTTCACATATTATTATTTTTATAATTGGAGAGATATTTATAACTTAGGTTTCTAAAGCGCCGAACGCCAACTACCCTAGTATGGATTAGTGCTAATTACTTATAATCTGTTCTAAGTTAATTGCTGAGTTGAACCAGTTGACCAGGAAGTTCCATTTTAAGGTTAAGTCAGGGAGGTTGGCCATAGATGTAAGGTTGAGGTGGTCATTCCAAGCAACATAGCTGTCTGCATTCGATGTCTCATGAAAGCCGCGAAGGAATAAGATAATATATCATTTTCTACAACAAATAATGTTAAAATATTTGAAAGATTATTTAATAAAAATAAAAAATAAAAAGTCAGGTGTTTTTATTTATTTTTTTTTTCTATTATTTTTTCACATGTTAAGCGTTTTTACGCAAGTTTGGCCTTAAATACACATTTTTGGTTTCTCAAGAAGCCTCTGGGACCAAAAATAATTTTGGTCGCAGTGGTACAGCCTACTCCACGCTGACGAGCGCCAACAGCGCGAAACGTGTTTGTGGATGGCTTTTCTTGATTTATCAAAAAATTGGGTTAGCCAAATATCAGGGAAGAGGCTAAATCAATGTTTTGTTGATTTCTGTTCCACTAGATGGCGCTCTGCCATCTAAAAAGCACATGTGCTCCTGGTCAGGAAATGCTTTTTTATTTTTAATATATATATATATGTGTGTGATAATTTGTATATACCAAGATGTAATCCCACCACAATCTATGCAATGTATCGTCCAAAGATTTTAATAAAAGTTAGGCCTCGCGAAAAAGAGAGAACAGCAATTACCAGGATTGCATCATCCAGGAAGTAAAGGTCACTACCCAGGAACCATAAAACTAAAGTTCAAAGACCTTCTTCTTCCTGGAAGATGGCATCCATTATGACAATGGAGGTACCAACATCCAATCACAGTTAAGCATGAATAACTAAGGATCAATGAGAGGTAACTCTCAGGACGATCCCATCCAATGAGAAGACGAGAGAGTTAACGAGGAAGATCTCGGACTCAAAGTTAGTTAGTAGGCAGGCGATCCGACTAGAAGCAAGACGTGCTAAACTCCGACTTCACCAAGGTAAATTTCTCTTCGATCATGTGAAAGGAAGGTACCCCATTCAGTCCCAATTCTCTCCCTTTATCGCGTAGTCTTAGATTCAATCCCATCCTGGTTTTTGTCTCGTTATTTCCCCTGTGGAACCCTACCATTCAACTACGACTGCGCCATCAATCATCAACCACCACAAGTCACCAATCCTACAGTAAGTCAACAGGATCTTACATAGGAACAACAACAACAATCAAAAAGGTAAATATTATATATATCTACATGGCTACTATCGACTTTCTCTGAAAGATATTTGATACAAAGTGACCTTTATTGAAGACATGTGAGACAACCAAGTGTGAACAAAATTGCCTCTGTCTCCTTCAAAAAACATATAACAGACGACATCAAAGACTTTACATTTCTAAGTTTTGTCCATGAGTGTATATTCTATTGACGTTATGTGGCGCTAAGCTTGTTGTTTACATAAAATAAATATTGTAACAAAGTATTTATTATTTTGGTAAAGAAAACATTCCAGAGGATTTTACCTCGTTTAAATATTTATTATTTTATTAGCAGAGTATTATTTTTATGTTTATATTTTGCTATACACTCTGTACACTTCCCTCTTTTGCTTATCTTTTGTTTATCACTCATAGTTTGTTTTTGCCAAAAATAAATTGTTGTCTCATCCCGAAGTTGGTCTTCCCTAATTTTCCACGTGGCAATATGTTGTTGTACCTTGACAAAGGTTGGTGTTCAGAGAGAGAGAGACAACTGAAATATATTTTTTTTTTGTGAATAAATTATTAAATTTTTGATATATCTCTCTCCAATATATTAACACAAAGCAATAACGCACCATCTATACATATAAAATAAAAGGATTTAAAAGCGCGAATGTTTCTTTTATACATAAAACGAACTTCTACTGCCCTTACTGTGATGAAACAATATATTGGGAGGGCTTGGCCCATCAGTGGTGAACCCTCCCAGCGGTTTCGCCAATTTAATCCACCAGACCGCTTCTCAGAGCTCTAATACTGTATTGGATCATTCTGCTTTTATATGCTACACTGAAGGATTAATCTTAGAAATGGTTTTCAAGTAAACTATGGACATAAGCTTATAGGACAGTAGAATTACATTCAAATATTTGCTTCGAGCAATGCTCTTCAGCAAACTATAAAGACAAGGCCATTAGGGATAAATTAACACAAAGCAATAATTGTTTCATCGCAGTAAGGACAGTAGAAGCTCGTTTTATGTATAAAAGAAACATTCGCGCTTTTAAATCCTTTTATTTTATATGTATAGATGGCGCGTTATTGCTTTGTGTTAATTTATCCCTAATGGCCTTGTCTTTATAGTTTGCTGAAGAGCATTGCTCGAAGCAAATATTTGAATGTAATTCTACTGTCCTATAAGCTTATGTCCATAGTTTACTTGAAAACCATTTCTAAGATTCCATCCTTCAGTGTAGCATATAAAAGCAGAATGATCCAATACAGTATTAGAGCTCTGAGAAGCGGTCTGGTGGATTAAATTGGCGAAACCGCTGGGAGGGTTCACCACTGATGAGCCAAGCCCTCCCAATATATTGTTTCATCGCAGTAAGGACAGTAGAAGTTCGTTTTATGTATAAAAGAAACATTCGCGCTTTTAAATCCTTTTATTTTATATCCAATATATACCATTTTAATATAAAGATCTCTACGGATTGCTGTATTTTCAAAACATTATGTTGTACATCTCCCTTTAAATCAATATTTATATTTGATGCTGCGATTGTCAGCAATTCTTTTCAAGTGGAATTATATAATGAATTCTTCACTTTACAAAGCTTAGATTTCTAATTCGTTAAAATTTGTTTTCTGAGATATTTAAAAGGTATTGACTCATCTCGTCTTAGTCATACAATATCACTGAATGTATTTAGAAATTAATACATAGCAATAACGCGCCCCATCTATATAATACAAATGAAAACATCAAATATTTAAATGTAATTCTACAGCCCTAAAAGCTTATGTCCCTAGTTTGCTTAAATACCATATCTACGATTCCACCCTCAGTTTTGCATATAAAAGCAGAATGATCCAATACAGTATTAGATCTCCAAAGAAGCGGTCTGGTAGATTAAATTGGCGAAACCGCTGGGAGGGTTCACCACTGATGAACCAAGTCCTCCCAATATTTTTCATCGCAG
This sequence comes from Cordylochernes scorpioides, assembly GCA_030710605.1. Taxonomy (NCBI): domain Eukaryota; kingdom Metazoa; phylum Arthropoda; class Arachnida; order Pseudoscorpiones; family Chernetidae; genus Cordylochernes; species Cordylochernes scorpioides. The sequence goes on along the minus strand of CP092866.1, from coordinate 34,380,006 downwards.
TAAGGACAGTAGAAGTTTGATTTATTTGTGAAAAGAAACATTCACGTTTTGGTATTTTCACATCTAATATTTATAAATTCTTAAAGAAGTTATAGTCAATAAACACAAAGTTAGAAAAATTAACCAAAATATTTGTTAACAATGAAGTCATCAAGCAACCTTATTACAAATATAATTTTCCTATTTAACGTTCTAATATCAATATATTTAAAAATATGTTAAGTGTTCGCAATAGGCATCAAGAATTTCTTTGATTATACGAATTCATCAATGAAGAATCCAATTCAAGTAGCAATTATGGGGTTATTGCTGAAATTATCTTCAATTCCCAATTTTACGTGATCCTTGGGACCTTTGAAAGAGGCCGCTGCATATCATCAAAAAGCTCGAGGAGTATGGACTCATGGAATTTGTCTAATCCTTGCACAAGAGGATAAGAAACAATTCGTGACGCTTTTATTTGCAATATTTTAAGCCCAGGTTCTCCGAGTTCCATTTTATCCGATTCAGTATCAAGACAGATAAGTACAATATACTTATGCAACTTTTACCATTCTACAATTGATCACACTTTTAGTTGACGACATGATTTATTAAGATTTTGTATTATGGAAAAACTTGCTTTTACTTTTTTAGACTCGATATAAGGCAAATCTTATTTACTCTAAGCCAGTCAGTACTATTTCTTCAGTATCCTTTTCTATACTTTATTGAAAGGGAACGTGACGGTTTGAATGGTGATATACACTCTTGTGGACTTATATCTCAACTGATTTTCAAATATATATATATATCCTGGATATAAATTGAATAATACAAAAGGTTTCTGGAGATGAGTTTCTTTTCATTTTATCAATGTAATCTCAAGCTTTCAGACATTTCTGCCCTTCTACAGGAGTATATAAAAACGTATAATAAATAAAAAAACGGGCAGAGATTCCCCAAAGCTTGATATTACATTGATAAATATTGCCACGTGGAAAATTAGGAAAGACAAACTTCTGGATAAAACAAAAATTTATTTAGGGCCAGAACAAACTATGATTTTTTTTTTGCTTATCCCTAGTACACGTGGTACAAGCCATGATAATCATGGTGGGTAGAAGTTGGCGACTGCTTTTACTGTAAGTGCACCACATGACTACACATGTGAAAAGCAGTTCGACTTTGCACTTACAAATGTGCCAGAGCCCCGTTTGGTTACTCGCACTCGCTGGTGGGGTTGGACTTTTGCAAGAATCGGGGGTCATTGGAGCATTTTTTTTTTAATCAGAAAAAAGTGCCCAATGCGGGAATCGAACCCGGGTCGTAGCGGTCAAAACCCAACGGTTTATACCATCCTTCCACCGACCCCCTCAAACTATGAATGATAAACAAAAGATAAGTAATGAGGGAAGTTTATAGAGTAGCAAAATATAAACATGAAAAATAATACTATTTTAATAAAATAATAAATACTTTGCTACAATATGAAAAGAAACTCAAATCCTAAGAAACCTGTTGTATTATTTAATTAAAAGAGTAGAATTTACTTAACATTCCCAAGATAAGCTCTAACACAGGCCCTCAGTCGATCAGACCAAGATGTTGTGGCTGTACGTACTGTCTTCTGAATAAATTCGGCCCCTGCTTTGACCGTGGATATCTTTAAATTATCCGATTTGGCTTGTTTCTTTTTGCAATCCATCAACACAGTCTACATCTCAAAGTCAAGGGGGTTGAACTCTAGGCATCCAGATGAGCAGTCTTCAGCTGCTATGTAGGCAAGAAATTTGGGCCGCAGCCACTCCTGTTCTGTTTTTGCCCTGTGAGTCTAGTTTTGCTGGAATGCCAAAGATTTCCCAGCTGAGAAAGTTGTGCTCAAAAGTTATAATACTCCTTCCAGTATCTCTTCCTAGTACACACAAACTTTTAGTTTTGCATCTTTTAACAGAAGTTTAGTTTAGTCATCCCTTAGTAGAACACTTACAACCAAACCAACACTGAAGTCGGGTAGTGACACCTTAAAAAAAGCTAAATTAAAAAGTATAAGGGGAAAATATATCTTTCTTACATATTTCTCTTTTATTAACCCAGGTTCTTGAAGCGAAAATGTTGCCAAAGCTATTAGGATTGTCCTTTATACCAAAGTATTTTTCTGTTGAATTTTAATTTACAATGGTGGCCGAAGCCCAAGTTATTAAGTAGCACCAAGCGGATTTATTCCTTAGAAAAGTTTTCCAGCGATGACAGGTTGGATATTCCTAGGAAGGAGGCCGTCTGGAATTCTAGGTATTGGAAATCTGGGCAGATGAAGAGGGAATGGTCCACGGCATGATCTTCATATTTCTCGTATATTTATCGAACTTTACATATTGTAGATTAAAAAATAATAAACCGATTGTAGCAAGTAATTATGCTTTACTAAATCCTTTACCTATTCTCTTAATAAGAGAATACCCCATTTTTGAAGTCATATAAAATCTATTTCTTCAAAGTTTATATAAATTTACTAGCGCTTTTTGGTTTTTACACTTAAAAAAAAAAGTACATTAACCTTTTCAGTTTTTTAATAGCCTATATGTTAAACGAAATCTTCAGCTACCTACATGCGAAATTTCATAATAATTGATTCTGTAGATTTTGCGCAACGTGATAACAAACATCGATTTTGGAATTCATTTTTATAGATATATATAAATTTATATACATATCGTCTATGTAAATACGATATCTATCTGCCTGAGTGAGCGAGTCTGTATATGTAAAGCATAGATAAGTGTTTATGCGTGTTATTAAAATTTCATTAAACTTTTATCTGAAAAAAAGACAAAAGCTTATAATATTGCCACGTAGAAAATTAGGAAAGACAAACTTCAGGATGACATAGCAATTTATTTAAGGCAAGACCAATCTATAAATGATAAACAAAAGATAAGCAATGAGGAAATTTTACAGAATAGAAAAATATAAACATCAAAAAGGATACTCTATTAATAAAATAGTAAATACCTTGCTGCAATATCAAAATCTACAATAGATGACCCTTCTAAACATAAGCTTTAGTTTGTTTCAACAAACCGTATGTTAGTGATGCGCAATTATCTCGGATCTATTAGGAGGACAAATAAGTTTGAGGGATTTTTTTTATAAATTCGAAGCTTTATTCAGAGAAATCAGTACAATATATTTCATTCAAAGTATTGTCCATCTTTAGCTACGACTTTTTCCCATCTTTCAGGCAGCATACGGATTCCGTGTCGAAAATATTCCTCGTCTTTTGAGGCGATCCAAACATTGACCCAATTTTTCGCCTCTCCGTAAGAAGTGAAGTGCTGCTCGGCCAGGCCATGTGTCATCGAATGGAACATGTGGTAGTCTGAAGGAGCAATGTCTGGTGAATACAGCGGGTGGGGTAGGACATCCCATTGAAGCGCCTCCAAAGTCTCCTTGACAACTTTTGCAACATGTGGCCGAGCGTTGTCGTACTGATAGATCACCTTGTCATGTCTTTTGGCAAATAGTGGGCGTTTGATCGTCAATGCTCGGCTTAATCGCATCAATTGTTGTTGGTAACGTTCTCCAGTGATGGTTTCGTTAGGCTGAAGTAGCTCATAGTAGATCACTCCGAGCTGATCCCACCAGATGCACAGCATTAGCTTCTTGCCATGAATATTCGGTTTGGCCGTTGAAGTTGATGCATGACCGGGCTTAACCCACGATTTTCTGCGCTTTGGGTTGTCGTAGTGAATCCACTTTTCGTCCCCCGTCACGATTCGATGCAAAAAACCCTTCCGATTTTGTCTTTTGAGCAGTAGTTCGCACGTGCAAATATGGCGCTCGATGTTTCCTGGCTTGTACTCCCAATAAATGAGAGTCAGAATTAATATTTTCGTAAATGAGATTCTTTAGGATTTCAAAGGACGAAAAAGTGATAAATTCCAAGTTCCTATCACATTGGGAATTTGAAAAAACAATTAGAACTAATCAAAAAATTTTAACATTACCATATATCTATATTTGTTTATATATTTTTATAATTCTTTAAAAAATCCAAGTTTTATTGTTTTAAAATAAGTTCTTATCCACATCAAGTAATTATACATATCTTAATCAAATAGGCCATAGTTCTATTATTTAAAATATGACTCAAAAAGTTCTTTCAAAGAATTGAATTGTCATAGCAAGTGAGCAAGTTGAAAAATGCCTGAAATGGACAAATTTACATAAAACGCTTATATGTGACAAATAAAAATGAAGGTGGCAGATGTCATCGCATATATTGAGAGAATAGATCATATAATTATATGAAACATTATATCGTGATAATGTTTTTTTCACATTAATTTGCATTAGGTATAGTTTAAATCTTTCAGGGAAACATACTTCATAATATTTATTAAGGTAAATCCTTAATAAATCTTAGAACTGGCTGTCGTTACAGACCCGTTCTCGTCGAGCGAGCTAATGTTCTAGCTTATATATTTGATCATCTCTCCAACTTTTATATCCACTTACTCCCTCACGAAGGCCTGAACCACAGTTATATTATTTGAAACGACAATGCAAATTGGAGATAATTGCATTGTCGTTTTAAATAATATAACTGTGGTTCAGGCCTTCGTTTTAAATGATATATTATTACTCAATGTGGATACGAGTTTTTATATTCTTGAACAATTAAATCTTAATTTTAAGCATATAATATATAAGAATGTACATATAATATTATACACATAAAATTATTGTAATATATATATATATATAAGAAATAGAACCAGGATGATATATTTAAAGCACTTTCAATTGATATGAACCCAGAGCAGCAGCTTTGCACACCCAAGATAGTGGACATTGCTGCTGCTGTGATAGAGATGTATGGGGACATCTGAGGCTTTTCATTGGGCACAACATCAACAACAACTTTCGATTGATTCTAAGAGTTTTGGGCTCATAACTCCAAGGGGTTCGTGTTAGAAAAATCTGATATGTTAAATCTCTTCTCTCTTTAAAGTTCTGAACAATTGAATCTGACTCTCAACTGGTTCCAATTTGTATATTGATTTTAATAATTTGGCATTTCAAAATATTTTATTGATATTTAGTTAATTGTTACACAAACAAATGAGAAATGTAAACAATGATAATAAATGATTTTATTCAAAATTTGGTGTGATAAAATATATATTTTCAGGGAGGGAGGCTCCTCCACCTTGAGAGAGTCCTCCTCCAGACAAGGACGGGATCAATCTGAATGTTGAGATAAAACATATAAGCAACTCTTTGCAGACGCCAGGATGGCCAGGGTGTCGTCATCCAGGCCTCGCCCGAAGACCCAGCCCTGCAAGTCAGGGGGCTGATGGATGATGGTAAATGCCTCCCAGATGAGAGGCTTGACGCAGCGGCAGGACCAGTACCGGTGGGCTAGCGTCAAGTCGCTGGACCCACAGACGACCCAGAACTGTTGGGCCGAGGCTGGATGTGGCAAGGCGTGTGCGGCTAGTCTTACTGCTACATCTGCGTCATGGCCGGAGAAGGCACAGCGCCGAGTGACGACCAAGAGATGGTGTTGGGGAGATCCAAATATGTAATTCACCTCTTCACTAACTGGGTGATGGGCAAGGCAGCCAGACGAGGGCGCTCCTGCATGCGACGGGCAGTGCGGTTGGTGTCGCGCAATAATGGAGTCTTCGTCCCGCGAATCACCACAGCCTCCACGATGGTGCTAACGCGGAAGGTCCCGCGAAAATTCTCGTCCGCCAGACGCCAAGCTGGACAAGGAGGCTGCGCCCGCCAGGGCACACCGCGTTGGGCGAGTGAGGGGAGCAGCAGGACCCACAAAGTCTCCAACGCAGGCATCGACTCATCACGCAGGAGCCGTAAAGTCGGGTGGCCGTAGGAGGCAGTAGCCCCAATGATAGGGAAGTCCAGGATCTGGAAGCCAGGACCCGGATATGCTGCCGGTGAACAGTGACCTCGGCCGCGAAGACGCAGGCGAGGCCTGATCCCACGGTGGTTGTTGCGGACGTAACACGGCGTTCTAATCGTGACAGAGGTCTCCTGCGTCGTCCAAGGACGTAGACGCAGGAATCAGATGTCAATCTCACGCTTCTTGAGAAAACAGCAGACTGGATTCTCCGCGAAGAGCTGCGATGCTGCGTGCGTTCAGGATCGCAATTCGAAGATTTATTTGGGGGTGCGAGCGTAATTTCTGGCGCGATAGTGTTTTTATTATACAGGGTACTACTTGTTTCCCCTGTTAGAGCCTTGAGCGCGCTGGTCAAGTTGGAGATGGCCTTCCTCTGCTCGACGCTTGATTGCGCAATTAGTCTGTCCATCTTTCCATTATGCGTAAGTGCATGAAGGAGATCTTCTCTCTCCATACTCTTCTCACTCCGTTTCGCAGAGTAATGAAAGCTTCCCGACGGGCATCAGCCCAGCAGGAATCGCCCATCTCCATCATCCTCTTGACAATGGAAGTCACCTGTCCGTAGGGCTGAAGTTCTGCGATGAAATTAGCGTCCTCCACGAAGAAGAGGTTTTTGCCCGGCACGATGGGGGAAGGCCCGCAGGGTGGCGTCCTCGATGTCGAGGCCTTCTTGGCCACACTGGAGAGAGGCCGACCAGGCTGTGCCCCTTCATCTACATTAGCTGGTAGACGGAGCTCTTGTCCAGCTTCGCCTCCAGCGCCAGAAAGTACTGGGCCTGGCTGAAGTGGTGGCAGAATTCAAGATAGACACATTGCCCACCGCCGACCTGACTCTGAACGCCGTTTGCTTCTGCCTAGTCGTCGAACATTCCTGAAACTTGCTCTTGGGCATGGTGCGTTGGTTGAGGGTTGACTTCGCAGCCTGGACGCAGCTCCTCTCAGATTCCCGGCCTTCCGCCTGGGAGTCAACCAGCCTCTTTCTCCTGGGCTTCAGGAGATTGATGAGTCCGTCGTTTTCCTCCTCCATGGGGAGTTGATACTCCCGATCGACGAGATCGGCCCAGGTCGTCGATGGCTTGTCTATACCAGGCTGTTGTTGTATGGTCCTCTCTGGCGACAGAGGAATGCTGATGGCGTCAGCGGTTACGGATGGGAATTGGCTTTCAGCCAATGCCATTGATGAACTAGGAAACCCCATAAAAATCCAGTATTTTCATCATCTTCTTCTAAAGGCGGTTGAAAATTTTCAAGCCATCAACGTTGGAGCAGAAGCGTGCGCTTGTGGTAAGATTTGTAATAACTATTTCGTCATTTTTAATGATATATAGTATCAAATATTTCACAATATTGTCAAGTAAAATAAAATACTCAAAGTATATCGGAGAACAATAGCTCTATCTACGACAAGAGCATATTATACAATTATTAATTATACATATATTGGATAAAAAATATTTGAATCAGAGGTAATTCTATTTGAATTATAGTAAATACAGATGTTTTTTAAAGCAAGCTAGTTGTTAAATTAGAAGGGGAAACACTGAAGCTTCGCGCCTCAGGTACCCTCATTCGTAACACAAAGCAATCAGGCTGCCAATCCGTCAATCCTTTCCAAATGGCAATGTATTTACATCTCGAATTATATAAAACCATAAGAAACATATTATCACAAAAATAATTATCACAAATTTTACCTACAGGCATATTATTTCTAAGAAAAAAGACACTCCGGCCAGTTAGAGTTTTTTATTTTCTCAACGTTTCAACAAAAATCTCTTTTGTCTTCGTCAGGAGAAATAAATAAAGCATTTGGCAAGGCGTTAAATCTATCTTCAGGAGGCATATTATTATTATTATTTTGCTAATGTGTGAATTTCTGTGAAAAATAGATACTTCGACCAGTTAGAGTTATATTATCAACAATTCAACAAAAAAGCTTTTGTTTTTTTGACGAAGACAAAAGATTTTTGTTGAAACGTTGAGAGAAAAAAACCTTAACTGGCCGAAGTGTCTATTTTTCACAGAAATATAAATGCCGGTCAGGCAAACTCTATCTTCAAGATAATATGTAAATTGTTAGCTATCATCATGATAAAAAATGATAGGTAAAAATGGAGTCGTATCCATGACATATTCTCCACTCAACCAATTTTCCAATGCTAAGTATTTCATATTTACAGCCATTGAACAATTAGATTTAAATGATTCAAAATAAAAGCAGCGGACACAATCATATATTGAGTAAAGATATAAACAATTTGATAAACAACTTACTAATCAGTTACTTCATATTAAATCAAGTTCGAATTCGCCATGATTGTCCCCCGCCGCTTTTATTTTTAATCAGAGAGAGAAAATGGTTTTACGGGGTACTAACCAAAATGTATGATTTTCGAGCCCAGCTATTATTTTTAATCATATAAATCTAATTGCTCAAAGGCAGTAACTAAAATATTTATTTTTCCATTTAGTGCATTTTAATAAAAACTTTTTTTTAAAAGGTATTTTTATTAATTAACTAGCCGAATTACCCGGGCAAACGCCCGGGTTTTACCCGATTAAATGCTTTTATTCGAATACTATTCGCTACAATTATAAATTGACGCCGTGTATGTCACTCTTCTGAAACGTCCCGCTCCAAACTTTGTGTCTGAGAAGCGATAATTTTATAGAGAGATGATCTGGCTTTGTGTCTTCTGCTCGAATGAATGTTTTTCTGTTAGAATTTTGTTCCTGCATACTAAAAATGAACTGTCTTCACCCGTGGTCTCTGTTTTTTTTGGAATTTTTCCCGATATAATTTTGTATCTGATAATCAAACATGATGCAGCAATATTGTCATCATCATTTTCTGAATTAAAAAAACAACTATTTTTGCCCAGAACCTTTCAATTTCAAATTTTCTTGGCTAAAAATGCGACAAATATCTCTTCCAGTATTTCTCTATGTCCTGTTAAAACACGTTTTACATGTACAATAGGTCAGCTGATTTTGCCTCCCATCTCACCGCTAGAGGCGCTGCTTGCGAGCGAAAGGGTAAATTTGCAACGCAATTTGCAAATAACTCGAAGAATATTTGGGATAGAGACCTGAAATTTTCACTATAAGTTTTTGCAGATTTTACTCTATATACTGGTAAAATTTCAGTCAGATTGGTTACGTATTGTAGACATGTATAGCCGACAAAGGAACAAACACACACACATACATACACTGACTTTTATATATATAGGGATTTTATATATTTTTTATTTTTGAAAAATATATACTAAAATTATTTTAAAATTTTACCTTTTCAAAAAATCTCCCATTTCTGTAAAATCACTGATTATTTTCTATTTTAAAAAAGTATTCAATTATGTAAATTTTTAAAAATGCAACAAAAATCGAAAGCGCTTTCTTCAAAACTAATAGCTTTTTTTTTTCTTTTAAAAAAAATTTACATACGTTTATATAGAAAAATTAGTATTTAATTTGAAGAAGAAAAAATCATTTTTAGATAGATTTTTAACCGAGAAAAGATAGATTTCCAACTTTGTGTCAAAGAGAAAAATTAATATTTTTAAATAAAATAACAAAAACAGATTAGAAAAAAATTACGCCGCAAAATCTGATTCGAATCATTATTTAAATATTAAAGTCTCTTATCACGATAGAGAGAGATAATTGTAAAAAATATATATTATTTTGTTTTGAAAGTTTAAATAGAGAATTTCTCTTGGCCTAGAAGTTATTTTTTATTATTGAATGAATATAGTATTTTATAGGAATGGAGTTGATTATACCAGGAGGAAACTTCGCAAGTACCTTCAGCAAGATAACAACCTTCCAAAGACTCGATCCAAGCTTCGCAAGCTCCTTTCGTCCATTTGACTTCCAAGAAAAACGTGGAAAAGATATTCTTGGAAGAGGACGAGCTGTTTATCGTACTACTGGAAAAGATGGACAGCTTGGAAGACGAAAGTAAAAGCTATATCATCAAGATCTTCGTCAAACTCATGGACAGCGAGAATTTCAAGAAGTACGTTGCAGAATCTTCAAGGATATTGGAAATTCTGACGTATTCTGAACTTGATAGTCCATATGGACCTTTACTGCTCAACTACGCCTCCAATGATCTGCTAGCAAATTCCGAGAAGTTAATAGAACTCTTGGACTACGTAAGACTTTCCAAGGATCCAATAATGGCCCAGAAAATCTTCAGAAAGGTATGCAATCTTCTAGAGAAAGCACCAAAAATATTACTAAAGAAGAATAGCCTTCATCTTCGTCAAACTTTCATGTGGCTTCTGGCCAATGAAAGTCCGTGTAAGGCACAAGCATTGGAATTCATTGGACGGCAGATGCCTAGAGCCGCATCAATCGCCTTTATCCTACCTCTGGTACGGGAAGCTTTGCCCTTGTTCTACCGACTGGTGTATCACGACAGCGTGGAACTTCGATGTCCAGCGTACCGTATTATTATCACTCTGGAAGAAATGGCAAAGCATATACCGTCAATCAATCAGGTACTGGCTTTTTATAGACCTGCCGTAAACCTGATGGAGATGGTGTGCTAGTAAATCATCCTAGGATTCTAGAGAATTCCCCAAAATATGGCCACCTCATCAATTTCTTTTATTTATATATCGCATATTTTTAAAACCGTATTTTCATAAAAATTTTTTTGCCTATTTTCACTTATTTTTAGGATTTTTTTTTTGTCTTGCATTTTGTAAGCTTTCTTAGAAATAAAACTTAAAAATAAAAACTTTTCTATTTAACATTTTGTTGGATTTTTTAAATTTACTTATTTAAAAATATATGTATTTCTCCTATCATGTAAATATATGAAACAAACTAATGTAACTAACTACATAGGTTTGTTTAGCATTTAATTATCCTTACTTTTATTACCAATGCAAAGTGTTACATTTTGTGAAAAAAGGTATGTATTTACCGGAAAAGGGCGGTAAAATGAAAAAGAAAAAAAAGGCATTTGATTGTAAAACTAAGGTTACACGATCAGGATATGTTTTTTTTTTCCCTGATGGTTACATTTGTTACCATTTTCTGGCTTATAAATTTCGTATTAAAGCGAATAACTCACTCAGGGAGCTGTTGCTAGTTTTTATATAAATAAATAAATGTGCATAGTGTTATATAAGGTAAAAGTTTCAGGCTTCTAGAGAAAAGTTTCTTTTCAAAATCTTTAATTTCTTTCTTTCAGGCATGAACGCCCTTCTGGAGGAGAAAACTGGATCGTGTTTTCTCCTTTAGAAGGAAGGGCGTTCGTGCCTGTAAGCTAGAGATTAAAGATTTTTAAAATGTCTTATACTTTTATCTTAGCATTTGATACAAGGAATTATTTTATTGAAAGAGTTTATAGTGCTCGTGATTCCTGTAAGATAAAAATTATAACCATATTCTGTTACCTACTCTACTACATTATGAATTATTGTGGGGGGTCGGTGGAAGGCTGGGTAAACCGTTTGGTTTTCGACCACTAGGACCCGGGTTCGATTCCCGCATTGGGCACTTTATTCTGTTAAAAAAAAAAAAATGCTCCAATGGCCCCCGATTCTTGCAAAAGTCCAACCCCACCAGCAAGTAAACAAACGGGGCTCTGGCATTTGTAAGTGCAAAGTCGAACTGCTTTTCACATGTGTAGACATGTGGTGCGCTTACAGTAAAAGCAGTCGCTAACTAACCACCATGATTATCATGGCCTGTACCACGTGTACTAGGGATAAGCAAAAAAAAAAAAAAAGAATTATTGTAAATAGTTTCACGCGCAATTATCCAGATCGGATATAGCGTGTCTTATTTGCAACTGGTAATAAATAAATAACCATATTTTAACGCTATTTTTCCTCTAATATATATATATAATTAACATTTATTTCAACGGCCTTTATCCTGCAATAAATACAAATTGAAAGAGGGAGGATATGACTCATAAGTGGTAAACACTCCCAGCCTTATCACCATTTTAATCTCCAGATTATAAGGCACAATTTGGATTATCTATATATATAAAATTGAATGTCTGTCTGTTTGTCTGTACTCTATAGATTCAAAAACCATACATCCAATCGCCGTGAAATTTTGGGATATTATTAGGTATATCACCGGGAAGGTTTTTGAAAAATAATTTCATGAATATCTTGAATATCCTTAGAGTTATTTGCAGATTTGTAGATTTAACTCGCAAGCAGCGCCCCCATTGTGACGATGATAACAGGTTTTCTTATCACTGAGTTTGTTATCTTAAATATTATTTATCAAAAGTAAGATTATCTCAGGATGACACGGCAATGTGACACGGGAAAAAATGTTCACTAGATAAAAACTATGATTTTCTAATGTAGAAAATTAGGAAAGACAAAATTCAGGATGACACGGCACACAGGGACCGGGAAATGTAGATTATAAACACAAGGTAATAAGACCAAATCCAAAGAAATAAATAGTGTGTGACATTTCGGTAACAGCGTTGTTACCATCTTCAGATAAAAGTACTTTCAGTACTTACATTTACATTCAGTACTTTTGTCTGAAGATGGTAATAATGCTCTTACCAAAATGTCACAGACTATTTGGTTTTATTACCTTGTGTTTATAATCTCCAGATTACTTCAATATTGTATTGGACTGATTTTCTTATAAACCCTGCACTTGCTATTGAATACAGTAAATTGTTTTTTTTTACACAAACTATGTACATATGTACCTAGGACTGTAGAGAAATGTATATCTAATTAAAGATATAATACATTGAGCAATGCACTTCGACAAAATTACAAATATACCTTTTAGGCAAATAATACTTAAAGTATCAAGTATTTTATTATCTAGAACTTCAGGTAACAATACTGTTATACAAACTTATGTACAAATAATAAGGCACAATTTGAATTATAGATTATAAACACAAGGTAATAAGACCAAATCCAATTAAATAATAGTATGTGAAATTTCGGTTACAGTATTGTTACCAAAATGTCACACACTATTCATTTATTTGGAATTGGTCTTATTACCTTGTGTTTATGTACAAATAATTTATTCCAATTTGTGGTAAAGTTACTTTGTGACTCATATCTCTAATCCAAATGATATGTTATCAGAGTGAAATCTTTATAAGGTACGATTTAGATTATAGATTAGAACTACAAGATGAGACCAAATCCAAATAAATTAATAGTGTGACCTTTTGGTAACAACATTGTTACCGAAAGGTCACACACTATTCATTTATTTGGATTTGGTCTTCTTACCTTGTAAAGTTGATAAGGCACAATTTGGATTATAGATTTCAGTACTTTTGTCTGAAGATGGTAACAACACTGTTACCGAAACGTCACACACTATTTATTTATTTGGATTTGGTCTTATTACCTTGTAAAGGGAAATCTTGCTATAACAAGCCTATTCAATGATGAGGCACAATTTGGATTATAGATTATAAACACAAGGTAATAAGACCAAATAAATAAATAGTGTGTGACGTTTCGGTAACAGCATTGTTAGCATCTTCATGCCTTCAGTACTTTTGTCTGAAGATGGTAACAATGCTGTTTAAAGCCTATATGATGGTTATGGTCAAAAGCTGTTCAAAGAACCAGAGTTTATCTCGCTTGGACAAAAGTAGTATAATCTACATTGAGAGTCATCTATACAGTAGAACCTCCATTAGAGGACACCTCTCTACAAAGGAAAGTTTTCATTTGTAAAATTACCATTTTTACTATTTAGCAACTCTCTAGTAAGAGGACACCTCTCCCTAAAGGACACTTTGGCTCTGCAATTAGGTGGTGTCCTTTACAGGGAAGTTCTACTATATAAGGGTACAGGTTATTTAGGACTGGGTACCTTGTGAAAAAAAAGTGTTATAAGTGGGATAACTTTGATAAGGTACAATTTGGAGATTATAGATTATAATAAAAGAATAAAGATCTAAACCAAATAATTTATTAGTGTGCGACATTTCGGCAACAACATTGTCACCATCATCAGACAAAAGAATAAAAATCATTTATTTATCATTTTTATTCTTTTGTCTGATGATGGTGACAATGTTGTTGCCGAAATGTCACACACTAATGAATTATTTGGATTAGGTCTTATTTTCCTTATGTGTTCTTATTTTCTTATTGTCTTATATGTGGACATGTGTTATATTGCCATGGAATCACCAAGCCGTTGAACATGGAATGTATTCAAACATGTTCAATGACCTTAAAATTGTGTATCATCTTTGATTACTAAGAATCTTTTTTATGTGTCATATAAACTCATCCATATCCCCCTCAATTCTAGGTAATTATGTTGCAAAAAAATAAAGTTTGTCATTAATTTTAATTGTGTTGGATACAATAATTCTATGTCTTTTAAGATAAGGCACAATTTGTATTAAATAAATAAATAAATAGTGTGTGACGTTTCGGTAACAGCGTTATTACCATCTTCAGACAAAAGTACTGAATGTATGATCTAAATGATCAATAAATACTTTTGTCTGAAGATGGTAACAACGCTGTTACCGAAACGTCACACACTATTTATTTATTTGGTCTTATTACCTTGTGTCAATATCTTTTATATATCTTCCTGGTTCATACACACACATACTTTTTTTTTTTTCGAATGAACTTTTCATGTCTTGATGGTCAATTTTAACCATGATTTCAAACATGTTTTAGATAAATGGTCTTGCATTTCTTTACCCCCTGCAATCTCATATTTATAGTGATTTTAATGTGACAAGTCGAACTATGCTTGATTAGCGATAATGACTGTAATAATCTTCTCAGTACTATTTAGACGACAAAACGAAATAAAAGAAGAGTTTCTTTAATAGACAATTATATCGATGCAAGCTTTCGGGCAAAAAAAACCTTCTACAGGCGTGGTAAACGTGACACAATAATTAAAATAGGATGTTATAGAGAGGGGGTGCTATAGACAGGTCACTTTTAATGTAAAATGTTCACATTTCAATGTTTAAAGTAGGGTGCTATAGAGAGGGGGGTGCTATAGACAGGTCACATCTAATGTAAAATGTTCATATTTTAATGTTTAAAATTGGGCGCTATAGAGAGGAAGGCGCTATTTAGAGGGGGCGCTATAGACAGTGTTTGAAGTTTATATGTTAATTTTGTAATTATTCTTATTTTTTTTAATTCATAGAAGCATTTTTCTGGCAGACATATTCATTTTTTAATCATCATCATTTTTGGTATCATTAAAATTATTGTTTTTTATTTCCTTTGTTAATTATCTAATCATTTTGTAATTGTAGTTTCTTTTTTGTTTTGTTGTGTTCCTTTTTAAGCAAAAAATATATAGAACTAAGGTGTAATATTCAATTCAAGCATATGGAACCAACATCGATTCATTTTTAAAACAAAGCCAAATCATAAGCTTATATAACTTTCACTTTTTTCATACAGATAGGTTTAACTGTATATATTTTTTCTCTTTCCTTCTGTGAGTATATATATGTACACATGCTACAATGCTCAATTTAGTTCATTTATAACAGTTGGTTCCAGGTTTTTAGTGGTCATTCACGGAGACGGTCACTCATGAGAGACTCTACTGTAGTCACCAAAAGTTGACTTGAAGGATGCTAACAACAATAAAACCTATACAGTGGGACCCTTGGTTTACGAGCACCTTGGAGTACGAGCTTTTCGCAGTACGAGCAAAATTTTTTGAAAAATTTTACCTCGGATTACGAGTGAAATTTCGCATTACGAGCAACTCGTGATGGTTGCCCCTCTTCTCCATTTCCACCTTTAGCGGCGGGATGAGGGCATATTTTTATATTAAATATTATTTTATTTATGGATTGTTATTAATCATTATAATATAAGTACAGTATATATTTAATACATACTATAATGTATATATTCAAATCGATACATATATATATATATACATGTATATAGTATTTTAAAATTAAAGAAAACTTTTTTAATTTTTAAGATAACTTTTCCATTTGTAAACAAAGGCTCGAAGGTGTTATTAAAATTTAACCCTCTTGCTGTGTGCTAATGCAAGTGGAGATTTGAAAGTAAAGCCACTGCTCGTGTATCATTCTGAGAATCCACGGGCTTTCAAGAAACACAAAGTGCAAAAGAGCCAATTGAACGTTTTGTGGAAGTCGAATACTAAGGCTTGGGTCACTCGTTTGTTGTTTGTTGAGTGGATGAACGAAGCATTCGGTCCTGCAGTGAAGAAATACCTTTCGGAAAAAAAACTGCCACTCAGAGAGTTGCTGGTTATGGACAATGCTCCTGCTCATCCACCAAGCCTTAAGAATCACTTACTGGATGAATTCAAGTTTATTGAGGTCAGGTTCCTCCCTCCTAACACCACCCCACTACTGCAGCCTATGGATCAGCAGGTCATTTCCAACTTTAAGAAAATATATATCAAAGAACTTTTTCAGAGATGCTTCGAATTAACTGAAGAAACAAACCTTACTCTCCGAGAGTTTAGGCAGAATCATTTCAACATTGTCCACTGCCTTAAGATCATTGATAAAGCATGGAATGGAGTCTCCCAGAGAACTCTCGTTTCTGCTTGGACAAAATTGTGGCCTCACATCGTCCATGCATATGATTTTAAGGGGTTGTCTGGTGAACAGGAGCCACCAATTATCGATGTTATTGTGTCCTCTGGGGAAAACTTTAGGACTGGAGGTGAATGAGCCAATCATTCAAGAGCTTGTGGAGGAAGAAGATCAGGAGCTTACCACAAATGAACTGATCGATCTTCATCGCGAGCAACACCAAGGTTTTTAAAAACTCTCTTACATATCTCTCAGCTAAACCATTTGTACTAGGATTATACGGACTGGTCTTAGTGTGCCGTATACCATTCATTTTGGTAAATTGCTCGAAATCACCGGAGACAAACTGTCTTCCGTTATCTGTAACAAAATATTAGGGCAATCCAATTCTGGCGAGAATTTCTCTAAGATGACTTATAATCGTTTTTCTGGTAATATCTTTGATGATAAAAATTTCTATCCACTTTGAGTATGCGTCCACGAGAACCAAAAACATTCTTCCCATGAACGGGCCCGCTAGATCAAGATGAAGTCGATGCCACGGTTTTTCGGGCCAAGTCCATTCCGAGATGGTAGCCGGGGGCATGCTTGCCGATTCTTGGCATACTCTACATTCTCTAGTTAACTCCTCGATGTTACTGTCTATGCCTGGCCACCAGAAAATACCGTCTGGCAATCATCTTCATTTTAACAATCCCCATGTGTATTTCATCCAAGTCATTTAAAATTAAAGATCTTAATTTTTTGGGGAATTACCACTCTTTCACGCCATTGAAGACAACCAAACTCCAAACTTAATTCCTCATTGATCTTATAATGAGGAGCTAGTGGGTTTTCTTTCGGTACTCTTGTGAATTTACACACACAGTTGCCTTCTCTAACATTCCTTAATACTATAGACAGTATTTTATCTTGGGGCGTCTCATTAGCCACTTCCATAAAAGAGAACGGTACCTCATTCGACTTCCTAAGAAGAAGTACTTGGTCTTCATCAAGAGACTCCCTGACACTCGATTCTAAAGGAAGACGTGACAATGCGTCAACATTGGAATTATCACTAGTTTTTCGAAATTCCACAGTATAATTAAATGCAGCTAATTTTAAGGACCATATTTTAATTCTGGATGATGCACATATGGGAATTGGTTTATGAGGTGAAAATATATGAATTAAGGGTCTGAATTGTCCTGAATTTCTCAACGCCAAAAGTTATGCTCAACGCTTTCTTTTCTAGTTGAGAGAAACGTTTTTTCCGCTTCAGTTAATGTTCTAGAAGCAAAAGCTATAGGGCATTCTTCCTTTCTATCATTTCTATGACTCAGAATTACGCCTAGTCCATAGTCCATTAATAATGATTTACATTTTTTAAATAACATTCGATAATCTTTGTCCAATTCCATCTGCAATTTTTATTCAAAAGTTGATAGAATAGCGCTAAAATGTTTGCTATATTCTTTATGAATCTATAATAATAAATTAAGAGTCCTATGAAAGATCTCAATTGCGAAACATTCAGGTTCAGGCGCCTCTATCACTGCTTTAATTTGATTTTCTAAGGGATGCAGTCCATATTTATCCATTTTAAACCCTAAATATTCCACCGATTTCTTTTTAAATTTACATTAATATCTGTTTAACTTTAAACCTTTTTCTAGCAATCATCTAAACACTAGATCCAACTTTTGTTCATGATATTCAAAGTCTTTTCCTGCAACCAAAATATCATCTATGTAGCAGGCCACACCTGGCAAATCAGAAAATAGGCCTTCCATAATCCTCTGAAATTTATTTGGTGCTACCGCTACGTCATATGATAGTCTTTTATAAGAAAACAACCTCTTTGTTGTGTTTATATCAACAACAGCTTCGGCTTCTTCCGCTAACATTACTTGTAAGTAAGCCTGTGATAGGTCTAGAGTCGAAAGTACGGTGCTTGTAGATAATTTTGAAAATATCTCATCGATCGATGGAATGGGATACCTATCTAATTCTATTGCTTTATTAGCTTTACATCTAAAATCACCACATATCCTTACACTACCATCTTTTTTTGATGCCGGCACTATTGGAGCGGTCCAATATGCATGAACTATAGGTTATAAAATGCAAGAAATCACCAAACGATCAATTTCATTCTCTACTTTGTTTTTTTAGAGAGAAAGGTAAAATTCTGGCCTTACAAAACACAGGAGTCACATCCTTTTTAAAATTAAAATTTATTTTAACATCCTTTAGACAGCCTAAATCTTTGTTAAACAAATCTGCATACCTATCCATCAAATTTTTATATATTTAAATATATTTCTATTATATCCATTATTTAAATTTTTGATGCTAAACAATATAGAATAATCAAGTTTCAACTGTTTAAGCCATTCTCTTCCTAATAAAATATATATATATATATTACCTGGAATTTTTCATCTACAACTATTAATCGTAAATATTGGTTGGCTTCTTTTACAAAAACATTTCTTTGATCTATAATCTCTATTGATTTACCACAAAAGGATTTTGATCTTAAATTTGTTGGAAATAATCTTTTACCTTGCCAATAATTCTTATAAATATCTTTAGGTATTAACGTAACTGGACTTCCTGTATCTATTGTAAAGCACAAAGAATAATCATCTACTGTTGAATTTATTGTGGCATCAGTTTCGCCCTGTACAGAATATATAGAGTCCTCTTGTACAAATTTACATCCCCACATTCTTTTACTAGCTTTGCAGACCCTACTTAAATGACCCAGTTTATTACATTTTAAAACAAGTCTTTGTTCTATGAGGTAAAACAGATGCCACGTGTGAATGTCTTTCACCACATCTTTAACACACTATTTTGCCTTTGCCACTTTGCCTGAAAGGCCTATACTGCGCCGTACTATTATTGTACTCATCCTTTTTATCCTTTCAATTCACAGGGGATATCTTGGCCACTAATTTTATCTTGTAATTCTCTTGTATTTATCTCCGCCAATTCGAACGAGATCGCCACTGCAAAAATTTATCCAAGGTGACATCGTCGTCCTCTTGTAGTAGCTTCTTTTGCAGGATTTCCGACTTTATTCCAGCCACAAAACGGTCTCGCATCATGGTTCCCAACATATCGACGAAATTACAATTTATTGCCAAATGTTTCAATTCTCTAAGATATTCCGAAATTGATTCTCCTTCCTGTTGAATTCTCTTTAAAAATCTGCATCGCTGTGGTATCAGTTTCTTCTTTGGATCCAAATGCAGCTTGATTCTTTGAATGATAGTATCATAGGGTTGTTCTTTCATTAGACCAGGAAGAAAATGTCGTTTCCCTGCTTCAAAGTTTCAGAATCTGGTAGCGAGGTAAAAAATCAGCACTTTAATCTCCTCCTTCAGATGCCAAAAAGAAAGCCTCAAATTTTTGTACAAAAAGATCGAAGTGTCCTACACTGGGCTACAGCATCTAAAAGGTACTATTAACTTTGAACTTGTCATGCTGATCTTTTCTAATTCTTTGTTTTCTTGATCCAGATAGTTTAAAAGATGTAATCTTAACCCATTTTCCTATTTTTCCTCTCCATAATCCGAGAGTCAGATTTGTTTAAAAGATGTAGTTGTTATACTTGCATAGACGCCGTTTTCCTCAGCTTTTTACTGGCTCTGTAGATCGCGCATCCTCGTCGCCACTTTTGTTGTGTCGTAATTAGACGTACAAGAGCTCAAACTTGACCATGGCCAACAACAAATGTCCAATTTATATATACATGTATTTTTACATAATGAGGCTTTAAATAATACAAATAATATTCATCTATTTACATAAACCACAGTTAATATATAGCGAGAAGAGTAGAGGACTGAGCACAGATCCCTGAGGTACACCAGCCCATGTTCTTCGGTCCTTGGAAAATGTTCCATTGACCCGAACCTTTATCCTTCTTCCCCTTAAGAAGTCTGCAATCCAGATTAAGGTTTTTCCTCTTACTCGATGCTGTGCAGCCTTTCAAATAATTTCTACACTCGATCAAAAGCTGAGGTCATATCCAGGAATACGGCCGTTGTCTTCTTTGGCGGTTTTTCCTAGAAATCTATTATTGATTGATAGAAGCAGAACAGTTTATCAGTTGTACAGTGTCTGGATCTTTAGGCAGTTTGGTAGAAGTTTATTTTATTATTGTTAGTGAGCCAGGACTATGAGCCTACAGTGGATAATTCATTCTGTTATTTTACAAAGAATGCTGGTAAGAGCAATTGGCCGATAGTTCTTGCATTCCTTGGCATCTTTGTTTGGTTTCAGTATTGGCACTATAATTGATATCTTCCAATTCTTTGGTAAGGTTTTAGCTTTGTCTCCAAAGTGTTTAATCATTTGACCAAATATTAGAGCATCTCCATGTGACATCTTGTATTTAATTTTCCTATTGATGAGTTTAGCTCATTCAGTGTGAAGTCTCTCGAGTAAATATCTTGTTGATGGCAATTTCTTGCTTGTTTAACTAACCTGTTTACATTATTTTTTAGAATCCTGCCTTCATTCGTATAGCTGAGTCTGGAAGTGCTTGAAAGATATTCAGCAATTATGTCAGCCATCTGTTTGTTCGTTCTCGCTGTTCATATCGGTTAGAGTATTGGAGGATTGGCGTTGGTTTTGATTGTTTTATAACACTAATTAAATTCCAGTGATGGCTTTCCTTTTTTGGATCCATTTTTTTTCGCAGAATTCTGCCCATTTTTCTTGTTTGAATATCCAAATATCTTGTTCTATTTTGTGACTAATTTCAATGAGTTCCTTTATGATTTCTTCTGTTTTATTTGTTTTAAGAAGTTCATTTTTATTGTCTCTCTCTGCAATCATTGCCTCGATATTGTGGTCCTTCCAGTAAAGTATTCACAGGTCTTTACGTCTACCTCTAGGTATCGATACTTTTGTAGCTTTGGATATGTTCAAAGAGAATTTTTCCAATTTTTTGTCAATCGTTCTGTGATTTAATTCTTCGTTGCACAATTCTTCAAGCTTTTCTGTAATTTTTTTTCCAGTGTTCTCTTATTCTGTTGAAAATTCTCAATTTGAATTTTAGGGTTGTTAAAATTAGTCTGTGGTCACTGATTGCACTTTTCAGAATTTTCCATTGTGTTGTGGGTGCGATGTTGTAATTTATCGCTGTGATGTATATTGCGGATTATGTGCCTGTGGACTTGGATAGATAGGTGTTCTTTTCGTTATTTAAAGGCGTAAGGTCGAGGGTCGGTTAGCATGTCCTCAACCTGCTGACCTTTGTTATCCTGGACAGGTGATCCCCAAGTTGGTCTTTCGGCGTTAAAATCACCAAGTATGATTGCGATATCCGAAGACGCTTCACTTAATGTCTCTATCAGGCCTGTATTGATGATAGTATTATCGTGGTGATATAAACATTTATGATTGGAATTGTTTTATCTGTAAGATAGATTTCTATTGCCTGAGCTTCTGTCGTGCTTTCTCTAGGCTTACTCTGATTATAGGCGATTTCTTTAAATTTGATTTCTAGAGTTTTAATCAAAACGGCAAGTCCTCCTCCGAATTTTCCCGGTCTGTCCATTCGTAGTGTTGTATAATCTTTGATATTGAATCTCAGATTCTGATTCAATTTTGTCTCCTGAGGACAATTAATATGTACAATGTTGTCACAGAGAAGACAAGTCAGCTCTTTATTTTTCTTTGGGTACCATTTATATTGAGTTGTAGTAGATTGAATTGTGTCCTCGTAGTAGATTTCTCATCATGAGCTCGAGCTGCAGCTCCTGACGCGGCGGTTACCCCGGACGCGGTAGCATTACTGGAGATATCAGTTCTGCTCTTCATTTGAAAATGGGTGCCGTTGCAACGTTAGTAATCTTGGAAACGAACCAGAATTTGGTCAAATATTTCAAGGGTCCAGGGGGGACCGCAAGGAGGTGTGGTCGAACTTCCCCCCTTCCCCCTGGAATGCCGGCACTACAGGATAAAGCACTCTTGGTGAATTTTTTTAATTGTGATTCAGAATCTGCCACTGAAGCTTTACGAGCGTTTCGTTCCTTTAAAGATATTCGAAGCGGTAAAGGACCAATGAGTTGCTGCTCTCTAAAGCGAT
This sequence comes from Cordylochernes scorpioides, assembly GCA_030710605.1. Lineage (NCBI taxonomy): Eukaryota > Metazoa > Arthropoda > Arachnida > Pseudoscorpiones > Chernetidae > Cordylochernes > Cordylochernes scorpioides. Next base: position 34,357,449 of record CP092866.1, on the reverse strand, counting down.
TGATTAAAAGTTTTGAGGAAACTGGATCTCTGGAAGCAAAACCTCGGAGTGGAAGACCATCGACATGCAAGTCAGTGGCTGTTACGGTTTTGCAGAATGCTGAAGCTATTGAAACGTTATCCACGTATGGAGAAGTATGTGCTAGACAAGTTTATCGATAAACGGGGATTTCGTATGGAACAGTTTGGAGAGAACACACATTTAGAATTTTTCTATAAAAATATCCTAACAAAATTCAAAGTTTTCACGAGTTGAAAGTCAGCGATTTTGAGAAGCGTCAAGAATTCGCTGCATGGGTTTTCCAGCAAATTGATATTGATGAAAACTGGCTGTCAAATGTTCTAAGAAAAGATGATGCTCACCTTTATCTAAAGGGAGAATTTAACAT
>CP092866.1:34318844-34356961 GCA_030710605.1 Cordylochernes scorpioides | reverse complement strand
GAGAGAAATATTCCCGTCTTAATGTTTTCATTTGATGCATATAGATGGCGCGTTATTGCTTTTATAACAATAGTGTTTTCAAACTATATTGATAAAATATATATATCACACAGACTGGTCATTAATTTATAATACATTTAAATATATATATTGCTGATAAGAGACCAAAGGTAGAAGCGACGAGCTTCTTTATTGAAGATATATGAACTTGGCGAGCTTTTAGACAATAACGTCCTTCAACAGGCTGTAATACGAATATAAGCTTTACCTTTGGTCACTTCTTAGCAATGATAACCGCAATTCATCATATTGTAATTAGTAAAAATTATATGTAAATATATATACAATATCTCTAACTTGTACCTATACTTTCCACCCATTCTCACAAACACACCTATTTTCGACAATGTTACCATATCGGCCAGAAATTCGTATGTTTATTTAAAATATGTCAGATTTTGAATGAAATTCACGTATTGCTTGTCCATATAGTAATATTTTCGAATTATTCTCTCCCTAGCAATTTATAATTATTTTTAAAGCACACAAATATTGCTATTAAATTATATCGATCGAAATGTATTATATATGGCTAGAGAGAAGTATTTAATTAGAAATATATAAAGAAGTTAACACACACACTTTGGTTTATTTTGAAAATAGAGCAATCCATATTTAAATCATTAGATAATAAAAAGGTCATATAATTGGATTGAATAAATCTTTTATTCAATACATTATATGTCTTTTTATTATCTAATACTTTAGTTTATATCTTTGTAATATGTAAATAAGAGTAGTGTGTGATATATGCAAATGTAAGGAACCTGTGGTCCTTGTCTGAGCTGGGCGTCCAGGGCTGCTGTGACACCACAATTCTCCCGCCACGGCAGGACACACGGACCAGAGGGTAACCTGGCTGCTGGACCCAGGACTCCATAGCCTGCCCCGTGCCTTCCTCTACCTGGGCATCCACCATGTTGTCTACATCTCCGGGATGGATGTCATTGTCCACTATCTCTGTACCTCGATATAATGATCTGGTATTCTTGACTATATTGGAGCATCACACACACACACACAAGAATTAGTCTGTCATTTTCCACTACCTCTATAATGAGATGTTATTTTTGACTATATTGGTGAATCAAGAATGGGTTTGTCATTGTCCACTATCTCTTAAACTCGATAATGGGATGATATTATTACCCATATTGGTGCTTCAAGAATAGTTATGTGTTTTCCAACTATCTTTGTGCCTCGATAATGAGGTGGTATTCTTTATTACATTGGTGCTTCAAGAGTGGGTATGGCAGTTCCCACTATCTTTGTATCTCGATAATGGGATGGTAATCTTGACTATATTGGTGCATCACACACACACAAGAATGGGTATGGTATTTTCCACTATCTCTATGCCTCGATTATAATATGACGGAATTCCTGAATATATACTTCGAGAATAGATGTGTGGTATTATTTTGTATCTCAGAGTACATTGATAATGGATGCGTGGTGGACACAAACGGCTAGTTGCTAGATTCTAAAGTTCCACCCAGGGTACTGACCGTTTCAAGGAAGGAGAGAAAGCTCCTGACACTAGGGGCGTGCGCTACGAAGGTGTTGAGGTAGATCTGTACATACACAGGTCACGTGATCACAACTACAGTACTACAGAGACAACGTACGTTCAGAGCGCGCTTGAAGTTGTACGCTCAGTTGCATACTTCACCATCCGTAAAATGGAGGCAGCCTACACACCAGCAAGAATGAGTTGTAAAATTCTATTAGTTCAGGAATTATATATATTCTATAAAATAATCCATTGAATCAATATTGAGTAAAATTAATAATTCCTCCAGGGAAAAGTGTCAAAACCTTTTTATTATTTTCTTGCTTTCGGGCACGGACGCCCTTCTACGGGAGAAAACCTGGTACACTCGTAATCCGATTATATTTTAACTCGTGTTCTATTGGCGAATTATTATACCAGATTTTCTCCTGTAGAAGGGTGTCCTTGCCCGAAAGCTAAAGAATAATAAAAATGTTTTGAAAAGATACTTTTCCTTGGAGGAATGATTAATTTTACTCAAAATATATTTATGAAAATAAATAATCTTTTTCTCGGATCATTTGTAAATTCTTACCAAAACACAGATTATGAAGAGATAACACATTACTATATTAGAAAGAAGGAATCATATATCGCCGCAACTCTTTTTTATTATTAACGCGATTAAAAGCTTTCGGGCAAGCCCTTCTTCAGCTAATTATAGTGTACAAACAAGGAGAGATTATATATCGTATTTAAAATAAAATAAATGAAAAGAAAATTACCACGCCCCTTTTCTTTTCTTTTATTTTATTTTAAATACGATATATAATCTCTCCTTGTTTGTACACTATAATTAGCTGAAGAAGGGCTTGCCCGAAAGCTTTTAATCGCGTTAATAATAAAAAAAGAGTTGCGGCGATATATGATTCCTTCTTTCTAATTTGTCGAAATCCGCAAAACGTTTACCATGAACATTACTATATATAGTCACGACCGTCTTTCCTCATCGGCCGCCTCTGTCACGGATAATATACAGTTATCATCGTCATGCGTTCTTAATTCTGTCACCGTTTGCTTTTGGTTCAGTGGTAGAATGCTCGCCTGCCACGCGGGCGCCCCGGGTTCGATTCCTGGCCGATGCATTTTTTTTTTTTTTACAATTTTTAAAACTCATTTATATATTATACAAGAATGACATCCACGGCGCCAATTTATAATTGTAACGAATAGTATTTGAATAAAAGCATTTAATCGGGTAAACCCCGGGCGTTGCCCGGGTCATTCGGCTAGTTTTATATATATACCACATAGATATTAACAAAATCGCAAGTTTTCGAGCTCTCTCTTCATAATTAGTATTTATGCGGACTGTGCGCACTTTCCTGTATTGACAAGATGTCAATTGTCTTTCTCTCTTCAACGGGAAGTATTGAATCTCTCTCTCTATGAATGAACACCGGGGATGGGGGAAACAAATTTTTTTCGATAGATGGTAATTAAATTTATAAATAGCTTATTAATGTATACATTTTTTTGTTGAAATGATAAAATAAAATTATAGGTCTTTAATTAAAAAGGCATATATTGGATCAAAAAATCATTTATTTTACCAATATTTCAGTTGGCTGAACGTCAACCTTTGTTGTTGATACACATTAAATATGCTATAACACCTTGATAAAGGTTGGCGTTCAGCCAACTGAAATATTGGTAAAATAAATGATTTTTTGATCCAATATACTATGCCATTTTAATTAAAGATTTATTTATGGATTGCTCTATTTTCAAAATAATTATTGGTATTGTGTGTTCTAAAAATAATATATAAATTTTTAAATATTTTTATATTATATATAGTGCATAAAAAGCACATGTGCTTGTGGTTAGGAGATGCCTTCTTTATTTTTAATAGTGCATTTTATAATTCTATTTAAAAAAAATTGTGGCTCTAAAATTTTTGAATTACTGAGAAATTCGAATTCAAATCCTCAAGTCAACGAAGCGTTATATTGACTTTCAATTCAAGCGGAAGGAATCTCATTTAAAATTCGGATTGTCAATATTTTTTATTTAGAAAGGATCGAATTGGCGGGAATTTACTGCAAATATTTCTATAATAGACTTTAAGTTTGTTGCTTTTACTTAAAAATTTTATTTTGTGTTGAAAGAAAAATTTACTGTTGAGTACTGTTGAGCCTGAAAATAGTTTTCAAATAGAAAAGAAGACAATCAGGGTGATTATATATATATATATATATATATATATATATATATATATATATATATATATAATCACCCTGATTGTCTTCTTTTCTACCTACATAGAAACCACGCTAAAAAATCAATTGGTAATATATATACGAAAGAACACAATCAATTACATACTTTTAACAACTTTAAGATAGAAATACTAGATGTTGTGCCTCTACACTACACCAGGTCACCGAGATCCACTAGGTCTGAGATAAAATCTTTATTCGCTCATAACACTAATCTGACTGAATATTTACAATTTAATGATACATATTAAAAATATAAAGTTAAGTGCCAGGAGAAAATGTTTTTTATTAATCGAATACACGAGCTTTCGGGCAGTCACGCCCTTCAACTGGTAATGATACATGATGGCAATAGCCTTAAATAGGATTCCGTTTTTAAAGAGATATTTTTACATATGAGAAAAATAATATAGGACGGCTAAAAAACAATTTAGTTAAAAATATTTGCAAATCTAAACTATTATATAATATATTTATGTAACTATGCTAATCCTGTAATGGCGGTTGACAAATAAATGGTAGGTTTGAAATTGGATAAATCATGTGACTATATAATGAAGAGAGAACAAGTATTAGGATATCGACTGTTCAGCCCGCCATCAGCGGCCCTATTGGAAGTATACTGGGGGAAGGGGGGGGGGGGGGGTTTAACGGTTATTCAAGTTACTACATATATCCTGATATTGTGCTGGTAAATCTATATGTCGGTTAATGCTATTTTTTGATATGGATATTATGGCTTCTATGATCAGTCTTTGGTATTTATTAGTGATGTTATTGTATAATGTGGTGGGTGAAGTTAAATCAAAGGAGTGGCCTGTGTCGAGAATATGGTTGTAGATGAGGGACCTATTGTCTTTGTTATTGACGCACCTGCCATGCTCAGTCATCCTGATGGCCACGGACCTACCAGTCTCACCTATATAGGTTGCACTACAATCGTTGCATGAGACTGAGTAGACCGAGCCACCCGATGACTGCGCACTGGCAGGTCTCGGCAATCGGGTAATTGGATGTCTTAGAATGGTGGCCAAGCTTCTATTGTTTGTATAGTAGGTGTTAATGCCATGAGGCTTAAGAATTTTTCTCATATGTAAAAATATCTCTTTAAAAACGGAATCCTATTTAAGGCTATTGCCATCATGTATCATTACCAGTTGAAGGGCGTGACTGCCCGAAAGCTCGTGTATTCGATTAATAAAAAACATTTTCTCCTGGCACTTAACTTTATATTTTTAATATCCCAAGGAGAAAGTTTCTACGATTAAATAATGATACATATATATACATAAAAATAATTAACATAATAACAACAAACAAACACTATGCAAAACCTTATTTGCATATCTCGACAATTTATCTAAAACATAACTATTGTTATGCAAAAACACCACATCTTCTCACCCCCAATTTGTTACACGATCTTTTAAGTATTCGGGGAGTCTCCGGTTTCTTATTGGTCTACTTGGCCCAGGTGTTTCCTCCAGCCTTGGTGGGTCCCTCCTGATCGGCATAGTATCCAGGAAGCTCCTGTTGTCCGCATTGGAAGCTGGTCTCGGGGCACCGAGGCGAAAAGTGGGAAGTCCACGCCGGGGTTGCCGTACACGCTCAGCCCGTCACCCTCACTGTACATGCCCTCCCCACCGTTCATGTAACCCGCGCCCATTCCATTAGCTCCGCTCATCATTCCATTGGCGGTTCCATTCATAGCCGCGGCCATTCCATTACCGTTCATCGCAGCGGCCATACCATTTCCATTCATTACCTCATTGATTTGACATACACTGTCGCCATAATTCATCCATTCAAGACCAATTCCAATCTGGTCAAAAGCCTCCCTTCCAATCAGATTTGGGCCCGGACCTTCGATCACAAGAAATTCCATTGTGATACTTCTTTTGTTTACTTTTACGTCGGCTTTTATTTTACCCAGAATCGATAACCTCTGCCTGTTCCATTGCACCAACTTGGTATAATCCTTCTCTATTCTAGGCCTTTCTGACTTCACCCAAGTTCTTATATACGTCTTCTCAGAAATAATATTTTTCTTGTTCCTGAGTCAATGAGCATATCATATCTCGACCGCTAGTCCGTACTTTTACCATATAATTCCGCATGTTACTGGTGTCCTTCACTTGATTTATATTAAAAAGGCCATTAGTTGCCTCTGCCTCCTCATCTATCGAGCAGTTATTATTACGATCGCTCCTCCAGTTCCCGTTCTTACAGACCCTAGATATATGCCCTAACTTCTGACATTTAAAACATCTTTTCTCTTTAAAGAAACATTGCTCTTCTCTGTGGTTTGTGTATCCACAGCGGAAACATTTAAAAATCTTCTCATTCCTCCGTCTCACCTTAACAGCTCTTCCCATTACATTAATTTCTTCCTGAGGTTTTCCGTCTTTAATTTCTGCAACGTTCCTTACCGCAGCCTCATGTGCCAATGCCATCTCTTGAGCCACTTTAAATGTTAGCATACTGTTCATTAACAGCATTGATTGTATCTCTTCGCTTAGAATGCCGCATACTAGGGCATCACGCAACCTATCTTCCACATCAGGGAATTCACACTTCTCGGCAATTTTCTTTAGAGCTGTTATAAATTCAGATATTGTTTCATTTGGCATTTGAAGCCTTTTCGCAAATTTAAAACGCTGCACTATTATATTTGGCGTTGGATCAAAATATTTTTTAATCCCTGCTACTATCTCCTCCCATTCTGTTTCCAATGGATTCTTGGGAGAGGTCAACGTCCGTATTATATTATACGTTTCTCTTCCGCACAGCGAGAAAAATGTTGCCTTCTTTTTAACGATCTTTACTATATCATTCGCTATGCAATAAGATTCAAAGCGCCCTAAATAACTCGAGATTTCATTTCCATTGTTTGGGTTGAACTGTTCAATGTTCATCATTGTTCACTCACTTTTATTCACTTGTGTATAACGTTCTTTACTCGTCGCCACTGTTGTGTCTACGTCCTTTATACTCGTCGCCACTGTTGTGTCTCTACACTACACCAGGTCACCGAGATCCACTAGGTCTGAGATAAAATCTTTATTCGCTCATAACACTAATCTGACTGAATATTTACAATTTAATGATACATATATATACATAAAAATAATTAACATAATAACAACAAACAAACACTATGCAAAACCTTATTTGCATATCTCGACAATTTATCTAAAACATAACTATTGTTATGCAAAACACCACACTAGACATATGTCAAATCAAAAAACAACGACTATTATTAGAAAACAACTACATTTATAAACACAACACATTATTCCCTTATGGACTTAATGACGAATTAAACTACACATACAAACCACAAACAGAAGAAATTTCAACTTATGAAATCAGCTGCAAATACAAAAAAAAAATGAATTTAAAACTAAACCTAATAAAACTAGAGGTAAAACTACCAATAAATTAGGTTACATTGAATTTGAAGAATTACTGGACCCAAAACAAATGTACACTAACAACTTCGTCGATAAATTTATTAAAACATTATTTAAACTAAATAATAATAAATTTATCAAACTTATAGAATATATTAAAATTCATAATCTGACTAACAGATTAATAGATATCACACACGACATCTTTAAATACAGAAAAATTAAACAATCTACTAATAACATTAATATTATCATTAAATTTAATAACAATTTATTTAATCATATTAAGTTTAATGATATTTTTAATAACCAAAACATTAATAATCTTTTCCCTATAAAAAATTTAAATTTCAAAACAATCTGGAGATACAACAAAAATATAGGTAATTTAGTTTGCAATTATAACCAATTTATTAATAATTTGGCAAATTTTAAAAAAATTAAATGTAATTGCAACAACTATATTGATAGATATAAGTTTTCAGGTCATATATTAACTAGCAATTTTTCTTTTTTAAATCCAGAATATCAGGATATTTTAAATAAAGGGTATAAATATATACCTCAAATTAAACACAATTATAATAATACAATTAAATCTATATTAAAAGATATAGATATTTTCATAAATAAAACTAGTATAAAATACAGTATTCCAGAATTTACTTTTCTGGAATGGAAACATAATATTAAAAAGGAAATTATAAATTATTATAATAATACACTTAAATACACAAAACCTAATTCAGATATTCCTTCTTTTAAAGAAAATATAATTAATTTACAGAAGGACTTTATTATCACTCCTATAGATAAATGTTCCAATAACTTATCTATAATTTGTAAAAATCTATACCACGATATACTAAAAAAGGAAATTGATAATAATCATAAATACACTTTTGCTAGAACTACAGCCACAAAAATAAAAAAAGACATCAAAAACGTTGAAAATTCACTAAAAATTTATAATCACTACAAAAATCCAAACATACCAAAGTTCTATATAATTCCTAAACTACACAAAAAACCTATTTCTTTCAGAACAATCACATCTGGTATAAATTCAGTTATAAAAAACATTGATATACAATTAGCTTCAACACTACAATTTATTATAAATAAATTAACTAATAAATATAATTATAAATTTATCGACTCAAATAAAAAAATCATTAACTATTTAATGAACAATTGGACAAACATGGAAACAGTACACACATTTGACTTTGAGGACCTATATTCTAAAATAAATTTAAGAGATCTAAATAATAAAATAACCAATTTATTTAACGAAATCATTAATGACAAAACTTTCCACATTAAAATTATTCATAACAGATATAAAACAATTAAATTAGATCTTAAAACAGCAAAAACTCTACTGGAAACATTTTTAAATTTTAACTATATAGAATTTAAAAATAAAATATATATTCAATCAGAAGGCGTTCCCATGGGAACTGCTTCAAGTCCGTTATTAGCAAACTTAATATTATTCTGGTACGAAAGAGAATACTTTCTACAAAATAATGTTAACTGGCAAATGTTCCGTTATGTAGATGACATCATAATATTTAATAATCCACAGTTCAAAAATTTAATACCTAAAATTTATCCTAAATACTTGAAACTTAAGAACAATGAAAAAATTTATAGAAACAAAAAAGTTAACTTTTTAGACCTAAATATAGACCTTACAAATAATGCTATTAAATTTTATAATAAAAAAAGTAATTATAATTTCAATATTATAAAATACTGTAATATGAATTCTAATATTTCATTAAATTGTTGTAAAGGTATATATTTTGGTCAGTTTCTAAGATTTTATAGAATAAATAATATATTAGAAAATTTCATAGAAGATGTTAAAAATTTAAACATGGAATTTATTAAAAACAAATTTAGTACAGACAAGTAAAATATTTCAACAGTATATCAATTATAAAATACTTTTAAAAAAATAAATGGAAGTATCCATTTATTAAATCAACTTTCTATAATTTCTTTCAATAATAACTACTACAAATTTATAATCTTTAACAATTAGTTAAACTTAAATTAAATAGCTGATTTGAAGATTTTTTCACAAGATTTTTAAAGTAATATTGTATAGAATTCATTTTGTTTAATCTCCAATTTCTGGGGAGGAAAATGGAAATTAAATAAAAGTGAATTTTCACAATTAATAGCTTTATTAAACTCTAATAATTTGCCTTTTTAAAGGAATATTGAAAGATGAATAAGTGTTGAATCAATTATTTTAATTTAACTGGCTGTAAAGATTATAAAATTTGGATTTCTTCCCTTAACTATCTTTTCTTTCTTCTTTGAATGTCTTGTTTTTCTACAACTTCAAAATAAACGGTCTAATTTTGTCCCCCCCCCCCCCACAACATGTGTCATCCAGAAATAGATGTTTACAGTTGAAGGCGTCGCGGACAAGGTAGGTACACATTATATCTGTTCATATAAATGTTTCACTGAAGTAACTTTATATTAACACATAAAATCCGGTTGAAAGGAGGTCTATGACATAATAGAGAAGGGATGAAATGTTGTCGCTGAATTTCTATTTGAGAATTCCCGGTTCAGCAGACCTCTTTTTTCAATAATTACTCCAATTTAAGTTTTTTGTATATGTCTGGTCTACCATTAGGGTTTCAAAACATAATAACCAAACTTATAACAAAAGTTAATTCATAGTATAGATATATTACTAAATACAACTATTTATATTCATATTTTAAAATAAAAAAATTTAAAAAAATCATTAAAAAAAAAAAAGGATAAAATATAAAATTATAAAAATATATATATATATATATATACTAACAATCTTATCTACCTTATTTACAAAACTTTTTGTTTTCTTATTATTAGTTTGATTAAAAGTGCATGGTTCTGTCTTTCTCTCTTTTTTCTAACTATCATATATATTCTCACTTCTATTATTCTATATATAGGATTAGAGTATGTCTAAATGACGTGTAAAAGCCGATACAAAAGACGTTACGTTGTTGAATTTTATTGTTATTAATTATAAATATATAATTAACTAGATGATGTTTTAGAAGTAAAGGATTTTTTTCTCTCTATCTATACTAAATAATAACAATTTACAAATTTTATAATTTGAATTTAAATAATCAAAATAATGAAGATAATTTTAATAGAATACTTAACTATAAAACTATACAACTATTTATTTTTATAATTAATTTAGATTTAGCTTGCTAATCTAACCAAATCTACTTGATATGATTTATCATTCTTATCAGTTTGCTCCTTAAGTTTTAAATGTAGAATCACTGTTATATTTTTATTATATAGTTTTTACACTATATATATATATATATGTCATAATATTACCCTTCCAGGCATAATAAAGTAAATCTACAGTCGACCAGAGAGAGACGTAGGGAGGAGGATGTAAAGGCCGGTCACTTGATATATCAGTCACATTCCAAGGGGGCCATTTTCGTAGAACCTCAGAACTATTTTTGGACAGTCGGGGGGTGGCGGCGACAAAAAAACGGTCGTTCAGCGGTGGCATCCCCTCGCGCTCCTCTCTCTCTCGCTGGTTGCCTGGGATATTCCTCTACCAACTCGTCGTGTGATTATTTCTCTTTCCCCACCACATTATTATCACTATATTGTCACATATATATATGTTGTAATATATTCCAAATTATATCTATGTCTCCATGTGTTGTATAGATGTAGTGTAAGTGCCAAGGTAACAAATAAAATTTCGAGTGAGTGACAGTCGGCGCCTTTTGGAGGAAAGAGGTCCGAAAAACAAGTCGGGTTCCCAGGTGTGCCCCTTTCTTACTCAAACAGATTAGTCCGCTTGGAGACACGATTGACAGACCCCTCTAGACAGTTCTCTCCTGACCGGTGTCGGCTACACTTGCTCTCTCGCCATCTCTGTGGTGACATCCAACATGCCTCATCCTTTAGTGTAATCCCAATCATGCCAAAACCCACTCTGATCATTGTGGCCACAACGACTGCAACCAACATGTCACACTACAGTCATCCTACAGCAACAACAAACTACATTACTACATATATATATAAGAGTAGGAAAAGTACTAGGCTAGGCTAGGGTACATCACCTTCTCAACAGTGAGGACTCCCATGGTGCGGACCTCCATCCGATGGACTCTGCCCGTGTCCCTGGAGAAATCGTCCAACGCCAGGGCCACGTGCAGTGGTCCCACCACAAACCTGTTGTCCTGGAACGTCGCTGAGTCAAGACCTCAAAAATTCATCCTGAGCCATTAGTATAATATCCTGAAATATACCTACCATGTATTCCATCAACTCATCTGTAAAACCTTGGAATTCTATCAGCCCGAAGATCGAGGAGCCAGTGGAAAAGAAACATATGCCATTATGTAAATATGTATGTATTGTCTCCTACTTCTAACACCTTCGCTGTGTGATCTAGATTTATTTATTGTCCCTGTGAGGATGATTTGATACAGATTTATATATCAAATAGATACGCTATTTTAACTTCTTAGAAAACTCCTAATAGAATTGTCTTCGAGCTCTTTCAAGAAGAGTATAGTAGAAAACCATTCACTCGTTTTTATAAGTTCCCATTCTCAATATTTTAAACATATATATATGCAGATATATCAGATTTTTAAAATATTGAGTTTATTTTTATTTTAAGAAAGCCTAGTTTAAATAATTCTATAGAGTATTAGTAAACATGTTCTATTATTATACTTTATACGTTTCTGAAATTTGAATACTCCAATTTAAGAAGACCACTTGTGATATATTTATGAATAGACAAAATATTCTAAGGGTGTCTTTAATGTGACAATCTTAGAGGGGCACAAGCTTTTGATAATATATTTCTCTATAATCTTCATTAGGTCTAAAAATAAGAGAAATAAAGACTAACTGACACAATATATCCACGCATCACGAAGAGCAGAAAACTTGTTATTATAAGATTTTCATATTAAAAGAAACTATTTTCTTGACAGCTATCGTTTCATCCTACTCTCTCTTCATTTTAACTCGGTGTGATCTAAGGTATATATTCACCATGAGAGTCAGCGGGAAGAGACCCGCAGTGCCGATAAATTCATAGTAGGCCGTCAACCCTGAATTGAGCCATTGACCATGCTCCTCACGGGGGTAAGTCAGGCCTCCGAACCACTGGACACACAGCTGGCACAGTAGTGGAATATACTAAATATCTACAATCACAATGGAAGTGAGTAATAGGAATGCCAGGTTCCCAACAGAATACGCAAAATATAGGTCATGCCCAATCCACAAGTGTAAGTTAGGATAAGCTACGCCCCATCCACAAGTACATGTAAGGAAAAGCCACGCCCCATCCACAAGTGCACAAGCAAGGATAAGTCACGCTCCATCCACAAGTGCAAGTAATGATAAACCACGCCCCATCCACAAGTACAAGGAATGATAAACCACGCCCCATCCACAAGTACAAGGAACGATAAACCACGCCCCATCCACAAGTGCAAGTAATGATAAACCACGCCCCATCCACAAGTGCAAGGAATGATAGACCACGCCCCATCCACAATTGCAAGTAATGATAAACCACGCCCCATTCACAAGTGCAAGTAAGGATAAACCACGCCCCATCCACAAGCGCAAGTAATGATAAACCACGCCCCATCCACAAGTGCAAGGGATGATAAACCACGCCCCATCCACAAGTGAAAGTAATGATGAACCACGCCCCATCCACAAGTGAAAGTAAGGATAAGCCACGCCCTATCCACAAGTGCAAGTAAGGATAAACCACGCCCCATCCACAAGAGCAAGTAAGGATAAGACACGCCCCATCCACAAGAGCAAGTAAGGATAAGACACGCCCCATCCAAAAGTGAAAGTTAGGATAAATTATGCTTAATGTGTCCCTTACAGGAGAGACCTGATAAAAAGGCAAATCTGCGAGTGATGTATAGGTCACACGGCTTATTTAAAAACCCGTAAGTAATAGGTGGACTATGGTCTAAACTATAGAGAAAATTAATAATCAAACCACTATCAGCACTCGATGCTGCAGGCCACTCACCACCAGGGCCGCCAGCCGCGAGGCCAGGCGACCGAGACGCTCGTCGTCCAGGGAGGTGCCAGACCAGAGCGCCGCTCTCTCGGGGAGGATGGCTAGCCCCGCCCACCCGGGTGGTAGGCGGGGCGTCGGCACCCTGGGCTGTAACACCACCTCCAACTTCCGCAACGGACAAGGCATCCCCAGCACTTCCTCCAAAAATTTGACGGCCTGGGAGAGTTTGTTGAATAACTTTTTAGTCTGATTCATCACTTCTTTTCTTCGCCACAAGGACACCTGCCCGTTGCCAGGGATTAGACAACTCACAAGGAAGAGGTTTCCTTAAAGTGTGATACACATCAGCACATTATCTATTGACGAAGACCACTTCCCAAAGTTCTCATAGAGTTTCTGAACATTTCCTGATATATATTTTACTATTAACTGTTTGTTAAATAAAAATAAAAGCTAAATTAAGTAATTTGTCAATATAATCCGTCAACAAAGTTTAATTGAGGTAAAAGTAAACTTCTTTTCAAGATTTATGGCTGTGCTTAATGCCAGTACAGGACGTACACCGACGTTGTTGCCGTACCTACCGCCAGTCCGGGACGTAGAACTACGGTGCTCTGTACGAAGTCCTCCACCGCCAGGCTCATCAGGAACAAGGACATCCTCGGAGTGGAGAAGTAAGAATCCACGTACAACGGATTCTGCTTGGCCTCTCTGAAATTTTCAGTAAGGTAAAGTACCATCTACTCGTGTCAAACAAAGAGGGATGGAATTCAGACTACGTGACATATTAAGATTGGCATTAATTGATAAAATGTAATTTTATAATAACGAAAAGATTCAAAAAGGATAAGTTTCTTTATTTGAAAAATAAATTCGAGCTTTCGGGCGTAAGCTGCCCTTCTACAGGAATAATGGATATAATTTTAAGTAGTCATGTATTTACAGTTATAAATATTTTCTTTAAATGGTTTCTCGCTTTGGTCTTGCACAGCGCGAGTGGATCGCATACCCACGTGATTTAGTTTAAATCAATGAAAAGCCCTGATAAAGAGAGGCGTGTTGCCCCTAGAAATACTAGTTGACCAATAATTTATATCCAGTATATGCCCTATATTTATCTATACATATATATATATAAGCTATTTTTTTGCATATCTAGGATTATTTATGTAGTTTTATATTTTATTATTTAAGAAAAATTATTGCTATGTAAATTTTTTAATTGGTTTATATTATTATATGCAAAATTGTTAAGTGGTGTAATGAAGAGAAAACGGATAATTCTATTTTAGTATTTGGACCAGCCTATCATATGTCTCCGGGATATCTATGTGTCTATTTATACTATTATATTTTGATGAAATCAGTGCTTCCAGTATTAATCTTTTGTATTTACTATTTATGTTTGTATAATGAATATTAGGGTTTGCTAGGTTGAAATCGTGATCTGTGTTTCTAATATGTTAATTCTTTTTACATATTAAAAGTAATCGTTAGAATGTTTTCTAAATAAAACCCACAACAGTAGGGCCGATTCCAATCGCGAAGAATTGTGTACCTTGATTTTGTCCCCATTTTATCCTTTCCCATCACAAAAATTAAATCTACAAAATTTTGAGATATTTATTTTTATCTGTTATTAGACTTTTTAAAATTCAAACTAAAACTATTGACGTATATTTTGTTGAAATTGCTGATGTTGAGTTTGAAATAAATAAAGTTCAACTTCATTAATATGTTTTTTTAATCATAGAAAACTTTCTATTTCTATGTGCTTAGGAATAGAAAATTACACTCATGGACAAAACTTAACAAATTTTTATATTATGTTGTCGCCGGTTGTCTCTCTCTCTCTCTCTCTCTCTCTCTCTCTTTTTGAAGGAGACAGAGGGAATTTTGTTTAAACTTGGTTATCTCGTGTGTCTTCAATAAAGGTCACTGTGTATCAAATATATTTCAGAGTTATTGTCAGAATCCCGATATACATGCTAAAAAGGAAGGGCAGTAATGCTCTATAAATAGTTCGGAAAAATAATAAAAAACTTTGAAAGAAACCGTTCGCCTTATGATTTCGCGTTTTTTTATGAACTTGCTTCAGGCGATTATATAACCCAAGATAAGGTACAACTTCCTTAAGTTTTTTTCCATGAATGTATAAAGCCATAATAAATATGTAATTCATCTAGCGCGGTGCTGTATTGAATGACTATATATATAGAGGATGTAACTGTATTAAATATATATGAATAAATAAGGCTAAATGTAAAATAATAACAGAATAAAAACATAACAGCCTGGTATGGACTCTATCATGCTGTTAATCCTCCAATTTCTAAGGATAAAGTGTTTGTATTGATAAGGTAGTTCGAATGTCAGAGGAATGTTTGATGACTTGTTTGTAATCAATTCAGAATTATCATTTTGAATTTATTCCATGATGTCTATACCTCATTTACCTTTGTGTGTGTGTGCGTGGAAGATGAGTCAAAATATATATGATATCTATCCATCTAAATGTCCCCAACTTGTACAAACGGTGTCCAGTTACGACAAGTTTCCATTGACACCGTTGACATTTAAGCGGCTTCCTTCTGTCACCCAGGTCAGGTTATTGGAAAGTGCTTATATGTATTCTTTCTCTATTTTATTGATCAATCCTTATATATGTATTTAAGTAATAAAAAGGCATATATTGAAACAAATAAAGATATTTATTTGTCAATATATGCCTTTTTATTATTTAAAGATATAAATATGGATTTTGCTCTATTTTCTAAACCACATATATGTATTTAATTAGTAATATATTATATATGCATAAATTGGATTATATTACTTTTCATAACAGCACGCGCAATATTTCGAAAGGCAGATCGTCAGATTTCTATTATTTTTTTCTCATGTGCCAATCAGCGCAACAAGTTCAAAATATTTACAAGCTCTTCTCTAACTCATTGACCGATATATATACAGTAAGTATATTCTGGTATATACTACCAATTCTATAGTTAATCACAGAAATCACATTATATATATCTGTAGATTATTATATATAAAATATATATGTGATAATTTATAATTTAATATTAAATTCCAAAATACAAAAAAAAAATCTATATAAAAAGCTGTACCGCATGAAGAGTACCAACAAAGATGACAGAAGTGTTTGGAAAAAGGAAAGGTGTGTATTCAAATGCTTAACTGAGGGGGTCACCATTTCTCGGGATCACTATCAGTTCTTATCTCCCAGGACGAAGACAACTCCACCTTTAGCCTTAGAAATATCCTCCGTTTTGAGAAACAGATCAGTTGGTTGTTAGTTCCCGTGTGTAGTGAGTGGACAACCATTTCCTTCGTTGTCAGTCACGACGTCTAATTTGGAGTTTGAAATTCTGTCTTCTTTGCTCCTGTGTGCCTCAACACTTCGGTGATCCCGACTGCCCAAACTACCGTATATCACATCTATTAATTTTGAAAACATTTCGTGAGAATTCTACCTTAATTGTGAATAAACATGTTTTTTTTTTAAATAAAATTTCTACGAATTCTATATTTAGAGCCTTTAAAGTTAACGATGGTTTCAACATGTTCGGAATGATCTACATTCTCTGAGGAATTTTATAATACAGAAGTATCTACCTCCCACGAATTGTGTAGCTCCACTACACTGGATGAGACTTACAAGGCCCTGGAATACCTCAGCGGCATGTTGGTCAGCGAGGTGAACTTAGAAGTCCGCAACAGATCCATCTGGAACGACGTTCTGGAATGGACTTCGTGTTCTAAGACCGGGAACAAGTTGGGAACACCTGTTGCTATCAGACTGGCGAACGGATACCATCTGGAACATAGAACCTACAATCAACACATTTTTAAAAAATGAACTAGTTTCTAACTACTATGATAGTTGTATACGAACTAGTAGAGCATACTTACTCATAGATTCCTGAAAGCGAAGAGTATTCTTGTACCATGTAGTAGTCATAGGAGAGGTTCGTATGCGGCTTCATGGAGTATTGGACTGTGAGCTTATAGAGACCGCGGCAGGGCTGGGAGAGACGGAGGACCAGGGCGGAGCTGTTTAGCCGTCGGATGTCTCGAAAGAGAGACCGGGGAAATGACCGTCGCCAGGAATGTGGCGCGGCCTCGACCACGGCGGCCTCGGCGACAACGACCGTGGGGTCGGCCCGCAGGATCAAGCTGTCCGTCCCCCAGCACTGGAAGACCACCTCCACCTGGCCGTGAGACTGCTCGGGCTGTGTGACAGCCAACCGCAGTCGGTGGAGGTCTAGTCGGACTGCCGCGGAGACCACGAACAGGCCCAGGAACCACAGCAGCCCTGCACCTTGATATATGTAGGTCAACCTTATTGGACACAACTCTAGACTGGATATCAGTCATTCGTTGACACAGGTTGAGGTTATTATTCGAAATAGGATAATGGGGATAGCTATATATATGTAGTAATATATTTCAATATAAACTAGATTTTCATATGTTCCGTAATTACAAATAGTGTAACAGCCCCTAAATGTAGATACAATTCAACACGCCAGTTCGGCCATCATGTAATCACAAAGAAAGCAATGAAGTTTTATTGAGAGTCCACCGCACCCAAGACAGGGCGAGGTCCAATTTCGTTAAGATTATTCAATTACTTCCAGGAAACTTCCAGTAAGCTTCACGACCACCGCCACCGAACAACAACAGATCATCTCTCCCTCCCGTGTAGATCACGCCCCCTTGCCGTGTCTTCGGCGCTGGCCTCTCTCAGGTGACATCCAACCTGCCTCGTGTTGCCCATTGGTTGCTGGAGGAATGGGAAACTATCGAATTTCGACAGCCACTGCCCAGGATTTTTATTTTTTATCATTTACAAAGCACGCGATATCCGTCTTGGATATTTGCATGCATACACAAGTTTGGGAGCTTATTTACAGTAATTATTAATATGATTTTAGTTATTATAAATAGAAATTATGAACGTATTTGTCAATTAGTTAACGATTTAATTACCCTATAATGAATATTAGTGAACATCACAAATAAGAACAGAAATTTGGAGCTATTTACAGCATATAACTATATACCAGTTATTACAGCCCAGGCTATCTATTACTAAAAAAACATTCTACAAAATCTATTAAAATTTATATACATATATCTATTATTAACTATTTGATTTAAACTATTTATATTTATTTGATTTTTAACTCTCAAGTCCTCTACAAGTCGACAGTCCGTTAGAATATGTACAGGATTTTCTTCTTCTGCACCACATGAGCATTTAGGCGAATCCGTCTTTCTGACATTGTACAAATATGATCTAAAGTTACCGTGTCCAGTAAAAAATTGAACATTGTAAAAATTTGGCTTGACATATTTGGGTATTTGGGAATCAGTGAAAAAGAACTTGAAAATGGTATTAATTTTCTCAGGATCGAATCCTGCACTGGACACTTTTTTCTAAAGAATTGTTTGAATGAACCCCGAATTTTTCAAAGGTCCAACCCCACCATTAAATGCAAGTAACTAAACGGGGCTCTGGTATTTTTTAAAATGAAAAGGTCTAATTGCTTTCTACATGTATAGATGTGTGATGCACTTACAGTAAAAGAAGTCGCTAATTTCCCACCATGAATAGCGTGGTTTGTATCGCCTGTATTTTGGATTAGTTTTAGTATATATATTTGGTATCCTAAATATTAGTCATCCAGTAGTATCAAAACATATAAAAGTTTTATTATAATAAATATATAAGATCATCGCGTTTGGATGTTGCACTTAATTTATAACGCCATGATGTGTAAAAGAGAGTGGCCGGGAATTGTCTTCCATGACCAGAAGTCATTGACGTCATGGAAAACAATAAGTGACGAGATGTTAAAGATTGTCTTCCGTCACAAGTAATCATTGAAGGTCATAGAAAACAATAAGTGACGAGATGTTACAGATTGTCTTCCGTCACAAGTAATCATTGAAGGTCATAGAAAACAATAAGTGACGAGATGTTACAGATTGTCTTCCGTCACAAGTAATCATTGAAGGTCATAGAAAACAATAAGTGACGAGATGTTACAGATTGTCTTCCGTCACAAGTAATCATTGAAGGTCATAGAAAACAATAAGTGACGAGATGTTACAGATTGTCTTCCGTCACAAGTAATCATTGAAGGTCATAGAAAACAATAAGTGACGAGATGTAACAGATTGTCTTCCGTCACAAGTAATCATTGAAGGTCATAGAAAACAATAAGTGACGAGATGTTACAGATTGTCTTCCGTCACAAGTAATCATTGAAGGTCATAGAAAACAATAAGTGGTGAAATGTTACAGATTATCTCCCGTCACAAGTAATCATTGACGTCATGCAAGGCTCACAAACGGGTTAAAGAAGTATTTATTTTCACAATAAATCCCAAACGTAAAACAGGGAAGAGCTATACGTCTTGTAACCAGATAGGTGATATCTCCTGACACAGCAATTCCACCCAGGAGATAGATAAACTGAGAGAAATTTGAGATCTTGGAATGCATTTATTCTCTTAAGTATAGCAGATACCTAAACTTGTTTTAGGCCTTGAAAGGGAGTCAGGGATAAAGAACAAATCTCTCTACAAATATCTTATAAATAACAGCAATAAAACAGGAAAACATAAAGATGGAAAATTTGCCGGGTAGAAATTGATCCATAGAAGCATAGGGCGCTTCTCCCGTCAAAATAAACGTCAAAAACTGACACCATCTATTGACCGTCGCCGCAAACTAGCGGCCTCGGGTCGGTGAAAAAGCAACAACACCAGCTTTGGCAAACTGACGAGGGCCATTAGCCCGAAACCATGGTCTCTAGGTGGACGCTTCTCAATTTTCCAAAGCTGGTGTTGTTGCTTTGTCACCGACCCGAGGTCGCTAGTTTGAGACGACGGTCAATAGATGGCGTCAGTTTTTGACGTTTATTTTGACGGGAGAAGCGCCCTATGCTTCTATGGAGGAAAACATATGTCGAATAAATGAGGATGTGCTATATTAATAGATTTAAATATCCTGGATATAAACTAAATAATGTCTCTGGAGATATGTTATTCTTATCTTTATTAACACAATCTCGAGATTTTGGACATTTCTTCCCCTCTACAGGAGTACATAAAAAAACATATAAACGATGTTAATGTACTTCTCTAGAAAGGCAAAAATGTCCGAAGATTACGTTAATAAATATAAAAGAAACTCATCCCCCGAAAACTGTAGCATTATATAATTAATAGCTTTAATATGAAATACTATTTGCGGAAGAGCATTATTGGATGCATTTCCATGTAATTACATGAATGCACCTCTGCAGACCTATAAGCTCTCATGTCCATAGATTCTATAAACACTTCAAAACTATACCTTCCATAATAAATGCAGGATATAAATGGAAAACAATTCAATACAATAGTAGAGCGGTCTGGAGATTAATTTGGCGAAACCGCTGAGAGGGTTCACCACAGATTAGCCAAGACTTCTTATTCAACAACTTTTATCATTGCAGTAAGGTCATTAAAATATTATTTTATGGTATATGTTATAATAAACACATTGCCAAAAATAATAATTATAAACTTCATAGCTGTGATTTCTTTTGTTATCCTTGTTTCTATTTATCTCGAAACCAGCAATCATTAGCTAGATGTCCCTTTTTATTACAAACAAAACATATTTTTTTGATGAAATTGTTTAACTGATTGATTTAATCTCATATTTCTTCTTGACTCCTCTTCTCTTAGAGTTTGTTGAATCTCTTCAATTGTTGCCTCTCTCTTAGATCGTAAGACAATAGCAATATTTTCATACCTTGGATGTATGCCTCTGACAATATGAAATTAAAGTTCTCTTGAGGGAAATTGATGCCCTAATGATGAACTTCTAGCAGCAATATTTTTTGCCCTTGTTATATATTCATCTACAGTTTCATTATAATGAAAATTATAGACATTATAGAACATTAAAATGAAAGATAATTATCTTTCATTTTAATGTTCTTTAATTCTAAGCCTATGTCTATAAACTTCATAGCTGTGTCTGTTGTTTGTATGAGCCCTTTTAGAAAAGAATCTTCCATCGATGTCAGCATTGATTTATTTAGTTTCCAAGACTTTTTTATATATTATATATATTCTTCATCTTTGTACCTCATTTACCAAATTACTTCTTTATTTATCCTCATTTGATAAAGGGGAGAGAGTAAAAGAGATTCTTATACTTCCCTTTAGGTTTAAAGCAAAGATAAATTGATTTCTTCTTTCAGGGCACCAAGGCAAAAAGTAAATTAGGAATATGGTATCTGCAGCATCTGACTCAACCCAGATTATGTTAGCAATGCCGCTATTGAAAACATATAGTTTATTTATTTGGATTTTGTCTTGTGTTTAACGCTCTTTTGATTATCATTCAGCATTTAAATTTGCACATGCAAATTTATTTGAGCCCCATTTTCTAAATCACAAGTACACATATAAATAGAATCATAATTTATTTTACAAACATATGTGAAAAAATAGGATAAATACAATATTAATACAATTCCACACATCTATGAATATCTGGTTACATGAATGATGTTTTTCCAACTATATCTCTGTCCTGTGCTATCCTTGGAAAGGCAGTAGAGGGCAAGGAATTTGAAGAGGATGTCTCTGGAGGCGTCCAAAGCGCTCCAGTCAAGTTTATAAACGTCGTCTATTTGCATATACATATTGCTTTCTACTAGGATTGTTTCATGTGATTATGTGAGCATGCGGAGCGATGGATAAAGGATTATCACGAGATGGTGACAAGTGACCCTAATTCTCTTGGTCTCAGACATCATCGTCCCCCTTCCACTGGTCCGAGAATAGACGATAGCTTGATAGCACTCTCTTTGATTTCTTCCCCCCATGGGTCTATTTAATAAACCTTTTGAAAATCCTCATAAATTTAGCGTTTTCTATCGCTGAAAATTTGATTTATAAATATTTTTCATTATATATATATATATTAAAAATAAAGAAGGCATCTCCTGACCACGAGCACATGTGCTTTTTAGATGGCAGAGCGTCATCTAGTGGAGCAAAAATAAACTAAACGTTTATTTAGCTTGCTCCGTGATATTTGGCCAACCCAATTTCTTGATTTATTAAGGAATTCAAGTTTGGAAGAGAATCCCAGACAACCAGAGAGAGAGATGGGAGAGACCCGGGCCCGGCCACAGCCGGGCGTCCGTTCGTTTCGCACACAATCCCCAACTGTCTTAAAAGTCCCAAGGTGTTAACGGACGGGCTCATTTGACAGATGGCAGAGCGCCATCTAGTAAAACAGAAATCAACTAAACGTTGATTTAACCTGTTTCCTGATATTTGACCAACCCATTTTCTTGAAAATAAAGCCAACTACGAACGCGTTTCGGGCTGTTGGCCCTCGTTAGCGTGGAACAGGCTGTACCACTAGGACAAAAATGTTTTGGTCCCAGAGGCTTCTTCAGAAACCAAGAAATGGGTATTTTTGGCCAAACTTGCGTAAATATGCTTAACATATTGTCGCGTGTTTACCCTCCCGGTTCTTTGCGACGATGCGCTTCTTCCCTTCGTGGTTCACCTACTTAGGCTCCCGTTGCTCTTCCCTGCAGCTTTTCCCCGCAGGCCACCCAAAGACGTTCGGCCAGGCTTCAACCCGGCGTTGAGGCTTGTTTTCTCTCTTCGGAACACCTCGGAACTGCGTGCAGCTCGCGCCGGCTGATACTGTATCTTGGAGGAAACGTGGATCTTATAAACATTTGGAGGCCTTACACGTAACAATATGAAAAATAATTAAAAAGTAATATATTAAAGAGATACTAAATTTTCAAAGTATATACCTTACAGAATAATTTATCCGTGAACTCTTTATACTAAATGTAATAATAGGGTTTTCATATATGTGAAACAAAAAGTTTTATTCTATCATTTTATCTCTAGTGTCTATTTACTATTTATAAAAAATTCTAACCACGTAAATTGAGATAAAAGTGTTTGTAAACGTGTAAGAAAGTGATATTTTCAATTTAAACTATCAACACAAAGTGGATCATAATCCTGTTAATTACATACTTAGTGTATTAGTTACGTTAGATTAGGTATTAAGACAACAATAATATCCCAATTCACTATAGAAGAATAAACACAAGACGGGGAGAAAAGATTCTTCATAAAGAAGCTCCCCGACTTGTGTTAGATTAGGTATAGGTCCACCAACCTGTCATGTCAGCCGTGTTATGTCACCGTAGGCGACATTTGACACATGTCACCTTACACTATGACGTCCCAGCTACCCCCCACAACACCGCGTTTAAACATTTTTCTTATTTTTAAAGGTAAGTACATTTATTCTCAACTGATTTTATTTTAAATGTTCATATAACTCTCCAAAAATTTACCTATCAATATAACAGCTACGAATTAAAACCAAAAAACGTTTTTTTAGTCGTAATTTTTTCTCCAATTTGCTTCCAAGAGAGTTCATAGCACTTGTGGATTTCATATTTTAATATATATATATATGAATAAATATATGCATTTAAGTAATGTTATGTGTATATAACCAGAGGAAAGAACATCGTATCCCTTGACAAAGAATGAGAGGGAGAGAAAATAGAGATAACCCGGGTTTCTGGAGCGTAAATCACCAACTACCCGAGCTGTACAGCCACAGTCTAGAAGTCTAGTCATGGTCGCTAAAAGTGTCGACTTCAGGAATGTGATAGCGACTTCATGATGGGTTAATGAACGCTGTTCTTCATTTGAAGAATCTATATCAAATATAATGGTAGTCTGATATAACTCCAGATGATGTAGCTCCTGACATGACACCTTTGGTGCCGTCCCTAACATAGCTTCAGACGCAGTAATTGTAAAAGTATTTAATTTTTAGAGAAAAAATTCCACCCAGAGAGAAGTTCCCTGGATGGAATTTTTCCCTCAAATCATGTTATATAAGGAGTTATTTTTATGGAAGCCTTTACTTTTACCGGCAACACTTACTTTAGCCATTCATCCATTATCATCATTGAGCTTGAGTAACTTTGATAAGTTGCCCATCATACACCAACCCACCACACTCTTACGTTTTAGTTTGCTGAAGAAGGGCTTGCCAGAAAGCTTCTTCAATCAAGTGAATAAAAATAGTCGCGGAGGCTTGTAAACATGTCTCTGTGAGCTAAGTGTATTGTTTAATTATGTCGCCGTAACAGACTTTTGTTTTCGTTGTACTGTCCTTTAAGCATAAGAGGTATGCTCGAAGCTGAAATATGTAAGAAATTTCTATAATTTTTTACCTAAACATATTTCCATACTTTCATTAAACACCATCACCATGAATAACCCCCCAAGTACAGACTATATATAGGCAAAATCAAGATACAATAGATGTAGCGATCTGGTGGATTAAATTGACGAAATTGCTAGGAAGGTTGACCACTGATGACTCAAGCCTTTCCAATTCTTTTTCATATTAAGTTCAATAATTGTGGAGAAATTCGTCATTTATTTTGAAAATAAAAAAGCGTTAAATGCTTCCATCCTCTACAGACATATTTGAAAAATCGGTCAATTTGGACTTCGTTAGTTTGTCCTCCACTCCAGATTGGATGGAAGACAGTAAGGGACCAGGATGTTCCAGAACCGAATGGTTTAAAAAATAAAATATAAATTCCAAATCCCCGATCCTTCAGCCAGCTCACCTGACTAACAAAAGAGGAATCTCCATACTGACTTCCTTTGAAAATACGAGAGACTATATAATAAAATCATTCTAATAATATGATAGTAGCGCGTTCTGGAAATTAATTTGGCGAAAACACTGAAAGTGTTCACACACCACTGATAAGACAAATTATAATTTTTCTATCATGACAGTAAGCCTTGTAGAAGTAGGTTTTAAAGATTTATTCAAATAGAAGTTTTAATGTAAAAAAGTATATAAGTATCATTTTTGGTAGAGATGGCATTTTGAACAAGTAGAAAGAAGAGTGAAGAAGACACATCGTGGAAATCTCAATCTGTTGATCTGAAGAAAAGTTGCTGTTTGCAATTAGAATTGTAGGATTGATCTAGTCAACAATGGCTATCATCCAGGACACTGCAGCAATCCATTTTGATCAAACTAACAGCTGAGAACCAAGTCCACACAACTTCCCTTTTCTTTTTCAAAATCCCCTCAAGATTTTATTGATTCCAATTTAATTGGTCTGAGATCACGAGGCGCATCATTTATTTAATTTTTTTTTCATAATTTTTTATGATTTCTATCAAGAAAAATAATCAAACTTTTTTTTAAATCTGAAAGAAAATGGAAAAATACTCATTGATTATATTGAAACTCTTGACTATGGACTACTCAAAACAGATAATCAAGATAAACCGTGAGTCTATCCCTAGCTAGGAGATCACACAAGGAAGATATTGAGTTTCAAATATTGACATCTATTTCTTCTTCAAACCTTTCTACCTGATCTTAGATAACGGAGGTGATGAAGATTTAGTATTTGAAAGCATTTCAATGTAAAACTTCAAGATTTCATTACAGTAAAGTCCTTATCAAGTGGCTATTTTAATGACATATGCAACACTGACAAACTAGACAACTAAATGAAAGAAATATATATAATTTTTATTTGATACACTTGATATTTTTAAAGCATATTTTAAAATTTGCTTTTGTGCGTATTTTAACTTAATTATTTTTCAAACATGTCAAACTTGGGAAGGTATAAAATCAATATAGAAGTAAAATGTAGGATCGCATAGATATTGGCGACAGGTTTCCACTTACCAGAAATCCGCGATATACATTCATGGACGAAACTTATGGTAGTGGGAAGTCTTTGATGTCGCTAGTCGATAGAGGCAATATTGTTCACACTTGGTTATCTCGTGTCTTCAATAAAGGTCACTTTGGTTCATGATCAAATTGTGAAAACAGTTTTAAAATTACAAAATATTTTCTCACGATGAGTTTCTTTTTATTTCAAGACGCTAGCTTTCAAGTGTTAATCGCTCTTCAACGGGCTTAATAAAACATCGACTATATCCCACAAGAAATATTTACCTAAATAGTGGAATATAGTCGATGTTTTATTAAGCCCGTTGAAGAGCGATTATTGATTGAAAGCTAGCGTCTTGAAATAAAAAGAAACTCATCGTGAGAAAATATTTTGTAATTTTAAAAGGTCATTCTGTATCAAATATCTTTCTGAGTTATTGCCTGAATCATATTATTCTATAATATCAACCGAAAATCCGTTCTAGGTAAAAACAAGAAAAAATAACCACGTACAGATTTCGGGCAGGTAGCCACTTCTCGAATTTTACCATTCAATCCCATACATTTTTCCTTTTGCTCTATTTTTTCCACGTAATTTAGCGTTCTAGCGAACATTCGGCTTTTAGCTCCCCGTTCCTTTTTTTATTAGAAAGTATCATGGATGAAATTTTGGTTTAGATTCAGCCTGGAACATACTGAAGAGAGTCATCAATCTGAAACGTGTACGTGGTTGTCTTGTCTTAATTTACGCAAGAAAGGATTTTCGGTCACTATTATAGGGAAAATATCAACGATTAGATGATGGCATAATCTATTAGCAACGTTCAGGAGATTCCTTTTTCGTAAACCTCAATCAGAGGTCAAGTTGTTTAAAATTTTGGTAAAATAAAAAATACCATAAACTCACCATCATTTTACTAAAATAAAAAGTGACGATCTAATGCCAACTGTCAATGAGACACCAGATATATCAATTTTCTTTGGGTAATTTATCAGTAATATTGCTCTTACCTTCCTGATGGAAGAAGACATATGCAAATAAGCAAATTGCAGGCCATTTTATTTCAGGTGTATCAATCTTAAGATCGACCTATCGTTCAGGCTTTAAGACAAAATGTACAGTATGCCCAAACCACCTTGATTTAAAACCATTCAATGGAGATTTTAATGGGAAAATATATAGGTATTTTCTCCTTGCCTTCCACATCAATATACCATTGACCTAATAGTTGGTTTATTCGTCATAAAAAGCTGTCTGTAACTGGTGGACTACCTCCTCTCTATTAAAATGGAAATAAGAGAACAAAGGTCTTCTTTCTTATCTCCACTCTTTCATATCAGGGTATCAAGCTTGTAGGGCTTGAGATGGTGTATGCTGGGGATGAGTATATCTCATCAATGGATAAGCAAATACAGTCGAATGATGTGGTTTGGGGTTGTAGGTTGAGTATTGCATTTAGTACATAGTGGGAAAACCTTACAACCTGATAACAAAGGTAAAAGCGACGCGTTTATTTATTGAAGAGGTATGAACTTGGTGAGCATTCAGATAATAATGTCCTTCAACAGGGTTTAATATCCTTTCTTTCTTCTTTAGTTCCTTATAATCGTATTACAGCCTGTTGAAGGATGTTAAGGTGGAGGGGCCATACACATATTCATTGTACATAGTTGTAAATATCTAGTTATTATTTTAAAATAATAGTACAGACTGTGTGTACTCTTGC
This sequence comes from Cordylochernes scorpioides, assembly GCA_030710605.1. NCBI lineage: Eukaryota > Metazoa > Arthropoda > Arachnida > Pseudoscorpiones > Chernetidae > Cordylochernes > Cordylochernes scorpioides. The sequence goes on along the minus strand of CP092866.1, from coordinate 34,329,094 downwards.
ATGTATTGATGTCAATAAAATTATGCTTATTGTCTAAAAAATTGTCTTCAATAAAGAAATTCGTCACTTTTACCTTTGGTCTCTTCTTAGCAATGATATCCGGTGATTCATCCTTTGGTAAAATGGAAATAGCTTTGTAAAAAAAATCAAAGAATCACTCATTCTTCTTAAAAATTTCATATAGATTGAGTTTAAAATATTATCTGCTTCAACATTTTAAGATCTAAGATTATAATATGGACTCTCTCTCTCTCTCTCTTCTCTGTTATCAATGAATGTAATTTTTATTAACGAGAAGGTTTTCAAGATTTGAAAAAAAAAAAAAAATCGCTCTTTGACTAGTTCACATTATTGAAACTATCTTCTCTATAAAAATTCTATCGATATACTTTTCTACATGTAGAATTCGTATATTGCAGCTTTATCCAAACTTATCTTTTTCTTGAAAAAATAGTACAGAAGTAAAATTTTACTGGAATCAGGTGGATAAATTAATAAAAAGGCATCATCTCCTGATCATGAAACTGAAAATTGCTGATGTCTTGTACTATCTGTCAGGATAATTATCAAATAATAAACCTAAAAGACCAATTTTTGGTCATTGAGGTACAGCTGATACTACGCTGATGAGGGCTAACAGCTCTAAACACATACGTGGTTAACTTTTTTTAATTAATCAAGAAAGGGTATTTGGCCAATTTTGGAATAATTAAAAATCAATGATTATTGATATTTATTCCGAAAAATGGCACGAGCTATCAGCAACTTTTAGTTGTACAATCAGGAGATGCCTTTCACCTTTTGTTTGTTTGTAACTTTAATGTCATTTGTACCATTTTGATTATATGGGGATAGAAAAAGTTTGAAAAAAAACTAAACACAGAGCTAATATATTAAAAAGTTATTTTATTAACCCTAAAATTAATCAATGATTTGAGTAAATAAATAAATAATCAATTTTTCCCATAGATAGTGCTGAAGCTAAAATTAATAGGATTAAAGAAAGTAATGTGTTAAAAAAAATAAAGTTAAAGCGTTTGTTTCAAAATGATGTACAGTAGAACCTCCAAGAGAGGACACTCATGCTAGAGGACACCTCTCTATAAAGGACAGATTTCATTTGTAAAATTACCATTTTTACTATTTTGAAACTCTCTGGTAAGAGGACATTTTGGCTCTGCAATTAGGTGTCCTTTACAGGGAGGTTCTACTGTATTGCCTGTAAAAGATTTTTTCCATGAATACATAATGAAGAAATGCATTTCTTTCTATTAAATCCTTATATTGTTCATTTAGTTGATTTCATTGTACCTTTAAAAAATGTTAAATTATTTAATTCCCCCATGAAAACAAAATAATTTTCTGATTACATTATAAATTACAAAATAAAAGAAATGTATTTCTCTCTTTAAAAGGTGCATAGATATTGCCAATTATATATATTCTGGCATTTTTGCCTTTAAGCATAAATTTGTTTAATTTCTGTAAAGATGCAAAGGAAATATCTTTTTTCTTTGAATATATATACAGGATTAAACCAATTACAAAATATAAAGAAATGCATGTTTTTATTTTTAAAGGTATATATAGATATATTGCTTTTATATTCTGGCATTTTTCATCTTTGTGAAAGTAAAATTATTTATTGTCAATAAAATAAATAATTTTATTCTGTGAATTCAGGGTTGCCAATTTTCAATAAAATAAATAATTTTATTCTGTGTGAATCCTAGGTTGCCAATTTTCAATAAAATAAATAATTTTATTCTGTGAATCCAGGGTTGCCAAAGTACAAAATAAAGAATCACATTTCTAGTTAAATATGGGTCTTAAAGACCACGAAGAGAAATTTGAATTATTTTGTACTCTTTGGCAACCCTTGTTCACACTGCTAAGATAGTTTAAAATATATTTATAAAGTTGCATAGATGTTCCTCAAAAGAAAAATGAGGAAATCTTTGAATTATGGGGATCTGGTCTCATCCAATGTTGCACAATTCAAACATCTCCACACTTCCATCAAAGAAATCTTATTGGTTATTAAAAAAAAGCTCCAACCATCAATTTTCATACTTTAACTCTAGGTAATAAGACCAAATCCAAATAAATAAATAGTGTGTGACATTTCGGTAACAACACAAGGTAATAAGACCAAATCCAAATGAATAAATAGTGTATAATAAATTGGATTTGGTCTTATTACCTTGTGTTTATAATCTATAATCCAAATTGTGCCTTATCAATGGTTACAACACTGTTACCAAAATGTCACACACTATTTATTTATTTGGATTTGATCTTATTACCTTGTGTTTATAATCTATAATACAAATTGTGCCTTATCATACATTAACTCTTTTACTTTTTAATGTACAAGCTTCAAAAGGTAACAAGACCAAATACTTGATATGTTTGTGACATTTGGGTAACAGCATATTGTTACCCTTACCAGACAAAGTACTAAATGATATTGTGTCTGATGATGGTATAACATTGCTATTACCAAAATAACACAAAAATTTTCAATAATTTGGAGAGATTTGCTCATTACCTTTTGATTCTGATCTATAATCCAAATTGTACCTTTTCAGATGTACAAGCTTGTGAGATATAAGCCATTGACATGATTAATACAATACTATGTTAAAAAAAAGTCAGAAAAAAAGGAAAAGGTCAGATGGTGTGATATTATTGAAAAAGAAAAAAGACATAACCTGACCGTTTGCATAAGCATTTTAGATGGCATTGCACCATCTAGAGGAATAAAACTCAATTAAACATTTATATTTACACTCATATACAAAACTTTGAGGAAGTGGAAACTGTTTGATATCACCAGTCATCTAATACTTTTGAAGGAAACAGAGACAATTTTGTTCACACCTGGTGTCTTCAATAAAGGTCACTGTATCTTTCAGAGTTATTATCTGAATCCCGATATACATACTTTTTTTTTTGTTTATCCCTAGTACACGTGGTACAGGCCATGATAATCATGGAGGGTAGTTAGTGACTGCTTTTTACTGCAAGCGCACCACATGTCTACACATGTGAAAGCAGTTCGACTTTGCACTTACAAATGTGCCAGAGCCCCGTTTGGTTACTTGCACTCGCTGGTGGGGTTGGACTTTTGCAAGAATAAGGGGGGCCATTGGAGCATTTTTTTTTTTAACAGAAAAAAGTGTCCAATGTGGGAATTGAACCCGGGTCGTAGTGGTCGAAAACCAAACAGCTTAACCAGCCTTCCACCGACCCCCCCCCCCCCCGATATACATACTAAAAGTTACAACTTCCTTAAGTTTTGTCCATGAGTGTGCTATCAAATATAGTTAAAATTTAATGTTTATTGAACCAGGAGAGAGTAAATGTTGAATATATCTTTGATCACACCTGAGAGCGTGATAGACACCTGAGGCTCACACACTGGCATGTGGTCAGAAAAGAAAGGGTCAAATCATTATTTAATTCTTCTATGAGAGATCATATTAAAACTAAATAAAATTCCATCAACTCACATTTCTGATATAAATAAGACTAAACTTTTTTATTATAATTAGAAAATCCTAATTAAAGTATATATATATATAAATAAAATTACCTTTTTCAATATGATACAATACAATTTGGATTATAGATTAGAAACACAAGATAATAAGAGCAAATCCAAATAAACAAATAGTGTGTGATGTTTCTGTAACAGCATTGTTACCATCTTCATTCAGTACTTTTGTCTGATGATGGTAACAAAGCTGTTACTGAAACATCACAATCTATTTAGTTATTTAAAAAAATTCTAAACTATTATAGATGCGTATGTTTCTTTAGAAAAATTAAACAATTTTTACTGTCCTTACTCCAATGGAAAAATTAATGGGAGGGCTTGGCTCATCAGTGGTGAACTCTCCCAGCGGTTTCGCCAGTTAATTTTTCCATTGCAGTAAGGACAGTAGTAATTGTTTAATTTTCAAAAAGAATCATACGCGTCTATAATAGTTTTGAATTTTCATAACTGATGGCGAGCTAATGCATCATAATATTTAGTTATTTGGATTAGGTCTTATTACCTTGTGTAGCTGTTTTAACAGTTCAATGGATATATCAAGTTAGTAGGTTAAATCAATGCTCCAATGTCCCCCGATTCTTGCAAAAGTCCAACCCTACCAGCGAGTGCAAGTAACCAAACGGGGCTATGGCACATTTGTAAGTGCAAAGTCCAACTGCTTTTCACATGTGTAGACATGTGGTGCGCTTACAGTAAAAGCAGTCGCTAACTACCCACCATGATTATCATGGCCTGTACCACGTGTACTAGGGAAAAGCAAAAAAAAAAGGTTAAGTCAATAAAAGGAAATAGGGAAATGAAAAGCTATGAGGCTACAATCCCCATTAATCCAAAGATTTACAAGAGACATATATGTAAATAGGAAAATCATATATGAAACAAAATAATAGCACACATTCTATCTAAAGAACTCATAGTAAATAATAATAATAATAATAAAAACGACTTTGGTTTTGATATGCCATTAATTTGGCACAAAAGAAGACGGGATATATATATATAAGACTGGGTTGTATGTATTCAGATATTTATTTACATTTACATCGTTAAAGAGCAAGGGGAAACAAAATCCTTATATATTTACAAACATAAATAAAAGATATAATTTTATTTGTAACAAATTAATATAATTATACACATATATATATATATATATATATATTAAAAAAACAAACAATATTTTATAAAAGAAATATTCTTTCCATGCTATATTACATATTTATAAAGATTTTAAAATATATTTATTTATTTAAGGATAGATAGAGGATGTATGAGCATATTGAAGATAAAATATATTTAAACTGATGGACCAACAAAAACAAACAAAAAATATATACAGTTAAACCTGTCTATAGCGCCCCCTCTTGGGACTCAACAAAATAGGGTGCTATAGAGAGGAGGTGCTATAAACAGATCACTTTTAATGTAAGTTGCATCGTACTATGTATTTAAAATCGGATGCTATAGAGAGGAAGGTGCTATTTAGAGGGGGCGCTATAGACAGGTTTAACTGTATTATTAACAAATATTGTGTTTATATATTTAAAAAAAAAAAATCTAGATGACAAATATACACTCATGGACTAAACTTGAGAAGGTGGAAAATCTTTGAGGTCTCCAGTTGTCTGATTTTTTTAAGAAGACAGAGGCAATTTGTTTAGCACTTGGTTATCTTGTGTTTTTTTCAATAAAGGTCACTGTAATATCTTTCAGAGTTTCTGTCTGAATCCCGATATACATGCTGAAAGGTACAACTTCCTTAAGTTTTGTCTATGAGTGTAAACTGGAGTTTGGGTGTGAAAATAAGAAATAATAATGTAGTTTTCGACCATTTTTTAAAAGAATTTTGACAGAATTTCAAGAATATTGAGCGAATTGGTTGCAATATTTCTTTTTTTTTTACACAAAAACCTATCTCTATGGGAGATGTAGTCTTTTATCATTTTTACATGTTTATTCACTCTGTGTGCAATCTCAAAGCTGTTCCCCAGATATATATTTTTGATAAATTTTAAAAGCTTTTTTTGAGAAAAAACTGAAAGTTTCAAACAAGTTTAATACACAGCCAAACTTTGAATGTTGATATATAACCATGCTGCACCGTAGTTAGAGCAATGATAGACTTGACACCTAAAGAGGACTTTAGAATTAGGATGATAACCATGTTGCTGTTAAATTGAGGTCCCATTGTATATTGTATTGCATATATCCATGAATTTCTATATTATATATATGGAACGTGCTAATGTTTGATATAGTTAGTTATAAATTTAGTCAATAAATATCTAAGTTAGGTTGAGAATCTGATTAGAATGGATTAAACTCTGTGTATATAAGTCATTAATTGCTGAATGATTTGAAATTCCAAGTAGAGAGATGTTAGAGGTAAAAAAAAAGCCATTCTCCCTCACTTCCTTTAAACCTATCATCTAGAAGTGGCCAGATGTTGGATAGACAAGGTTAAATACATATTTGCATATCGGTATGATGTAGGGTTCAGATAGCATGTACTTATTAGGTGAAAAGTTTCAAAAATATATATGAACGCACTATCCAAATTTAAATTTAGAAAATAGCATTGATTGAAGGTTTAAGTTTAATTTTTCATTTACCATATATTTTTCGATTGGTAGCACATAACGTCATTTCTAAAAACAATTTAGGACTTCTTTTAATATAAATAGAGAATAAGAAAGCTACATCTTGTTCCAATCATTTTCAAAGAGGGTTTAATATAAATGCTATATTTTGTTATTATAGTTTACTTGTGGTGTGATTAATCCACATATTTGTTTTCATCTCAAGTTTAAAGGAGCGGAGAGGAAGGTGCAAAAAACTTCGTATCCAAACAATAATACAAAAATTCAATCAAAACTTGGATTTAAAAAGTATCAATTTGCCATACATTGCCGCCTTTGGTAAGAAAAAAACTAATCTCAATACACGTTTTATTTTTAAAATCACGAAATTAATACAGCAGAACCTCCATGAGAGGACACCTCTCTACAAAGATCTTTTCTTATTGCCAAAATTTCCATTTTTACTATTAAGCAACTCTCCAGTATGAAGACACCTCTTTCTAAAGGACACCTTAAGTTTACAACTAGGTGTTGTCCTTTAGAGAGAGAGGTTCTATTGTATAAGACTTAAGCTGCATCATAACACTCAGCTACCAAAGTTGAACAACAAGGCATTACACTTGTCATCATCAGGAAACAAAAAAATGATTGAATAAACTGACAATGAAGAACAATTGCTTGAACAAATCTAAAAGTATAAATACGAAATCCAAAGGATAACTCTGTAAATAAAGAAATGCAATCGTATACCAAATATGTTTCATCATTTTGATTTGTATTTATACTTTAAGTAAAATGTTGTTCTCTCTCAAATACATTGATAGTATGCATGTAAGGTAAGAGATTTAGAAAAAAGTTGCATAACAACAACATCAGAGAGTGCTATATTTGTCATCCTAGATGGCTATGCTAAAATTATATTGAGACATGTCTTTTGAAAGTAAGGCCAAATAATCAAATGTAATTAAAACTTTTTTTATAGGCAAACTTTCCAAATTTTCTTATTTTATATCAAATTTTTCTAATACCTATCTGTTAAAAAGTAATTAAAGTTCAGCGTATATCTTTAAAATTTTGTTTAAAACACAGAAATTTAGCCAATTTTAACAGTACTTAGGTGAAAAAAAAAATACAGAAAATGATAGGATGAAAAGATTTTTTTCATATATCTGGAGATGAATATATCCTTTTTGATGTCATCTATTGAAGAATAAACATTTAGATAAGGTGGGGTGATGTTTCAATTGCATATGAATGAGGGTATCAGTCAGCACTTAGGTTTGCTCGGCATTATTCAGAATATACTTGATGGTTAGTTCTGCCAACATGTGAGTTACATCCAGCCACAGAGTAGGTATCAGGAGAATGGGTTGGGCAGGCGGTAAAGGATGGAGAGAGCCAGGCTCTGCAGGACCTGAGGTTTGCAGTATTCCTCCAACCAGGTGAACACCGTGGCGGAGAGCTCGTTGAAGGAGCCGTACCGGATACTGGAGCTGAAGGAGAGGAACAGGGAGTTGGCGATGGACTGGAACTGGACACACACACTCTCGCTGATTACTCAAGTCTACAGAACCAATCATAGGAAGAGAATAAACAATAAAATATAAGAGCTATAGTGATAGAGTGTCCATTTGATATGCTGACTGATTGGTTCTTCCCTGTGTCCCTCTTATAGCTTTACTAGCCGAATGACCCGGGCAACACCCGTGTTTTACCCGATTGAATGTTTTTATTCAAATACTATTTGTTACAATTATAAATTGGCGCCTTAAATAAATGCATATATTAGTTAATAACTATAGCCTATGTGCTTTATCTGTCTATGTACTGTTGGCTTCCGTAGGCGTCTCTTACTGGGTAAAAGAAAGAGAGGATTCCATTTAGTTATTAACTAATAAATGCATTTATTTAAGGAGCGACCCGCTCCAACACAATAGTTACAAAAACAACAAAGCGAGTGGGGGGTGGGGGGGGGGGGGGGGGGCAAAGGTGGCGTGATTGTAGCCAACCAATAGGAGAGCGCCATTCCAAAAAAAAAATGCAAACGGTGACAGAGATGAAAAAGAATTGATGACGCTCGTAACTGTATATAGAATACGTTAAAGCTATAACTAGAAACAAGTTGGGTGCTCGAGGAGCATGAACTCCTGGAATTCATGTAACCTTTATGACTTTCCAGAATGGTTGCAGGGTTTTTCCACTATGTACTAAGTGCAATTCTCAGCCTGCAACCCCAAGACATATTATTGACTGTATTGACTCATCCATTGATGAGCTCTACTCTTTCCCGGCAGACACCATCAAAAATCTCAAGCTTTACAAGCTTGATACCTTAGTGTGATTGAGTGGAGATAAGAAAGAAGAAGAAGATGTAACCTTTACACAAGGGTATAAGAAACAACAACAAGTTGGGTATTTTGGTTTATATTTGACATTGTATGTTCTACTGTGGTCAAGCGTATTATAGAAAACTTTGCTATCCATCACATGAACATGGTACAATTGTGAAGATCATACAAAAACCACCTCTTATTTAAATACTGAATACTGATGGAAATGTTTTTTGTAAGAGTATATTCCTCCATCCACACTATGATAAATGTACATGCTTGTTCAGCGGTACAACTACTATTATTGGAATAATACAGAGAAGATTAGCATGGCCTTTGCGCAAGGATAACACACAAATTCGTGAAGCATTCCACTATGATAAACTAACTCAGGACTTATGATTCCATTAATACTGCTACATTAGTACCTTATATTTTGATGTGTTTGCAGAATTGGGCTTCCAGTCAACAGACACAGTTCTATAGCATTAAGGGAAAAAAAGAAGCAATTGTCTGAATGCTCTAAGAGCTTACATTATCCATCTAAACGAATATTATCCATATACTGTGGAATCATCAACAATTAGCTAGCATTTTACTATAGTGATAAATGCCCCAAGATATCAGTAGTAATCAGACAACTAGGTGATGTCATCTAGTTAAATTTCCATTATTCTATTTCTCATGTACAGTAGAACCTCCTTTTAGCGGACACCTCTCTACAAAAGACAGTTTTCAGTTGTAAATTACCATTTTTACTATTTGATTCATTTTGTCTCCTCTCTTATTGTAAAGACGTTGCTGTATCACCTCATAAGCATAAATAAATAAATACTATTTAGCAACTCTCCAGTAAAAGGACATCTCTCCCTAAAGGACACTTTGGCTCTGCAATTAGGTGTTCTTTATAAGGAGGTTCTATTGTAGTAATAATTTTAAAATGAGAATTATATTTACGACAAATTCTTTATTGAAATAATTTTTTTTTTCTACTTCCCTGTCTGCAGTGCTAACATATTGGGAGGCTCATCAGTTGTGAACTAGGCATATGTATATATTATTTCAATAAAGAAAGATAATCCGTCATAATTTCCATTTTAAATACAGATGGAGTGCTGATACATCATGTTTCAGTTGCTTAACACAGTCTTTAAATCAACATACCAAAAAGTATAATAAATTTCAGTTGAATTATAGTCGGTTAAATTGAAATAAGTAAATAGGCTGATTGGGATTAATAAAAAGGGTTGAATTAAAGAGGTTATACTGTTGTTGTTTCTTATCCCCTTGTGTAAAGATTACACGAATTCCATGAGTGATTTCATGGAATGGGGTGTAGGGGTGCAGCTTTCGTTGTCATGGCCCCATGATCCAGGCATACTTTGGTGAAAGTCTGACTTTGCCTGTATTTTGAGGCCGTTTCTAACATGGAAGCCTTTGCTGCCGACTCTAACATGAGTACAGATGCAGCTCCTCCGTATCCCTGGAGTGGGACCCTTGCTGAGGTCTATCAACCAGGTCAGTTGAACTCAGGATTTTTAAAGAGGTCTTTCTTATCTTTCTAACAATGCTGCTGTTGGTCCGCAACTGCTTATTGGTCAGAGTTATTTTGCTTGTTTCGCAGCTGGCCTTCATATCTGAAGGTTGTTCCCCTATCTGCCACCTGGGGACGCGCCCTGTAGCAGTCAGCTCTGCCGCGAGGGAGTTACACTGTAGTTAAAGACATATAAGAAGGACATCACACTTTCTACACAGAGTTGTTGAGGACAATGGGGAGAG
>CP092866.1:34270623-34318744 GCA_030710605.1 Cordylochernes scorpioides | reverse complement strand
CTGAAAGCGAAGAATATTCTTGTACCATGTAGTAGTCATAGGAGAGGTTCGTATGCGGCTTCATGGAGTAGTGGACTGTGAGCTTATAGAGACCGCGGCAGGGCTGGGAGAGACGGAGGATCAGGGCGGAGCTGTTCAGCCGTCGGATGTCTCGAAGGAGAGACCGGGGAAATGGCCGTTGCCAGGAATGTGGCGCGGCCTCGACCACGGTGGCCTCGGCGACGACGACCGTATAGTCGGCCCGTAGGATCAAGTTATTCGTCCCCCAGCACTGGAAGACCACCTCCACCTGGCCGTGAGACTGCTCGGGCTGTGTGACAGCTAACCGCAGTCTGTGGAAGTCCAGTCGGACTGCCGCGGAGACCACGAACAGGCCCAGGAACCACAGCAGCCCTGCACCTTGATATATGTAGGTCAACTTTATTGGACACAACTCTAGACTGGATATCAGTAATTCGTTGACACAGGTTGAGGTTATTATTCGAAATAGGATAATGGGTATAGCTATATATATGTAGTAATATATTTCAATATAAACTAGATTTTCATATGTTCGGTAATTATAAATAGTGTAACTGCCCCTAAATGTAGATACAATTCAACGCGTCAGTTCGACCATCATGTAATCACAAAGAAAACAATAAAGTTTTATTAAGAGTCCGCCGCACCCAAGACAGGGCAAGGTCCAATTTCGTCAAGATTATTCAATTACTTCCAGGAAACTTCCAGTAAGCTTCACGACCGCCGCTACCGAGCAACAACAGATCATCTCTCCCTCTCGTGCAGATCACGTCCTCTTGGACCTTGCCGTATCTTCGGCGCTGGCCTCTCTCAGGTGACATCCAACCTGCCTCGTGTTACCCATTGGTTACTGGAGGAATGGGGAAACTATCGAATTTCGACAGCCACGACACAAGATCGAATCTCGCACTGGACACTTTTTTTCTAAACAATTGTTTGAATGGACCCCGAATTTTTCAAATGTCAAACCCCACCATTAAATGCAAGTAACTAAACGGGGCTCTGGTATTTTTTAAAATGAAAATGTCTAATTTCTTTCTACATGTATAGATGTGTGATGCACTTACAGTAAAAGAAGTCGCTAATTTCCCACCATGAATAGCGTGGTTTGTATCGCCTGTATTTTGGATTAGATTTAGTATATATATTTGATATTCTAAATATTAGTCATCCAGTAGTATCAAAATATATAAAAGTTTTATTATAATAAATATATAAGATCATCGCGCTTGAATGTTGCACTTAATTTATAACGCCATGACGTGTAAAAGAGATTGGCCGGGAATTGTCTTCCATGACCAGAAGTCATTGACGTCATAGAAAACAATAAGTGACGAGATGTTACAGATTGTCTTCCGTCACAAGTAATCATTGACGTCATGCAAGGCTCACATGTTGGTTAAAGAAGTATTTATTTCCACCAGAAATCCCAGACGTCAAACAGGGAAGAGCTATACGTCTTGTAACAAGATAGGTGATATCGCCTGACACAGCAATTCCACCCAGGAGAGAGATAAACTGAGAGAAAATTGAGATCTTGGAATGGATTTATTCTCTTCGGTATAGCAGATACATAAACCTGTTTTAGGCCTTGAAAGGGAGTAAAAGATAAGGAACAAATCTCTTATAAACAGAAGCCACAACAAAAAGGAACACATATGTCGAATATATGAGGATGTGCTATAATAATAGCTTTAATATGAAATACTATTTGCTGAAGAACATTACTCGATGTATTCCCTTGTAATCACATGAATGCATCTCTGCAGACCTATAACCTCTTAAGTCCCATAGGTTCCCTAAACACCCCTAATCTGCCTTCTTTGGTAAGGGCAGAGTATATAATAAAACCAATCCAATACATTTCTTCAATGTTAGGTTAGGTCTCTACAGTTAAATCTGTCTATAGCGCCCCCTCTTGGGACTCACCAAAATAGGATGCTATAGAGAGGGGGTGATATAGACAGGTCACTTTTAATGTAAAATGTTTACATTTTAACGTTTAAAATCGGGCGCTATAGAGAGGAAGGCGTTATTTAGAGGGGAACAGGTTTAACTGTATCATCAATCAGAATCGAGTGGAATTCCCAAAAAGCCATCAATAGAGTATAATTCCTGTTAATATCACATTTAGTTATCTAATTGACAAGTTACATTAGGTCTATACCGTCAATCCGCAATTAGTAAAATCCCCCCCCCCTCCAAAAAAACCATCAATATAGGATGACTCCTGTTAAAGTTACGTTTAGTTTTAAAATTGACTAGTTACGTTATATTAGGTATGCCAACAATTTGGTTCTTCAATATCTTTTTTATTCATCTTTATATATTCACACAAAAACCTATATATAAAGTTAATTGGAAATATTGGAGAGAAACTCTATTTTTAAAGTATATACCTCACAGAATAATCAATCCGCGCGAACTCTCTATACTAAAGGGGAGATATTATAGGATTTTCATATGTATGTGAAATACCAAGTTTTTCTCTATTATATTTTACTGAACACTCTTTTCCCATAGTATTCTATCCATCACCTGTTTATCTTACACCATATAGAACAACCATGTAACAACCTTGTATCATAAACCTTTGTAGATAGTAAGGTATGGCGTGTAGAGTTCGCATAAGGCGAATGGTGAATGCGGGTGAAATAAATTGTTATTATTAGTCTATTCAATAATTCTGTATGTTTGATCTTGTGTCTATTTACTATCTCTAAAGAATAAATCTATTTACGTAAATTGAGAAAAAAAGTGTTTGTAAACGTGTTAGAGAGTGATATTTTCAATGTAAACTATCAACACAAAGTGGACCATAATCCTGTTAATTACATACTTAGTGTAATAGTTACGTTAGATTAGGTAATAAGACAACAATAATATCCCAATTCGCTATAGAAAAACACAAGTTGAGGAGAAGAGATTCTTTATAAAGAAGCTCCCCGACTTGTGTTAGATTAGGTATAGGTCCACCAACCTGTCATGTCAGCCGTGTTATGTCACCGTAGGCGACATTTGACACATGTCACCTTACACTATGACGTCCCAGCTACCCCCCACAACACCGCGTTTAAACAATTTTCTAATTTTTAAAGGTAAGTACGTTCATTCTCAACTGATTTTATTTTTAAATGTTCATATAGCTCTCCAAAAATTTACCTATCAATATGACATCTGGGTGACGACGCCCTGGCCATCCTGGCGTCTGCCAAGACATGTCTCTATAAAAGTATTTTCTCAACATTGCATCCTAGCGTGTCTCTATAAGTATTATATAAACATTGAACTGAGAACGGTTCAAATTGATCCTGTCCTTGTCTGGAGGAGAACTCTCTCAAGGTAGAAGAGCCTCCCTTCCTGGATTTCATATTTTAATATATATACATGAAGAAATATATGCATTTAAGTAATGTTATGTGTATATAACTAGAGGACAGAACATTGTATCCCTTGACAAAGAATGAGAGAGAGATAAAAATAGAGATAACCCGGGTTTCTGGAGCGTAAATCACCAACTACCCGAGCTGTACAGCCACTGTCTAGAAGTCTAGTCATGGTCGCTAAAAGTGTCGACTTCAGGAATGTGATGGCGACTTCATGATGGGTGAATGAACGCTGTTCTTGATTTGAAGAATCTATATCAAATATAATGGTAGTCCGACAAACTCCAGATGATGTGACTCCTTACATGACACCTTTGCTGCCGTCCCTAACATAGCCTCAGACGCAGTAATTAGCTGGTGGTGTTTACCTTTTAGAGAAACTCCGCCGTTGCCGGTCCCAAGCCCTGGTGAAAAAGGAGGAGAGGTAGCAGTAACAAGCTCGCTAAAAAACCTGGGCTCAGCTGGCCCAGCTGAGAGTACCCTGTAAGGGCTCCTAATCCAGGGATACAGGATGAGCAGCGTTTGTACTCCATGTTAGGAGCAGCTGCACATGGCGTCTGTTCCTCGTGTTAGAGGCGTCCATTTCTTTTGGAGCTAAGTCGGCCTGCCACTGAGTAGTGCTCCCAGTCTTAATGACAAACGCAGACGCAATCTACTTCACCCAGTCATGATGGTTGTCAAGTCTCAAGCTTTACAAGCTTGATACCCTGATATGATTGAATGGAGATAAGAAAGAAGAAGACTTTTTAGAGAAAAAATCCACCCAGAGAGAAGTTATCTGAATGGAATTTTTCCCTCAAATCATGTTATATAAGGAGTTATTTTTATGGAAGCCTTTACTTTTACCGGCAACACTTACTTTAGCCATTCATCCATTATCATCATTGAGCTTGAGTAACTTTGATAAGTTACCCAACATACACCAACCCACCACACTCTTACGGTTTAGCTTGCTGAAGAAGGGCTTGCCCGAAAGCTTCTTTAATCAAGTGAATAAAAATAGTTGCGGAGGCTTGTATACATGTGTCTGTGAGCTAAGTGTATTGTTTAATTATGTCGCGGTAACAGACTTTTGTTTTCGTTGTATTGTCCTTTATATGCATAAGAAGTATGCTCGAAGATGAAATTTGTAAGAAATTTCTATAATTACATAAATATATTTCCATACTTCCATTAAACACCATCATCATGAATGAACCCCCAAGTACAGACTATATAAGCAAAATCAACATATAATTGTTGTAGCGATCTGGTGGATTAAATTGTTGAAATTACTAGGAAGGTTCACACCACTGATGACCCAAGCCTCCCCAATTCTTTTTCATATTCAGTTCAACAACAACAACAACAAAAGCCCTTATTTAGGGCATTCCGCCCCATATAGGATTCGCCGTATTTACACATCAGCAAGAGGAGAGGGAAGAGGAAACATTTGCAACAAAATAAAGTTTGTCTTACATTCAGTTAACTATTTACAGATAGGTCATCCTCCAGTATCCTTTGCCCTGCATTCTTTCTCATTCGCCCAGCTTCTGTGCAGAACTTAAAGTATCTAACAATCAGTAATTCATCATCCAGAGCTGAAGAGAGAAGTTGACATATGCGATGGTATCTAAATTGACCAAAGTTAGGGCTTGGGAAAATTTCAGTATGTTTTTCTGTTAAGAGAGGGCATTGGAAGAAATAGTGAACCAAATTATATTCAGTTCAATAATTGAAGAAATTCGTCATTTATTTTAAAAATCAATGCTTATATCCTCTTCTTGTTTCAAAATCACTTTATTAGGTACCGCTCAAAAAGAGCAACCTAGTTTATGATATTTACAACAATGAATAATATGTGAAGGTTATTCACATATTAAACAAAATATTAACGCGGGATTCGATCCCGGTTCATGACTGTCGAGAATCGAGGGTGTTACCCACTCGTCCTCTTCTATCCTCTACAGACATATTTGAAAAATCGGTCAATTTGGACTTCGTAAGTTTGTCCTCCACCCTAGGGCAGAGAGTAAGGTACAAGGATGTTCCAGAACTAAATGGTTTAAAAATAATAAAATACCTTTATTCAGCCAGCTCACCCGACTAACTAAAAGAGGGGATTTTCATAATGACTTCCTTTGAAATACGGACTATATAATAAAATCATTCTAATATGATAGTAGAGCGGTCCTGAAATTAATTTGGCGAAAACACTGAAGTGTTCACACACCATTGATAAGACAAATTATAATTTTTCTATCATGACAGCCTTGTAGAAGTAGGTTTTAAAGATATATTCGAATAGAAGTTTTAATGTAAAAAAATATATAAAAGTATCATTTTTGGTAGAGATGGCATTTTGAACAAGTAAAAAGAAGAGTGGAGAAGACACAGCCTGGAAATCTCAATCTGTTGATCTGAAGAAAAGTTGCTGTTTGCAATTAGAATTGTAGGATTGATCTAGTCAACAATGGCTAACATCCTGGACACTGCAGCAGCCCATTTTGATCAAACTAACAGCTGGGAACCAAGTCCACACAACTTCCCTTTTCTTTTTCAAAATCCCTCAATATTTTATTGATTCCAATTTAATTGGTCTGAGATCACGAGGCGCATCATTTATTTAATTTTTTTTTCATAATTTTTTTATGATTTCTACCAAGAAAAATAATCAAACTTTTTTTTAAATTTGAAAGAAAATGGAAAAATACTCATTGATTATATTGAAACTCTTGACTATGGACTACTCAAAACAGATAATCAAGATAAACCGTGAGTCTATCCCTAGCTAGGAGATCACACAAGGAAGATATTGAGTTTCAAATATTGACATCTCTTTCTTCTTCAAACCTTTCTACCTGATCTTAGATAACGGAGGTGATGAAGATTTAGTATTCGAAAGCATCTCAATGTAAAACTTCAAGATTTCATTACAGTAAAGTCCTTATCAAGTGGCTATTTTAATGACATATGCAACACTGATAAACTAGACAACAAAATGAAAGAAATATATATAATTTTCATTTGATACACTTGATATTTTTAAAGCATATTTTAAAATTTGCTTTTATGTTATGTTATGTAATCTTGTATTTCAGAAGCAGTCTGAGTGAAAAATATCTATTTTAACTTAATTATTTTGCAAACATGTCAAACTTGGAAGTTATAAAAGCATAATAGAAGTAAAATGTAGGATCGCGCATAGATATTGGCGACATGTTTCCACTTACCAGAAATCCGCGATATACACTCATGGACGAAATTTATGGTAGCGAGAAGTCTTTGATATCGCTAGTCGACAGAGTCAATTTTGTTCACACTTGGTTATCTCGTGTCTTCAATAAAGGTCACTGTTCATGATGAAATTGTGAAAAACGTTTTAAAATTACAAAATATTTTCTAACAATGAGTTTCTTTTTATTACAAAACGCTAGCTTTCAAGCGATAAGCGCTCTTTAACGGGCTTAATGAAACATCGACTATATCTTACAAGAAATATTTACCTAAATAGTGGGATATAGTCGATGTTTTATTAAGCCCGTTGAAGAGTGATTATCACTTGAAAGATAGCATTTTGTAATAAAAAGAAACTCATTGTGAGAAAATATTTTGTAATTTTAAAAGGTCACTGTGTGTATCAAATATCTTTCAGAGCTATTGCCTGAATCATATTATTCTATAATAGCAGCCGAAAATCCGTTCTAGGTAAAAACAAGAAAAATAACCACGTACAGGTTTCGGGCAGCTAGCCACTTCTCGAATTTTACCATTCAATCCCATACATTTTTCCTTTTGCTCTATTTTTTCCCCACGTAATTTAGCGTTCTAGCGAACATTCGGCTTTTAGCTCCCCGTTCCTTTTTTATCAGAAAGTCTTATGGATGAATCTTTGGTTGTTTAGGTTTAGCCTGAAACATGCTGAAGAGGACCATAAACCTGAAACGTGTACGTGGTTGGCTTGTCTTGATTTACGCAAGAAAGGATTTTCGGTCACTATTATGGGGAAAACATCAACGATTAGATGATGGCATAATCTATTAGCAACGTTCAGGAGATTCCTTTTTCGTAAACCTCAATCAGAGGTCAAGTTGTTTAAAATTTTGGTAGAATAAAAATATCATAAATTCACCTTCAACATTTTACTAAAATAAAAAGTAACGATCTAACACCAACTTTAAATGAGACACCAGATATATCAATTTTATTGGGGTAATTTATCAGTAATATTGCTCTTACCTTCCTGATGGAATAAGAAATATGCAAATAAGCAAAAGGCAGGCCATTTTATTTCAGGTGTATTAATCTTAAGATCGACCTATCGTTCAGGCTTTAAGACAAAAATTTACAGTATGCCCGAAACACAATGATTGAAAACCATTCAATGGAGATTTTAATAGGAAAATATATAGGTATTTTATCCTTGCCTTCCACATCAATATACCATTGACCTAATAGTTGGTTTACCAATCATAAAAAGCTGTCTGTAAATGGTGGACTACTTCCTTCCTATTAAAATGGAAATAAGAGAACAAAGATCTTCTTTCTTATCTCCACTCAATCATATCAGGGTATCAAGCTTGTAGAGCTTGGGATGGTGTATGCTGGGGATGAGTAGATATCATCAATGATGTGGTTTGGGGTTGTAAGTTGAGAATTGCATTTAGTACATATTTGGAAAACCTTGAAACCTGAGAACAAAGGTGAAAGTGACGCGTTTCTTTATTGAAGAGGTACGAACTTTGCAAGCTTTCAGATAATAACGTCCTTCAACATGCTGTAATGTCCTTTATTATTCTTCTAGTTTCTTGTATTACAGCCTGTTGAAGGGCGTTAAGATGGAAGAGGGGCCATATACATATTCATTGTACATAGTTGTAAATTAGATAGTTAAAAGACATATTGGATTGAATAAAATATTTATTTGCCAATATTTTGGCTGGCTGAAGGCCAACCTTTATTGAGGCATTACATTGTATGGCAAATAAATCTTTTATTCAATCCAATATATGCCTTTTTACTATCTAATGTATGGATTATGAAGTATGGATTGCTCTATTTTCAGAACGATAGTTGTAAATATATAGTTATTCCTTTAAAATAATAGTGCAGACTGTGTGTACTCTTGCATGTATTGATGTCAATAAAATTATGCTTATTGTCTAAAAAATTGTCTTCAATAAAGAAATTTGTCATTTTTACCTTTGGTCTCTTCTTAGCAATGATATCCGGTGATTCCTTCTATGGTAAAATGGAAATAGCTTTGTAAGAAAATCAAAGGATCACTCCTTCTTCTTAAAAATTTCATATAGATCGAGTTTAAAATATGATCTACTTCAGCATTTTAATAATTTAATCTTTTTTTAAAATCTAAAATTATAATAAGGACTCTGTTATCAATGAATGTCATTTATATTGGCCAAAATAACGAGAGCTTTCAAGATTATATATATAAAAATATCTCTTTGACTGTTTCACATTACTGAAACTATATTCTCTATAAAATTCTATCGATACACTTTTCTACATGTAGACTTCATGGATTGTCGTTTTACACAAATTCACATTTAATTTGAAAAAAAAAAATAGTACAAAAATGAAATTGTACTGGAATCAGGTGGATAAATTAGGAAAATGGCATTTCCTCCTGATTGTGTAACTGAAAATTGCTGATGTCTTGCACTATCTGTCAGAATAAAGATCAAATAATAAACCTAAAAGACCAATTTTTGGTCATTGAGGTACAGCTGATACTATGCTGATGAGGGCTAACAGCTCTAAACACATACGTGGTTAACTTTTTTTAATTAATCAAGAAAGGGTATTTGGCCAATTCTGGAATAATTAAAAATCAATGATTATTGATATTTATTCCGAAAAATGGCACGAGCTATCAGCAACTTTAGTTGTACAATCAGGAGATGCCTTTCACCTTTTGTTTGATTGTAACTTTAATGTCATTTGTACCATTTTGATTATATGGGGATAGAAAAGTGATTCTAAAAAAAAAGTAAACACACAGCTAATATATTAAAAAGTTATTTTATTAACCCTAAAATTAATCAATGATTTGAGTAAATAAATAAATGATTAAATTTTCCCATAGGTAGTGCTGAAGCTAAAATTAATAGGATTAAAGAAAGTAATGTTAAATAAAATGTTGAAGCATTTGTCTCAAAATGATGTACAGTAGAACCTCCATGAGAGGAAACTCATGCTAGACGACACCTCTCTACAAAGGATAGTTTTCATTTGTAAAATTACCATTTTTACTATTTTGCAACTCTCCGGTAAGAGAACACCTTTCTCTAAAGAACATTTTGGCTCTGCATTAGGTGTCCTTTACAGGGAGGTTCTACTGTATTGTCTGTAAAAGCTTTTTTCCATGAATACATAATGAAGAAATGCATTTCTTTCTTTAAAAAGCGTATATTGCTCTTTTAGTTGATGTCATTGTATCTTTAAATGTTGAATTATTTAATTCCCCCATGAAAATAAAATAATTTTCTGATAACATTATCAATTACAAAATAAAAGAAATGGATTTCTCTCTTTAAAAGGTGCATAGATATTGCCAATATATATATTCTGGCATTTATGCCTTTAAGCATAAATTTGTTTAATTTCTGTAAAGATGCAAAGAAAAAATATCTTTTTTTTTTCTTTGAATATATATACAGGATTACACCAATTACAAAATATAAAGAAATGCATGTTTTTATTTTTAAAAAGCTTATATAGATATATTGCTTTTATATTCTGGCATTTTTCATCTTTGTGAAAGTGAAATTATTTATTGTCAATAAAAGAAATAATTTTATTCTGTGAATTCAGGGTTGCCAATTTTCAATAAAATAAATAATTTTATTCTGTGTGAATCCTAGGTTGCCAATTTTCAATAAAATAAATAATTTTATTCTGTGAATCCAGGGTTGCCAAAGTACAAAATAAAGAATCACATTTCTAGTTAAATATGGGTCTTAAAGACCACGAAGAGAAATTTGAATTATTTTGTACTCTTTGGCAACCCTTGTTCACACTGTTAAGATAGTTTAAAATATATTTATAAAGTTGCATAGATGTTCCTCAAAAGAAAAATGAGGAAATCTTTGAATTATGGGGATCTGGTCTCATCCAATGTTGCACAATTCAAACATCTCCACACTTCCATCAAAGTTAACACACTTCCATCAAATAAATCTTATTGGTTATTAAAAAAAAAAGCTCCAACCATCAATTTTCATACTTTAACTCTAGGTAATAAGACCAAATCCAAATAAATAAATAGTGTGTGACATTTCAGTAACAGCGTTGTTACCATCTCCAGACAAAAGTACTGAATGTACTTTTTGTCTGAAGATGGTAACAACACAAGGTAATAAGACCAAATCCAAATAAATAAATAGTGTGACATTTCGGTAACAGCGTTGTTACCATCTCCAGACAAAAGTACTGAATGTACTTTTTGTCTGAAGATGGTAACAACACAAGTTAATAAGACCAAATCCAAATAAATAAATAGTGTATAATAAATTGGATTTGGTCTTATTACCTTGTGTTTATAATCTATAATCCAAATTGTGCCTTATCAATAGTAACAACACTGTTACCGAAATGTCACACACTATTTATTTGTTTGGATTTGGTCTTATTACCTTGTGTTTATAATCTATAATCCAAATTGTGCCTTATCATACTTTAACTCTTTTATTTTTTAATGTACAAGCTTCAAAAGGTAACAAGACCAAATCATTGAAATTATTGTGACATTAGAGTAACAGCATTGTTACCATTATCAGACACAAAGTACTAAATGATATTGTGTCTGATGATGGTAACAATGCTATTACCAAATTGGCACAAACATTTCAATAATTTGGAGAGATTTGCTCATTACCTTTTGATTCTAATCTATAATCCATATTGTACCTTTTCAGATGTACAAGCTTGTGATATAAACCATTGACATGATTAATACAGTGGACCCTCGGTTTACGAGCACCTTGGAGTACGAGCTTTTCGCAGTACGAGCTAAATTTTTTGAAAAATTTTACCTCGGATTACGAGTGAAATTTCGCATTACGAGCAACTAATCGTGATAACCGTAATGATAACCGTAATCGTGATGGATGAAAATTCACTGGGATCCCTCCCTTCAGATCAGATTCGGGAAATATGTAAAATGTGGGAAACTGTGCAATTGTTCGTAGCAAGAAGAATTGCCCGAGTTTCAATTATTAAAAATAAGAAATTAGTTTCGCACTACGAGCGTTTTGGAGTATGAGCATGGCTCTGGAACGGATTATGCTCGCAAACCGAGGGTCCACTGTACAAGACTATGTTAAAAAAAGCAAGAAAAAAAAAAGGTCAGATGGTGCGATATTAAAAAAAAAGACATATCCTGACCATTTGCATAAGCATTTTAGATGGCAATGCACCATCTAGTGTAATAAAACTCAATTAAACATTTATTTACACTCATAGACAAAACTTAAGGAAGTGGAAACTGTTTGATGTCACCCCAGTCATCTATACTTTTGAAGGAAACAGAGGCAATTTTGTTCACACCTGGTGTCTTCAATAAAGGTCACTCTAATATCTTTCAGAGTTATTATCTGAATCCCAATATACATACTTTTTTTGTTTGTTTATCCCTAGTACACGTGGTACAGGCCATGATAATCATGGAGGGTAGTTAGTGATTGCTTTTTACTGTAAGTGCACCACATGTCTACACATGTGAAAGCAGTTTGACTTTGCACTTACAAATGTGCCAGAGCCCCGTTTGGTTACTTGCACTCGCTGGTGGGATTGGACTTTTGCAAGAATAAGGGGGGGCCATTGGAGCATTTTTTTTTTTAAATAGAAAAAAAAAGTGTCCAATGCGGGAATTGAACCCGGGTCGTAGTGGTCGAAAACCAAATGGCTTAACCAGCCTTCCACCGACCCCCCCCCCCCGATATACATACTTACATACTAAAAGGTACAACTTGCCTAAGTTTTGTCCATGAGTGTGCTATCAAATAGAGTTAAAATGTAATGTTGATTGAACCAGGAGAGAGTAAATGTTGAATATATCTTTGATCCCACCTGAGAGCGTGATAGACACCTGAGGCTCACACACTGGCATGTGGTCAGAAAAGAAAGGGTCAAATCATTATTTAATTCTTCTATGAGAGATCATAAGATATTAAAACTAAATAAAATTCCATTAACACACATTTCTGATATAAATAGGACTATAATTTTATATAAACTACAAAATCCTAATTAAGGTGAAATTACCTTTTTTAATATGATTAGGTACAATTTGGATTATAGATTAGAAATACATAGGATAATAAGAGCAAATCCAAATAAACAAATAGTGTGTGACTTTGAGTAACAGCATTATTACCATCATCATTTCCGTAATATTGTCTGATGATAGTAACAACGCTGTTACTGAAACATCACAAACTATTTAGTTATTTAAAAAAAATCTAAACTATTATAGATGCGTATGTTTCTTTTGAAAATTAAACAATTTCTACTACCCTTACTGCAATGGAAAAATTAATGGGTGGGCATGGCTCATCAGTGGTGAATCCTCCCAGCGGTTTCGCCAGTTAATTTTTCCATTGCCATAAGGGTATTAGAAATTGTTTAATTTTCAAAAGAATCATACACGTCTATAATAGTTTTGAATTTTCATAACAGATGACGCGCTAATGCATCATAATGTTTATTTATTTGGATTTGGTCTTATTACCTTGTGTAGCTGTTTTAACAGTTCAATGATTATATCAAGTTAGTAGGTTAAGTCAATGCTCCAATGGCCCCCAATTCTTGCAAAAGTCCAACCCCACCAGCGAGTGCAAGTAACCAAATGGGCTCTGGCACATTTGTAAGTGCGAAGTCGAACTGCTTTTCACATGTGTAGACATGTGGTGCGCTTACAATAAAAGCAGTCGCTAACTACCCACCATGATTATCATGGCCTGTACCACGTGTACTAGGGATAAGCAAAAAATATATATATATATATATTTGGATTAGGTCTTATTATCCTGTGTAGCTGTTTAAACAGTTCAATGGATATATCAAGTAGGTAGGTTAAGTCAATAAAAGGAAATAGGGAAATGAAAAGATATGAGGCTACAATCCCCATTAATCCAAAGATTTACAAGGAGACATATATGTAAATAGGAAAATCATATATGAAACAAATAATAGCACACATTCTATCTAAAGAACTCATAGTAAATAATAATAATAATAAAAACGACTTTGGTTTTGATATGCCATTAATTTGGCACAAAAGAAGACGGGATATATAAGACTGGTTTGTATGTATTCAAATATTTATTTACATCATTAAAGAGCAAGGGGGAAAAAAAAATATCATTATATATTTACAAACATAAATAAAAGATATAATTTTATTTGTAACAAATTAATATAATTATACACATATATATATATATTAAAAAAACAAACAATATTTTATAAAAGAAATATTCTTTCCGTGCTATATTACATATTTATAAAGATTTTGAAATATATTTATTTATTTAAGGATAGATAGAGGATGTATGAGCACATTGAAGATAAAATATATTTAAACTGATGGACCAACAAAAACAAACAAAAAATATATACAGTTAAACCTGTCTATAGCGCCCCCTCTTGAGACTCACCAAAATAGGGTGCTATAGAGAGGAGGTGCTATAAACAGATCACTTTTAATGTAAGTTGCATCGTACTATGTATTTAAAATCGGATGCTATAGAGAGGAAGGTGCTATTTAGAGGGGGCGCTATAGACAGGTTTAACTGTATTATTAACAAATATTATATTTAAAATAAAAATAAAAATCTAGATGACAAATATACACTCATGGACTAAACTTGAGGAAGTGGAAAATCTTTGAGGTCTCCGGTTGTCTGATTTTTTGAAGAAGACAGAGGCAATTTGTTTAGCACTTGGTTATCTCACGTGTCTTCAATAAAGGTCACTGTAATATCTTTCATAGAGTTATTGTCTGAATCCTGATATACATGCTAAAAGGTACAACTTCCTTAAGTTTTGTCTATGAGTGTAAACTGGAGTTTGGGTGTGAATATAAGAAATAAGAATGCAGTTTTCAACCATTTTTTAAAAGAATTTTGACAGAATTTCAAGAATATTGAGCGAATTGGTTGCAAGATTTCTTTTTTTTTTACACAAAAACCTATATCTATGGGAAATGTAGTCTTTTATCATTTTTACATGTTTATTCACTCTGTGTGCAATCTCAAAGCTGTTCCCCAGATATATATTTTTGATAACTTTTAAAAGCTTATTTTGAAAAAAAAAAAAAAACTCTAATTTTCAAACAAGTTTAATACACAGCCAAACTTATATATATAACCATGCTGCACTGTAGTTAGAGCAATGATAGACTTGACACCTAAAGAGGACTTTAGAATTAGGATGATAACCATGTTAAATTGAGGTCCCATTGTATATTGGATTCCATATATCCATGAATTTCTATATTATATATGGAACATGCTAATTTTCGATAGAGTTAGTTATAAATTTAGTCAATAAATATCTAAGTTAGGTTGAGAGTCTGATTAGAATGGATTAAACTCTGTGTATATAAGTCATTAATTGCTGAATGATTTGAAATTCCAAGTAGAGAGATGTTAGAGGTAAAAAAAAAAGCCCTTCTCCTTCAAACCTATCATCTAGAAGTGGCCAGATGTTGGATAGACAAGGTTAAATACATATTTGCATATCGGTATGATGTAGGGTTCAGATAGCATGTACATATTAGATGAAAAGTTTTTAAAAAATATGAACGCACTATCCAAATTTAAATTTAGAAAATAGCATTGATTGAAGGTTTAAGTTTAATTTTTCATTTACCATATATTTTTCGATTGGTAGCACATAACGTCATTTCTAAAAACAATTTAGGACTTATTTTAATATAAATAGAGAATAAGAAAGCTACATCTTGTTCCAATCATTTTCAAAGAGGGTTTATTATAAATGCTATATTTGTTATTATAGTTTATATACTTGTGGTGTGATTAATCCACATATTAGTTTTCATCTCAAGTTTAAAGGAGCGGAGAGGAAGGTGCCAAAAAACTTCGCATCCAAACAATAATACAAAAATTCAATCAAAACTTGGATAATAAAGTAGCCATACATTGCCGCCTTAGGTAAGAAAAAACTAATCTCAATACACGTTTTATTCTTAAAATCTATCACGAAATTAATACAGCAGAACCTCCATGAGAGGACACCTCTCTACAAAGATCTTTTCTTATTGCCAAAATTTCCATTTTTTCTATAAAGCAACTCTCCAGTATGAGGACCCCTCTTTCTAAAAGACACCTTAAGTTTGCAACTAGATGTTGTCCTTTAGAGAGAGAGGTTCTATTGTATATGACTTAAGCTGCATCATAACACTCAGCTACCAAAGTTGAACAACAAAATACAAGGCATTACACTTGCCATCATTAGAAGAAAAAAATGTTGAAATAAACTGACAATGAAGAACAATCGCTTATAAAAATCTAAAAGTATAAATACGAAATCCAAAGGATAACTCTGTAAATAAAGAAATGCAATCGTATACCAAATATGTTGCATCATTTTGATTTGTATTTATACTTTAAGCAAAATGTTGTTTTCTCTCAATTACATTGAGAGTATGCATGTAAGGTAGAGATTTAGAAAAAAGTTACATAACAGCAACATCAGAGAGTGCTATATTTGTCATTCTAGATGGCTATGCTAAAATTATATTGAGACATATTTTTTTTTAAAAGTAAGTCCAAATAATCAAATATAATTAAAAGGAATAAAAACTTTCTTTTATAGGCAAACTTTCCAAAATTCTTATTTTATGTCAAATTTTTTCTAATACCTATCTGTTAAAAAGTAATTAAAGATCAGCGTATATCTTTTGAATTTTGTTTAAAACACAGAAATTTAGCCAATTTTAACAATACTTAAGCAAAAAAAATAGAGAAAATGAATTAGTAAACAAAAAATTTTAGACGAAATAATATTTTTCAAATATCTGGAGATGAATATATCTTTTTGATGTCATCTATTGAAGAATAAACATTTAGATAAGGTGGGGTGATGTTTCAATTGTATATGAATGAGGGTATCAGTCAGCACTTAGGTTTGCTCGGCATTATTCAGAATATACTTGATGGTTAGTTCTGCCAACATGTGAGTTACATCCAGCCACAGAGTAGGTATCAGGAGAATGGGTTGGGCAGGCGGTAAAGGATGGAGAGAGCCAGGCTCTGCAGGACCTGAGGTTTGCAGTACTCCTCCAACCAGGTGAACACCGTGGCGGAGAGCTCGTTGAAGGAGCCGTACCGGATACTGGAGCTGAAGGAGAGGAACAGGGAGTTGGCAATGGACTGGAACTGGACACACACACTCTCACTGATGACTCAAGTTTAGAGAACCATTCATAGGGATAGAATAAACAATAAATATAAGACTAAAGGTCAGGTTTTTTGTTTTACAGTAGAACCTCCCTGTAAAGGACATCTAGTTACAGAGTCAAAGTGTCCTTTAGGAGAGGTGTCCTCTTACCAGATAGTTTCTAAAAATTAAAAATGGTAATTTGGTCAGTGAAAACAAGTCCTTTATAGAGAGGTGTCCTCTAGGGCAAGTGTCCTTTCATGGAGGTTCTACTATATATATATTTTAAGTTTAATTAATTGTTTCCACAATGCATGGGTGTAAGATCACAAGAAAATAGGCGCTAACTGTAAGAAGATAAGTTTTCTTTGTTTACTATTCTATAAGTTTCTCATTTATTTTGTTCTCTCTCTTGTTGTTGTTGTTTCTTATCCCCTTGTGTAAATATTACACGATCATTTGTAGATAATCTTGGAAATCAATAAAGATAATGTTTGATTAATATTCTTGGGATCAATATCATTAAAAATTCTAAGCAAAGTCAACACAGGTATATTATAGTGATAGGGTGTTTACTTGATATGTCCACTGATTGGTTCTTTCCTGTTCATCTTCCTAACTCTCTACACTAAAGCTACATCTAGAAACAAGTTGGGTATTCTGGTTTATATTTGACATTGCATGCGTAACTGTGGTCATGAGTATTATAGAAAACTTTGCTATCCATCACATGAACATGGTACAATTGTGCAGATCATAGAGATAAAAAGTCGCCTCTTATTTAAATACTGAATTCTGATGGAAATGTTTTTTGTAAGAGTATATTCTTCCATCCACACTATAATAAATGTACATGCTTGTTCAGTGGTACATATACTAAAATTGGAATAATACAGAGAAGATTAGCATGGCCTTTGCACAAGAATGACACACAAAATCATGAAGTGTTCCACTATGCTAAACTAACTCACGACTTATGACGCCACTAACACTGCTACCATTAGTACCTTGTATTTTGATGTGTTTTCAGAATTGGGCTTCCTCTCAATAGACACAGTTCTATAGCATTAAGGAAAAAAAAAGAAGCAATTGTCTGAATGTTGAGAGCTTACATTATCCATTTAAATGAAGATCATCAATATATTGTGGAATCATCAACAATTAGCTGGCATTTTACTATAGTGATAAATGCTCCAATATATCAGTAGTAATCAGACAACTAGGTGATGTCATTTAGTTACATTTTATCTCCATTATTCTATTTCTACTATACAGTAGAACCTTCCTTTAGCAGACACCTCTCTACAAAAGACAGTTTTCAGTTGCAAAATTACCATTTTTACTCTTTAGTAGCTCTCCCCTAAGAGGGGACACCTCTCCCTAAAGGACACTTTAGCTCTGCAATTAGGTGTCCTTTATAGGGAGGTTCTACTGTAGTATTCTTTATTGAAATAAAACAATTTTTTTCTACTTCCCTGGCTGCAGTGCTAACATATTGGGAGGCTCATCAGTTTTGAACCAGGCCCCTTGGCAATATGTTATCATTGCAGAGAAAGGGAGTATATATAAATTATTTCAATAAAGAAAAATAATCCGTCATAATTTCCATTTTAAAATACAGATGGAGTGCTGATACATCATGTTTTAGTTCTTTAACACAGTCTTTAATTTAACACCTCAAAAGAGAGAGAATAAATTTCAGTTGAATTGAAGAGATTACATTGTCTGTATACATAACACTTTCTACAGAGAGTCATTGGGGACAATGAGGAGAGTAGGTAGATAGATACCAGTAGAGAACTTACTATACAGACACTGTAGTTAAAGACAAATAAGAAGGACATCACACTTTCTACACAGTTGGGGTAGAGCAGGTAGACACCAGTAGATTGTTTAACTCACCACACGGAACTTCATCTCC
This sequence comes from Cordylochernes scorpioides, assembly GCA_030710605.1. NCBI lineage: Eukaryota > Metazoa > Arthropoda > Arachnida > Pseudoscorpiones > Chernetidae > Cordylochernes > Cordylochernes scorpioides. Next base: position 34,300,012 of record CP092866.1, on the reverse strand, counting down.
TCTGTCACCTGGTGCTGGCTGGCACTGGGCTGTTGTTGTTGCTGGGCCTTCACCATCTCCTCCAGGTTCCTGACATCACACAGACCAGGGGTCTTTTGAGTCGGAAGAGTCAAAAATTACAATTTACAAAATTTCAAAGTTTTTAAAGAGCCACAAAATTTTTTCTTGCCAACAATAAATAGTACTCGCATAAATAATATTTGCATAAGGAACTATATAAAGAGCCCCAGCTTCACATCCAAAGAACCACAGTTGCAGACCTCTGTTCTATACCAAATATATGTGGGTAGGTAACCCTATATACTGTGTTTTACACTGTCAAATTTTTAACATGATGCATTAGCAAACCATCTGTTATATAAGAAATTGAAACTACTTTAGACGCGTATGATTATTTTTTAAATTAAACAATTTTCTACTGCCCTTACTGCAATGTTAAATTATAATGGGAGGGCCTGACTCATCAGTGGTGAACCCTCCCATTAGTTTATCATTGCAGTAAAAGCAGTAGAATATTTTTTAATTTTAAAAAGTATCATATACATTCAAATTAGTTTTAATTTCTTATAACAAAAATTTGTAATACTTTTTTGGCAATGTGTTTCTTTTAACATCATATCAAATATAATCTCTACAGACCTTACCGCAATGATAAAATTTATTGGGAATGAGAGGGCTTGGCTCATCAGTGGTGAACCCCCTCAACGGTTTCGCTAAAATTAATCTCCAGACTGCCCTACTATTGTATTGGATTGATTTTCTTATATAACCTGTGTCGTGTTCTACGACAAGAATTAACACGAGACGATTTCTCACTAAAGAAAACTCTAACTTTATTCATCCTTTGACCTATATATAGGTATCGCGCTTCTCGCGGATATACAAATCTACCATCCTTTAAAAGAAAGTATGTAAAAATATACGAAACAAGTCAATATCATGCAAATGTCGCGAGGTATGCGACAGACTCCCCCCCCATGACCCCTCATCACTCCCGTGATGGGACTCCTGGTGGTCTAGGATGAAACTTAATGATGTTGGTGATGTGGGCACTCTGGGTTCCTCGTTCTGATTCATAGAGGACATATTTAACACAGCCGTCCACCATCTTTACATCAGTAACAACATGAGGTCCAGTCTGCAGTCGCTGTTTACCTGTGTATTGGTGTTTCACCAGAATCGAATCTCCAGGTTTGACATCAGCAGGTCTTCTTCGATTTCGGTTGTAATAATATTTAGTGCGCAGGCGGTAGTTATGGCGCTGTTTGTCATTAGTCTCCGTTTCAATTCTATGGAGTTGTAAGCCCAATTCCTCATCAGCAGGCACTACCGGCACTGTTCCCTTCCATTTGTACCATGGAGAGCATCCCAGATAGGTATTATGATGTCGATTATGATAATGGACGGCTGCCTCCAAGCAACATTTCCATCCTTTAGGGAACTGTGGGTAGCATTCCATGAAGGTCTTAATTTCTTGAATCACTCTCTCGGCCAGACCATTTCCCGCAGGGTGATATGGACTGGTATGAAGAAACCCGATTCCCTTCTCCTGCGTCCAGTTGTAAAATTCCCCTCGAGTAAAGGAGGTACCTCGATCGGAAATAATTTTCTTTACATTTTTAAGAATGGGATGGTCCGCAAAGTATTCCTTTAGGGCTTTACCCGACTGTTTCATACTTTTGGCGTATACAATCCGAGTAGCTTCATCAATCACTACTAAGAATGACTGGGTAGAGGCATTGGATTCTGATTTCTTTTTGAGTTCTGCGAAGTCAACATGAACCGTATGAAAGGGAACATGAGATTGAACAGGCAAACTCATCTGGTCAGAGGTAGATCTATATTTGGCTTTTACCTTCTGACAGGTGGAACACGTTTGGACATAACGTCGAATGTCCCCCTTCATATTTCGCCACCAAAATCGATTCTTAATTGTGTAATAAGTCCTCCAGAATCCCGAGTGGCCACCGGATTTCGGATCATCATGATACAAGCCGAGAATGCCAGGAACTTGTTCAGGAGTCACCAAATAGGACTTTCTCTGTTCGTCGTATTCCAGCTCTAAAGCTTTATGCTTCAAGCAGAACGTCTGTTCATCAGACTTGTCTGGGACGCTTACACATAATCGTGACAACGCGTCGGCGTCCCTCAGTTCCTTTCCCGACCGATGATTTATTATGATATTAAAGGAGCGCAGGAATAACTGCCACCTGGCTAAACGGTCTCTAAGTTCTCCACAACTTAAAAGTTGAGTTAAGGCTCTGTGATCAGTATGTACCACAAAAGGGCGACTCTCCAAGTAGGAACGAAAATGTTTCACAGCCTTTAATACCGCCAAGCACTCTTTCTCGGTAACGGAATAATTTTGTTCGGCTTTTGTAAAGGTGTAGGAGTAATAGCTAATTACCCGAAGTTGTTTACATCTTTTTTCTTGGAGGTCCCTTTGATATAAAATGGCTCCCGTTCCATAGTAGCTGGCATCCGTTGATAGCTCGAATGGCAATCTCCCATCAGGAACCCTAAGAATTGGTTCCTCAGTAATAAGTGCGATAAGTTTTTGGTAGGCCGTCTCGCATTCAGAATCCCATTCGAAGGTTACATCTTTTCCTTTTAATTTGTCCAATGGTCTTACTATGTGAGCATAATCTTTTATAAAGGCGCGGAAATGATTAGTCAATCCGGTGAAACACTGTAAGGACCTCAAATTGTATGGACGTTTCATATTTCGAACCTTTTCGGTAACTTCAGCCCTTATTTTCTTTGTGTCTCCATCGATAACTCTCCCCAATAAGTCTATGCGAGGGACGCAAAATTGACATTTATCAAGATTTAACACTAGGCCCGCAGTGGTCAGTCGTTCAAGAATTCTATGCGTCAAAATGGAGCAATCCTCCTGAGTATAGCCACCACAACAGATGTCATCGATATAAGCTACCACCTTATCACCCAGTAGGTCTCCTAGAATTGTAGTCATTATTCTCTGGAACTTAGCTGGAGAATTCTTCCATCCAAACGGAAGCTTTAGAAACTCGTAATGACCAGATGGAGTTACGAAGGCAGTGTATTTTCGAGTATTTTCTGATACGCCAAGTTGCCAAAATCCATCCTTCAAGTCGAGCTTTGAGAAAAAACGACATCCTCCGAACACATTAATAATGTCGTCTATTCGAGGAAAGGGAAAAGGATCCAAAAGTGTTTCATCGTTAATCCTTCGATAGTCGACACATAATCGATAGTCTCCATTCTTTTTTGGAATTACTATGCATGGAGATGCAAATGCCGAGTTTGATGGTCTAATTATTCCTTCGCTTAGCATCGATCTAATTTTTACATTTAACCAGTTTCTTTTGGTATTCTCCAACCGATATGGCTTTGCACTGACAACTCGAAAGTTTTCTTGCAGTCCAAAGTCCACCTCAAATTTTGAAATTATTGGCGAAGTCCTTTTGCAAAGGCTGGGGTATTTGACCTCGACATCCCTCCTGGTAACGAGGTTCGGGCCAGTTTCAGAAAAGAAACTTATTTGATCTGTAAAGAAGTCCCACTTCACTTTCATGGATTTTAACGTAGGCTTACCAATTAACAGATCAAAGGGCATATCTGGGAGGACAATAGCCTGGATCTTGATTGTTTGCTCCCCAGCCTCCAAAACCAGATCAATGGCTTCGGTAGCAGTGAATTTATTCTGGTTGATCGTGTTTATTAAAGTCTTGGTAGGGTATGTTTTCCACTTGTTTTTTTGTGTTAAATTTTCGTGTATCAGGTTGAGAGAAGAACCGCTGTCCAGATAGGCCTTTACTAAGTGAGAGTTTATCGTCACATCAATTAAGGAATGGGGAGAATCACAAATCGAAAAAATGGTCGATTTTGACCATGGGATCGGCGAACCCATACTCGTCAGTTTTTTTGACAAATACAAACCATTTCCATCATTTTCCGCATGGTATAACCTCGTGTCACTATTTTCAGTGAAATGAACTGGTTTCTTGACTGTGCCAGGAGTTCTTGCAGACGGCCTGATGTTCTCCAGGAGTTTGAGTAGACTTTGCTTGCATTTGATATTTGCCGTGGCCAGTTGTTCCTGCATATGCTGGGGAAGTCCATGAATTATCCCAATAATCAACAATTCCTCACTAAGGCCAGGCATACCAAGTCGCATCTTTCCTTGTTTCTGGTAAAAATACTCCACCAAGGATCCTCCTCGATATCTCCAATTGAAAGCATGGTCGTAACTCACAATGGGATTTTCGTTAAAAGAACCCATAAATTCCTGCTTCCAATCCTTCCAACAATATTCCTCTTCATCCTGGTATTTGTTGTCGAACCATAACAAGGCCGATCCCGATAGGTATGATCGCATTCCATTGATTCTAGCCTTGTCTCTAACCCATCCGTTGTTTTCACAGATGTTTTCATATACTTTGATCCAAATTTTAGGATCCACGTTTCTTCCATCAAAGGTAGCCACATCCATTTTGACTGGCCTACCTACCCTGATTTCACTCTTATTAGTAAGCAGAAAGTCGGTCATTAAACGCTGCTGGTTGGCCATCGTCCTGAGGATACTCTCCATGGTCGAATCTGCCAAGTCCATTTCTTCCTCTTGCATGTCTTGCTTAATAAGCTTAATTTTATCAAATTCTCCATTTGCATACCATTGTATAAGGCCATTTGGAACGCCAACAAATCGGTTTGAATCCTTTTTCAGATAAAAAGCCATTGGTTTCTTGCCATACCTAAAAGTCCTTTCATGACACTCTGGTGACTGGTATTCTTCTGGAATGTCAATAATCTCCTCACCAGAGTGTAAACCAAATCCGATCACCTTATCATCCCTGAAATATAAGACTAGTGATCCTGTCGGCTGCGCCATATTGTCGTGTTCTACGACAAGAATTAACACGAGACGATTTCTCACTAAAGAAAACTCTAACTTTATTCATCCTTTGACCTATATATAGGTATCGCGCTTCTCGCGGATATACAAATCTACCATCCTTTAAAAGAAAGTATGTAAAAATATACGAAACAAGTCAATATCATGCAAATGTCGCGAGGTATGCGACAACCTGTATTTACTATGGAAGGCAGCTTAAGGGACACACAGTACACTGTATTAAATATGGCCCAAAATTAACAAAAACTTATGTACAATAGAAATTTGAAAAGAAACTATTTATAGCATGATTGTTTCTTTTCAAACTGAAACAACAAAAGCTACAGTGTCCATACTGCAATAATAAAAAAAATTGGGAGAGAATTTCAGTGGTGAACACTCCCAATGGTTTCACCAGTTTAATCTTCCATACCGCTCCAATATTGTATTGGGCTGTTTTTGACTTGATATCAGGTACTGAAGATGAACTCTCTCTCTCTTGTTGTGTGATGGGGGGATAGAATATTAAACAAACTTTAGAAACAAGAAACCTTAAGAAGACTAGAAATATATATAAATGAATTCATCACATGTACCACACACTTACTTTGTTTTAAAGCTATGGGATTAACTTATTCATTTTTATTCTTGGCTAGCTTTCAGATCAAGAGAAGCCCTTCTTCAACAGGCTGCTTTAAAACAAAATATACAATTTTGGAATAATTAAAAATCAACGAATAGTTAATATTTATTCTGATAGATGGCGCAAGCCATCAGCGACTTTCAGTTGCAAGATAAGAAGATGCCTTTTTTCTTAAAATAAACATTGTTTTAAGGTCTGTTGAAGGGCTTACCGAAAATATAGTCTAATAGAAATTAATATGGAAACACATTGCTTTAAAAATAAAGTGTGGTATAGGAGTTTTTATTGAATTTAAACCATTTATTAAACTTGAGAGTGTCATTCTATTGATTACATATAGTAAAGTTCTACTTATACACACACAATTGGCAACAAAAATTTGGTATTACAAATTTTATATGCTAAAGAGGTGTAAAGGAAAAGGCACAATTTGAATTATATATTATAAACACAAGGTAATAAGACCAAATCCAAATAAAAGTGGATGACATTTCGGTAACAGCATTGTTAACATCTTCAGACAAAAGTACTGAAAACTGAAAAAAGAAAGAAATTCATTCTGTACCTTTGTCTGAAGATGGTAACAACCGAAACGTCACACACTATTGATTTGGTATATTACCTTGTGTTTAAAAAGAGATAAAAGTTTTAGCTAAATAAATGAAAAGACCTTCTTACAAGTAAACAAACTTTGTCATTTTTAGAAATATATATATTTTAATTATCCCTAGTACACGTGGTACAGGCCATGATAATCATGGTGGGTAGAAGTTGGTGACTGCTTCTACTGTAAGTGCACCACATGTCTACATATGTGAAAAGCAGTTCGACTTTTACACTTACACAAGTGGCATTTTTAGATATAGAACCCAGGATTAAAATGTAATATTTAGGGATCAGTGAGAAACCTGAATAAAGACCACAGATATCAACAACTATACCAAAAACCTGACAATCCTCATGAAAAGGAAAAGAAATAAAAGGTGTCGAGACATGAAAGTGAAATATTACCTATAATTTTTCAACATATCTGAATTGAGAACTTTTTTCTGATACAAAATTTCTCCAATAGCCCCTGATTCATGCAAAAGTCCAACCACACCATTGAGTGCAAGTACCCAAACAGGGCAAACTTGTAAGTGTAAAAGTCAAATTGTTTTCTACATGTATAGACATGCAGTGTGACTTACAGTAAAATGAGTCGTCAACTATCCACTATGATTATCATGGTTTGTACTTGGGATAAGTACCGACACCATTGAAGAAAGGCAGTAAAATAATTAAGACTAAAGTAGAACTGGGACAGTTCTAGGATTTCTCTACACTTCTCAAAGCAAATACAAATGATCAGGTTTGGAGGAGAAACTCACTTCTCAATAATCTTCAGCCCAGCCACTTCTTTCCTGAGGGAGATGAGTTCCTCCTCATTTTTCTTCTTCTGCTGGAGGAGGTACTGGATGTAGTCAATGGCTGTGGCCACCACCAGGGGGCAGTGTGGGGGGTACAGCAGTGGGGTGGGGGAGTACTCACATCTCTGGAGCACCGTGGCCTTGCTCAGTTTGTAGCTGCTCACTGCGTCCTGCTGCTGACATGTGGGAACTAGGGACTGGAGCTCATCGTACCCTTTCTACACATCCATTCTACATATTGATACTGGGGAATTCCACAGCATTACCTCTTTCTCTAGTCTAGGAACTTATGGCAACAACACCAAATCCAAATTAATAAATTGTGTGTGTGATGTTTTGATGACAACATTGTTATCTTAATGTCACACAAACACAAGGTAATAAGACCAAATCCAAATTAATAAATTGTGTGTGTGACGTTTTGATGACAACATTGTTATCTTAATGTCACACAAACACAAGGTAATAAGACCAAATCCAAATTAATAAATTGTGTGTGTGACGTTTTGATGACAACATTGTTATCTTAATGTCACACAAACACAAGGTAATAAGACCAAATCCAAATTAATAAATTGTGTGTGTGACGTTTTGATGACAACATTGTTATCTTAATGTCACACAAACACAAGGTAATAAGACCAAATTCAAATAAATAAATAGTGTGTGACGTTTCGGTAACAGCGTTGTTACCAAAACGCCACACACTATTTATTTATTTGGATTTGGTCTTATTACCTTGTGTTTATAATCTATAATCCAAATTGTGCCTCATCATTGGTCTTATTACCTTAAGTTTCTAATCTAATAGGGTTTTTTTTGTTTTTTTAATCCCTGCCAATTTTCCCATTAAAATAAATAGTTTGTAAATCCCAAATGCTTGAGAAGAAAATGCAAATATAAAAAAAGAAACTCATTCCCAGAAGCTATATTATTCTGTATATTGCAGAGGATTTAACCTTTCCATAAAACAAGAATATTTAAAAGGGTAGCTCAGATTTGAGGAGGGTTGGTAAATCTATTCCAGGATACCTCAACTTGGACCAATAGTCTCTAACCACCTTGATGTGGTAGAAAGAAGGAAGTCCTAGTTATCTTCAAGTTTCCTGTCGACTGACACAAGGAAACTTATAATGGAACCTTAGCTCATGTGACAGACACTCAAGTATACCCCTAACTCCACTCTCACCTTGTTCAAACAAAACTATACACATCTAAAAAATTTCATCATTCCATAGTACAGTAGAAACTTCCTGTAAAGAACACATAATTGCAGAGCTGAAGTGTCCTGTATTAGTATTGACATTTTATAAGGCACAATTTGGATTATAGATTATAAACACAAGGTAATAAGACCAAATCCAAATAAATAAATAGTGTGTGACATATCTGTAACAGCGTTGTTACCATCTTCAGACAAAAGTACTGAACAACAAGTACTCAGTACTTTTGTCTGAAGATGGTACCAACGCTGTTACCGAAACGTCACACATTATTTATTTATTTGGATTTGGTCTTATTACCTTGTGTTTATTGACATTTTATTTAGCATCTGACCACAGTTTCTCTTTTTTTCTATTACAGTAGAACTACCTCCCTGTAAAGGATTACTGATTGCAGAGCCAAAGTGTCCTCTCACCAGAGAGTTGCTAAATAGTAAAAATGGTGATTTTGCAAATGAAAACTGTCCTTTGTAGAGAGGTGTTCACTAGTGGGGTGAAGGGAGGTTCTACTGTAATAAAATTATTTATTATCCTTATAAAAAAAGCTTCAAAAATATTAAATTCTACACATTATATAGAGAGTATAATGTTATGCGATTCCCTTTCTATACAATTCTTTAGGTATGAAGCAAATAAATGTTCACATATTATATTAAAACCTGTCTTGGAAGTTTTCCTGTCTTAGGAGCCTCAATTTTTAGTGTGTACATTTATTTTTAAATTATTTTTCTAGACATCTGACCCTGTCAACTTGTTTACTTCTATTTTTTTAACCCTAAAGTCAAAATTTGCCGAGTATCTTATATTAAGGGCATGATTTAATTTGCAGAAGAAGCATGACTTTAGTTTATTGGAACAATTTTATGCAACCTGTCTTGGGAGTTAACATGCATTTTACCTTGGAGAGAACCAAAAGAAAACTCTCCAGAGTAAAGAGTCCTCATTAGGGAAGTTTAGCCTATGAAAAAAAAAAAAGTGACATGGAAGGAAAGCAGTGCTTGAGATATTTAATTTGAGCTGATAATTTGTGAGCGTTGGAGTTAGGATTTGTTTCAAAGTCATTACTTAGAGCTGCAGAATCCACTTCCAGATCTTCCCTTCCTAAGTAAACTTGTGTTGCCTTTAAATCAATTCACTGCATCAACCACTTCATAGCCTTTTGTTTCCAATAATGTTCGCTAGAACCTCTATTAGAATCAAACTTAAAGAAGCAAATTGAGTCTATTTTAATGCACATTTGCTCTCCAAAATATTTTGACAAAAACTAAAATTTCACATTTCTTGGGTTTATCCTTTCAGTAGGGGGTCAGTGGAAGGATGGTTTAAACCATTGATTTTCGGCTGCTACGACCCGGGTTCGATTCCTGCATTGGGCACTTTTTTCTGATTAAAAAAAAGCTTCAATGGCCCCCGATTCTTGCAAAAGTCCCAACCCCACCAGCGAGTGCAAGTAAACCAAATGGGGCTCTGGCACATTTGTAAATGCAAAGTCGAACTGCTTTTCACATGTGTAGACATGTGGTGCACTTACAGTAAAAGCAGTCGCCTACTTCTACCCACCATGATTATCATGGCCTGTACCACGTGTACTAGGGATAAGCAAAAAAAAAATTCTTTCAGTTAGTACCTTGATGGCATCTCTCCTCTTCTGCTCAGCCTGGGTGTGGGCTTCCCTCCGTCTCTCCTTGTAGCTCCTGGTGGACTTGTGGTCACTGTCCTCGTCATCTGGGGCATCACACCTTCCTTTATCATCTGTTGATGGCTATCTGATAATTACCTTTATTATCCATTTATAAAAGGAAAAGTTAAAATAGCAAACAACAATTCAGAGAGTAAACATTGGCAAGCAAGGTAAAAACAAAGAGTGTGTGATGATGATAAGTCCAGGGTGGTGCGAGCACCCAGTTCCCAACAATCCCCCACCTGAATGTGGAGACGTCACAAGGTTGTTCTTAAGCTATTCGACAGGGCAATTTGCCACTGTCAATCAAACAGCTAGCAACTCTGCCTTTGCCGGACCCAAGCCCGGATGAAAAAGGAGGAGGGGGAGCAGTAACAAGCTCACTAAAAAACCTGGGCTTAGCTGGCCCGGCTAATAGTACACTGTAAGGGCTCCTAATCCAGGGATACAGGATGAGCAGTGTTTGTACTCCATGTTAGGAGTGGCTGCACATGGCGCCTGTTCCTCATGTCAGAGGCGGCCATTTATTTTGGAGCTAAGTCGGCCTGCCACTGAGTAGTGCTCCCAGTCTTAATGACAAAGGCAGACACATTCTACTTCACCCAGTCATGATGGTGTGGAGAAATATGATAAAGTGGAGATAAGAAAGAAGAAGAAACAGCTAGCCATGCTAATATCAAGTAACTACTTGCTTATACTGTGTGTACACCACCATGTTTATACATGTAGAAAACAGCTCAGAGTCAGTCATGTTTAGTTCCCTGTGTGTACTGAGTTATTAAATAGTGATCCATACAATAAAATTATAATAAAAATGGCTAATGAGAGAACCCATATCGACTAAGATTATGTAATATAATCACATTGCTGTTGTTTTTGTGCTCTAATAATGTATTTATTACATTAAAGATGAATTGTTGTCTGGCAGGCACATTTATTTTTGAAAGGATACTTCTGCTGCAAGATGAGAAAATATTCATTTTCCCCAAAACATTCAACACCTCAAGGTATCAGAGTTTCAGTTGAATTTAAGTTTGTGTTGAATTATAGTTGGTTATGAAGATTATCAATTTGTCACAACTTTCACTGCTAGTAGACATCTTTTCTAGGACATCCAAATATTAACTCGTTAAAATAATATTTTTTTTAGAAAATACTCATGTAATATATTTCAATTAATAATAGGAATAGATACCATTAAACCTTTTTTTTTCCATTACATTTATTTAGCATGTTTCATGATTAACTTTTAGTGAGAGACCAAATTGCTTTTTAAAGATGAAAAAATTACAAATACTATTTTTATATAGGCGAATAAGTGCAGTGGGTATTACGTAAATTTGGAGAAAAAAAAGCTGATATTATATTTTAAAAATTATTCTCTTTTAAATAAATCCTTTTATGGTTGTTTGCTTTTATGTTAGAACCATATTTAGTGTGCATTCTAAATGATCAAATTTCAAAAAGCATGCAGTCTTTCCTCCTCTGTAAGTTATTTAAAATAGTAAATTTTTCAAATAATGAATCACATACTACGCAGAAGGTCTCTTCCCTATCTTATTATATAATATTTGGAAGGTATTGAGTTAAAAATCTTCCACAGGTGTTTCTCCTAGCTAAAAAAACATTCAAAATAAACACAGTTAAACCTGTCTATAGCACCCCCTCTTGGGACTCCTCAAAATAGGGTGCTATAGAGAGGGGGTGCTATAGACAGGTCACTTTTAATGTAAATCGCATCGTACTAGGTATTTAAAATCGGGTGCAATAGAGAGGAAGGCACTATTTAGAGGGGGCGCTATAGACAGGTTTAACTGTATATTTGTAGAATTCTTACATGCCACTGGACTCAAGACTCTGTGATTATTGCTTTTATAAATTTATTTGAAATATTTACTATTGATTTTTTTTCAGGGGGTCAGTGGAAAGATGGTCTAAACCGTTGGTTTTCAACCACTACGACCCGTGTTCGATTCCCGCATTGGACACTTTTACTTGATTAAAAAAAAAAATGTTCCAATGGCCCCCATTTGGCTGATGAACAAGACTATTACTGAAATGTCACATACTATTAATTTATTTGGATTAGGTCTTATTTTTCTTGTAGAGTCCATCTTGTTATACCCATCTGTAATTAACACCATGTCAAACAGAGAGAGGTTACACAGTACTCGATGAGTGGAAAGTTTTAATTGTCCCCGCCCTGATAAAAATGATAAGATTAGGTTAGATGGGGGATTGAACTAAGTGGAACCTTTAGGCAGATATTTATTGAGGGGGTATTAGGTAACACAATAGTTCTTCAATTTCATATATAAAACACAGTTAAAAAACCAATGAAATATTATTAAGTTAAAAAAACATATTAAGTTTGCCATGAGAGCATCTTTTTTCTTTAAATGCAAATACAAAAACTCTTACAAATAAAAAAAACAAATGCAAAACTCTTCGGAAACAAATTTTTACCTATAATAGTCTTACAACTTTAATCATATAAAAAAAAAAAACTGGAAAAGTTTTCCAAAGAGAGGAGAAGATTTCTCCTTCACATGCCATTGTCAATCTCAAGTTGAAGTTGTTACATTGATAATCATGGTGGGTAGAAGTTGGCGACTGCTTTTTACTGTAAGTGCACCACATGTCTACACATGTGAAAAGCAGTTCGACTTTTCACTTTACAAATGTGCCAGAGCCCCGTTTGGTTACTTGCACTCGCTGGTGGGGGTTGGATTTTTGCAAGAATCGGGAGCCATTGGAGCATTTTTTTTTAATCAGAAAAATGAGCCCAATGCAGGAATCGAACCTGGGTCGTAACGGTTGAAAACCAACGATTTAGACCATCCTTCCACTGACCCCCTATAATATGATATATTATAACCATTAGTATGAAATAAAGTATGAAGAGGAGCTTCATACTTTATTTCATACTAATTTGATCATGATAAGAGTTATTCCTTAAAAAATATTATAACCATGTAGAGTTATTATTTAGAAGAGGTTTGCTATAACACACACACATTGTAAATGGTCATAGTCTTCTTCTTCTTCTTTCTTATCTCCACTCAATCACACTAAGGAGATTTTTGATGGTGTCTGCCGGGGAAGAGTAGAGCTTATCAATGGATGAGTCAATACAGTCAATAATATGTCTTGGGGTTGCAGGCTGAGAATTGCACTTAGTGCATAGTGGGAAAACCCTGCAACCATTCTGGAAAGTCATTGTCCGTAGATGACCAGACTTAAGTCTGGAAATCAAAGACTGTTGTTCTCTTGGGAGGACAGAACCGGTGCTTGTCCTTCCTGCTCTGTACCAGTCATGTGCAGCATCAGATTTCCATTCCTGCAGGCATTGGGTTTTGATGGTACGGAGGAGGTCTCTTTCGTCTAGTTGGGTGGTAGATCCTCTTGCTTCAGGTAGGCCAAGAGCTCCAGCCTTTGCCAGAGAGTCTGCCAGCTCATTACCAGGGATTCCAACGTGAGAATGGTCATAGTAATTTTAAACTGTACTCACACTTTTTCTGACATCCTATAATCTAAATTATATTTTACTAAATAGCATACTTGGTATAAGGTACAATTTGGATTATAGATTTGAATCAAAAGGTAACAACAACAAATTATTGATAGGTTTGTGATATTTCGGTAACAGCATTGTTACCATCATACAAAGAGTACTAAAAATATGATGGTAACAATGCTGTTACCGAAACATCACAAACCTATCAATAATTTGGTCTTGTTACCTTTTGATAGATGACACATATATTTAGTAAAATATAATTTTTTTATCTGCTTATAAAAAGCTTCAATTTGAAAATATTTGCCAACGAGCATTACTTGATGAATTATATATAGATGCACTAGGGTAGAACTACAAGCTTATGTCCATAGGTTCCTTAAAGCTTCCATCTTAAGTTAATGCACACACAATAGAATTGATAAGGCACAATTTGGATTATAGATTATAAACACAAGGTAATAAGACCAAATCCAAATAAATAAATACTGTGTGACGTTTCGGTAACAGCGTACTGAATGAGTACTTTTGTCTGAAGATGGTAACAACGCTGTTACCGAAACGTCACACACTATTTATATGCTTGGATTTGGTCTTATTACCTTGTGTTTAAAATCTACTAGATGAATGACCCGGGCAACGCCCGGGCTTACCCAATTAAATGTTTTATTCAAACACTATTTGTTACAATTATAAATTGGCGCCGTGGATGTCACTCTTGTGAAACGTCCCGCTCCAAACTTTACATGTACATTAGGTCAGCTGATATTACCTCCCATCTTCACCGCTAGAGGCGCTGCTCGCGAGCTAAGTAGAATAATTTGAATATATAGTTTTAATAATTGATTTATATATATTTTAAAATAGCCTATCGTCTTCCCCATATTTTTTTTACCTATGTATGGAAATTTTGGTTTGAATTAGTGAACTACTGCGAATTTGTATACAGGACATACAAACATTCATTTTTATATATATAGATTATCCAAATTGTGCCTTAATCAATTTAAGTAACAACGTTGTTACTAAAATCATCACACACTATTTATTTGTTTGGATTTGGTCTTATTACCTTGTGCACACACAATATTGTAGCAAAGTATTTATTTTAGTTACAGATTATTAATTTTGATATTTATATTTTGCTACTCTGGAAACTTCCCTCATTTCTTATCTTATACCTTATAAATGTTGTTCTTGTCTTAAATAAATTGCTGTGTCATGCTGAAGTTTGTCTTTTCTGATTTTCTACGTTACATAATATAAGAAAAACAAGTCTAATACAATAGTAGAATGGTCTGGGGAATATTTTGGTGGAAATGCTAGGTAATAAGACTAAATTAAAATAAGCATCGTACACTATTTGTTTCGGTCTTATTACCTTTGTTTCTTAAAGTAGATAAAGTTATTCTGAACGGGACAAAGCTACAGTAGGAAAGGCTAGGATCTGAATACACATCCTTCCTGGCAAGTAGCTTTGAGCTGGCAGGAACAAAATACATACAGTTAAACCTGTTTATAGCGCCCCCCTCTCTATAGCGCCCGATTTTAAATATGTAGTACGATGCGATTTAGATTAAAAGTGACCTGTCTATAGGACCCCCTCTCTATAGCACCCTATTTTGGTGAGTCCCAAGAGAGGGCACTATAGACAGGTTTAACTGTAATTTGAAGTATGATTATAAGTCACAATTTGGATTATAGATAATAAACACAAAGTAATAAGACCAAATCTAAATAAATAAATAATGTGTGACATTTTGGTAATAACGTTGTTACCAAAATGTCACACACTATTTATTTATTTGGATTTGGTTTTATTACCTTCTTTTGAAGATATGACAAAAATAATAGAGTGCACAATATTCAAAAATTGAATTAAGTTACATTATATTCATTATCCCAGGTTTGAGGATTTCAACAAATTACAAAAAGGTATAAGACGTCGCAACTCTTTTTATTAATTGTATAAAGTAGCTTTCGGACAAGCCTTGCCTCAGTAAACTAAAACATGTTTTAGGATCCCCAAGGACTGAGGATGTTGTACTTGAGCTCATGGTCCCCTACAACACATCCCCTTCATACATACACCCCCACCTGTTTTACTTTGATGAGGAAAGGCTTGCCTGAAAGCTACTTTATACAATTAATAAAAATAGTTGCAACGTCTTATACCTTTGTGTAATTATGCATTATGTTAGACACTTGAAACAGTAACAAGTCAGTTAATAATGATGAACTGTTGGTTGACCATTGTTGATTAATTTCATATGGATCGCTCTATATTCTACAACATACAAGTCAGTTTAAATTGTCCAAATCCACAAAAATAAACATAGGGCAGTAGATTTCCCTGATTTACTCGGAATTGATGCCTGGGACTCCCTAAATGGAGACAAGCAATCAAGCAAGCAGCTGTGGACCACACCTGTGTTCTGAGCTGAGGAGGAGGTGAGGATATCTATGGAGCCGGCGGAGGAGGTCCGGGAGAAAGCCAGGCCACCGGGAGGGCTGGGGATGTTGTACTTGAGCTCATGGTCCCCTACAACACACATTTACATACATCCCCCACCTCTCTCAACAAGAGAACAACACACCTTTGAACACATTATATATATTCTATACTTATACATATACAGTAGAACCGCCCTGTAAAGGACACCTAATTGCAGAGGGTTTTCAAGGACAGTTTTCATTTGCAAAATTATAATTTTTACTATTTAGCAACTCTCCGGTATGAATACACCTCTCCCTAGAGGACACCTAATTGCAGAGGGTTTTCAAGGACAGTTTTCATTTGCAAAATTATAATTTTTACTATTTAGCAACTCTCCGGTATGAATACACCTCTCCCTAGAGGACACCTAATTGCAGAGGGTTTTCAAGGACAGTTTTCATTTGCAAAATTATCATTTTTACTATTTAGCAACTCTCCAGTATGAAGATACCTCTCCCTAGAGGACACCTAATTGCAGAGGGTTTTCAAGGAGTTTTCATTTGCAAAATTATAATTTTTACTATTTAGCAACTCTCCGGTATGAAGACACCTCTCCCTAGAGGACACCTAATTGCAGAGGGTTTTCAAGGACAGTATTAATTTGCAAAATTATCATTTTTACTATTTAGCAACTCTCCGGTATGAAGACACCTCTCCCTAGAGGACACCTAATTGCAGAGGGTTTTCAAGGTCAGTTTTCATTTGCAAAATTATAATTTTTACTATTTAGCAACTCTCCGGTATGAAGACACCTCTCCCTAGAGGACACCTAATTGCAGAGCCAAAGTGTCCTTTAGGGAGAGGTGTCCTCTTACCAGAGAGTTTCCAAATTGTAAAAATGGTAATTTTACAAATGAAAACTGTCCTTTGTGGAGAAGTGTCCGCTAGCGGGGTGTCCGCTAAAGAGAGGTTCTACTGTATATGCCATTTTGAATTAACTATGAAACTGGGGTCATGCATCTTCTATAAATACTACACACACAGTCAAACTTCAGTATAAGTTTGGGAACTATATAAGCGGGGCAAGGGAAAATATAGCCCAGATTGCAGGAGAAGAGATGTGGGAAGATGAAATTAAATCAATCCTTAATGATGATTTACTGATGCAGATTCTGTCTATGCAGTCTTAATTGACAGATTCTTATAGTTTGGTATTTTGAACAAAGTGAATATATATTGTGGATAAAGCTGTCTGGAAGATCAAATTGGAGAAATTACCATGGAGTTTTACCATTTTTGAGCCAAGTTTCCCAATATCATTTTCACCTTCCATAGTTGTCATAAAATTTTTCCTTTTACAAAATAGGCAAAATAATTAACACTAATAATGATGATAACTTCCACAAAAAGATGAGGCTAAGTTTTGTGCTCAAAGAGAATAAATATTTGAAACCCATTTTAAAAGGGCACAATTTTTGAGAGTTCTACAGAATTTAAGATGCCAGAGAATTTACTCTACATAGGCATACGATCTGGTTATAATGAATTAGCGAATCAATATTGTCTACTTCACTGATCAACTATTAGCCTTATGTTTTTGATGCTTTGATTGAAAGGGTTTTGCAAATTAAATTGGAGATGTGCATTAAATGTTATTCATAAATATTCTTCTTATTTCAACTAAATAATAGCAGAGTATTGAGCCTTTGGAGCTTGAAATGGTGCCTGCTGGGAATGAGTAGAACTCATCAATAGATGAGCCAATGCAATCAATGAAGTGGTTTTGGGGTTGCAGGTTGAGAATTGCCTTTAGTACATAGTGAGAAAACCTTGCAACCATTCTGGAAGGTCATTGTTCATTGATGACCAAACTCAAGTTTGGAAATCAAGGATTGCTGTTCCTTTGGGAAGACAGAATAGATGCTTGTCCCTTCTGCTCTTTGCCGGGAGGAAATTGATCTATATTTTGGCCATAAATTTGGCCCAGCCCAGCTAAACATCTCTTTGGCAGATTGTCAAGATTCCAGTGGATCCTGTGTGGATCTCATGGAATAAAGTCCTCCCTAGGCTGACGAGGGCCATTAGGCCAAAACCATGGTCTCCAGGTGATGTTTCTCAGGTTGCCAAAGCTGGTGTTGTGGCTTTGTCACCGACCCAACACCGCTAGTTTGGGCGACAGTCAATAGATGGCGTCTAGTTTTGATGTTTAAATTGACGGAAGAGGCGCCCTATGTTTTTCTCCCAGAAAAATTTCCATATTAGAAGATAAATTATTTTATATAAAATACAGTAGAACCTCCCTGTAAAGGACACCTAATTAAAGAACCAAAGTGTTCTTTAGGAAGAGGTGTCCTCTTACTGGAGAGTTACTCAATAGTAAAATTGGTAATTTTACAAATGAAAACTGTCCTTTGTAGAGAGGTGTCCTCTAGCATGAGGGTCCTCTCATGGAGGTTCTACTGTATTTATCTTCTTATACATTTTAATTGTTACTTCTGTAGAAGTGGAGAAATGCTCCAAAGCTCTGCCAAATAAAAACCTTACAAGAAACTCTTTACCCTAAGATTTTGTACATTTAATATTTGAAAGAAAGTCATTTTTCCCCCTTGTTCTTTACAATTTACACCAGGCAAAAGACAGTATGGTCCAGAAGCTTGCAAATCAATCTACCAATAAAAGAAACTTTACATCCTCATAATAAATATTCTCAAAGAGAATTCTTCACAATTATATTCAGATCAGAACCATTTGCTTTACACAAGAGATCGGCAAATCATCTCAAGTTGATTCCAAATGCTCAATTTTATTTTTTTAATAATTGATAGGTAATTTTTTGTCAGTGTTCTTTGCATTTTACACCAGTCAAAAGACTAAGGTCCGAAAGCATGCAAATCAATCTACCAATAAAAGAAACTTCACATCCTTATAATAAATATTCTCAAAGAGAATTCTCACAATTAGATTTTGATCAGTACCATTTGCTTTACCCAAGAGACCAGCTGGTCATCTCAAGTTGATTCAAAATGCTCAATAATTTTTAGAGTGATGCTTTTTGATATAATATTTTTCTCCTCATGATAAGGCAAAATTTGGATTATAGATTATAAACACAAGGTAATAAGACCAAATCCAAATAGTGTGTGACGTTTCTGTAACAGCGTTGTTACCATCTTCAGACAAAAGTACTGAATGAGAAATTTTACCACAGTATCTATCAGCATTTATTTATTTGGTCTTATTACCTTGTGTTTATTTTTCTACTCAGTTCCTCTCCACAGACAAATAAAATATTTCAACAGGATAAAAATGCAACAACAAATACTTTAGAGTATTTTATATTTTTTTATTATTATATTTATTTTATAATTTATATTCAGGTAGGATTTGATATATGTGTACTTGAGTATAGCTCACAATGGATTTTGAAATTCTTTCCACCGATTGACAACTTAAGTTTTGTGTCTCTCAAGATCAACAGGTCTCTTTTAGGCCATCAGTTGAGAAAATGCATTTTGATATACAAGATAGTAAACAACCTCAACAATTAAATATCATATTTCATTGCACCATCTTTAGTCAAAAAATAATTTTTTTTTTTCAACATTAAGTTCTTATTTTATTAAAAATAATTTTCTTCTGTTTCAACTGGAAGGTCTTGGTTCATTATTGAGGAACCTTTCAATAGTTTCAACAATTCATTTACTCATGAGAAAATTTGAATAAAATTATTATTATCATTTGAATTACTCAATGATGCAGTCAAAGGAAAATATAGTGTAGTCATTTAAGTCAGACTATAAAATTTAAAATGGAAGGATGAAAAATACACACACTTGAACCAAATTTGTTACAATTTAAAATATATCAATATGGTTTTTAAATAATTTTATGCCACTATTGTTGATAATATTATTGAATATGGATTTTTTTTTTTAGAATCTACTAAATGAAGTTGAAAAAAAATGCATGGATAAAAGAAAATTCCAACTTATTTTGTTACTTGTATTCTAAATCTGAAGGGTTTTGTAAGCTAAATATATATATTTGTCCAAACAAAGAAATGACATGCAAACTAAATAGCATGCATACCATGATCAAAGTATATGTTACCTATATCTGACATTTCTATTAAAAATTAAATTAACAAATAATTAAAAAACATAAAGAAAAAAAATAATAGCCGAAATTTACAAGATAAAAACAAACATTTGGCAACAATTAATGATGATAAACATATGACTTTTAATTTGAATTTAAAAAAAAAACATGAAAATAAGATACAATACTGAAAATTTTGAGAATGATATAAAACCATTAAAAGTATTTTTAAAGTGTATTTTCAGTATTAATTTTATTTTTAACTAAAATTTTATTTTTTGTTATTATTTAAAGTGAAACTTATCATCATTCCTAATACGAAGTAGAAAGTTGTTTGTAAATTGATTTTATTATTTACATTTCAGCATGAAGCGAAAATGTTTCTAAATTAAAAACCTTTTGAAATGTATTTCATTTTCAAAATTTAAATTATAGTTATGCTGTAAAAGTATTATATATTTTTTATATTAAAAATTGTAAGTACATTATGACACTACTTCTACATTTAAATCACATTGTACTTATTTCTTCTCAAAATACAAATCTTAAGAGTTTATTTTTTTAAATCGGAAACTATTAACATGTCAAACAACATACCAGATAACTTCTAAAATGTTCATTTGGGAGTGTCCTTTCCGCTTAGTGTACATCCGCCCAAAAGGAATTCAAAGACAGTAAAATTAAATACACAGATGTTCTAAAATCCCAAATGTATGATAATAAATTTTCTCCATCTCAAGAAAAATATATAATCGTTTACACATAAGGAAACAAAAAATAAATATTGAATGTGCCCAATATATTTTGAATTTTTATCCAGTTTATTTTATAATGTTATTCTAATAAATAAATCTACGTTATTTATATAAATTGACACATTGCAAATTTAAAAGTAAAATTATATTGATGTTTAATGCATACTTTATATTTTTATTATTAATATACATCATTTAAATTTATTTTGGGTACAAGAATAAATATAATAAAGCTTAATGCATTCAACATGCCCCAATCAATTCAATACCTATCTTCTGGGATTAATTACACACATACCTTAATTATAACTAAGTGATCAACTCTTAGAATTAGTTTTCCTGAGTGTATTGGGTATTTTTCCATATTCCAAAAATTTAAACATTCTTCCTTAGACGGCTACTTAACAAATAGTTCCCTGATTTCTTCTTCTTCTTTCTTATCTCCACCCAATTATATTAGGATATCAAACTTGTAGAGCTTATTGATGGGGTCTGCTGGGGATGAGTAGATCTCAGCAATAGACAAGCCAATACAGTCAATGATGAGGTTTGGGGTTGCTGGTTTAGAATTGCATAGTACATAGTGGGAAACCTTGAAACCAGTGTCAATCAGCAATCATATCAGGGTATCAAGCTTGTAGAGCTTGTTAATGGTGTATGCTGGGGATGAGTACAGCTAATCAAAGGATGAGTCAATACAGTCAATAATGTGGTCCAATGTCTTTAATTTTGCCCTTTTTTTTTTCTTGAGAAAATACTTTATTTTCTGAGAGTTCATTGTGAAGTGCCATTTTTTCACACCAAATCGTGGCAAAGATTCAGGCTTCTTGAAGCCTCATATGAACTCTTTCAAATGTATATTCCAAATTTAAGATGGTGGTGTCATCAACAAATAGGTGCAGTGATGTTTCTTCAATACAAGATAAGTCATGGATGTATATGTCAAATAAGATTAAACTGGTGATTGAACCTTGAGGAACCCCAGCTAGGATATTCCCTAGCTGTTGACATCTTTTATCCTTACCTTGAATTTCATGTTAGGTAGTTTTGTGTCAATTTTTATAATATCTCCAGGAAGGTGGTTTTTAGGACATTTTGTAAAGGAAGGCCAGACTTTGTCAAATACCTTTGCAATGTCAATGCCCCAGTTATTTGGCCTAGTTACATGAATTTTTTTTTTTTCTTCTTCAGTGACAACCACTAGCTGGTGTAATGTTGAATGCTTTGGTTGGAAACCAAATGGTTCTTCTTCAAGGGAATTTCTGAGTCTTCTTAATGCAGTATTACTTTGTTAATTCGACACATAGATAATTCAACCATATTTTCATGTCCTGACCTACAGAGCCTATCAAATAACTAACACTAATTCGACACCATTGATAATTCGACCGACTTTTTAAAATCAAATTTTGACAACATTAGATAATTATTGTTTAAATATAATTTTATTGTTAAAATACAATACTCTGGCACTCAGGGCACAGTGGCTGTAGTTAGCGCATATGCATACAGTGCTTAAAAATGTTACAATACTGCATTGAAAATTTCACCGAAAGCATTCGTCTTCTTTCTTATCTCCACCTAATCATATTAGGGCGTCAAGCTTGTAAAGCTTGAGACTTTTGAAAAAGAGATTTGACAAGGGTGAAGTAGAATGCATCTGCCATTGTCATTAAGACTGGGAGCACTACTCAGTGGCAGGCCGACTTAGCTCCAAAACAAATGGCCGCCTCTGACATGAGGAACAGACGCCATGTGCAGCTGCTCCTAACATGGAGTACAAACACTGCTCATCCTATATCCCTGGATTTGGAGCCCTTACAGGGTATTATCAGCCGGGCCAGCTGAGCCCAGGTTTTTTAGTGAGATTGTTACTGCTCCCCCTCCTCCTTTTTCATCCGGGCTTGGGACCGGCAAAGGCGGAGTTAGTCAGCATTCGTGGACAATTTAAGCCTAACTTAAGTGACTTCTAGTCACTGGTGTAAACAATGAAGTGTCTTGGAGAGTAATTTGATAAAACATACAGAAGAGGAAAGACCTGCATGTCTTTGAAGATTTATCAGCCAGAATGCACACTAAATAAGGTTCTAACCTAGAAGCAAATAACCATAAAGGATTTATTTTAAAGGTATTTTTTAAAATACATTTTAAAGTTTTTTTTTCTATTTTCTAAATTTATTCACTTTCTTTCCATTGTATTTATTCACTTAGATTGAAATAGCATTTGTAATTTCCCCTTTTATTCAAAAATGTGTATTAATGCCATTTTATCGATCATTAAAAGTTAATCATGGAACATTCTTTTAAAAAATCCCCAATGGTATCAATTAACATTTAATTAAATTATATTTTACAACAGTATTTTATAAAATTATCGTTTTAAAATAAAATATTTGGTTATCCTAGAAAGAGAATAATGTCCACTAGAAATGAATGTTGTGATCTTCTTTCTTATCTCCACTCAATCATATTAGGGTATCATAGAGCTTGAGACTTTTGTTGCTGTCTGCTGGGGATGAGTAGAACTCATCAATTGATAAGCCAATACAGTCAATGATGTGATTTGAGGTTGCAGGTTGAGAATTGCACTTAGTACATAGTGAGAAAACCTTGAAACCATAGTCAATCAGCAATCATATCAGGGTATCAAGCTTGTAGAGCTTGAGATGGTGTATGCTGAGGATGAGTAGAGATCATCAATGGATGAGCCAATACAGTCAATGATGTGGTTTGGGGTTGCAGATTGAGAATTGCACTTAGTACATAGTGAGAAAACCTTGAAACCATAGTCAATCAGCAATCATATCAGGGTACCAAGCTTGTAGAGCTTGAGATGGTGTATGCTGAGGATGAGTAGAGATCATCAATGGATGAGCCAATACAGTCAATTATATGGTTTGTGGTTGCAGGAGGGGTGGAGAATTGCACTTAGTACATGTAAGAAAACCTTGCAACCATTCTGGAATGTCATTGTCCGTAGATGACCAGACTTAAGTCTGGAAAGATTGTTGTAATGAAATCATCTAACTAACTTTGACACCTACTTTAATTCAATTAAAATCTCTGATCCCTTGGGGTGTTGGTTTAAAGAGGTTAGACTGTATTCCAGTAATTTAAGAGAGGACTTTTAATTGGGATTATATCAAAAAACCAGAAAATATATTATAATAAAAAACCAGGTAACTCCCCCATTGTTCCACTCACATTGTTGCATAGCAATTAATGTAAGTAGCAGTCACAGAGAGTGTATATATAACAACATTGCTTAAAAACCACTTATCTTGATTTATTATACCCAGTGTGAAAGAACAATAAATTTAAATGTTTATTTTAAGCCCACACCAAATACACTAAAACTTCCTCTTTCTCTTACATAATGACTTGATTTAATCCAATTTTCAATGAAAAACCACTTCCATCTTCAAGACCAAAAATATGAAAGTTTTTTTTTTTCAGTTTCCCATGAGAGGCTCTATTGATAAAGCACAATTTGGATTATAGATTATAATACAAGAAAATAAGACCTAATCTAATAAATTATTTGGATTAGGTCTTATTTTCTTGAGAGGCTCTATTTGTTGTCCCATTACTGTTGAACCTTGCTATAACAACATTCTGTTGAGCTAACCACAGTTGAAATAATTGGGACTTAAAATTTGTGGCATTACAATTATGATATTCTAGCCAAGTTGCTATCATTGAAGTGTTCTAACAAAGTTTCACTGTATATAACAAATTTCAAAACAGAATTTTGATATATATGGGCTTTCTGTGGCACACTTGTTTATCTTGTTACTTACTCTTGTTACTCTCACATAATGACTTGATTTAATCCAATCTTCAATGAAAAACCACTTCCATCTGAGAGACCAAAAATATGAAAGTTTTTTTATTTTTTTTAATTTGCAGTTTCCAATGAGAGGCTCTATTTGTTGTCCCATTACTGTTGAACCTTGCTATAACAACACTCTGTTGAGCTAACCACAGTTGAAATAATTGGACTTAAAATTTGTGGCATTACAAATATGAGATTCTAGCCAAGTTGCTATCATTGAAGTGTTCTAACAAAGTTTCACTGTATATAACATATTTCAAGACAGAATTTTGATATATATAGGCTTTCTGTGGCACTTGTTTATCTTGTTACTTACTCTTGTTATTAATCTTACATAATGACTTGTTTTAATCCAATCTTCAATGAAAAACCACTTCCATCTGAGAGACCAAAAATATGAAAGTTTTTTTTATTTTTTTTTTATTTGCAGTTTCCCATGAGAAGGCTCTATTTGATGTCCCATTACTGTTGGCCCTTGTTATAACAACACTCTGTTGAGCTAACCACAGTTGAAATAATTTGGACTTAAAATTAGTGGCATTACAATTATGATAATCTAGCCAAGTTGCTATTATTAAAGAGGCTGTTCTAACAAAGAGTTCCACTGTATATAACAAATTTTAATACAGAATTTTGATAAATATGGGTCTTCTGTGGCAGTAGTTTATTGGCAGTTCCCAATTTATTGGCATTGACACTCTAAAAATTACCCCTCATTGCTTTTAATTAATTAGCATGATTCCATTCCCACAGGCAGCAATTAATGTTATGCCCAGTCCAAGGTTGGCCAATAAGATAAGAATGTAGATGACATTGTCAGAAACTACAGCTAGCCAGGGGAAGATTTGTTAGCTGTTGTTGCTGTGTATATGTACTTCATATTACATATCTACTTCAACTCTTACACTTTAACTCTGGCACATTTGTAAGTGCAAAGTCAAACTGCTTTTCACATGTGTAGACATGTGGTTCACTTACAGTAAAAGCAGTGGCCTACCTCTACCCACCATGAAAATCATGGCCTGTACCACAGTACTAGGGATAAGCAAAAAATAAATAAATAAAACTTTTAACTCTTTGTGAAAAACTAGTACAAATATGATATGGTACTGGGATAAGGTGCATAAATTATGAAAAAGGCATCTCCTTATCGTGCAACTGAAAGTTGCTCATCAACGAGAATAGTTGATATTTATTCCGATAGATGGCGCAAGCCATCAGCAACTTTCAGTTGCACGATAAGGAGATGCCTTTTTCATAATTTCAACTCTTTTTCTGATTGGGTTCAGGTACAATTAGCTATCTATAGTAACACATCCGTGTGGTTACAATACTTGATGTAGAAACACAAGATGTCATAATCAATAAATAGTGGGTGATATCTCTGTAACAGCACTGTTACCATCATCAGACAAAAGTACTGAATGAGAATAAGACCAAATCCAAATTAAATAAATAGTGTGTGATGTTTCGGTAGTACAGTAAAACCTCTCTGTAAAGGACACCTAGTTGCAGAGCAAAAGTATCCTTTATGAAGAGGTGTCCTCTTACCGGAGAGTTGTTACATAGTAAAACTGGTAATTTTGACAATGGAAACTGTCCTTCGTAGAGAGGTCTCCTCAAGCCGGAGTGTCCTCTCAATGAATTTCTACTCTAATAATATTGTTGCCAAAATTTCACACACTATTTGTCAATTTGGATTTGATCTTTTTTTTTAACCTTGTGTTTCTAATCTATAATCGAACAATTGAAACCTTGTCATCAATACCTTGTATACCACGAATTAATTATTGTCTAGTTTAACTCTTTGTTTTAAAATGGTCAGGTACAATTCGGATTATAGATTTAAAAACAGAAGGCAAGAAGACCATATCCAGATTCTGTACTTTTGTCTGAAGATAGCAATCATGTTGTTACCGAATCGTCACAAACATTTTGTCTATTTGGACATGGTCTTTTTTTAACCTTAAATAATGAATATACAGTTGAACCTCATTATAAAAACCTTTTTTTTTTTCATAATAGAAAATTGGTTAGAACATCATAATTCTAAGGTTCAAATTGGTTTAAATGTTGGCGTATAAACATCACTGTTATAACAACCTAAAATCTTGGTCCCAAGTATCAATGTTATAGCTAGGTTCAAATATATAATAATATATATATTCCATAAGTTTTTGATAATTACCTGGAACAGTATATTATCAAAATCGTGAATGTTTCTTGTAGGAATATTTAAAATTTAGTCAAAATTTTGTAAAATGAAACACCACACAAGAAACTCTACGCCTCACGATGTTGTTCATCTGATAAAACATACATTTAAAACTGTGTGTGAGGCCAAAATTAATGCATATATTTTTTTAAATGCAAGGTATCATGGATGGCTAAGATGGGTGGTGGTGGGGTCTTGTCCATGGAGCAGATCAGATCAGTCCATGCACCCTGATCACAATACCGGCCAACTGAGGTGCCTTGTCCGTATAGATGTCCTCTTCTGGATTGATGTCTGCCTATGGAGGGCTGCAAGGATGGCCGGGTAACTGTATATGTGGTCTGGAGTGAGTTGGGTGTTGTAACAGTTATTGCAGTTTTCTGTAGGATCTAGTCATGTCTGGGTTTATCTTCATTCCTTTAAAATGTCCTGTTCTGATTCTTGAAATTGTTGTTGTTAATTCTCTGTTAATGTTGAAGTTGCATATGGGCTGGGATATTTTGGTTTTGGCTAAGATGAAAAGCTGGGGTAAAGAAAAAATTCCAGCTACACCCTCTTATATATAGTGCAGCTAAATAAAGGAACTTGCTCCATGTCAGATATGTCCTGGGAGAATCTTTAGGTATAGATCAGTAAATATACTGTATGGAGAGAGAATTTCAATGTTTGTTGAGTTGGGATATATTAACTAAATAATTAAAATAAGAATATAATAATCAAGTGTGCTATCTCCCAATAATATTATTTATTTGAAAAGGCAAGCTCTGAGGGAAAATAATCCTGTTTTTCAGTCCAAAAAATGAGATATGCCAAATTGAAATTGATGACTTCCAAATTCAGAAATTATAAATGTAAATAATAGTAATTATACAGGAGGTTGGTCTCACAGCAGTTGACTAGAACAGCCTGGGTTGACAATGTCACAGATGTCCAATATTGATTGGAGATTGTAAACAACTGATGGTTAACTGTCAAATTGAAGCTGACACTTGATGTAAACACAGAGATGTTACATTTTTGGTATTTACATATTTAATACTCTATGTATTTATACAAGGTGCATTATATAGGGGAAGTAAATATAAGAAAATAAAACCTAATCCAAATAATTTATTAGTGTGTGACATTTCGGCAACAGCATTGTCACACACTAATAAATTATTTGGATTAGATTTTATTTTATTTTATTATTATCTATAATCCAAATTGTGATTTATCACCGGGATAGTTATATATACTCACACATCAGGGAGAGCTATAACTATAATGTGTGCAATGTGCCCTGAACGTACCTGTCTGTGTGCAGCCTGGAATGCTGGCAATCATGGCGGACCTGATGTCTCTCATAGAGTCAGAGATCCCCGAGGGGAGGCAAAGTCTCAAAGACAGCCACACCAACCTGGAGAAGGTGGCCGAGTACTGCGAGACCAACTACTTTGGGGTGAGTTGGTTTCTTGGTGTGGTGTCCAATACCTCTTCTGATTGTTTGTAGGACACCCTGCCTCTTTTTTAATCAAATATTTTAATGTAAATTTCTTACAATTACAAAATGAACTACAGTTAAACCTGTCTATAGCGCCCCCTCTTGGGACTCACAAAAATAGGGTGCTATAGAGAGGGGGGGGTGCTATAGACAGGTCACTTTAAATGTAAAATGTTTACATTTTAATGTTTAAAATCGGCGCTATAGAGTGGAAGGCGCTATTTAGAGGGGGCGCTATAGACAGGTTTAACTGTATTATAATTTCAATTGCCATCAATCAATTAAATTTAAAAATATATATTTTTGGCCATATGTTTCTCATGATATTTATCATTAAATATTCTCTACAGACACCCCCCTTACTGCAATGATGAAAATATTAGATGTGAAACCTTGGCTCATCAGTGGTGAACCTTCTCAGCAGTTTCGCTAAGTTAAATTTAACCAAATTTTTTAAAATGAACTATTCAAAAGTATATTTCAATCTGCTTAGAACGTTTTCATTCTAATAGCTTGTTCTTGATGATGATGTAGAAGGTAACAGTGGAGGTATTGGGCATTCATAATTTTAGATAATTTGTGTAATGAGTAGGTTCTATCAATGTATTGAACCATATTCCAAAATGTATGGAAAACATTAAAGAAAAAAAAACGGCCAGAAAATGATTTTTTATATAGACTAATATTAGCTTATTTTATTCAAGTTCCTATGGGGGGTCGGTGGAAGGCTGGTTAAACCGTTTGGTTTTCGACCACTACGACCCGGGTTCGATTCCCGCATTGGACACTTTTTTTTCTGTTTAAAAAAAAAATGCTCCAATGGCCCCCGATTTTTGCAAAAGTCCAACCCCACCAGCGAGTGCAAGTAACTAAACGGGGCTCTGGCATTTGTAAGTGCAAAGTCGAACTGTTTTTCATATGTGTAGACATGTGGTGCACTTACAGTAAAAGCAGTTGCTAACTACCCACCATGATTATGGCTTTGAGATAAGAAAGAAGATTTAAGTTCCTCAGAGTTCAGTAGAGGAGTGGTACAAACTGTTGAATTTTGACCGCCACAACCCAGGATTGAAATCAGCATTGGGCACTTTTTTCTGAAAAAGAATTGATTCACTGGCTCTTGATTCTTGCTAAAGTTTAACCCCACAAGTGAGGGTAATCGTCTGGCCAACATTGTTGTCTTGCCAACAACTCAATATCTTCCAGCCATTCTGCAG
>CP092866.1:34257129-34270523 GCA_030710605.1 Cordylochernes scorpioides | reverse complement strand
TAGGTAGATAGATACCAGTAGATTGCTGTAGAGAACTTACTATACAGACACCGTAATTAAAGACATATAAGATAGCCGTCACACTTTCTACACAGTTGGGGAAGTAGATTTTATAACTCACCACACGGAACTTCATCTCCTCTGTCACCTGGTGCTGGCTGGCACTGGGCTGCTGTTGTTGCTGGGCCTTCACCATCTCCTCCAGGTTCCTGACATCACACAGACCAGGGGTCTTTTGAGTCGGAAGAGTCAAAAATTACAATTTACAAAATTTTTAAAGAGCCACAAAATTTTTTCTTGCCAACAATAAATAGTACTCACATAAATAATATTTACATATGGAACTATATAAAGAGCCCCAGCTTCACATCCAAAGAGCCACATGTGGTTCGCGAGCCACAGTTTGCCGACCCCTGTTCTATACCAAATGTATGTAGGTAGGTAACCCTATATACAGTGTTTTACACTGTCAAATTTGTAACATGATGTATTAGCAAATCATCTGATAAGGCACAATTTGGATTATAGATTATAAACACGAGGTAATAAGACCAAATCCAAATAAATAAATAGTGTGTGACGTTTCGGTAACAGCGTTGTTACCATCTTCAGACAAAAGTACTGAATTTCTGAAGTACTGATTCAGTACTTTTGTCTGAAGATGGTAACATTCTGAAGTACTGATTCAGTACTTTTGTCTGAAGATGGTAACATTCTGAAGTACTGATTCAGTACTTTTGTCTGAAGATGGTAACAACGCTGTTACCGAAAGGTCACACACTATTTATTTATTTGGATTTGGTCTTATTACCTTGTGTTTAGCAAACCATCTGTTATATAAGAAATAGAAATTATTTTTGATGCATATCATTCTTTTTAAAATTAAACAATTTTCTACTGTCCCCTTACACTGCAAAGATAGATTAGTAGTTGGGCCTAGTTCATCAGTAGTGAACTTTCCCATTAATTTATTATTGCGATAAGAGCAGTTAAAAAAATCATACTCATCTATAATAGTTTAAATTTCTTATATCTGTAATACATTTTTTTGGCGATGTGTTTCATTTAACATATCACATCAAATATAATCTCTACAGACCTTACCACAATGAGTTAAGAGTAATTGTGAACGAGAGCTCTTGGTTCATCAGTGGTGAACCCTCTTAGCGGTTTCACTAACAAGATTTAGAACAGACCATCTCAAGCCATTGAAGATGGAAAATAATAACAAAATCTACCCCACTTGCCCAAAATGTAGCTTGGCACCTGCAGCTCCAGAACACATTTTGGCTTGCATTAGATGTACTAAACAGAACCTTTGGGAGAGGCCGCTGCTCATCATAAAACAGCTCGAGGAGCATGAACTCATGGAATTCGTGTAATCTTTACACAAGGGGATAAGAAACAACAACAACTAAAATCTTGCAAAAGTCCAAACCCACCATTGAGTTCATGTAACCAAAGAGGGCACCACTTGTAAGTGTAAAAGTCAAATTGTTTTCTACATGTATAGTCATGTGGTGTGACTTACAGTAAAAGGAGTCGTCAACTATCCACAATGTTTATCATGGTTTGTACTTGGGATAAGTACTGCTACCATTGAAAAAAGGCAATAAAATAATTTTTTTTTACTTATTCTTGTCTGTTAGAAGGGGTGTAATTTGTTGAAGTTCTGGTCCTGGTTTATCTGGGGGGGTGGTAGATATTGAAAAGTAGAATTGGTTCTCCTGTTTCCTGGCAATAAAATAATGAAATAATTAAGACTAAAGTAGAACTGGGACAGTTCTAGGTTTTCTCTCTAGTCTTCAGAGCCAATCTAAATGATCAGGTTTGGAGGAGAAACTCACTTCTCAATAATCTTCAGCCCAGCCACTTCTTTCCTGAGGGAGATGAGTTCCTCCTCATTTTTCTTTTTCTGCTGGAGGAGGTACTGGATGTAGTCGATGGCTGCAGCCACCACCAGGGGGCAGTGTGGGGGGGAGATACAGCAGTGAGGGTGGGGGAGTACTCACATCTCTGGAGCACCGTGGCCTTGCTCAGTTTGTAGCTGCTCACTGCGTCCTGCTGCTGACATGTGGGAACTAGGGACTGGAGCTCGTCGTACCCTTTCTACACATCCATTCTACATATTGATACTGGGGAATTCCACAGCATTACCTCTTTCTCTAGTCTAGAAACTTATGGCAACAACACCAAATCCAAATTAATAAATTGTGTGTGTGACGTTTTGATGACAACATTGTTATCTTAATGTCACACAAACCATTTATTAATATGAATTTGAACTTAGGTTTCTAATCTAATATCTTAATTTTAACTTCTCAACAATGACTTGACAATGGTTTTTTTAATCCCTGCCAATTTTCCCTTTAAAAGAAAGAAGGGTTTGTGAATCCCAAAAGTTTGAGAAGAAAATATATAAAAAAGAAAGAAACTCATTCTCAGAAGCTATTTTATTTATTATTCTATATATTGCAGGGGATTTTACCTTTCCATAAAACAAGTATATTTAAAAGGGTGGTTCAGATTTGTGGGGGTGTTTGTAATCCATTCCAGGATACCTCAACTTGGACCAATAGTCTCTAACCACCTTGATGTGGTAGAAAGAAGGAAGTCCTAGTTATCTTCAAGTTTCCTGTCTACTGACACAAGGAAACTTATAATGGAACCTTAGCTCATGTGATGGACACTCAAGTAATCCCTTAACTCCACTCTCACCTTGTTCAAAACTATACACATCTAAAAATTTCATCATTCCATAGTACAGTAGAACCTTCCTGTAAAGGACACATAATTGCAGAGCTGAAGTGTCCTGTATTAGTATTGGCATTTTATAAGGCACAATTTGGATTATAGATTATAAACACAAGGTAATAAGACCAAATCCAAATAAATAAATAGTGTGTGACGTTTCGGTAACAGCGTTGTTACCATCTTCAGACAAAAGTACTGAGTACTTGTTGTTCAGTACTTTTGTCTGAAGATGGTAACAATGCTGTTACCGAAACGTCGCACACTATTTATTTATTTGGATTTGGTCTTATTACCTTGTGTTAATTGACATTTTATTTAGCATCTGACCACAATTTCTCTTTTTTTTTCTATTACATTAGAACCTCCCAGTAAAGGATTACTAATTGCAGAGCCAAAGTGTCCTCTCACCAGAGAGTTGCTAAATAGTAAAAATGGTGATTTTGCAAATGAAAACTGTCCTTTGTAAAGAGGTGTCCGCTAGTGGGGTGTCAGCTAAAGGGAGGTTCTACTGTAATAAAATTATTTATTATCCTTATAAAAAAATCCTCAAAAATATTAAATTCCACACATTATATAGAGAGTATAATGTTATGTGATTCCCTTTCTACACAATTCTTTAGGTTTGAAGCAAATAAATATTTACATATTATATTAAAACCTGTCTAGGGAGTTTTCCTGTCTTAGGAGCCAATTTTTAGTGGGAACCATTTATCTTTTAATTAGTGTTCTTAGACATCTGACCCTTTCAACTCGTTTACTTCTATTTTTTTCAACCCTAGAGTCAAAATGGGCTGAATATCTTATATTGAGAGGATAATTTAATTTGGATGAGAAAGCTTTAGTTTCTTGGAACCAATTTATTGCAACCTGTCTTAGGAGTCAACATGATTTGCAAGTCATTTTACCTTGGAGAAAACCAAAAGGAAACTCTCAAGAGTAAGGAATCCTTATTAGGAAAGCTTTGCCTATGGAAAAAAAAAGGTGCCATGGAAGCAGATCTAATTTAAACTGATAATTTGTTTCAAAGTCATGACATAGAGCAGCTGAATCCACAACTGAAGCCTTTCCAGATCTTTCCATCCTAAGTAAACTTGTATTGCCTTTAAATAAATTTCACTGCATTAATTCTTTGAACCTCATCAGTAGCTTTTCGAGTTTTGTTTCCAATAATGATATAAGATCGCTCTAGAATCTCTATTAGAATTATACTTGAAGATAAAACTAGAGTCTATTGCATAGTCTAATGCATATGTGCTATTTGAAATCTTGTTCCCCCTGAACCTTTAGAATATTCAACCAAATTCTGGTCAGTTTCTAAGGTTACTATGTATTAACGGCACCTATTTTCCAATGAAGAGCAAAATTGCGACTGCTGTGATAGAGATGCATGGAGACATCTGAAGCTTTTCATTGGACACAGAAACAACAACATCTGAAATATTTTGAGGAAAAATAAAATGGCTTATTTCTTGTGTTCATCCTTTCAGTGAGTACCTTGATGGCATCTCTCCTCTTCTGCTCAGCCTGGGTATGGGCTTCCCTCCGTCTCTCCTTGTAGCTCCTGGTGGACTTGTGGTCACTGTCCTCGTCATCTGGGGCATCACACCTTCCTTTATCATCTGTTGATGGCTATCTGATAATTACCTTTATTAAAGGGAAAGTTAAAATAGCGGACAACAATTCAGAGAGTAAACATAGGCTAGATAGGTAAACAAAGAGTGTGTGATGATGATAAGTCCAGGATGGCGCTAGCACTCAGTTCCCAACAATCCTCCACCTGAATGTGGAGACGTCACAAGGTTGTTCTTAAACTATTCGACAGGGCAATTTGCCACTGTCAATCAAACAGCTAGCAACTCTGCCTTTGCCGAACCCAAGCCCGGATGAAAAAGGAGGAGGGGGAGCAGTAACAAGCTCACTAAAAAACCTGGGCTTAGCTGGCCCAGCTAATAGTACCCTGTAAGGGCTTCTAATCCAGGGTACAGGATGAGCAGCGTTTGTACTCCATGTTAGGAGTGGCTGCACATGGCGTCTGTTCCTCATGTCAGAGGCGGTCATTAATTTTGGAGCTAAGTTGGCCTGCCACTGAGTAGTGCTGCCAGTCTTAATGACAAAGGCAGACACATTCTACTTCACCCAGTCATGATGGTTGTCAAGCTTTACAAGCTTGACACCTTAATATGATAAAGTGGAGATAAGAAAGAAGAAGAAACAGCTAGCCATGCTAATATCAAGTAACTACTTGCTTATACTGTGGGTACACCACCATGTTTATACATGTAGAAAACAGCTCAGTTACCAGAGTCAGTCATGTTTAGTTCCCTGTACTGAGTTATTAAATAGTGATCCATATATTTAAAATTATAATAAAAATGGCTAAATGAGAGAACCCATATAGACTAAGATTATGTAATATAATCACATTGCTGTTGTTTTTGTGCTCTAATAATGTATTTATTACATTAAAGATGAATGGCCGGCACATTCATTTTTGAAAGGAGACTGCTAGATGAGAAAATCTTTCTTCAAAACATTTCAAAAAATATAGAATGTACAGTTTTAATTCATCACTTCAAGGGATCAGAGCTATCACTTGAATTGAGGTTGGTGTTGAATTATAGTTAGTTAAGATGATTATGATTTCGTCACAACATTCATAACTGCTAGTAGACATCTTTTCTAGGACATCCAAACTCATTAAAGTGATATTTTTAGAAAATTCTCTTGTAATATAATTAATAATAGGAATAGAAACCATAAAGCCTCTTTTTTCCATTACATTTATTTAGAATGTTTAATGATTAACTTTTAGTGAGGGATCAATACAATAAATACATTTTTAAAGATGAAAAGATTACAGATACTATTTTTATATAGGTGAATAAGTGCAGTGAGTATAACGTAAATTTGGAAAAAAAAAAAACTAAAATATTATTTTAAAAATTATTCTAATACAAGAAAATAAGACCTAATCCAAATAATTTATTAGTGTGTGATGTTTTGGCAACAACATTGTCACCATCGTCAGACAAAAGAATAAATGAGAAAAAATAATCACAGCAAGTTCTTAAATAGTACTGTTATAAACACTTGATAACAGTACTATTTGAGAACTTGCTGTGATATTTTTTTCTCATATATTCTTTTGTCTGACGATGGTGACAATGTTGTTGCCGAAACATCACACACTAATAAATTATTTGGATTAGGTCTTATTTTCTTGTATTATAATCTATAATCCAAATTGTGCTTTATCATAATAATAATTCTCTTTTAGATGAATCCTTTTACAGTTGTTTGCTTTTATGTTAGAACCATATTTAGTGTGGATTCTAAATGATCAAATTTCAAAAAGCATGCATATCTTTCCTCCTCTCTAAGTTATTTTAAATGGAAAATTTTTCAAATAATGAATTGCATACTATGCAGAAGGTTTCTTCACTATCTTATTATATAATATTTGGAAGGTATTGAGTTAAAAATCTTCCACAGGTGTTTCTCCTAGCTAAAAAAACATTCAAAATAAACACAGTTAAACCTGTCTATAGCACCCCTCTTGGGACTCATCAAAATAGGGTGCTATAGAGAGGGGGTGCTATAGACAGGTCACTTTTAATATAAATCGCATCGTACTACGTATTTAAAATCGGGCGCTATAGAGAGGAAGGCGCTATTTAGAGGGGGCGCTATAGACAGGTTTAACTGTATATTTGTAGAATTCTTACATGCCACTGGACTCGATTAACTCCGCCTTTGTCGGTCCCAAGCCCGGATGAAAAAGGAGGAGGGGGAGCAGTAACAAGCTCACTAAAAAACCTGGGTTCAGCTGGCCTGGCTGATAGTACCTTGTAAGGGCTCCTAATCCAGGGATACAGGATGAGCAGCGTTTGTACTCCATGTAAGGAGCAGCTACACATGGCGTCTTTTCCTCATGTCAGAGGCGGCCATTTCTTTTGGAGCTAAATCGGCTTGCCACTGAGTAGTGCACCCAGTCTTAATGACAAAGGCAGACGCATTCTACTTCACCCAATCATGATGGTTGTCAATTTCAAGCTTTACAAGCTTGACACCCTAATATGATTGAGTGGAGATAAGAAAGAAGAAGAAAACGAAAAAATTGCGCTACAAATTTTAAAATAAAACTACAACCTTTCGCAATAAGTTGCGAAAGGTTGTAGTTTTATTTTAAAAAGAAGAAGAAGATTGGACTCAAGCCCATCAGTCTTGCTTTGTGATTATTGCTTTTATAAATCTATTTGAAATATTTACTATTGATATTTTTTTAGGGGGTCAGTGGAAGGAGGGTCTAAACCAGGGGTGGCGAACGTGGCGGCCTTAAGGCCGCATGTGGCCTTTTCTTGCCCAAGTTGTGGCCTTTTCATAAATTCAAAATTATCTTTTTTGTTTCGCAGCTTTCAATTACTTTCATTATTTTATTGAAAATATCTAATACGAATGTCATATATTATATAATATATATAATATAGTAAATGTAAGTATTTAAATTTCTAAAAGTAATTCAAGTGTCGTGCTAAAAATGAAGTACATAACTATACCACTATAAACTATTTAATTGCAAAGAAAATTATGTATTTTAATTTTGTATATAAATCCCTTTAATTAAATCATACATATATTTATATATATATATGGATGCGGCCTTCTCAAAAATGGTAAAATGAAAATTGGCCTTCTAATATAAAAAGGTTCGCCACCCCTGGTCTAAACCATTGGTTTTCGACCGATACAACCCGGGTTCGATTCCCGCATTGGGCACTTTTTTCTGATATAAAAAAAAATGCTCCAATGGCCCCCATTTGTCTGATGAACAAGACTATTACTGAAATGTCACACACTATTAATTTATTTGGATTAGGTCTTATTTTTCTTGTCGAATCTATCTTGTTATACCCATCTGTGATCAGCCCCATGTCAAACAGAGAGAGGTTACACAGTACCTGGAGAGTGGAAAGTTTTAATTGTCCCCGCCCTGATAAAATGATAAGATTAGGTTAGATGGGGGATTGAACTAAGTGGAACCTGCCAGTGGAACCAGTAGGCAGATATTTATTGAGGGGGATATCAGGAAACACAATAGTTGTTCAATTTCATATATCACTCTGAAAATCAGAGATATAGATTATAAGCATAAGGTAATAAGACCAAATCCAAATAAATAAATAGTGTGTGACATTTTGGTAACAACATTGTTACTAAAACGTCACCCACTATTTATGTATTTATTTAGATTTGGTCTTATTACCTTCTGTTGAAGATATGACAAAAATAATAAAGTGCACAAAATTCAAAAATTGAATTAAGTAACATTAAGCTAGACGCTTGAAACAAGTCAGTTAATAATGATGAACTGTTGGTTGACCATTGTTGATTAATTTCATATGGATTGCTCTATATTCCATAACATACAAGTAGGTGCAAGTTGTCCGAATCCACAAAAATAAACATACAGGAGTAGATTTCCTGATTCACTCGGGATTGATGCCTGGAACTCCCTAAATGGAGACAAGCAATCAAGCAAGCAGCTGTGGACCACACCTGTGTTCTGAGCTGAGGAGGAGGTGAGGATATCTATGGAGCCGGCGGAGGAGGTTCGGGAGAAAGCCAGGCCACCGGGAGGGCTGGGGATGTTGTACTTGAGCTCATGGTCCCCTACAACACACATTTACATACATCCCCCACCTCTCTCAACAAGAGAACAACACACCTTTGAACATTATATATATTCTATACTTATACAGTATAGACAGTAGAACCGCCCTGTAAAGGACACCTAATTGTAGAGGGTTTTCAAGGACAGTTTTCATTTGCAAAATTATAATTTTTACTATTTAGCAACTCTCCGGTATGAAGACACCTCTCCTTAGAGGACACCTAATTGTAGAGGGTTTTCAAGGACAGTTTTCATTTGCAAAATTATAATTTTTACTATTTAGCAACTCTCCGGTATGAAGACACCTCTCCCTAGAGGACACCTAATTGCAGAGGGTTTTCAAGGACAGTTTTCATTTGCAAAATTATAATTTTTACTATTTAGCAACTCTCCGGTATGAAGACACCTCTCCCTAGAGGACACCTAATTGTAGAGGGTTTTCAAGGACAGTTTTCATTTGCAAAATTATAATTTTTACTATTTAGCAACTCTCCGGTATGAAGACACCTCTCCTTAGAGGACACCTAATTGTAGAGGGTTTTCAAGGACAGTTTTCATTTGCAAAATTATAATTTTTACTATTTAGCAACTCTCCGGTATGAAGACACCTCTCCCTAGAGGACACCTAATTGCAGAGGGTTTTCAAGGACAGTTTTCATTTGCAAAATTATAATTTTTACTATTTAGCAACTCTCCGGTATGAAGACACCTCTCCCTAGAGGACACCTAATTGCAGAGGGTTTTCAAGGACAGTTTTCATTTGCAAAATTATAATTTTTACTATTTAGCAACTCTCCGGTATGAAGACACCTCTCCTTAGAGGACACCTAATTGTAGAGGGTTTTCAAGGACAGTTTTCATTTGCAAAATTATAATTTTTACTATTTAGCAACTCTCCGGTATGAAGACACCTCTCCCTAGAGGACACCTAATTGCAGAGGGTTTTCAAGGACAGTTTTCATTTGCAAAATTATAATTTTTACTATTTAGCAACTCTCCGGTATGAAGACACCTCTCCCTAGAGGACACCTAATTGCAGAGGGTTTTCAAGGACAGTTTTCATTTGCAAAATTATAATTTTTACTATTTAGCAACTCTCCGGTATGAAGACACCTCTCCCTAGAGGACACCTAATTGCAGAGGGTTTTCAAGGACAGTTTTCATTTGCAAAATTATAATTTTTACTATTTAGCAACTCTCCGGTATGAAGACACCTCTCCCTAGAGGACACCTAATTGCAGAGGGTTTTCAAGGACAGTTTTCATTTGCAAAATTATAATTTTTACTATTTAGCAACTCTCCGGTATGAAGACACCTCTCCCTAGAGGACACCTAATTGCAGAGGGTTTTCAAGGACAGTTTTCATTTGCAAAATTATAATTTTTACTATTTAGCAACTCTCCGGTATGAAGACACCTCTCCTTAGAGGACACCTAATTGCAGAGGGTTTTCAAGGACAGTTTTCATTTGCAAAATTATAATTTTTACTATTTAGCAACTCTCCGGTATGAAGACACCTCTCCCTAGAGGACACCTAATTGCAGAGGGTTTTCAAGGACAGTTTTCATTTGCAAAATTATAATTTTTTACTATTTAGCAACTCTCCGGTATGAAGACACCTCTCCTTAGAGGACACCTAATTGCAGAGGGTTTTCAAGGACAGTTTTCATTTGCAAAATTATAATTTTTACTATTTAGAAACTCTCCGGTATGAAGACACCTCTCCTTAGAGGACACCTAATTGCAGAGGGTTTTCAAGGACAGTTTTCATTTGCAAAATTATAATTTTTTACTATTTAGCAACTCTCCGGTATGAAGACACCTCTCCCTAGAGGACACCTAATTGCAGAGGGTTTTCAAGAACAGTTTTCATTTGCAAAATTATAATTTTTACTATTTAGCAACTCTCCGGTATGAAGACACCTCTCCCTAGAGGACACCTAATTGCAGAGGGTTTTCAAGGACAGTTTTCATTTGCAAAATTATAATTTTTACTATTTAGCAACTCTCCGGTATGAAGACACCTCTCCCTAGAGGACACCTAATTGCAGAGGGTTTTCAAGGACAGTTTTCATTTGCAAAATTATAATTTTTACTATTTAGCAACTCTCCGGTATGAAGACACCTCTCCCTAGAGGACACCTAATTGCAGAGGGTTTTCAAGGACAGTTTTCATTTGCAAAATTATGATTTTTACTATTTAGCAACTCTCCGGTATGAAGACACCTCTCCCTAGAGGACACCTAATTGCAGAGCCAAAGTGTCCTTTAGGGAGAGGTGTCCTCTTACCAGAGAGTTTCTAAATAGTAAAAATGGTAATTTTGCAAATGAAAACTGTCCTTTGTGGAGAAGTGTCCACTAGCGGGGTGTCCGCTAAAGAGAGGTTCTACTGTATATGCCATTTTGAATTGACTATGAAACTGGGGTCATGCATCTTCTATAAATACTACACATGCAGTCAAACTTCAGTATAAGTTTGGGAACTATATAAGCGGGGCAAGGGAAAATATAGCCCAGATTGCAGGAGGAGAGATGTGGGAAGAAGAAATTAAATCAATCCTTAATGATGATTTACTGATGCAGATTCTGTCTATGCAGTCTTAATTGACAGATTCTTATAGTTTGGTATTTTGAACAAAGTGAATATATATTGTGGAAAAAGCTGTCTGGTAGATCAAATTAGAGAAATTACAAGGAGTTTACCACTTTTAAGCCAAGTTTTCCAATATCATTTTCACCTTCCGTAGTTGTCATAAAATTTTTTCTTTTACAAAATTAGCAAAATAATTAGTGCTAATAATTATGATAACCTTCTACAAATAGATGATGCTGAGTATTGTGTACAAAAATGAATAAATAATTGTAACCCATTTTAAAAGGGTACAATTTGAGAGGTCTACAGAATTTAGGAGGCCAGAGAATTTACTCTACATAAGCATACGATCTGGTTATAATGAATTAATGAATCAATATTGTCTACTTCACTAATCAACTATTAGCCTTATGTTTTTTGATGCTTTAATTGAAAAGGTTTTGCAAATTAAATTGGAGATGTGCATTAAATGTTATTCATAAATATTCTTCTTATTTCAACTAAATAATATCAGAGTATTGAGCCTTTGGAGCTTGAAATGGTGCCTGCTGGGGATGAGTAGAACTCATCAATAGATGAGCCAATGCAATCAATGATGTGGTTTTGGGGTTGCAGGTTGAGAATTGCCTTTAGTACATAGTGAGAAAACCTTGCAACCATTCTGGAAGATCATTGTTCATTGATGACCAAACTTAAGTTTGGAAATCAAGGATTGCTGTTCCTTTGGGAAGACAGAATAGATGCTTGTCCCTTCTGCTCTTTGCCAGGAGAATATTGATCTATAAAAGCATAGGGTGCCTCTCCCGTGTAATTACGTCAAAACTTCCCATCTATATTTTGGCCATAGATTTGGCCCAGCCACTTTGCCAGCTAAACATCTCTTTGGCAGATTGTCAAGATTCCAGTGGATCCTGCGTGGATCTCATGGAATAAAGTCCTCCCTAGGCTGACGAGGGCCATTAGGCTAAAACCATGGTCTCCAGTTGATGCTTCTCAGTTTGCCAAAGCTGGTGTTGTGGCTTTGTCACCGACCCAACACCGCTAGTTTGGGCGACAGTCAATAGATGGCGTCTAGTTTTGATGTTTAAATTGACAGAAGAGGCGCCCTATGCTTTTCTCCCGGAAAAATTTCCATCTATAATGTATTAGAAGATAAATTATTTTATATATAGTACAGTAGAACCTCCCTATAAAGGACACCTAATTAAAGAACCAAAATGTCCTTTAGGGAGAGGTGTCCTCTTACTGGAGAGTTACTCAATAGTAAAATTGGTAATTTTACAAATGAAAACTGTCCTTTGTAGAGAGGTGTCCTCTAGCATGAGGGTCCTCTCATGGAGGTTCTACTGTATATATCTTCTTATACATTCTAATTGTTACTCCTGTAGGAGAAATGCTCCAAAGCTCTGCCAAATAAAAACCTTACTAGAAACTCTTCACCTCACAATTTTATATTTTTAATAATTGATAGGTAATTTTTTGTCAGTGTTCTTTACAATTTACACCAGTTGAAAGACCATAAGGTCCAGAAGCTTGCAAAACAATCTACCAATAAAAGAAACTTTACATCCTCATAATAAATATTCTCAAAGAGAATTCTTCACAATTAGATTTTGATCAGAACCATTTGCTTTACCCAAGAGACAAGCTGGTCATCTCAAGTTGATTCCAAATACTCAATAATTTTTAGAGTGATGCTTTTTGATATAATATTTTTCTCCTCATGATAAGGCAAAATTTGGATTATAGATTATAAACACAAGGTAATAAGACCAAATCTAAATAGTGTGTGACGTTTCTGTAACAGCGTTGTTACCATCTTCAGACAAAAGTACTGAATGAGAAATTTTACCACAGTATCTATCAGCATTTATTTATTTGGTCTTATTACCTTGTGTTTATTTTTCTACTCAGTTCCTCTCCACAGACAAATAAAATATTTCAACAGGATAAAAATGCAACAAAGAATACTTTAGAGTATTTTATAATTTTTTATTATTATATTTATTTTATAATTTATATTCAGGTAGGATTTGATATATTTGTACTTGAGTATAGCTCACAATGGATTTTGAAAATCTTTCCACT
This sequence comes from Cordylochernes scorpioides, assembly GCA_030710605.1. Taxonomy (NCBI): domain Eukaryota; kingdom Metazoa; phylum Arthropoda; class Arachnida; order Pseudoscorpiones; family Chernetidae; genus Cordylochernes; species Cordylochernes scorpioides. Next base: position 34,257,417 of record CP092866.1, on the reverse strand, counting down.
GATTGACAACTTAAGTTATGTGTTTCAAGATCAACAGGTCTCTTTTAGGCCATCAGTTGAGAAAATGCATTTTGATATACAAGATAGTAAACAACCTCAACAATTAAATATCATATTTCATTGCACCATCTTTAGTCAAAAAATAAATTTATTTTTTTCAACATCAAGTTCTTATTTTATTAAAAATAATTTTCTTCTGTTTCAACTGGAAGGTCTTGGTTCATTATTGAGGAACCTTTCAATAGTCTCAACAATTCATTTACTCATGAGAAAATTTGAATAAAATTA
>CP092866.1:34205034-34257029 GCA_030710605.1 Cordylochernes scorpioides | reverse complement strand
TTATTATCATTTGAATTACTCAATGATGCAGTCAAAGGAAAATATAGTGTAGTCATTTAAGTCAGACTATAAAATTTAAAATGGAAGGATGAAAAATACACACACTTGAACCAAATTTGTTACAATTTAAAATATATCAATATGGTTTTTAAATAATTTTATGCCACTATTGTTGATAATATTATTGAGTATGGATTTTTTTTTTGAGAATCTACTAAATGAAGTTGAAAAAAAAAATGCATGGATAAAAGAAAATTCCAACTTATTTTGTTACTTGTAATTCTAAATCTGAAGGGTTTTGTAAGCTAAATATATATATTTGTCCAAACAAAGAAATGACATGCAAACTAAATAGCATGCATACCATGATCAAAGTATATGTTACCTATATCTGACATTTCTATTAAAAATTAAATTAACAAATAATTAAAAAACATAAAGAAAAAAAATAATAGCCGAAATTTACAAGATAAAAACAAACATTTGGCAACAATTAATGATGATAAACATATGACTTTTAATTTGAATTTTTTAAAAAAACATGAAAATAAGATACAATAATGAAAATTTTGAGAATGATATAAAACCATTAAAAGTATTTTTAAAGTGTATTTTCAGTATTAATTTTATTTTTAACTAAAATTTTATTTTTTGTTATTATTTAAAGTGAAACTTATCATCATTCCTAATACGAAGTAGAAAGTTGTTTGTAAATTGATTTTATTATTTACATTTCAGCATGAAGCGAAAATGTTTCTAAATTAAAAACCTTTTGAAATGTATTTCATTTTCAAAATTTAAATTATAGTTATGCTGTAAAAGTATTATATATTTTTTATATTAAAAATTGTAAGTACATTATGACACTACTTCTACATTTAAATCACATTGTACTTATTTCTTCTCAAAATACAAATCTTAAGAGTTTATTTTTTTAAATCGGAAACTATTAACATGTCAAACAACATACCAGATAACTTCTAAAATGTTCATTTGGGAGTGTCCTTTCCGCTTAGTGTACATCCGCCCAAAAGGAATTCAAAGACAGTAAAATTAAATACACATGTTCTAAAATCCCAAATGTATGATAATAAATTTTCGCCATCTTAAGAAAAATATATAATCGTTTACACATAAGGAAACAAAAAATAAATATTGAATGTGCCCAATATATTTTGAATTTTTATCCTCTTTATTTTATAATGTTATTCTAATAAATAAATCTACGTTATTTATATAAATTGACACATTGCAAATTTAAAAGTAAAATTATATTGATGTTTAATGCATACTTTATATTTTTATTATTAATATACATCATTTAAATTTATTTTGGGTACAAGAATAAATATAATAAAGCTTAATGCATTCAACATGCCCCAATCAATTCAATACCTATCTTCTGTGATAAATTACACATATACCTTAATTATAACAAACTCTTAGAATTAGTTATCCTGAGTGTATTAGGTATTTTTCCATATTCCAAATTTAACCATTCTTCCTTAGACAGCTACTTAACAAATAATTCTCTGATTCTTCTTCTTTCTTCTTATCTACACTTAATCACATTAGGGTATCAAGCTTGTAGAGCTTATTGATGGGGTCTGCTGGGGATGAATAGATCTCAGCAATAGACAAGCCAATACAGTCAATGATGAGGTTTGGGGTTGCTGGTTTAGAATTGCACTTAGTACATAGTGGGAAACCTTGAAACCAGCGTCAATCAGCAATCATATCAGGGTATAAAGCTTGTAGAGCTTGTTAATGGTGTATGCTGGGGATGAGTACAGCTCATCAAAGGATGAGTCAATACAGTCAATAATGTGGTCCAATGTCTTTAATTTTGCCCTTTTTTTTTTCTTGAGAAAATACTTTATTTTCTGAGAGTTCATTGTGAAGTGCCATTTTTCACACCAAATCGTGGCAAAGATTCAGGCTTCTTGAAGCCTCATATGAACTCTTTCAAATGTATATTCCAAATTTAAGATGGTGGTGTCATCAACAAATAGGTGCAGTGATGTTTCTTCAATACAAGATAAGTCATGGATGTATATGTCAAATAAGATTAAACTGGTGATTGAACCTTGAGGAACCCCAGCTAGGATATTCCCTAGCTGTTGACATCTTTTATCCTTACCTTGAATTTCATGTTAGGTAGTTTTGTGTCAATTTTTATAATATCTCCAGGAAGGTGGTTTTTAGGACATTTTGTAAAGGAAGGCCAGACTTTGTCAAATACCTTTGCAATGTCAATGCCCCAGTTATTTGGCCTAGTTACATGAATTTTTTTTTTTTTCTTCTTCAGTGACAACCACTAGCTGGTGTAATGTTGAATGCTTTGGTTGGAAACCAAATGGTTCTTCTTCAAGGGAATTTCTGAGTCTTCTTAATGCAGTATTACTTTGTTAATTCGACACATAGATAATTCAACCATATTTTCATGTCCTGACCTACAGAGCCTATCAAATAACTAACACTAATTCGACACCATTGATAATTCGACCGACTTTTTAAAATCAAATTTTGACAACATTAGATAATTACAGTAAAACCCCGCTATAACGAACCATGGATATAACGAACCTTCCCATATAACGAACCCACGCCGATTCCCAATTCCATTCCATTGAAAATACCATCGTTATAACGAACTTTGCGATTTTTAGAATAACGAACTACCCCTATAACGAACCTATTTCGGGTCCCACAATGATAAAATCTATTAAAAATACTATGCTTATAACGAACTTAGAATTGTAATTTAAAAAAAAATTAAAGAACAAAATTTTGAGCATGTTTAAAGCTCGCGGATCGCGATTTCAAAACAATAAATTTAGCGGCATTGTTTGTTTGATTTTTGCACTTTATTTTTGCTGTATGTTGTATAAATTTTTACACATTATACTTTTTATTAATTAGAATATCTTTGCATCCATTAAATTTGAAATATAAAAAATGCAAATGGCTTCCAAAATGAAGAAAACAAAGGCATTTTAAAAACAAAAGCATTATTTCATTAAAAAAAAAAAAAAGGCCATTTTCAGAACTTTTCAAAGTGAAGCAACATAGGCAAAATGTTAAGAACATATTAAAATAAGAGAATATAACTTTTCTATTATAAAAGATAAAATATAAAGTTATTAAAAATTGTTACAAAGAGGAATCAACTTCAACTTTTGCCGCGATCGCGATCGTACGTTTTAGAACTTAAAAAAAAAAAGTCCAAATAAACGGCCCCGTGATGAAACAAAAATTATTTTTATGCCATTAACTATGGTGATTTTAAAGTCAGCAATGTTTTGCATGGCAGGTTAAAAAAAAACGAAATCTAGACCTAGAAGAATATGGGGAAACATGAAATGGAAGAAAAACACTAACTTTATTTGAATGGTGCAATGCTTGGAAGAATGCTTTGAAACAACAAGGTATTGGAGCCATTTTTTTCAAGTAAAAATTGTATTATATAATGTGATAATGATGTTTTAAAATCATTTCATATCTTTGAATATATATTTAATAAAACTTTGCCTAGGATTTGTCTTGATTTTTAACTTAGACATAGAGGTACATGTATGTTAATCATAAGAAGAACTATTATCTAATGATTTCTATTATTATTCAGTATTAATATAAGGAAATTAGTCAATTAAGGGAATTAAAATAAAGTGACCACTATTAAGAGGCAGCCTCTTCTTGTGTGTATGGCTGTTTTTTAATTATACGGTCTAAAATTTTTGAAAAGTAAAAAAAAATAGCCAAACCGTGGCTATAGTGAACCGTGGCTATAGTGAACCAAAAGCTCTGTCCCATTGGGGTTCACTATAGAGGGGTTTTACTGTATTGTTTAAATATAATTTTATTGTTAAAATACAATACTCTGGCACTCAGGGCACAGTGGCTGTAGTTAGCGCATATGCATACAGTGCTTAAAAATGTTACAATACTGCATTGAAAATTTCACCGAAAGCATTCGTCTTCTTTCTTATCTCCACCTAATCATATTAGGGCGTCAAGCTTGTAAAGCTTGAGACTTTTGAAAAAGAGATTTGACAAGGGTGAAGTAGAATGCATCTGCCATTGTCATTAAGACTGGGAGCACTACTCAGTGGCAGGCCGACTTAGCTCCAAAACAAATGGCCGCCTCTGACATGAGGAACAGACGCCATGTGCAGCTGCTCCTAACATGGAGTACAAACACTGCTCATCCTATATCCCTGGATTTGGAGCCCTTACAGGGTATTATCAGCCGGGCCAGCTGAGCCCAGGTTTTTTAGTGAGATTGTTACTGCTCCCCCTCCTCCTTTTTCATCCGGGCTTGGGACCGGCAAAGGCGGAGTTAGTCAGCATTCGTGGACAATTTAAGCCTAACTTAAGTGACTTCTAGTCACTGGTGTAAACAATGAAGTGTCTTGGAGAGTAATTTGATAAAACATACAGAAGAGGAAAGACCTGCATGTCTTTGAAGATTTATCAGCCAGAATGCACACTAAATAAGGTTCTAACCTAGAAGCAAATAACCATAAAGGATTTATTTTAAAGGTATTTTTTAAAATACATTTTAAAGTTTTTTTTTCTATTTTCTAAATTTATTCACTTTCTTTCCATTGTATTTATTCACTTAGATTGAAATAGCATTTGTAATTTCCCCTTTTATTCAAAAATGTGTATTAATGCCATTTTATCGATCATTAAAAGTTAATCATGGAACATTCTTTTAAAAAATCCCCAATGGTATCAATTAACATTTAATTAAATTATATTTTACAACAGTATTTTATAAAATTATCGTTTTAAAATAAAATATTTGGTTATCCTAGAAAGAGAATAATGTCCACTAGAAATGAATGTTGTGATCTTCTTTCTTATCTCCACTCAATCATATTAGGGTATCATAGAGCTTGAGACTTTTGTTGCTGTCTGCTGGGGATGAGTAGAACTCATCAATTGATAAGCCAATACAGTCAATGATGTGATTTGAGGTTGCAGGTTGAGAATTGCACTTAGTACATAGTGAGAAAACCTTGAAACCATAGTCAATCAGCAATCATATCAGGGTATCAAGCTTGTAGAGCTTGAGATGGTGTATGCTGAGGATGAGTAGAGATCATCAATGGATGAGCCAATACAGTCAATTATATGGTTTGTGGTTGCAGGAGGGGTGGAGAATTGCACTTAGTACATGTAAGAAAACCTTGCAACCATTCTGGAATGTCATTGTCCGTAGATGACCAGACTTAAGTCTGGAAAGATTGTTGTAATGAAATCATCTAACTAACTTTGACACCTACTTTAATTCAATTAAAATCTCTGATCCCTTGGGGTGTTGGTTTAAAGAGGTTAGACTGTATTCCAGTAATTTAAGAGAGGACTTTTAATTGGGATTATATCAAAAAACCAGAAAATATATTATAATAAAAAACCAGGTAACTCCCCCATTGTTCCACTCACATTGTTGCATAGCAATTAATGTAAGTAGCAGTCACAGAGAGTGTATATATAACAACATTGCTTAAAAACCACTTATCTTGATTTATTATACCCAGTGTGAAAGAACAATAAATTTAAATGTTTATTTTAAGCCCACACCAAATACACTAAAACTTCCTCTTTCTCTTACATAATGACTTGATTTAATCCAATTTTCAATGAAAAACCACTTCCATCTTCAAGACCAAAAATATGAAAGTTTTTTTTTTTTCAGTTTCCCATGAGAGGCTCTATTGATAAAGCACAATTTGGATTATAGATTATAATACAAGAAAATAAGACCTAATCTAATAAATTATTTGGATTAGGTCTTATTTTCTTGAGAGGCTCTATTTGTTGTCCCATTACTGTTGAACCTTGCTATAACAACATTCTGTTGAGCTAACCACAGTTGAAATAATTGGGACTTAAAATTTGTGGCATTACAATTATGATATTCTAGCCAAGTTGCTATCATTGAAGTGTTCTAACAAAGTTTCACTGTATATAACAAATTTCAAAACAGAATTTTGATATATATGGGCTTTCTGTGGCACACTTGTTTATCTTGTTACTTACTCTTGTTACTCTCACATAATGACTTGATTTAATCCAATCTTCAATGAAAAACCACTTCCATCTGAGAGACCAAAAATATGAAAGTTTTTTTATTTTTTTTAATTTGCAGTTTCCAATGAGAGGCTCTATTTGTTGTCCCATTACTGTTGAACCTTGCTATAACAACACTCTGTTGAGCTAACCACAGTTGAAATAATTGGACTTAAAATTTGTGGCATTACAAATATGAGATTCTAGCCAAGTTGCTATCATTGAAGTGTTCTAACAAAGTTTCACTGTATATAACATATTTCAAGACAGAATTTTGATATATATAGGCTTTCTGTGGCACTTGTTTATCTTGTTACTTACTCTTGTTATTAATCTTACATAATGACTTGTTTTAATCCAATCTTCAATGAAAAACCACTTCCATCTGAGAGACCAAAAATATGAAAGTTTTTTTTATTTTTTTTTAATTTGCAGTTTCCCATGAGAAGGCTCTATTTGATGTCCCATTACTGTTGGCCCTTGTTATAACAACACTCTGTTGAGCTAACCACAGTTGAAATAATTTGGACTTAAAATTAGTGGCATTACAATTATGATAATCTAGCCAAGTTGCTATTATTAAAGAGGCTGTTCTAACAAAGAGTTCCACTGTATATAACAAATTTTAATACAGAATTTTGATAAATATGGGTCTTCTGTGGCAGTAGTTTATTGGCAGTTCCCAATTTATTGGCATTGACACTCTAAAAATTACCCCTCATTGCTTTTAATTAATTAGCATGATTCCATTCCCACAGGCAGCAATTAATGTTATGCCCAGTCCAAGGTTGGCCAATAAGATAAGAATGTAGATGACATTGTCAGAAACTACAGCTAGCCAGGGGGAAGATTTGTTAGCTGTTGTTGCTGTGTATATGTACTTCATATTACATATCTACTTCAACTCTTACACTTTAAATCTGGCACATTTGTAAGTGCAAAGTCAAACTGCTTTTCACATGTGTAGACATGTGGTTCACTTACAGTAAAAGCAGTGGCCTACCTCTACCCACCATGAAAATCATGGCCTGTACCACAGTACTAGGGATAAGCAAAAAATAAATAAATAAAACTTTTAACTCTTTGTGAAAAACTAGTACAAATATGATATGGTACTGGGATAAGGTGCATAAATTATGAAAAAAGGCATCTCCTTATCGTGCAACTGAAAGTTGCTCATCAACGAGAATAGTTGATATTTATTCCGATAGATGGCGCAAGCCATCAGCAACTTTCAGTTGCACGATAAGAAGATGCCTTTTTCATAATTTTAACTCTTTGTCTGATTGGGTTCAGGTACAATTAGCTACCTATGGTAACACATCCGTGTGGTTACAATACTTGGTGCAGAAACACAAAGTGTCATAATCAATAAATTGTGGGTGATATCTCTGTAACAGCACTGTTACCATCATCAGACAAACGTACTGAATGAGAATAAGACTAAATCCAAATTAAATAAATAGTTTGTGATGTTTCGGTAGTACAGTAAAACCTCTCTGTAAAGGACACCTAGTTGCAGAGCAAAAGTATCTGTTCGTGGCATGAATGTTCAGTAAAAGATACTAAGAAGCACTTTGCCACTTGTCTTGAATTGTTTTATTTTCTTTGGGTTTTAGAGTTATGAGTAGCTACCACATGATTTTAGGTTACATGAATTTTACTTAGATTTTGATACTAGTGGTAGAGAGAGAGAGAAAAAAGAAAACTATTATTAACCAAACTAGAAATTTGCATACATGTTGATTGCTTTAAAATTTACATATTAAAGATTTATATTGTACAATTGAATTTAGAAGATTTTGACTTAATTTTCATATATAAAATTGAATTTAAGGAAATTATTAACTATAGGATCCAACATACTCCCCCGGCTGGGAAGAGATGACCAGAAAAAAAAAAAATAAATAAATAAAAATAAAAAAGAGTTCCAATAGTATAGATGCTGGACTAATTGATTCCGACTATGTAGCTAAGATTACAATTCTCATTGTTTGAAAGGTAATGGAATCAGCTTCCATCTTTGAGTATCCGATTGAGGTGAATCTTGGATGAGATTTTCAGATTCGTTGGCCAGTTCTCTTTCGGGAACTGCTGGATTATCAGACTCTGCGGCTGCTAAGCCGGATTCAATAGGATCTTCCCAAGGTTTTGATTCAGCCTTTATGCATGAGCCTTGTTCGGTCGATTCCTCTAAATGTTCTTTGGAGAGTTGTCGACTTTCTGCCGCCTTCTCAAAATCTTCCAGATTGACTGCCTTTTCTAAAGCTTCGGGTCTTAAGACTTCTTTCTTCAAGATTTCTGGCCATTCTATATATGCCGATGAACTGTAATTTTCATCGTCGTCTTCAGATTCCTTGACGTCTTCTAAGCATAGAGAATCGATGGGTTTCCAGCGGGATAATTTAGCCTTTTCACCGCTCTGTAGATAATCCTTTGTTGATGTATCCACAATTTCAACAGGTACAACTTTCTCTTTGCTTGACGATTCATTAGCTTCTGTATAAACATTGATTATGCCACTGGTAGCCTCTTTAGGTCGATTAAGATCAGCTTCAACTACATTGAGGTGAGCTGAGTCATCATGGCACAGTTCTTTCTTATCCAGAGCTTCTACACTGACCTCTGGTTCTTTCGAATATTTGCCTTCCGATTTATCAATAACCGAAACTTCGGAGATTTCAATCTTTGGAGTCCCGATATCTTTGTTAGACTCTTCGTCTTCAATGACAAAAGTGGTTTCTAAAATTGAAGAATCTTCTTGATTCTCATCAATAGCCTCAGGAATGTCGGCATTCTCAGTTAAGAGATTTTTGATAAGTGATTCCTGGCGTGGGGATTTTGGTTGTAAGAGAGGGAATTTTTGATTTTCATTTAAATAGGAATACTTGAGTCTACCTCCAACTCTTAGAAGTCCTTGAGTGTCTAAGAAGGGATTTAGAGAAGTTAGCTTGTTGGACAGAGGTAGTTGCTTGTTTGACTTCAGTAATTTTATTTCCGTGCAGAATTCAACTTGCTGAATTGATTTGACTAAGACTTGAATTGCCTTTGTTAATTCTCTTGTTGTCAAAGGTCCTTTCTGACGAATTGGATCAAAGAGGAGGCAATTGTAGTAGAATCTCCAACACCAAGCTGTGATTCGGATCAATTTGGTCATTGTGGAATACCTTACAATGAATTCTAGATTTAACATAGTTTCTGAATTTTGAATTAAGGTTGTTTGATCCAACACTTGACCCTCACCGACTTCTTCTTGAATGATATTGAGATTTACTTGGGTTGGTGAAGAAGGAATATATCGAACATTATTTTCTTGAAGCCAAATAGGACCCCGCCACCAAATTCTATGATTGACCAAGTCTTGAGGCATGATTCCTCTTGATGCGCAATCAGCTGGATTATCTTGACTGGATACATGGAACCAATCAGTGATTTGAGTCAAATTTTGAATTGACGACACTCTGTTCGAAACAAAGGCCTTCCATCTGCTGGCATCTGATCTTATCCAATCTATGCAGATTTGTGAATCAGTCCACAAAAAGGTTTTGTCAGGTTGAAAAGGAAATGATTCAAGAATGACTTGATTCAGTTGAGCCAAAAGCAATGCTGCACTTAGTTCAAGTCTTGGAATTGTAATGGTCTTTAATGGTGCAACCTTAGTTTTTGAGGTTATCAGATTGATTTTGATCTTTTGAATTTTGAATCTAGTTTTCAAGTAAAAAACTGCTGAATAAGCATTAAGGGATGCATCACAAAATCCATGTAGTTGTAATTCTTCTATTTCAGAAGATGAGCTGTTCAGGTATCTTGGTAATTTGATTTCCTTTAGGCACGATAGTTGAGTTTGGAATTTATTCCAATTTGACTTTATATCTGATTCAATTGGTTCATCCCATGAAGTTTTCTCAGCAGGAAGTTGACGTTTTCGCCTATAATAGGGTGGTGGCTTTATCTTAGGAATAATCGAAGTTTCTTTCTTAGATGAGAGTGGTTCACTTGACTGAGAAGCGAGAGGTTGTTCTGGAGTGGATGGTTGACTTGATTCAGAAGGAAGTAATTGGTTTTGTTTAGTAGTAATTTGTGGAGTTAACTTAGAGATACGTGACTTTTTAGATTTACTTGGAATTTCTTCAGATTTACTTGGATTATCTTCAGATTCTTCTATAGAGGAGCATGAAAAATTGGAGTTCTGAGACATCTGTGGCTCTGTATAATCCCCAGAACATCGGCAACTCTCTGAACCTCTGGTGGGAGATGTAGGGGACTTGGGCCCACTTTGGCCCTTGAAATCTTCAACAGAAGCCGATGAGAGAGTGTAACTCTGCTCTGGGCTCATCGGGTAGGATGGCAGATTATCAACTCGGTTCTGGCTCTCTATAGAGTCTTCTTCTATAGGAATTGGAATCTGCTTGGAGCACCCAGGGCTTGATGGCATTTCGACCAAAGGGGACATGGCCTCTTTCAGGCTGTGAACTGATACTTGTAAGGGGGTTGGAGAGTTGTGTTTGGAGCTCTGTAAGCTCAAAGTTAAAGACGGTGACCCTTGAACAGAGTCTGGTAGACTTGGAGAGGTCTGAATGGACCCCGGCAGACTTGGAAAGTTCTGAGTGAACTCCTTTAGACTTGGAGAGTTCTGAATGGACTCTTGTAGACTTGGAGATGGGGCATTCTTTATACCCAACTGGGCCTTAGAAATTGGGACATCTTCAAGTTCCCAGAATTTTCTTATGCTGGAATCAAGTTCAGTGGTACAGTGATTGATTACCGAAGTATTCGACTTAATAGTTGAATGGATTCTCCCAGAAACAAGCCAACCTAACTTGGTATTAAGTGCTATAGGATGGTGCTTTAAATCTGTTTTATGACCTAGAATTATTTCTACAAAGGTATCTGCACCCAAAATTAGGTCTATGGGCTTGGTGACATCGAATTCTGGGTCTGCCAAGAGCAAATTTTCTAAATGAGGAAAGTCTGCTGACTGAATTTGGAAGTTTGGAAGGTCTGCAGTTACCCTTCCAACCACAAATGCTCTGGCAGAAAATAATTGATCATTATGATGTGGGGTGAACTCTATTTCAACCTGCGATGTTGTCCTGTTGACAACAATGTCACCTACACCTTTTAGTGTATAAGAATTTTTCCTTTTTTCAAGTCCCAACTTGTGGCAACATTGTTCTGAAATTAGGCTTATTTGGGACCCATTGTCCACTAATGCTCTACATAGCACAAATGAGCCATCCTTCGCCTTGACTTTAATAAGGGCTGTTGACAGTAGAATATTTGTTTCCGTTTCCAAAGGCATCGCATTACAGATGGTATTTGTTGAAATCAACATCTCTTGAGAGGTTGTTGGTTGTGGAATGGATGGTTCAGAGTTGTATTCATGCAGAAGAGTATGATGGTTCTGCTTGCAGTTTTTACATCTTGATGTGATGAGACATTTGGATATCTCATGATTTGCTCTAAGGCAATTTTGACAAAGTTTATGTTTTTTAACTAATTCCCATTTTTTAGGCAAGGGAAGATTTATGAATCTATGGCAGTCATTTAGTTTATGAATTTGATGACATAAAATACAATTTTGACCTTTGTTGACATAAAGGCCATGAGCCATCATATTTTTGCTAGAAGTTTTTTGTTCCTGGAACAAAGGAATTCTCATACCTTGCAGGCTTCTAGCATGTTTTTCTAAAAAATTCACAAAGTTTTCAAATGTTGGATATTCTTCATTTTGAAGGGTTAATTCCCATTCTTTCCTGAGGGCTTCACCAATTCTTTTTTCAAAAAAATTGATCAGGATTAGATCTGTTAATGTGTTTTTCTCAAGTCCTAGCACTGAGAGATTTCTAATGCCTTCATTGCAAACATCAAGGATTCCATAGAGAGAACCAGCCGAAATAGATTTTAATGGCCTTATGGAGAATATTTTGTTGATTTGTGAAAAAGCCAATTCTCTTCTGTTATTAAATCTATTGCATAAGGTATCCCATGCTTGCTGGTAGTTTTTGTCAGAAATGGGAAAACCCCGAATCAACTTTTCCGCAGGACCCTTAACAGATGCATTTAGATATTGAAATTTTTGTATTTCCGTTAGTGTTTGATTTGAATTAATGGTGGAGTTAAATATTTCTCTAAAACTAAGCCAATTGGCTGAATCACCATTGAAAATGGGTAAATTTATCTTAGGTAAATTAACATTGGATTCGGGCAGTTGTTTATCACTATGAATATTTTCTTTGGTTTCAATCAAAGATAAAGCTTCCTCAATAGACACCAACATATTAAAAATATCCTCTTTGGCTTTTGAATAATCGTCATATTGTTTATCATCTAACTCTGATTCTAATAATGTGTTGATAACTTGATTTAGGCTAATTTCACTTTCATTAACTTTTTGTTGGAATAGCTTTAATCTATGTATGTTTTTGGATTCTACAATAGCTTTATTCTTTGATTCCAGATCCTTTATTTCCTGAATAATAAAGTTGAATTTGTGCCGAATTTTAACTTCAGATTTGGGCATGACTTTATTTTAAGAATTTTAAGTTTTCAAATGGCTTACCTTAATTTTTTAAAGTATCCGGCTCGATGAGGGACCATAATGTTCGTGGCATGAATGTTCAGTAAAAGATACTAAGAAGCACTTTGCCACTTGTCTTGAATTGTTTTATTTTCTTTGGGTTTTAGAGTTATGAGTAGCTACCACATGATTTTAGGTTACATGAATTTTACTTAGATTTTGATACTAGTGGTAGAGAGAGAGAGAAAAAAGAAAACTATTATTAACCAAACTAGAAATTTGCATACATGTTGATTGCTTTAAAATTTACATATTAAAGATTTATATTGTACAATTGAATTTAGAAGATTTTGACTTAATTTTCATATATAAAATTGAATTTAAGGAAATTATTAACTATAGGATCCAACAGTATCCTTTATGGAGAGGTGTCTTCTTTGCGGAGAGTTGTTACATAGTAAAGCTGGTAATTTTGACAATGGAAACTGTCCTTTGTAGAGAGGTCTCCTCAAGCCGGAGTGTCCTCTCATGGAAGTTCTACTCTAATAATATTGTTGCCAAAATTTCACACACTATTTGTCAATTTGGATTTGGTCTTTTTTTTTTTACCTTGTGTTTATAATCTATAACCGAACAATTGAAACCTTGTCATCAATACCTTGTATACCACGAATTATGTCTAGTTTAACTCTTTGTTTTAAAATGGTCAGGTACAATTCGGATTATAGATTTAAAAATTGAAGGTAATAAGACCATATCCAGATTCTGTACTTTTGTCTGAAGATAGTAATCATGTTGTTACTGAATCATCACAAAAAGTTTGTCTATTTGGACATTGTCTTTTTTTAACCTTAAATAATGAATATACAGTGGAATCTTATTATAAAAACCTTTTTTTTTTTTTTATAATAGAAACTTGGTTAGAACATCATAATTCTAAGGTTCCCATTGGTTTAAATGTTGGCGTATAAACATCACTCTTATAACAACCTAAAATCTTGGTCCCAAGTACCAATGTTATAGCTATGTTCAACTATTGGGAGTACAAATAAGTTTTGAGGGATTTGCAAAAGAAGCCACAACAAATATTATATAAATAGCATCGGACCTTGTAAGGTTTCATGTTAAGGCTTCATCATTTCCCCAAAAAAATCAGAAGAAGTCTTTTCACTCAAGTGTAAGGAACTTTTTTTTTGGTGCTCTAACCATGTCAACCTTTTTGCCAACAAAACACAATTTGCGGGAAGCACTGCTTTTTTGTTTTAATTTGAAGAAAAGTGCAACTGATGGACATCGATTGCTGTGTGAGGCATATGGTAAACATGCTCTATCAATAAAATCATGTGAGTACTGGTTTCGGCGTTTCAAAAGTGGCGATTTTGACACCAGAGACAAAGAACGCGGAGGGAGGCCAATAAAGTTCGAAGACGCTGAGTTGGAGGCTTTATTGGACGAAGATTCAAGCCAAACTCAAGAGGAGCTCGCTGAAACCTTGGGAGTGACTCAACAAGCGATTTTGAACCGTCTCAAGGTCATGGGTATGGTGCAAAAACAAGGAAATTGGGTTCCATATGAACTCAAGCCAGGAAACATAGAGCGCCATATTTGCACGTGCGAACTACTGCTCAAAAGACAAAATCGGAAGGGTTTTTTGCATCGAATCGTGACGGGGGACGAAAAGTGGATTCACTATGACAACCCAAAGCGCAGAAAATCGTGGGTTAAGCCCGGTCATGCATCAACTTTAACGGCCAAACCGAATATTCATGGCAAGAAGCTAATGCTGTGCATCTGGTGGGATCAGCTCGGAGTGATCTACTATGAGCTACTTCAGCCTAACGAAACCATCACTGGAGAACGTTACCAACAACAATTGATGCGATTAAGCCGAGCATTGAAGATTAAACGCCCACTATATGCCAAAAGACATGACAAGGTGATCTATCAGCACGACAACGCTCGGCCACATGTTGCAAAAGTTGTCAAGGAGACTTTGGAGGCGCTTCAATGGGATGTCCTACCCCACCCGCTGTATTCACCAGACATTGCTCCTTCAGACTACCACATGTTCCGTTCGATGACACTTGGCCTGGCCGAGCAGCACTTCACTTCTTACGAAAAGGCAAAAAATTGGGTCAATGTTTGGATCGCCTCAAAAGACGAGGAATTTTTTCAACACGGAATCCGTATGCTGCCTGAAAGATGGGAAAAAGTCGTAGCTAAAGATGGACAATACTTTGAATGAAATATATTGTACTGATTTCTCTGAATAAAGCTTCGAATTTATAAAAAAAATCCCTCAAAACTTATTTGTACTCCTAATATATAATAAAATATATATTTTTCATAAGTTTGATAATTACCTGGAACAGTATATTATCAAAACCGTGAGTGTGATGGGTGGTGGTGGTGTCTTGTCCATGGAGCAGATCAGATCGGTCCGTTCACCTTGATCACAATACTGGCCAACTGAGGTGCCTTGTCCGTATGGATGTCCTCTTCTGTATTGATGTCTGCCATATAGAGGACTGCAAGGATGGCCGGGCAACTGTACGAGGTGTGTTCAAAAAGTATTGCGACTTTTGTGTTTTTTCAAAAATTATTTATTTATTCATGAATACCTATTTTGTACCCTTCAAAGTAATCCCCATGAGATATTATACACTTGTGCCAACGGTTTTTCCAATCTTCGAAGCACTTCAAAAAATCATTTTTAAAAATCTTTTTCAGCTCCTCCTTCGATGCCATCTTTATCTCGTCAAGCGTAGCGTAATATCATCCTTTCATGGGCCTCTTCAGTTTAGGGAACAAGAAAAAGTCACAGGGGGCCAGATCTGGGGAATACGGTGGCTGCGGCATCATTAGTGTGTTGTTTTTGGCCAAAAAGTCGCGCACAAGTAACGATGTGTGAGCAGGGGCGTTATCGTGGTGCAAAAGCCAATTTTTGTTCTTGCACAAATCCGGGCGTTTCTGGCGTATTGCTTCGAGCAAATTGCGCATAACTTGCAGGTAATATTCCTTATTGACCGTTCTACCCTGTGGCAAGAACTCATGATGCACCACGCCCCTGCAATCGAAGAAAACTGTCAGCAAAACTTTCACATTCGACCGAACTTGGCGCGCTTTTTTCGGTCTTGGTTCGTGCGGCAGCTTCCATTGAGATGATTGAGCTTTGGTTTCCACGTCATAACCATAAACCCACGCTTCGTCACCAGTTATGACCCTCTGGAGCAAATTTGGGTCGTCGCGAACAGAGTCCAACATCTCATTAGCAATGTTCATGCGATGCTGTTTTTGGTCGCAATTGAGCAATTTTGGTACGAATTTCACGGCGACCCGTCTCATGCCCAAATCATTGATAAAAATCGAATGGCACGAGCCAATCAATATGTTTAGGCCCTCAGCAACTTCTCTAACGGTGATTCGACGATTGGCCAATATCATTTTCTCCACTTCATTAATTTTTTCTTCTGTTGTTGAAGTGTTAGGGCGTCCGGCACGCTCTTCGTCGTTCACATCTTCTCGGCCTTCTGAGAACATTTTCTACCACCGATAAACGTTGCTTTGGTCCAAGGTAGCTTCTCCGTATGCCACAGTCAACATTCGGAATGCATCCGCGCACTTTTCACGCAAAATTTGATACAGCTTCTTTGATACATTTTTTTTAATAGGTAAAAATCGAAGACGATCCAAAACACCTGCAAGCAAAGCAGCTGTCAACAATTAAGTGAACATTCAAAATGGCCGAGCTTGTCGGCATAAGTAAGAGACATGAGTACCAACATAAAGCCACAAAAAGATCGAAATTCGAATATACGTAACCCGCAAAAATTCAAAAGTCGCGATACTTTTTGAACACACTTCGTATATGTGGTCCGGAGTGAGTTGGGTGTTCTGACAGTTCCTGTAGGATCTAGTCATGTCTAGGTTTATCTTCATTTCTTTAAAATGTCTTGTTCTGATTCTTGAAATTGTTTTTGTTAATTCTCTGTTAATGTTGAAGTTGCATATGGGCTGGGATATTTTGGTTTTGGCTAAGATGAAAAGCTGGAGTAAAGAAAAAATTACAGCTACACCCTCTTATATATAGTGCAGCTAAATAAAGGAACTTGCTCCATGTCAGACATGTCCTGGGAGGATCTTCTGGTGATGATGCGGCGTGCCGTAGCATTTGCCTGCACGTGCTGGCTCCCACATTTATTTTGTACAGTGTATTTATAAATGGATGAATTTGTATTTACATTTTAACAATCTAATTGTGGCAAAAATGAATTATACATCTTGGGTATTAAGCAAATTATGACATATATTTATATATACTAACATATCGGGGAGAATTAATAGGTAATCCCATAATATTATGTTCAAATCACTAGGCTTGAGGGATAAGTCTCTTTTAAATACATTTATTTCAAGCTTTCGGGCTCAACCGCCCTTCGACAGGAAAAATTATATTAGCTACTAAAGTTTTCAGATCCAATCTAAATATAAATTTAAATTTGTGAGACGCCTGTGTCTCGAGTGTAATGCGAGGCTTGCCGCGGGAGGGGGTGAGATCTTTGAAAAAGATGGCCGTTTAGCCCATTGAAATATCGGAAATAAAAGATTATTTAATGAATCGCAAAGTTCATGATACCGAGGGGGGTGTGGTGGCTGCAGGGAATATTACATTGTAAATTTCAGGTAAATCAATTTTTCTATTGAGGCTATGTAATTTGCTTGATAGGATAGATTCAATGATAAGTCTTTGGTGTTTGTTGGCAATATTGGAATAGTGAATTTTCGGTGATGTAATGTTGAAGGAATGGCCAGTTTCGTTTATGTGCTGTACTATTAAGGATCTATGGTCTAAGTTATCAATATTTCTTTTGTGTTCATGAATTCTAATATTGACTTGTCTCCCGGTTTCGCCTACGTAGATTTTTGGGCAGTTCATACATTCTATGGAGTAAATAGCGTTTCTTGGTGTGCTGCTAGGTTCATTGAGTTTCATGATCTGGTTTCGGAGAAGGGATCCAGAGGTAGGTGCGCAGGTGAAGTAGGTTTTGATTCCAAATTTCAATAAGAATCTCGCTATTGTGGAGGATAATGGTGAATATGGCCTATTGCAGATAGATCTGTATATTGGAGACTGTGTCATATTCACCATTATCCTCCACAATAGCGAGATTCTTATTGAAATTTGGAATCAAAACCTACTTCACCTGCGCACCTACCTCTGGATCCCTTCTCCGAAACCAGATCATGAAACTCAATGAACCTAGCAGCACACCAAGAAACGCTATTTACTCCATAGAATGTATGAACTGCCCAAAAATCTACGTAGGCGAAACCGGGAGACAAGTCAATATTAGAATTCATGAACACAAAAGAAATATTGATAACTTAGACCATAGATCCTTAATAGTACAGCACATAAACGAAACTGGCCATTCCTTCAACATTACATCACCGAAAATTCACTATTCCAATATTGCCAACAAACACCAAAGACTTATCATTGAATCTATCCTATCAAGCAAATTACATAGCCTCAATAGAAAAATTGATTTACCTGAAATTTACAATGTAATATTCCCTGCAGCCACCACACCCCCCTCGGTATCATGAACTTTGCGATTCATTAAATAATCTTTTATTTCCGATATTTCAATGGGCTAAACGGCCATCTTTTTCAAAGATCTCACCCCCTCCCGCGGCAAGCCTCGCATTACACTCGAGACACAGGCGTCTCACAAATTTAAATTTATATTTAGATTGGATCTGAAAACTTTAGTAGCTAATATAATTTTTCCTGTCGAAGGGCGGTTGAGCCCGAAAGCTTGAAATAAATGTATTTAAAAGAGACTTATCCCTCAAGCCTAGTGATTTGAACATATCGGGGAGAGCTATAACTATAATGTGTGCCCATGGCAGACCTGAATGTAATGTTGTGTGCAGCCTGGAATGCTGGCAATCATGGCGGACCTGATGTCTCTCATAGAGTCGGAGATCCCCGAGGGGAGGCAAAGTCTCAAAGACAGCCACACCAACTTGGAGAAGGTGGCTGAGTACTGCGAGACCAACTACTTTGGGGTGAGTTGGTTTCTTGGTGTGGTGTCCAATACCTCTTCTGATTGTTTGTAGGACACCCTGCCTCTTTCTTAATCAAATATTTTAATGTAAATTTCTTACAATTACAAAATGAACTACAGTTAAACCTGTCTATAGCACCCCCTCTTGGGACTCACAAAAATAGGGTGCTATAGAGAGGGGGTGCTATAGAGAGGTCACTTTTAATGTAAAATGTTTACATTTTAATGTTTAAAATCGGGCGCTATAGAGTGGAAGGCGCTATTTAGAGGGGGCGCTATAGACAGGTCACTTTTAATGTAAAATGTTTACATTTTAATGTTTAAAATCGGGCGCTATAGAGTGGAAGGCGCTATTTAGAGGGGGCGCTATAGACAGGTTTAACTGTATTATAATTTCAATTGCCATCAATCAATTAAATTTGAAAGATATATATATTTTGGCCATATGTTTCTCATGATATTTATCATTAAATATTGTCTACAGACACCTTACTGCAATGATGGAAATATTAAATGAGAGGGCTTGGCTCATCAGTGGTGAACCTTCTCAGCAGTTTCGCTAAATTAAATTTAACCAAATTTTTAAAAAATGAACTATTCCAAAGTATATTTCAATCTGCTTAGAACGTTTTCATTCTAATAGCTTGTTCTTGTTGGTGATGTAGAAGGAAACAGTGGAGGTATTAGGCATTTAGAATTTTAGATAATTTGGTGTAATGAGTAAGTTCTATCGATATATTACACCATATCCCAAAATGTGTGGAAAACATTAAAGAAAAAAAAAAACGGCCAGAAAATGATTTTTTATATAGACTAATATTAGCTTATTTTATTTAAGTTCCTATGGGGGGTCGGTGGAAGGCTGGTTAAACCGTTTGGTTTTCGACCACTACGACCCGGGTTCGATTCCCGCATTGGACACTTTTTTTCTGTTTAAAAAAAAAAAATGCTCCAATGGCCCCCGATTTTTGCAAAAGTCCAACCCCACCAGCGAGTGCAAGTAACCAAACGGGGCTCTGGCACATTTGTAAGTGCAAAGTCGAACTGCTTTTCACATGTGTAGACATGTGGTGCGCTTACAGTAAAAGCAGTTGCTAACTACCCACCATGATTATGGCTTTGAGATAAGAAAGAAGATTTAAGTTCCTCAGGGGTCAGTAGAGGGGTGGTATAAACTGTTGATTTTTGACCGCAGCAACCCAGGATTGAATTCCACATTGGGCACTTTTTTCTGAAAAAGAATTGATTCACTGGCTCTTGATTCTTGCTAAAGTTCAACCCCACAAGTGAGGGCAATCGTCTGGCCAACTTTGTTGTCTTGCCAACAACTCAATATCTTCCAGCCATTCTGCAGGATCTTCGACTGAATATCCGACAAATACTTCCAGACTTGAAGGTGGTGGCTGGCAAAAGAAAACGTTGTTGTTCAATGGTCCAAAAAGCGAATCCTGACCACGTCACATTAGTATTTTAGATGGCAGAGCGTCATCTAGTGGAACAAAAATAAGCCAAACGTTTATTTAAAAAAAAAAAAAGTAAGGGCAAGTAACTAAACAGGGCTCTGGCACACATGTAAGCGCAAAAGTCAAACTGCTTTCATTATGTGTAGACATATGGTGTACTTGCATTAAAAGCAGTTGCCATCTACTACCCACCATGATCATAATGGTCTGTTCTACGTGTCAAAAATGTTCATTCTATTTAGGTGACATCATCTGTCAAGAAAAGAGTCCATTACATTAGAGTCTCAACCCAGCTGACAGAGGTAGTTCCACTGTATGTAGCATGGCGGCAGCAGACGCTCACTGTGCAGGCGGACAACAAGCGAGCTGCCCTGGAGGAGACCAAGAACTTCACCACCCAGAGCCTGGCCAGCGTGGCGTACCAGATCAACACCCTGGCCTACAATGTACTCCACCTCCTGGACCTACAGACCACCCAGCTGGCAGAGATGGAGTCCCACATCAGCCACATCAGTCAGGTGAACACAGCTCTCTGTAGCATTATATATGATAAGGCACAGTTTGGATTATAGATTATAGCTTACAAGAAAATGAGACCTAATCCAAATAAATTAATAGCGTGTGATGTTTCGGTAACAGTATTGTTACAACCATCAGACTAAGGAATTGAAAAAAAATAAAATTTTTAATTATTCTGATGATGGTAACAATGCTGTTACCAAAACATCACACACTATTAATTTATTTGGATTAGGTCTTCTTGTAACTATAATCTATAATCCAAATTGTGCTTTATGATTTATTGTTTCATGTTTTTCTCCTGTAGAAGGGCTTCCATGTATGGAAGCTAGAGAGGTTTGTGAATAAAAAATGTTAAAAATAAGCCTATCCCTGGAGGTCTGATATTTTTACCTGTTTATTGATACAGGGGATTATTTGATCAATATAGCATTAGTATGACATTTTGGTAACACCATTGGCTTCACACAAAAGTACTGTAGTTCCAGTACTTCTGTCTGAAGATGGTACTTAGACTGAACCGAAATATCGCATATATTTATTTACATATTTTGATTTGGTCTTGTTACAATGGGATTCTTCTTAACTTTAATTCAAAATGTACCTAATTGTGGTTATTAAATAAGTTCAACTTTAATTCAACACCCTGAGAGTAACAAAAAAATTGGGTAATTTTCGGCCTGTAGAGTTTGTAACCTTAATTAATGATATAGAAGTTGTTAAATAAATAAATTGACAAAGAGAGTAAACCGTTCTAAAAACTTGAATTTCTGTCTCCACTTCCCTCACTGCCATGTGTGCCGGCAGACTGTGAACATCCACAAGGAGAAGGTGGCCCGCAGGGAGATCGGAGTGCTCACCACCAACAAGAACACCACCCGGCAGCACAAGATCATGGCTCCAGCCAGTCCAGAGCGGCCCATCAAATACATCAGGAAGCCCATAGATTACTCAATCCTGGATGACATCGGCCACGGAGTGAAGTCCGTTGCTAGCCGGCAAGCCAAGCGGTCCCTCTCCCATGTCAACGGGGGTGTAGCTGGCCCGGCCCCCACCACCAAGCCCCCCACTCCCCCTCAGTCTGTGCGCAGCCTCTCCCGGGGCTCCAAGGAATACCGTACTCCAGTGGCCCCGCCACAGGTGCCTTCCAACTATGCTTCCAACTACCCGCTGGGCCATAGGCGGGGCAGCGGCTACTCCACCCTACCCCTGGTGGCCTCCCACGGCGGCGGAGGTCCCCAGGTGGGCATGGTCCACCCCATGACCCACCACCACACCCTGCGGCAGCCCCCGTCTCCTCCCCCTCCCCCACCTGGGGAGGCCATGCGGCCCACTGACACTCTGCCGGGTAGGTTCCATGTGGATGATGGCAGGTAGTTGGTGATACAATCCACTTATCTAAGTTGCCAGAACATTGGTTAAACTACAGTAAACTACTTGCACTAATTGTGTTCATTCTTCCAAATTTTGGTTTCCTGTATAAAATATCTCTAGTGTGGCCCCCCGAGACTCTACCATAGTCCCTCTGATATTGAGTACTTTGGTTAGGAAAGATTATGAAGAGCTCCATTCCCAGCAGGGATCTTTTATTGTCACCTTATCTTGTTGGATTATAATTAGTGATACCTGGCATTTTATCTGAGGCAAGGATTCAGCCTCTTTGAAGATTCCAAGAAAGCCAGGAAAGCTCTGGCTGTTCCAGAAGTAAAAATAAAATCCTTCAAATTTTAACTGAAGGATGCTTTATTTCATAGATAATTTTTGAGATTTTTCTGTATATTATATATACAGTAGAACCTCCCTTCAGCTGACACCCCACTAGAGGACACCTCTCTACAAAGGACAGTTTTCATTTGCAAAATTACCTTTTTTACTATTTAGCAATTCTCCGGTAAAAGGATACATCTCCCTAAAAGACACTTTGGCTCTGCAATTAGGTGTCCTTTACAGGGTGGTTCTGCTGTATTTATTTTCACTCAGATTTTCTCAAAGAATTATGTCCGATGGTTTCCTCAGCAAGGATGGCATTAATTATTATGTTGACATTATATATGTATTATTATCCTAAGGATATTGTAAGTCCACAAATCTAAATTGAATGCTAGACTTTCACCATCTTGAAATCAACATTGCAAACACTTTCAATCCAAGTAACCATTTGGTTTACAAAATATCAGATTGATAAGGTACAATTTGGATTATAGATTATAAACACAAGGTAATAAGACCAATTGATTTGGTCTTATTACCTTGTGTTTATAATCTATAATCCAAATTGTCCCTTATCAATTTTATTGACTTCAATAGATTTGGTCTTATTACCTTGTGTTTAAAATATCAGATTTTTGTTTGTTCTTGTGTTCTCATATTTTCCATTTTTTTAAATAGTTCCAGATAATGCAAATGTAAAATATTGGTTTGTATAATGTCCTAAAAGTTATATTTATGACATCCTACTTTTTTTATATCCATGGTATTTTATTGTGTGTGTGTCCCATTGTTTTGCTCCAGAACCATTTCCCAATGCTCCTGTAGTACATTCCAAATACCTGACGGATATCCTGGGTTTGTATGTTTGGTAGCACCGCTCTATCTGTTCTTTTCTGGCATGCTATTCATCTATCTCTTTTCCATCATGTTTATCTATCCAACCCCCAGGTTTAATGTTGGTTGACATTCCATTATTTCCATCTCTAATTCTGTGTATGTTTTCCACATCTTTAGTTTTTTTCCTTCTTTAAAAAAAAAACTTTTTTTTCCATATTGGCCTTCACTTATTGTTCCAATTGTTCAGCCAGTTTTGAATTAAATTATGTACTTTTTTTTTCAAACATCCAACCAACAAATGATGTTCAAAAATATTATGCCTTAATATTTGTATAATATATATATATTAGATAATAAAAAGGCATATATTGGATTGAATAAAAGATTTATTTGCCAATATTTCGGTTGCTTGAATGGCAAACCTTTATCGAGGCATTACATTTTTGTATACACGAACTCAGCGGCACATAGTGTTATAATATCACAGTTGTAATGCCTCGATAAAGGTTGGCGTTTAGCCAGCCGAAATATTGGCAAAATAAATCTTTTATTGAATCCAATATATGCCTTTTTATTATCTTATGAATTAAATATATGGATTGCTCTATTTTCAAAATAATATATATATATTTTTTTTTACTGCATTGTGAGACTAAAGTTTTCATCCATTTGTGTCACCACAAATTTATCTCTACAACAAATTCTGATCTTTCAATTTTAAAGGGATGACAAGAGAGATTATATCTATTTTTTTTTTATAAAGTAATTGCTTAATTAAACTTAAAATATATTTTTTTTCTGTGAATTTTATCTATTTTCCATATTGCAGTTAAACCTGTCTATAGCGCCCCCTCTTGGGACTCACCAAAATAGGGTCCTATAGAAAGGGGGTGCTATAGACAGGTCACTTTTAATGTAAATCTCATCGTACTACATATATATATTTTTTTTGCTTATCCCTAGTACACGTGGTACAGGCCATGATAATCATGGTGGGTAGTTAGCGACTGCTTTTTACTGTAAGCGCACCACATGTCTACACATGTGAAAAGCAGTTCGACTTTGCACTTACAAATGCCAGAGCCCCGTTTGGTTACTTGCACTCGCTGGTGGGGTTGTACTTTTGCAAGAATCGGGGGCCATTGGAGCATTTTTTTTTCTTTTTTTTTTTAAACAGAAAAAAGTGTCCAATGCAGGAATCGAACCCGGGTCCTAGTGGTCGAAAACCAAACGGTTTAACCAGCCTTCCACCGACCCCCCACTACGTATTTAAAATCGGGCGCTATAGAGAGGGAGGCGCTATTTAGAGGGGGCGTTATAGACAGGTTTAACTGTATATATTATTGTATTATAAAGAAAATAAAGTCTCCAGGGCTAAGTTTCTTGCTCAAATTTTTATTCTCTAGCTTTCGGACCTGTCAGTCCTTCCACTGGAGTATCACGATAACATATATTATTGTATATGAGGCTATTTATTAAGGGGAAGCTATACTTTGTTCCAATTTTGATTACTTACACCATCTGACCTAATCACAAGTTAAGAACAAAGTCTACTTGGCAGTTGACACAGTTCCATCCAGTGAAAGAAGAAAGTACAGACAACCTCTCTGAGTCCTCCTACATCACAAGTGGTTGTAGAGGCTCCAAGATGTTACTTTTCATCATCTTATAACCCCACCAGCGAGTGTAAGTAACCAAACGGGGCTCTGGCACATTTGTAAGTGCAATGTCGAACTGCTTTTCACATGTGTAGACATGTGGTGTACTTACAGTAAAAGTAGTCGCTAACTACCCACCATGATTATCATGGCTTGTAACCTGTGTGCTAGGGATAAGCAAAAAAAAAAACCTTATCCTAAATCTAATCAAATATTTACAAAAAATTTAAAATGTACAGTAGAACCTCCATTAGAGGACACCTCTTTACAAAAGACAGTTTTTCATTTGTAAAATTATAGTTTTTACTATTTAGCAACTCTCCGGTAAGAGGACACGTCTCCCTAAAGGACACTTTGGCTCTGCAATTAGGTGTCCTTTACAGGGAGGTTCTACTGTATTGGAGAAAATCACACATTAAATTTTCTCTAATTCTTTGAATTATTAAAGAGTTTTTATAAAGCCTAGATATTATAGGTCTTATTTAATAAAATAAATAATGCTTCCAGGACTAAGTTTCTGTTGGAATAATCAATTTAAACATTTTACTCTTCTTTTATTTTTGACCAATTGACCGCTGTGTATAATATAATAATGTTTGTGGCTTGTTCAAAAGAAAAAAGGGAGGCAGTAAGTGAGTTAGCAACTAGAGAGTGAGGTTAGGTCAGGTAAGTTTGTTCATTTTTTGTTATAAGTAACACAAGGTAATAAGACCAAATCCAAATAAATAAATAGTGTGTGACGTTTCGGTAACAGCGTTGTTACCATCTTCAGACAAAGGTACTAAGATTTAGATTCAGTACTTTTGTCTGAAGATGGTAACGACGCTGTTACCGAAACGTCACACACTATTTATTCATTTGGATTTTGTCTTATTACCTTGTTTTATAATCTATAATCCAAATTGTGCCATATCAATGTTATAAGTAAGCTGCTTTAAGTTTATGTAAATTTTAACATAACTAATTAAACACAAGGTAATAAGACCAAATCCAAATAAATAAATAGTGTGTGACGTTTCGGTAACAGCGTTGTTACCATCTTCAGACAAAAGTCTGAATGATGGTAACAACGCTGTTACCGAAATGTCACACACTATTTATTTATTTGGATTTGGTCTTATTACCTTGTGTTTATAATCTACAATCCAAATTGTGCCTCATCAATAACTAATTAAAGTTCTTCTTTCTTCAGAAATAAATTTGTCTGCCTTCTCCTTTTTTGCCCAACAGTTTCTTGTATAAGTTTTTATTTTCTCAAGTTTTCAGACTTATCAGCCCATCACATACAAAGCTAAATTAACTATATTGTATTATATAGAGCACTTAGATCTAATTAATTCCCACAGCACTTTTGCTAATGAGTAAATGTTTCATTTAGAAGCTACATACTACATCTTATACAGTAAAACCTCCCTAACAACACCTAATTGTAGAGCCAAAGTGTCCTTTAGGGAGAGGTGTTCTCTTACCGGAGAGTTGCTAAATTGAAAAAATTGGTAATTTTTTAAAAGAAAACTGTCCTTTATAGAGAGGTGTCCTCTAGCGCGAGTATCCTCTCATAGAGGTTCTACTTTAGTACACTTTTGGCCATGTCCCCAGAAGAGCATTATAACAAAGTTCTAATGTACCTATACCTTTTTTTTTTAGATTATCTTGAAAATGTTAGTACAAAGCTCATAGAACTTCTAACAAATTTCGCTATCTAAAGCTGGTGGAATTGTTGGCTCAACAGCCCCAGGCCAGCATCACTGGCCATGACATATAGCAGTAAAAATGACCCAATCAGGCAGAGTTTTTTTTTTTTTGCTTATCCCTAGTACACGTGGTACAGACCATGATAATCATGGTGGGTAGTTAGCGACTGCTTTTTTACTGTAAGCGCACCACATGTCTACACATGTGAAAAGCAGTTCGACTTTGCACTTACAAATGTACCAGAACCCCGTTTGGTTACTTACACTCGCTGGTGGGGTTGGACTTTTGCAAGAATCGGGGGCCATTGGAGCATTTTTTTAAACAGAAAAAAAGTGTCCAATGCGGGAATCAAACCTGTGATGTGGTCGAAAACCAAACGGTTTAACCAGCCTTCCACCGACCCCCATCAGGCAGAGTGAAAGGTACTGACTTTGATCACTGTAGTGGTGGATTATACCTCTTGTTCCCAAGATAGATCATTTGGTTGGAATTATTCCAATTCACTACAACCTTCACATTGAGCACTCTAGGGCCTTCAATTATTTCCTCTGTCGTACATGGTTAGAGTTATGTTGATTGTAATTCCATTTAGAGGAAGAGATAATAATGAGCTACATTAAGGTAAACATATTTACACATTTCCCTGGAAAGCCCAATATTTTTACTTTAATATTGATACAAGGGATTATTTTAATGAAGCTCTAGGGTATCTTGGGAAATGTTAGAGATGGTGTTAGATTTGAATTGAACTGAGTTATATTTCAAACATATATTTGTATTACACTTATATGTCAAAAATATGTATACTTGTAGTTATAATAATTTTCATGGATTGACTTGAGTCTGATTATAATTCCCATAGCGCGCAACCTGTGGAATTAGAAGTCTACTTGTTGGCTAGTTCTTTAGAACCCATGTCACAAATCTCAATTTGTACAAGTCAGTTGTGGAGTTTACACCTACCTCCACCTGAACCATTAGAGCCCCAGAAGTTTCTCCCTTCATCAAAGCAGGTCTGAGACTTATTTAAATAAAAAAAAAAAAACTAGCAGCTTCTCTGCCTACTCTATAATCCTTGTTGTTAGCTGTGGTGTCTAACACTGCATTGTGTGTAGCCCGTATCCACCAAGCTGGAGACTTTGCTATGGCGGGAAATGGTAGGTTCTTGTGGATTGTGATGGCAGCAACCTTTCTCTTTCTCTTCTCTAACCTTTCTTGACCTGCCTGAATGGGAGCAAGTTGTTACCACCTGGGTGTTGAGTTCCACATATTCTCTTGTCCTTTTTCAATTAAATCTTGGAAGTGAAGCCTATATAATGGAACCAAGATGTCTCAGGTGAATGGCTATTTTCTCCATGGCTATAAAATTAGATGCTATAACTAAAGCTTAGAGAAGGGCACTCACTTTCACTTAATGATGGAAACAGCTTCTAAAAGCCATGGACAAACCTACTATTAGATCAATGGCATTTGGATGTGGAAGGCAGAACGAAATCACATTGTTTTTCACCATGGAAATGGTCAATGAATGTCCCACCTGGAATAAGGCAAACCACCAAACTATGGCTATAGATGAATCACATTGGAGGAACCAAATGGGGAGGCATGCACACACCAGTCTTGGGACAGATTCACCTGGAATAAATAAGGTGCTGACAGATGGAACCCTAAAATTGATGAGCAGGGATATGGCCTATTGAGATGATGACAACCATCATATTTGGACATGGTAGTCAGTAGGTATTACTGAAGGTGGGAAGTTAGGAAGAAATGGTATTCATAGACAATTTCAGCAGGAAACCTTATGCTATCTACAAATGTCTGGTCTTGGAAACTGCTAGGACAATACTACTATGGATTGAGAAGAAATAGAATTGAAAGTACTGCAGACTTAGCTATCTAGGTTTGAAACTGGTACCACTAATTCAATCTGGTTGGTGGTCCAATGCATTTTGCTCAAAGACATTTTTTGGTGCTTTTTTTTTATGTAGGACGTATGCTTTTGGAAGATGTCCTCCTAAAAATTTCTTATAATTTGATCTTGTCTCTCTTATGATTAAATGACATTCTCCAACACTTGCAGCATACCTTTACACGTAGAAGAGTGACGTGCTCAAAATGGTTAATCCTCTAATAAAAGAGACACTTCATCCTGTGATCCTAGTCCCTTTGTTTAGATGATCCCTCATACAAAATGGTTCCTGGTATTTGAAACACCCTAGTGTTGTATAAATTGTGTGTTCTGATGGACCCTTGCCCCAGCCGTGAGTATGCCAGTAGTGTAGGTGTGTGTGTGTGTGGGTATGTATGTACACTCATGGACAAAACTTATGGAAGTTTATTATTTTAAGCATGAACCACTCCTTATCTGCTTATATAACAGCAGATTTCCCATACATATAAATCTCAATGTTCTCCTCTCTCTTAAAAAAAAAAATATATATATATATATATATTTTAAAATAAGGCCTATTTTGGATTTTAATACGATTATTTATTAAACCGATATTTCGATGGAACGATCTTCCATCTTTTACAAGGTGTTTTGCTGTGAAGCACACAGCAGGTCACGTGCCCCAGGTGAGCCACTAGACGTCTTCCAAGCTTATTGGGAGATAAACCATCTAATATATACATTCTAAATAGAGTAAATATAATCAAAAGAAAACTCCTAGAACCTCCTAGATGATTATGCTATTTACATGTTTATTTTATTTCATTTTTAATCGGATATTTATTACTATTATTTGTATATATTTTTGACAGTTATTTCAATTTTATGATATTTTATTTGTTTAATTAATTCGATATCTCTTAATTTTCAATAGTTATTTACATATATCAATTTTTTCTTTTGATTATATTTACTCTATTTAGAATGTATATATTAGATGGTTTATCTCCCAATAAGCTTGGAAGACGTCTAGTGGCTTACCTGGGGCACGCGACCTGCTGCGTGCTTCACAGCAAAACACCTTGTAAAAGATGGAAGATCGTTCCATCGAAATATCGGTTTAATAAATAATCGTATTAAAATCCAAAATAGGCCTTATTTTAAAATATAAATGTATTATGGATTGCTCTATATTCAGAATATATATATATATATATGTTATATAAAAATATTATTTTATTTAAAATTATATATCATAGATTCAAATATTCTGTTAAATCGACCGACAGAGGTCACTCTTCCCCTATAAAATCTCGTTTTTTTTTATCCCAATGGCCGGCTCAAAACTTTTGTACATTATGTAAATAATCTTTTGTTTTCCTTATTCTACTCGCCTTAAGCCAGGCATTACTTTAATCAAATTATGTTTTTCATATATATTCCTTAGCTCAAATAAATACATCTCTGATCAAGACTTTATATTTTCAAGATTATTATTTCAACCACGACTGCATTTCCATTACCATAATCCTCAACATGATCTAAATACAATAGAAAATCTCTTTTCTTTTTTTATATATAACATATATGTCATAATATATGCTCTTCCAGGAATAATAAAATAAACCTAGAGCCATCCCAGAGAGAGAGATGGGATGTAAAGTCCGGTCAATTGAGAAAGCAGCGACATTCCAAAGGGGCGGCAAATGGGGCCCGCCCGTCAACACCTGAGGACTATTTTTGGACAGTTTGCGGGGGGGGGGGGGTGCGACACAAACGGCCGTTCAGCGGTGGCGCTCCCTCTCTCTCGGATGGCTTCCAAATTCCTCTACCAATTTGTGGCGTGATTATTTCCCTTTCCCCACATTATCACTATATTGTCACATATATATATAGTACATGCCAAAAAGTACAACTTCCTTAAGTTTTGTTAATGAGTGTATGTGTGTGTGCTATGTCACCTCCCCTGGCTGATTGCTATGTGCCATCTATCATGTTAAATATATTACAGACATTTTTTTTTAAGTTAGGACTTATCTATCCACCCCCTTTGGGAACACATTTCTTTCTCACAACTTACTTCTTTTATTAAATAATCTCTTTTGAAAAGAGGAGAGAAGTCAAAAGAAATTTTTACTCTTTCAAACTGCTTTCTAGAAATTCCAGGAATTTCTTGGGAGAAATGTAAGCAAGCAGCTCAAGATAAATCAATTAAAATGGAAAAAGCTAACTCTCCCACTTAAATAACCTGTATGTGCCATCTAGCAGACCGGGTTATTGTATTGCCATTTATAATTTCAGCATCTATTTTGATGGAAAAGGTTTTCTTTCATTTTTGACATTCAAAAGTCTGTTTGGGCAAATTCAGACCACTCACCTGGAGACCCTGTATTCAGGCTATGGCTTTAACAGTCAAGGGTGGGCTTTGATTACAAGAATTTGTCAAAGAGGTGTTTAGAAGGTAAAGTGGTTAGGCCAATTCTTTGGTCAAAGTTGGTGCTTTGTTACCAGCCCAAGTTGGCCAGATTTTAGGGATGGTCAGTAGAGTATATTTGCTTCCATAGCAGAATTAGCCTTTTCTTTTTTTCTTTTTGAGATCAATTTTCTCCTGACACAAAATTTCTATCCAATTTTGAAATACCTATGGGACAAATTTTGTTTTTTTGCATGCAAATTTTATGGGGCGCATGTTATATTTTAGCTTGACAAGGACAAAATATTTGTGTCCAAACGAAATAACTTTTTTGGCTGGAGCCTTGTTATTGCTTCAGAAAGTTGGATGCTGGTCAGGCCTCCTGTCATCAAGTTGGCACAAGTTTTTATCTCAGCAGGGGAGGAGACTGTGTGTGTTCTTTCTTTTCTTCCTTCTTTCTATCCTTCTTCCTCTGAGACCCCCGTTCCCTCTGTCCGTCCGTTGTCCTAACGTCAGGCTGTCCAGTGTCCCCGCCCCTCCCCCCGCCCCCTCCCCCAGAGGAAGATGTCTATTCTCACCAGCGGATGCACTACATCTCTACCCCCGCTGCAGTGGCCTCTGGACCCGGCGGCTCTCAGACCTACTACCGCCATCCCGGTGTCGCCCCAGCCTGGGTGCCGGAGAAATACCTGGAGAAAGGTTAGTCCTACCTCCACACTTTGGATTTTGGATTTGGAAGCCAGGGTCCCAGATACAGGTAGCAAACATTGATCGCTTGACCCAGGATCAGCTGATCTGTTTAGGCCAGTGTCGCCGCACCACTCTTTGGGTCCTGACCGCTGCCTAGTCGCACGGTCGGGCTGTCCTGTCCTCAATTGCCTAGCAGTTGTCCTGCAGCAGTCTATCTTGCCCACACTTTGTATAA
Organism: Cordylochernes scorpioides; assembly: GCA_030710605.1. NCBI lineage: Eukaryota > Metazoa > Arthropoda > Arachnida > Pseudoscorpiones > Chernetidae > Cordylochernes > Cordylochernes scorpioides. Next base: position 34,225,243 of record CP092866.1, on the reverse strand, counting down.
TCTCCCCCTGCGTGTTGCAGTGATTGCCATCTACGACTACACAGCCGACAAGGAGGATGAGCTCTCCTTCTCAGAGAACTCAGTCATCTACGTCATCAAGAAGAATGACGATGGGTGGTACGAAGGTGTCATCAACGGAACTACAGGCCTCTTCCCAGGGAACTACGTGGAGCCCTGCATGTGAAGATCTACACAACTTGTTCTATCTCCAACTGCCATTACACGCAATAACTACCTTCATTTCCCCCCTATTAGCTTCTTGCACCCCCTCCCCTCCCTTTCTTTATTATTATCTTTTTTTTTTCTCTATCTGGGTCTGTCACCACTACTTATAGGCAGAATCTCTTTCAATAAATGGCTTCCATGTCTACATTGAGGCCTAGCTTTCAACTCTGTGCAGAAATTCTGAAAGTGATAAATTATTATTATTATATATATATTTGTTTGTTTATATTATTTGAAGGTGATTTTTTTAAAGGGATTATTACTTTTTTTTTTTTCCAAATTTTTTTTATCATATTTTTTATTACTTCTTATATGTATTCAAAATCTCTAGAATTTTGCTTTACACTTTTTTAGATTTTTAAATTTCTATGATTTTCTTTTTTATATATTTTTAGTGTATGAGAGATTTCACATCTCTCATACCAGCAATTGCAGTTACTTTTGTCCATTCATCCTTATTTCCCTATCTACATATTGGGTGGAGTATCATTTCCAACCTCCCACTTTAGGTTAGTTTTAATTTTATCATTATTTTTTTTAAAGTACTTTTTCCTCTCTTTTTTATATATATATACAGTAGAAACTCCCTGTAAAGGACAGCTAGTTGCAGAGACAAAGTGTCCTCCAGAGGGAGATGTCCACTTAACAGGAAAGTTGCTAGTAAACATGGTAATTTTGGCAATGAAAACTGTCCTTTGTAGAGAGGTGTCCTCTAACATGAGTGTCCTCTCATGGAGTGTTTTCTACTGTATATCTACTTTATTAGTAGTATTATTAATTATGGCATTCAAGTTTTTATAGATTTTTTTCCTCCTCTTTTTCCAATCAACATAGCTTATTTTATATATAAGAGATCCAACAGTCTACTCTAGAAAGAAAACTCAATATACCTCTGTCTCTATCTTCAAGTGGCTTCAATCTTGCTCTATGGATATAAGTCAATTAGCTAGCCCATCATTTGGCATTATGATAATTAAAGGTTTAGGGAACCAACTACACACACCATGTGAAACGCACATCCTCTAAGTTTCAAAATTTACATTCCTACAGACACAAGGTTATAACTACACTTACTAGACTAACTGGGGTGTTCTATATCCCTGTATATATATACCCCTATGATCTAGCCTCTCTTATCTATCTCTTTTTTTTCATAAAAATTCTCTCAAAGTCTCTAATAAAACTGCTTGTTATATAATAATTGTTTTTGACTCTTTTATCACATATAATAAAGCGTCTGTTCGTTGAAGCCGAATAGGATTGGTCCATTCTGTGTCACGTGTTCAAACCTGATTGGCTTGGCCGCCCCCCCCCCCCCCCCCCCACCTAAGTGACGTGGCCGGCTGAGATGGTACTGACCACGGGATGAGATGGGACTGACCACGGGACGGGTTGAGATGGGACTGACCACGGGTTGAGATGGGACTGAGCACGGGATGAGATGGGACTGAGCACGGGATGAGATGGGACTGAGCACGGGATGAGATGGGAATGATCACGGGATGAGATGTGAATGATCACGGGATGAGATGGGACTGAGCACGGGATGAGATGGGACTGACCACGGGACGGGTTGAGATGGGACTGACCACGGGTTGAGATGGGACTGAGCACGGGATGAGATGGGACTGAGCACGGGATGAGATGGGACTGAGCACGGGATGAGATGGGAATGATCACGGGATGAGATGTGAATGATCACGGGATGAGATGGGACTGAACACGGGATGAGATGGGACTGAGCACGGGATGAGATGGGACTGAGCACGGGATGAGATGGGAATGATCACTGGATGAGATGGGAATGATCACGGGATGAGATGGGACTGAGCACGGGATGAGATGGGACTGAGCACGGGATGAGATGGGACTGAGCACGGGATGAGATGGGAATGATCACTGGATGAGATGGGAATGATCACGGGATGAGATGGGACTGAACACGGGATGAGATGGGACTGAGCACGGGATGAGATGGGACTGACAGCGGGATGAGATGAGACTGACCACGGGATGAGATGGGACTGAGCACGGGATGAGATGGGACTGAGCACGGGATGGGATGGGACTGAGCACGGGATGAGATGGGACTGAGCACGGGATGAGATGAAACTGACCACGGGATGAGATGGGACTGAGCACGGGATGAGATGAAACTGACCACGGGATGAGATGGGACTGAGCACGGGATGAGATGGGAATGATTACGGGATGAGATGGGAATAATTACGGGATGAGATGGAACTGAACACGGGATGAGATGGGACTGAGCACGGGATGAGATGGGACTGAGCAAGGGATGAGATGGGACTGAACACGGGATGAGATGGGACTGACAGCGGGATGAGATGGGACTGAGCACGGGATGAGATGGGGCTGAGCACGGGATGGGATGGGACTGAGCACGGGATGAGATGGGACTGACCACGGGATGAGATGGTACTGACCACGGGTTGAGATGGGACTGAGCACGGGATGAGATGGGACTGAGCACGGGATGAGATGGGAATGATCACGGGATGAGATGGGAATGATCACGGGATGAGATGGGACTGAACACGAAATGAGATGGGGCTGAGCACGGGATGGGATGGGACTGAGCACGGGATGAGATGGGACTGACCACGGGATGAGATGGGGCTGACCACGGGTTGAGATGGGACTGAGCACGGGATGATATGGGACTGAGCACGGGATGAGATGGGACTGAGCACGGGATGAGATGGGAATGATCACGGGATGAGATGGTGATGATCACGGGATGAGATGGGGCTGAGCACGGGATGAGATGGGACTGAGCACGGGATGAGATGGGACTGAGCACGGGATGAGATGGGACTGACAGCGGGATGAGATGGGACTGAGCACGGGATGAGATGGGACTGACAGCGGGATGAGATGGGACTGACCACGGGATGAGATGGGACTGAGCACGGGATGAGATGGGACTGAGCAAGGGATGAGATGGGACTGACCACGGGATGAGATGAAACTGACCACGGGATGAGATGAAACTGACCACGGGATGAGATGGGACTGAGCACGGGATGAGATGAAACTGACCACGGGATGAGATGGGACTGAGCACGGGATGAGATGGGAATGATCACGGGATGAGATGGGACTGAGCACGGGATGGGATGGGACTGAGCACGGGATGAGATAGGACTGAGCACGGGATGAGATGGGAATGATCACGGGATGAGATGGGAATGATCACGGGATGAGATGGGACTGAGCACGGGATGAGATGGGATTGAGCACGGGATGAGATGGGACTGAGCACGGGATGAGATGGGACTGAGCACGGGATGAGATGGGACTGACCACGGGATGAGATGGGACTGACAGCGGGATGAGATGGGACTGACCACGGGATGAGATGGGACTGAGCACGGGATGAGATGAATCTGACCACGGGATGAGATGGGACTGAGCACGGGATGAGATGGGAATGATCACGGGATGAGATGGGAATGATCACGGGATGAGATGGGACTGAACACGGGATGAGATGGGACTGACCACGGGATGAGATGGGACTGAGCACGGGATGAGATGGGACTGGCAGCGGCATGAGGTGGGACTGACCACGGGATGAGATGGGACTGAGCACGGGATGAGATGGGACTGAGCAAGGGATGAGATGGGACTGACCACGGGATGAGATGGGACTGACCACGGGATGAGATGGGACTGAGCACGGGATGAGATGGGACTGAGCACGGGATGAGATGGGACTGAGCACGGGATGAAATGCGACTGACTACGTGATGAGATGGGACTGAGCACGGGATAATAAAGCGTCTGTTCGTTGAAGCCGAATAGGATTGGTCCATTCTGTGTGACGTGGCGTGTGACGTGACGTCGGCAATTTATTCGGTGAATATTTGAGGAATAATATTTTTTAAATAATTTTATTTTTTAATTTAGCTTGATTATTTTATTTTTATAAACAATGCCTCTTAAAAGAGCCCTTTCTATTGTTGAGGCCATCGAAGCAAAGCAACGTCGTATTGAACAGCAGCGACAAAGACGTTTAAATTCACCCGTAAGAGAACGGCATAATGAACAACAACGGCAATACCGAATGAATATGAGCGAAAATCAAAGAGCCCTTCAAAGGGAAAACAGTAGGTTGAGGATGCAAAGAATTCGACAGGGAGATAATCTACCTTTGCCAACAGGGACATGTTTCGAGGAAGATCAAATTCCCCTGCACTTTTGTGGCCAACTTGATCAAGATTGCCCAAAATGTAGAGCAAAGTATTTCGAATTGGAACAAACGACATACAGTAAAACTTTTCATAAATCCTGTTCCAATGGAAAAGTCGAACTTGAACCGATTCAAACCTCTCAATCCGCCTGCTCTAGCCGATCCCGTCCTTGGACGGGCTTTTCTACTAGTTTATTTATATATATACAGTTAAACCTGTCTATAGCGCCCCCTTTTGGGACTTACCAAAATAGGGTGCTATAGAGAGGGGGTGCTATAGACAGGTTGCTTAATATTGATGTAAACCGCACCGTACTATTTAAAATCGGGCGCTATAGAGAGGGAGGCGTTATTTAGAGGGGGGGCTATAGACAGGTTTAACTGTATATATATATGTGTGGTGATTTGTGAAGCAGTCGTGGTGGTTTTGTGAAAAGTGGTAAGGACACACAGGAGACAGGATCCAGAGGCAAAAACTCGTAGGGAATAGATCAGGGAGGAAAGATAGAAGATCTGAGGACCACCCTAGAAATGACTAGTATCGAGACCACCTCGGTGCGAACTGTCTTTTGATCCTTACTTCCAACTTCTTTCAAGCCACTTTGAGTAAGATAAATTACCCCAGGGGGAGGTGGAGTAAAGGCTTGGCACCTGATGACCAAGGGGTTGTTTTGACCCGGCTATTTTATATCTTCCTTGTACTCCCACACACAAGCCATTTTATTTATATACAGTTAAACCTGTCTATAGCGCCCCCTCTTGGGACTCACCAAAATAGGGTGCTATAGAGAGGGGCTGCTATAGACAGGTCACTTTTAATGTAAATCGCATCATACTATGCATTTAAAATCGGGCGCCATAGAGAGGGAGGCGCTATAGACAGGTTTAACTGTATTTAACTTTCCAAATATTATGGCATATATATACAGCTTCTTTTATAACAATAACTTGGTTAGAACAACTTGGCTCCAAGTGTTGTTGTAATAACACTGCAGTTCTATATACAGTGCTAATCCTGGTGGAGCACTGGTGTAAACTGTCAATTTTTGGAAGACATGACTCCGGGGTGGAATCCCACATTAGTTAGTTCCTTGGCATAATGGTTTGAGTTCAAGCCTAACACATGAGCAATTTGGGCCCTATCCCCAAAAGGTACTCTATATACAGTGGAATCTTGTTAAAACAGCCACTTTTATAACAACAATTTTATGATCAATTCTTTCGAAGACCTTTTAACCCTATTTATAATAATATAGTTATAATGTTGTTTGTTGTTGTTTCTTATCCCCTTGTGTAAATATTACAGGAATTCTATGAGTTCATGCTCATGGTTATTATAATAGCCCCAACAAGGTTCAACTCTAGTTCATGAAACCAACAACCAGCCGTTAGGCTAGAATCCATCATTTGATGTTGGAGAAAGATGAAATGATTCTCCTTCTCAAGTGAGAGCTTAATAAAATTTTCATTAAAAACATTTTTGCCTATTTCAATGGAAAATTCAATGAATAACCAATCAAAAAAGGAATTGTTGTTGGCAGGGTAATGGTATAAACTGTTAATTTTTTACAGTCGTGCCCAGTTTTGGGCTTTCTCTTGGCAGTGCAGCCATGCAGCGTGCAAGCTCCACGTTTTCTGCTATGGAAAGCGATGTATTACCAACATTTAATCCTTTCCAGGTATTAGAGGATGGCCATAAGGTAGAGGATGGTGTGAACTTTGCCAAGATTGAAAACTATGACTATTGAATGAAATTGAATGGAAAAGAAATTCCAATGAAAATTTCAATTTTACATAATCGATGAAAGAAAATGCAAATTTGATTGCGTTGGAAAATAAAAATGCAAATTGGGCAGACCGAATCGCAGCCTTTGAGAAATAATCAACATCTCAAGGTTGGCAAATGGCTAAAGACTCAAAAAGAAAAAGCCAAGGGTCTCCAATTCAACCATCAAAATTTGCGAAGGCTGTGATGGATGTAGCCTTCGCAAATTTTGATGGTTGAATTGGAGACCCTTGGCTTTTTCTTTTTGAGTCTTTAGCCATTTGCCAACCTTGAGATGGTGATTATTTCTCAAAGGCTGCGACATGGTCTGCCCAATTTGAAATTTGCATCAACTGAAAGGAGCAAAAATAGTTCCTGTAATGATAATTAAAAACAGCAGACAGCAGCAAGACCTTGTCAACGCTAGGTCAGCAGCAGCAACATTCGACCAGTGCTGTTTCGTCGAGTGGAGCTTAGACTTCCATCCAGTCCAATACATTATGGTGCTGGAACAGATGCTGGGTAAGTATACCAGCTGATGTCTGGCCAGGTATTGGTCGGACTGGCCAGCAGCTCTTTCTTTTAGGCAGAGACCTTTTGAATCAAAGCAAACATTTAAGAATCTTCATTCAATACAAGAAAATAAGACCTAATCGAAATAATTTATTAGTGTGTGACGTTTCGGAAACAGCATTGTCACCATCAACAGAAAAAAGAATAAATGAGAAAAAATATCACAGCAAGTTCTTAAATAGTACTGTTATCAAGTGTTTAAACAAGATCATCAACAACGAATCCTCATTTAATTCTCATCCGTCACAAACAGAGATTTGACTCGAGCTTTGTTGTAAAGTTCTCCTGAGTGGCATGGTCAAATTTCTTTATTTTGTATAGGTTAGTATAGAGGGAGTTCTCTCATAGTTTCATTCCAAACCTCCCAAATTACCAAAGATGTACACCCCATTACATTAGTAGAGCGGTTTGGTAGGTTAAGCTACAGAATTCCTCGGTAGAGTTCATTATACCTATATATTAAAAATAGGCATTTCATGAGCATTTTATATGGCAAAGCGCCATTTAGTGGATCAAAAATCAACTAAAGAGACAAAGGTCGCCTCTCCCGTCAAAATAGACAGCGTCTGGTTTTGACGTCTATTTTGACGGGAGAGGCGACCTTTGTTTCTTTAGATCAATATCCTCCCTGCAAAAATTTCCATTTATATTTTAGCCATAGATTTGGCCCAGCCACTTTGCCAGCTAAACACCTCTTTGGAAAATTGTCAAGATTCCATTAGATCCCATGTGGATCTCATGGAATAAAGTCCGCCCTAGACTGACGAGGGCCATTAGCCTGAAACCATGGTCTCTAGGTGGACGCTTTTCAGTTTTCCAAAGCTGGTGTTGTGGCTTTGTCACCGACCCGAGGCCGCTAGTTTGCAGTGATGGTCAATAGGTGGCGTCTGGCTTTGACGTCTATTTTGACATGAGAAGCGACCTTTGTCTCTAGATCAAATCCTCCGGGCAAAAAATCAACTAAACATTGATTTAACTTATTCAATGATATTTTGCCAGCCAATTTTCTTTATAAATCAAGAAATGTCAACAACGCGAATATCGACCAGTGCTGCTTCGTTGAGTGGAGCGCAGACTACCATCCAGTCCAATACATTATGGTGCTGGAACAGATGCTGGGTAAGTTTACCATTTTTCTTATTGCATTAGGAACTTGGAAATTTTTCCGAATTAAAAAGAAAACACTATATTGTTTGAATTTTTTCTATCTAAACGTTCAAGTTATGTTTCACATGATTACACAACAATGAGACAATCATCATTCCACCAGAGTATGTAATCTCTTCTATAATTTACTCAAGAATGAATACATCGCTCTGGTGGAAGTTTACCATTGTTGAGAAACCAAACCTCAAGCTGATTTGGGATTTTTTCAATTTTGGTTATATATAGTTAAACCTGTCTATAACTCCCCCTCTTGGGACTCACCAAAATAGGGTGCTAATGAGAGGAGGTGCTATAGACAGGTCACTTTTAATGTAAAATGTTTACATTTTAATGTTTAAAATCAGGCGCTATTCCTTTAAGAATGCATTAAGACAATGCATTTGTTTCATTACCTCAGTACAAAGCATATTGGCAGAGATAAAGAATGAGCTACAACACCAATTTTTGATAAATTCAGACAAAAATCCAACTTGTATACCATGGTTTCGGACTTTGGCCCGCATTAGTACGGGGGGACGACGACCTCGATTTCATAATATCCTATGGGAGGGGTTATGTAAACGGTCGAATTGGTCAAAAAGGTGTTTAAGCTGGTGAAGTGACAATTAAAAATTATTTATTGTCTTCTAGACAATGTTAACACTCAACCAGGAGGGTGAAAAATATTTACAATTAACAATCGTCAGGAATTAAGGCATCGCCTCCTAAGCTTAGCCATATCGAGGCCAACAATGGGATGGTAGTTCTGAGCCAGTTCTATGGCCGCGCCGAGGAACTCAGCGAGGACCCCCTTCAACGCAGGTGAAAGTTCCGCCATGAGGGACACTCTGTCATCAAGGAATAGAATGGCACTCCTGAGTTCATTCGGATGGATCCCTAATTCATATAAGGGATATATTAAGCTGGTGAAGTGGTCGATTTTCAATGTAAAATACAAAAAGAGAATGTAATAGTCATGTACCAAAAGTGGTACTTTTCTATTTAAAAATTGCATTAAAACAATTCTTTCGTTCTATCACCTCAGTATAAAACGTAATGATAAAGAATAAGCCAAAACAACAATTCAAACAATATTCTAGCATGAAAATCGGCCCTGCGACTTGACCAGCTTAAAGACCTTTTTAGATAATTCGACCGATTTGATAACAATGATTCTAGTTTCCTACAGCAGTTAAAGGGATCTAGTAGATTAAATTGGGGAATCACGGGATTTTGGAACAGCGACCCTTTAAATTGCTACTTCTGCAATGTTGGCATCCAAGACAATTTGGTCCACTATCTATTCCATTGCCCATTCCTACATGAAAAGAGACTGGAAATTCGCGAAATTTCGGAGTTAGCTCACTACAATGAACAACATGTATATAAAATCTTTAATGCTCTCCTGCTGGATAAAGCATTTGTTTATAAATATTTTAAATTTTTCAAGGCGATTGATAAAATGAGAGAAGAGGTGCTCAACTCCACAGACAACGGCTGATTGCTCCCCCTCCCCTCTGGATTGCTTTTCCTCCTCACTCATGTACATATATAACCTTTAGGGGAATCCCCTTGTAAGACAATAGTGTCTTAATAAAGGTTTTTTGTTGTTTGTTGTTGTTGTTGATTAAATTGGGGAAATTGCTGGAAAGGTTTACCACTGATGAATCGAATTTTCCGAAATATTTTCATCATCATTATAAAGCACAATTTGGATTATAGATTATAAACACAAGGTAATAAGAACAAATCCAAATAAATAGTGTGTGACGTTTCGGTAACAGCGTACTTGTCTGAAGATGGTAACAACGCTGTTATCGAAACGTCACACACTATTTATTTATTTGGATTTGGTCTTATTACCTTGTGTTTATTTTCATCATCAGTTTACTAACTGTATAAATTGGGCATATATAAGATTGAAACGAAATAACACAGAATAACTCCATCATCAACATACGGCACCAAGTACCTATCGTCTTCTTGAAACACTTTTCGAGAAACTTCTTTCAACTGTACATGCATGGCTATTAGGCTTTTTAAAATTTAATAGCTTGGTGTGAAAGAACTATTTTGTATATATCATTACTAGCCGAATGACCCGGGCAACGCCCGTGTTTTACCCGATTGAATGTTTTGATTCAAATACTATTTGTTACAATTATAAATTGGCGCCTTAAATAAATGCATATGTTAGTTAATAACTATAGCCTATGTGCTTTATCTGTCTATGTACTGTTGGCTTCCGTAGGCGTCTCTTACTGGGAAAAGAAAGAGGATTCCATTTGGTTATTAACTAATATATGCATTTATTTAAGGAGCGACCCGCTCCAACACAATGGTTACAAAAACGAAAAAGCGAGTGAGGGGGGGGGCATGATGGGGGGGGGGGGGGGACAAAGGTGGCGTGATCGTAGCCGACCAATAGGAGGGCGCCATTCCAAAAAAAAAGCAAACGGTGACAGAGATGACTGATGAAGAATGACGCTCGTAACTGTATATAGAATTCTGAAAATAGAGCAATCCATATTTAAATCTTTAGATAAAAATAAGGCTCTTGCACATTTGTAAGTGCAGAAGTCTAACTGATTTCTACATATGTAGACATGTGGTGCACTTACAGTAAAAGCAGTTGCCAAATACTACCCACCATGATTATTATGGCCTTTACCACGTGTCTACTCTGGGAATAATTTTTAAATAATAATAATTTTTCACACACACACACACAAATAGTTCAATTTTATCCCCAAAATATAAATAGGAATATATTAGATTGAAAAAATATATTTTGGGCAAATAAATCTTTAATTCAATCCAATATTTGTCTTTTTATTATCTAAATATATCATTTATTCTAAGGTACACTGCAGCATACTACTCTGATCAAAAAGTTTCGACACTTTGCTCATAAAATCCTGAAGTGGCTGAAGTGCATCGCGGCCAACGAGGACTACTTTGAAGGGGACAATTTGAATTTGGTAGAATAATAAAGTTTTTTAAAAACTTATGAGCAAAGTATCGAAACTTTTTGATCAGAGTAGTAGTTGGGATTATTATGTGATTAATGCAAATTATACTTCCTTGTCTTGTCTGAGCTATCTTAAACTATGGGGAGATACTGTTTAGGGTCTTGTTTCTTCAAACTAGCTCTTGGTGCTGTGTTTAGTGTATGAATAATGTATTACACCGAGAACTGAATTCTCATTTTTTAAGGGGATCGGTGGACGGGTGGAATACACCGTCGATTTCCGACAGCCACGACACGGAATCGATTCCTGCATCTGACACTTTTCAAAAGAAAAACAAATTGCTCCAAAGGCCCCCAATTCTTGCAAAAGTCCAACCCCTACCACTGAGTGCAAGCAACCAAATAAGGCTCTTGCATATTTGTAAGTGCAGAAATCGAACTCCTTTCTACCTGTGTAGACATGTGGTGCACTTGCAGTAAAAGCAGTTGCCAAATACTACCCACCATGATTATTATGGCCTCTACCACGTGTACTTTGGGAATTATTTTTAAATAATAATAATTTTATCAAATCGTTCATTTTTCTCCCCAAAATTTTGACCCATAAAAGACATGCTTTCATGAAATTAGATTCGCGTTAAATTCGACCCAAATATAAGTAATATTCAGTAGAAAAAGGCAACTCTCTCACTTCCATAAATGCACATAAACAATGCCTATATTGAATGTAAACAATGGATATATTTGATTTTAGGTATGGGCATCAACTCTGTCAAATCCTCACTCAGGCTCATGGATTCAATGGTTCTGTCAATGTGATATTATATGTGCAGAATACACAGATTCAAATCAAGGAATAAAATAAGCTACGGCAATTTCGAACAAAAAAAAATCAACCTGTATTACATGTTTTTAAAAATCTTTTTTTGCTTATCCCTAGTACACGTGGTATAGGCCAGGTGGGTAGAAGTTGGCGACTGCTTTGTGTACCACAAATCTACCCAAATGAAAAGCATTACGACTTTGCACTTACAAATGTGCCAGAGCCCCGTTTGGTTACTTGCACTCGCTGGTAGGGTTGGACTTTTGCAAGAATCAGGGGCCATTGGAGATTTATTTTTTATCAGAAAAAAATCTCAATGCGGGATTCGAACCCGGGTCGAAGCGGTCGAAAACCAACGGTTTAGACCATCCTTCCACACCGACCCCTTTGTATACCATGGTTTCAGGCTAGGGTCCTCATCAGTAAAGAGGCGGCTACGATTTCATAACATTCTACGAGGGTAGTTGTCGGCAGAATCTGCCAAAGATTCATTGTTCTAATGCAACTATATTAGAATGGAACGGTTCCTTTTTTGTGCATGAATATCATACTTCCGCCTTTTTCCGATATATAGTGTGAATGTTACATAAAAGCACACGGCGCCTCTCCCGGCAAAATAAACGTCAAAACTTGACGTCCAGGGATGGGAATCGAACCCAGAGTGTTCCGCTTACCGGGCAGATGCCATGTCCACTAGGCTACCCTGGACATCAAAACTTGACGTCGTCTATTGACGTTTTAACAGAAGAGGCGCCCTGTGCTTCTATGGATCAATTTCCTCCCGGCAAATTTTCCATAATGAATGTTGTGTAGGAATATCAATTGTGTGAGTTGGTTTATTTATTTATTTATTTCAATTCAAAACGCTATGTCCCCCTAGGGACACTTGCGCTAAATGTGGATACAAATATAACAAAGAAAATATTCAACATGGAAAGATACACAGAAAGCGACTTAGAAAGATTCATAAATATTATTTACATATAGAGTTGGTTGGTGAAGGATTCGTGTAAATCATCGATTTTCGACAGCTACGACCCGGGATCGAATCCCGAATCCCACTTTTTTTTCCTAAAGAAAAAACAAATTTCGTGAATGGCCACCGATTCTTGCAAAAGTCCAACACCACCAGTCAAAGTAAGTAACTGAACGGGACTCTATCATATTTGTAAGTTCAAAAGTTTAACTGCTTTATAAATATGTAGAGATGTGATGCACTTATAGTAAAAGTAGTTTCTAACTGCCCACCATGTTTAGCATGGCTTGTACCACATTTACTAGGCATAATAATAATAATCGATGTAATTGCATATGTATTCATATGCAAATAGATTTCGTTATAAATTATGCCCATACGATTCCAAATTTTATATTGTATATAGGATATAGCATTTATTTTTTCACAGAGACAATTATATTTACAAAAAATATATTCCGTTTCATTCAATCCCAGGTATAAGCACCAATGAGAGTGCAGGGCAGCAGAAGACTACCTGCACCATTCAAATGTCAGCCGCCCCCGCGGAGTCAATCACCTCCGGAAGTAGGCGCGATGACGTCACCACTGACGTCATCGGGCGTCGACCCATGACGTCAGCAAGGTGCCGGATATCGCCTGCTGCTATCTGTTGGTTTGGGCGTCTGCTTCCTTATATATATTTATTCGTCTGAAGAATAAAAAAAAAATGTGACTTCAAATATTATTTCGGATGTTGTCAATATTGAAGTTTGGAAATTGACCTGTGGAATATTGCACCTAATATAGGCGAATTTTGAAACACTTCCGGGTTGGGCCGCAATTGGTTCCTAGAAATTTTTGATGAAGCCTGCAATGTTTGAGCTTATACATTTGGCATGGAAACAACAATTTATTTAATATTTTTATGGAATATATAGATACATTTATTTTTTTTTTATCGATAAAAGATACATGCATAAAACTCTTACTTCATTTATATTTTATATATATTTAATTGGTATATATCATTTATATTGAAGGAAGAATATGTCATATATTTATTCGGTCAGTTTTGATATATGCCTATGCAAATTTGCAATATACTCAGCGCCATCTATCGCTGAGATTTAGAAAAAATCAACGCTATTTATATACCTTTCGATTTTTATTCATTGCAGTATATATGGTCTGTGTAGAAATAAATTTTAACTTTATATTTAAACAGAAAATTAGAGTTTAAATTATTCCTGATTTTCATGGGTAAATTGATGAGTATTTTATATTCATAGGCGGAAAATCATCATTCCTTTTATAAAAATGCATCAAAACAGCGAATTCAGTTATCATCTCTGTGCAGAAGGCTCAGGCTGATGTTAAAACACCAACTTTGACAAATTTGGCAAAATTTCAACCTATATATCATGCTTCGGGATTTGACCAGTACAGAGGCGGCTTTGTTTTCATAACATCCTATATTACGAATTCGTGTACTGATTATGCCATAGCCCGAAACCATGGTGTACAAGTTGGCTTTTTGTCGATGTTGCAACATTTCCATTGACCTGAGTATGCCCGCTTTGCGCAGAGAAGATCGGGAAATACATTGTTTTACTGCATTTGAAAAGGAGAGGTTCTGTGATTGTTCCCAAATCATAAAATCAGAGTGACTGCAACTAGCCATTTGTACGGCAGTTGGATTAGGGCAACCAGATGCGACCGTCCGGCATCCGGTGGGTGCAGTTGCGAGAACAAACCCGTGCGGCACTACAACCTCGCCAATGGTCTTCATCCGGAAGGATTCGCTCAGATTTTTAGATAACATCAGCCAGCGTTGCAGTGTTAGCAAAGGCTCAATGCATTGGACGAGGGGGGGGGGAGGACATCGGGGCGTGTACTCCCAACCACCGCGCGAAGGCATGGAAGTTAATTGGAGGGGGGAATACTTTCCCGAAATATGCGAAATAAACTCTGAGAGAAGAATTACAAAAACTATAACAAGACTCAGAACAAAGCACTATAAAAGAATGACAATACTTCCAGATGGCACAAGAACTTATAGAACATGCAACAACTGTCCTGGTGTGGAACAACACCTACCCACATATTCTCATGCCCAGCAATGGCTGCAGCCTTGCAGAAAATTGACATGGATCCAAAGCAACAGTTTCAAACACCCAATATAGTGGATATTGCTGCTGCTGTGATAGAGATGCATGGAGACATCTGAGGCTCTTCATTGGACACGACAACAACAACAACAATCCTTTCCCGCAGCCAATTAGGATGATCTATTCCATGGTCCAGAGCCAGGTTCACCAAGGCGATCTTTAGCAGCCAAGAGACGTCGAGGTAAAATCCCTATTACAGATCGAGTTAGCCACTTTCTACTCTAAGTTAGCCAAGAGTAGGTGTTGAGATTTCCACGCAGCGCAACACACACGCCACTCGAAGCTGAGTGCTGACGTCGAAGAGGTCGCCCATGAAGACTTTATCGCCAAGACGCTTCTCGACAGCTAAGATGCTTTCTAAATTAAGAATGCCGGTCTGGCTTTAGCATGGTGTAGTCTGTGGGCAGGTATCCGTGAAGATGGTGTATCATTAAAAATAGCGCAAAGAGTTGGCCTCTCTCGCTTGTTCGACTAGCGAAAAGCCGCTGGCGAAGTGGGACCAAAGGCCGCAATCTTCCTTGTCAAGATGTCACCATAGGATTCAGCACTTTCAGTGGCGAATAATAGATTCCTAAATCCATAGCTTCGACAAGCGCAGCACAAAAAGATCTTGGTGAATTTTTCTTGAGATTTCCTGAAGCACGCCGTACTTTGTTGAGGATGATTTTGACGAGTTTCTAATTGCTGAGCATTTAAAATAAGAAAAATGAGGTCATTAGAAAACACCAGGATGTTCCCGTGGTTTTGCAGTTACTCGAGGCGAGTAGGAGGAAGCCAATGGTAAGGCTGAAGAAGGCGACGCAACCTTGTTTTACTCAGTTTAGCAAGTGAAAGGAGCGGGTGAGATATTTGTTCACTCGGAATACCGCATCAACTTTAGCTTATAGAAGAAGGAAGATGGCAGTAGCGAAGATATAACAGTCCTGAAGGCAGGCTTTAGGTCAATGGAGATGACACGTAGTGATGGGATGTTTTTCGAAGCGTGGCGACCTCGTCAGACTCGCGGACTATGTCATGGTAGGAGGACCGTCCAGGAACTGCGGCACTCTGGATCTAAGCGAAGAAGACGAGGCCGCAGTCGCCCGAGGAGAACGTCTTTCAACAGCTGAAACGTTGGAAAGGAGATGATTCTGTTGAAGTCTGGATCATTGTTATTCTTGGGGACGAGGCAGATGGAGTTTTGAACAAGATGGAAGCAAGGACTGAAAAATTACTACTTTCCAAAGACACGATGTAGAGCATCAACATAGAAGTTCTCAAAAGTAACCAATAGCTTGGTTGGCATTTCATCTCACTCAGACGCTCATTAGAGCACAGGCGGTGGCATCTCATCCGCAAAAATATTCTATCTGTGTAAGGATGGCAGCCTTCCAATTTGATGGTGTCGTTTTGCCCCTTTAGAATTCCGTAGCGATGCAGGGTCTTGTGACGAGGGCAAGAAACACCACCAGAAGAAAATGAAGACATTGCGACGCACCACTTTACCTTTTAAAAACTTCTATCTTCATCAATGCTCATCCATTACGATGGGTGGGAATTACTTGTCTAAGTTTCATCGTTCATGTGTCGAGGTGTGAGTCTAACCGTAAGAAATGTCTCGCTGAGGTGATGTAATCGTCTTCATCGATGCCACAGATGTCGAGAGACTTGATCTCGGATAGATAGTCGTTCAGGTTTTCGATAATTCCTTGCTGAGAATATTCGTGAGATAGCTTTGAAGTGGCCGTTGTTGAGCGTCGCCGCTCGGCCAACGTCAAGTCTTTAGTGAAGCATAACAACGAAGTAGGATGGATGTGGAGCAGACGTCTTCCCAACTGAAAACGACGGTTTGATTGTCCGAGAGCCTATAGTAGAAAGTCCAGTAGCGGTTGATGCGATTGGAGAGCCTCGATGGTCCAATATAGACGACCAGGTATTCATAATTGATTACTCTCGTTGAAGGTGCGGCGTCAAAGATGGCGTCAGCACCGACTAAATCGGCTCTATACAGAAACTTTGAAAAATATCTACTCCCCACAAGGCACTATATCATTTTTAGATTTCTCAGCCAGGAACCACGTATCCTCCTGGACGGCAGCAGCTGGCATGAACTGTAATGGCTGAAGTCATTCACTAGATGTGTGAGATAGTGAAATTTGACGTCGAACGTTAATGTAAAGGAAGCCGATATTGCCTGTTCACAGGATTCTTTGCCGGGCGATTGAGACGTCCGGTGCGAGGTCTCGGCATCGTTCAGAGTCAAGAAATAAGTTCATCTCATAGTTTAAAAAAACATACAAAATGTTGGTATAGCCAGCAACATAACTCTATGCTTCTATGCGAGTCGCGATCAGCGAACTTTGATGCACGCAATGGGAAACGTATTGCGTGCAATTAATCTTTTATTAGATGTACCTTAGGCGCTTGTAGCGGGCAAAGTCGGAGCCACTCAGACCCTCTGACCTCCAGTCCTGGATCTTCGGGACAGGCCTGATAGAAGACGATCTGGCCATCCTCGCATTGGCGAAATCAAGAATCAACCGATACTTCATCCAGGTCGGGCTGGGCCAGGCCATCGAGGACCCCGTCATCGCCTGGAGGAGGACACTATCGCGGTGGGGAAGAACACCTGGCTGTTTGTATATAGTTCCCTCGATCTTTTTCATGTAAATATTGACTAAGAAGTCAATAAAAGTGTTCTACCAGGTCTATTAGTATGAAACGCGAAAATGGCTGCCAGAGGGCGCTGTGCAACTTTATTTGAGCCGACGGTGGCGCTGTTGAAGGCATTTTGTTTTTTGACTCACGTGGCATCAGCATGCGTGGAGTTTTAGAAAAATTCAAATCGTGGAAAATTTCTGGAGCCCGTGGAAAATGGTGATTTCCGAGCCAAAAAGTGCCCATTTGCGGGAAGTTTTGTTGTTCGCTTTCAACTGGAAGAAAAGTGCCACTGAAGCCCACCGAATGCTCGAGGAAGTTCACGGCGACCACGCTCTGAGAAAATCGCAGTGTTATAGGTGGTTTAAAAAATTCCAAAGTGGCGATTTCGAACTTGATAATGAACCACGTGGAAAACCGCACCAAAAGTTCGAGAACGCTGAACTGCAAGCTTTGTTGGATGACGACAGCACCCAAACACGCAGGAGAAACTCGCGAAACAGCTCCAGGTGTCTCAAGGTTCTGTTTCCCTACGTTTAAACAGCCTCAGAATGACCCAAAAGCTTTCTAGATAGGTCCCCCACGAGTTGAGCGAAAGGCAGCAAGAACGGCGTCTGGTAACCTGCGAAGGGCTGCTCGCCAGGCATGAAAAGAAGTCATTTTTGCACCGAATCGTAACTTCTGATAAGAAATCGATCCACTTCAGCAATCCTATGCGCCAAAAGTCGTGGGGCCTGCTCGGCCAATTTCCAAAACGGAAGCCTAGGCTCAATCGCTTAGGAAAAAAGGCAATGCTTTGCGTATGGTGGGACCAGACCGGCGTAGTATATTTCAAGCTCCTGAAACCTGGCGAAACGGTCAATACCAGTCGCTACGAACAACAAATGCACAGTTTGAGAGAGGTATTGAATGAAAAAGACCGGAATTGCGTGAATAGCACAACAAGCTGATACTGCAGCATGACAACGCTCCAGCCCACAACGTTACAGTGGTCAAAAACACCATAAAAGACTTGGGCTGGGAACTCTTACCCCACCCGCCGTACTCACCAGACTTAGCGCCGTCGGACTACCACCTTTTCACATCTTTAGGACACGCCCTAAAAAACCAGGAATTTTCGAACTCGGACATACTCCGAAAATGGCTTGTTGACTGGTTCGACTCAAAAGGAATATAATTTTTCAGACAAGGAATTCGAAAATTGCCTGAAAGGTGGTCCGAGTGTATAGCTAATCAGGGCAATTACTTTGAATAAAAAATCTTTTGTTGTATGGAATTGGTGAACTTTTGAATTCACTGAAAATATTCGCGTTTCATACTAATAGACCTGGTAATTGTCACTCAGACCCTCTATAAACTGGCTGATTAGGAGTTGAAGACTCGATGGTTGTCCTCGCCGAAATCCCAAACCTCCCGAGAATAAGATAGTTGATAACCCCCTCAATGGTTTTCTGTTCAAAGATCTTCAAGCTAACGATTTGGATCACTTGTTGGGTGTCATTCTTCGCGATGGCCGCTGAATGGATATCTGGATTGAGGGAACAACTTTCTTCCATTTTTACCTCTTTTGACTTCGAGTCTCACTGAACGCCAGTAATTGACTTTGGCTACATAGCCTTTTTGGCCATAAATTGACAGACATAATTGCACATACAATTTTATTATAGCCAATAGAAGAGCGTCGTGCTCGAAGATGCCTATTTTCAACCAATAAGATTATAAGCTTCGTCAAACAATTTAATGCCGTTATTTTAAGAAATACCGGATGGTTGTTCTTCATATACCCTTACCTTTTTACCTACCATCTGGAATAAGGGATTGTAGAAAGTTTTTCCTAAGCTGCTTCAAACACGGTGTAACTATACTCATGAACAAAACTTAAAGAATTTTCATATTTATATGTTGCCGGAAACATGCAATTTTGTTCACATTTGGTTATCTCGTGTGTCTACAATAAAGGTCACTCTGTATCAAATATCTTTCAGAGATTTTCTCTGAATCCCGATATACATGCTAAAAGGTACAAACTCCTTAAATTTGTCCGTGAATTTATATGCTTATTTGGTGCCTTGGTGCTAGCAGAGTGACTTACCGAGGACGTCTACTGCCTTCTAAGGGTAATCAATCCTTCCATTTTAACCCATAGAAGATTAATTCCGCAATTGGTTTTGACTTCAACTTGATATCAATGTGAAAGAATAGTTGAATGATTTTGAGTTTCTCATTCAAAAATAATTTCTCAAGGCGATTTTTCATTTAAATATATTTCACGATGCATTGGGAAAATTGATGTCAATTTCCCGTAAGTTCGAGATACTATTATGATATCAGGCATACAGAAGGGTAGGTTGGAGATTATTATTTCTTCCTTCTTGAGCATAGAGTCTTCAAATTCAAGTCCACTCCTCAAAATCGTTCTGCAAGAAAAGTGTTGGAAAAGCCTACATTCATTCTGGGCAAATGTAAGATGTTCTTGCCAACAAGCTTATTCATCGTCTGCGAATACTTAAGTTGGATGTCGTTTGGCCAGTAATCAATATAGATAGATTGTTCTAATATTTTGTTGGTTCGTTTCGCCTTGGAGTCAACAATCAGCAGCTTTTGGTTGCCCTATCTTTTGTAACAATAGGACTTCTTAGTAAGATTGAATCTTGAGATTCTATGGACAGTGGTCTCAACAGTGTTGTTGCCGCTTTATTCACCCAGCTGGGACGACTTCTGAGTTTG
>CP092866.1:34175314-34204934 GCA_030710605.1 Cordylochernes scorpioides | reverse complement strand
GAGCACATATGCTTTTCAGAAGGCAGAGCGCCATCTGGTGAAACAGAAATCAACTAAACATTGATTTAGCCTGTTCCCTGATATTTGGCCAACCCAATTTCTTGATAAATTAAGAAAAGCCATCCACGAACGCATTTCGCGTTGTAAATAACCTTCACATATTATTCATTGTTGGAAATATCATAAACTAGGTTGCTCTTTTTGAGCGGTACCTAATAAAGTGATTTTGGAACAACCCGCATCTTCAATGTTTCTTTAAAATCTCATTTTGGTATTTTACAACTATTTTTTCCCCTTTTTTGTTTCGGCCCTAACTTGTGTATATCAATTGTGTCCATCGAACTTTTAGAAGAATATAATATTGGTCATACTTCGCCACAGAAATTTCTTGAATTTGTATAAGACGTCGAGATAGAATGTCAAAAAGTAAATTACAGCTGCGATCATATTTAAGTCATTTCTTTTTTCTCCCATATTTTTAAAGAAACATCAGAGATGAAACTCTGCAACGTGGCAGGTTATCAAAATTTCAAACTAAACAGAAGGTCTAAATTTCTCTCAAACTCAGAAGTCGTCCCAGCTGGGTGAATAAAGCGGCAACAACACTGTTGAGACCATTGGTCCTAGAATCTCAAGATTCAATCTTACTAAGAAGTATTATTGTTACAAAAGATAGGGCAACCAGAAGCTGCTGATTGTTGACTCCAAGGCGAAACGAACCAACAAAAGATTCGAACAATCTCTCTATATTGACTACTGGCCAAACGACATCCAACTTAAGTATTGGCAGACGATGGATAAGCTTGTTGGCAAGAACATCTTACATTTGCCCAGGATGAATGGCCCTTTCATAGTCGGCCTTTCCAACACTTTTCTTGCAGAACGATTTTGAGGAGTGGACTTGAATTTGAAGACTCTATGCTCAAGAAGAAAGAAATAATAATCTCCAACCTACACTTCTGTATGCCTGATATCATAATAGTATCTCGAACTTACGGGAAATTGACATCAAATTTTCCTATGCATCGTGAAATTTATTTAAATGGAAAATCGCCTTGAAAATTATTTTTGAATGAGAATCTCAAAATCATTCAACTATCCTTTCACATTGATATCAAGTTGAAGTCAAAACCAATTACGGAATTAATCTTCTATGGGTTAAAATGATCTGAAGGCCGGCCATAAGAAGGAAACAAGAAGGATTGATTACCCTTAGAAGGCAGTAGACGTCCTCGGTAAGTCCCTCTGCTAGCACCAAGGCACCAAATAAGCATATACATTCACGGACAAATTTAAGGAGTTCGTACCTTTTAGCATGTTTATCGGGATTCGGAGAATAACTCTGAAAGATATTTGATACAGAGTGACCTTTATTGTAGACACACGAGATAACTAAATGTGAACAAAATTGCATCTGTTTCCGGCAACATATAAATATAATTTTTTTTTAAGTTTTGTTCATGAGTATAGTTACACCGTGTTTGAAGCAGCTTAGGAAAAACTTGCTACAACCCCTGTTCCAGATAGTAGGTAAAAAGGTAAGGGTATACGAAGAACAACAATCCGGTATTTCTTAAAATAACGGCATTAAATTGTTTGACGATGCTTATAATCTTATTGGTTGAAAATAGGCAGCTTCGAGCACGACGCTCTTCTATTGGCTATAAAAAAAATTGTATGTGCAGTTATGTCTGTCAATTTATGGCCAAAAAGGCTATGTAGCCAAATTGTCTTAGTAGGCTGCCAGCGGCCTCAGTGAAAATCAGCGCTAAACGACACTATATTCTTTTTGTGAATAAGTCATATTTCTTGTCAATTACTGACGTTCAGTGAGACTCTGAGTCAAAAGAGGTAAAAATGGAAGAAAGTTGTTCCCTCAATCCAGATATTCATTCAGCGGCCATCGCGAAGAATGACACCCAACAAATGATCCAAATCGTCAGCTTGAAGATCTTTGAACAGTAAACCATTGAGGTGGTTATCAACTCCTTTATTCTCGGGGCGGTTTGGGGATTTCGGCGAGGACAACCATCGAGTCTTCAAATCCTAATCAACCAGTTTATAGAGGGTCTGACTTTGCCCGCTACAAGCGTCTAGGGTACATCTAATCAAAGATTAAGTGCACGCAATACGCTTTCCATTGTGCGCATCAAAGTTCGCTGGCCCGCAGGTCGCATAGAAGCATAGAGTTATGTTGCTGGCTATACCAATACTTTGTATGTTTTCTTAAACTAAGAGATGAACTTATTTCTTGACTCTGAACGATGCCGAGACCTCGCTCCGGATGTCTCAATCACCCGGCAAAGAATCCTGTAAACAGGCAATATCGGCTTCCTTTTTACATTACCGTTCGACGTCAAATTTCACTATCTCACACTTCTAGTGAACGACTTCAGCCATTACAGCCCATGCCAGCTGCAGCCGTCCAGGAGGATACGTGGTTCCTGGCTGAGAAATCTAAAAATGATATGATGCTTTGTGGGGAGTAGATATTTTTTCAAAGTTTCTGTATAGAGCCGATTTAGTCGACGCTGACGCCATCTTTGACGCCGCACCTTCAACAAGAGTCATCAATTATGGATACCTGGTCGTCTATATTGGACCATCGAGGCTCTCCAATCGCATCAGCCGCTACTGGACTTTCCACTATAGGCTCTCGGACAATCGAACTGTAGTTTTCAGTTGGGAAGATCTCTGCTCCACATCCAGCCTACTTCGCTGTTATGCTTCACTAAAGACTTGACGTTGGCCGAGCGGCGAGGTCATCGACGGCGACTTCATAGCTATCTCACGAATATTCTCAGAAAGGAATTATCGAAAACCTGAACGACTATCTAGCCGAGATCAAGTCCCTCGACATCTGTGACATCGATTAAGACGATTACATCACCTCATCGAGACATTTCTTACGGTTAGACTCACACCTCGACACATGAGCGATGAAACTCAGAAGTACTTTCCACCCGTCATAATGGATGAGCAATGATGAAGATAGAAGCTTTTTAAAAGGTAAAGAGGTGCGTCGCAATGTCTTCATTTTCTTATGGTGGTGTCTCTTTCCCTCGTCATGAGACCTGCATCGCTACGGAATTCTAAAGTGGCAAAACGACACCATCAAACTGAAAGACAGCAACCCTTACACAGATAGAAGATTTTTGCGGATGAGATGCCACATTAACCGCCTGTACTCTAATGAGCGTCTGAGTGGGATGAAATGCCAATCAAGCTATTGGTTGCTTTTGAGAACTTCTATGTTGATACTCTACATCGAGTCTTTAGAAAGTCGTAATTTTTTTAGTCCTTGCTTCCATCTTGTTCAAAACTCCTGCCTCTGCCTCGTCCCCAAGAAGAAAAATGGCCCAGACTTCAACAGAAACATCTCCTTTCCAACGTTTCAGCTGTTGAGAGACGTTCTCCTCGGGCGACTGCGGCCTTGTCTTCCTCGCTTAGATCCAGAGTGCCGCAGTTCCTGGACGGTCCTCCTACCATAGCATAGTCCGCGAGTCTGGCGAGGTCGCCACGGCTTTGAAAAACATCCCATCACTACGTGTCATCTCCATTGACCTAAAGCCTGCCTTCAGGACTGTTATATCTTCGCTGCTGCCATCTTCATTCTTCTCTAAGCTAAAGCCGATGCGGTATACCGAGTGAACAAATACCTCACCCGCTCCTTTCACTTGTTAAACGGAGTAAAACAAGGTTGCGTCGCCTTCTTCAGCCTTACCATTGGCTTCCTCCTGTCGCCTCGAGTAACTTCAAAGCCGCGGGAACATCCTGGTGTTTTCTGATGACCTATTTTTTCTGATTTTAAATGCTCGGCAATTAGAAATTCGTCAAAATAATCCTCAACAAAGTACGGCATGCTTCAGGAATCTCAAGAAAAATTCACCAAGAGCTTTTTGTGCTGCGCTTGCCGAAGCTATGGCTTTAGGAATCTATTATTCGCCACTGAAAGTGCTGAATTCCTATGGTGACATATAGACAAGGAAGATTGCGGCGTTTGGTCCCACTTCGTCAGCGGCATCTCCCTAGTCGAGCAAGCGGGGCGGCCAACTCTTGGTACTCTTTTTAATATACACCATCTTCACGGATACCTGCCCACAGACTATCCCATCTCCAAGCTAAATTCCAAACTGGTATTCTTAATTTAGAAATCATCTTAGCTGTCGAGAAGCGTCTTGGCGATAAAGTATTCATGGGCGAGGTCTTCGACGTTAGCATTCAGTTTCGAGTGGCGTGTGTGGTGCGCTGCGTGGAAATCTCAACATCTACTCATGGCTGGCCTAGAGTAGAAAGTGGCTAACTCGATCTGTAATAGGCTTTTTATCTCGACCTCTATGGCTGCTAAAGATCGCCTTGGATATCCTGGCTCTGGACCATGGAATATATAGATCATCCGCATAAGCTGCGGTACATATACTAAAATTGGAACGATACAGAGAAGATTAGCATGGCCCCTGCGCAAGGATGACACGCAAAATCGTGAAACATTCCACATAAGCTGCGGGAAAGGATTCCCCCCTCCAACTGACTTCATGCCTTCGCGCGGTGGTTGGGAGCACACGCCAGGGACTTCAATGTCCCCTCTCTCTCGTCAAATGCATTTAACAACTTGCTAACACCGCACCGCTGGCCAATGTTAGCTGAAAATCTGAGCGAATCCTTCCGGGTAGAGACCATTGGCGAGGCTGTAGTGCCGCACGGATTTGTTCTCGCAACTGCACCCACCGCATGCCGGACGGTCGCATCTGATTGCCCTAATCCAACTGCCGTACAAATGGCTAGTTTCAGTCACTCTGATTTTGTGATTTGGGAGCAATCACAGCACCTCTCCTTTTCAAATGCAGTAAAACAATGTATTTCCCGATCTTCTCTGCGCAAAGCGGGCATACTCAGGTAAATGAAAATGTTACAACACCGACAAAAATCCAACTTGTACACCATGGTTTCGGGCTATGGCATAATCAGTACACGAATTCGTAATATAGGATGTTATGAAAACAAAGCCGCCTCTGTACTGGTCAAATCCCGAAGCATGATATATAGGTTGAAATTTTGTCAAATTTTTCAAAGTTGGCGTTTTAACATCAGCCTGAGCGTTCTGCACAGAGGTGAAAACTGGAATTCGCTGTTTTGATGCATTTTTATAAAGGGAATGATGATTTTCCGCCTATGAATATAAAATACTCATCAATTTACCCATGAAAATCAGGAATAATTCTAACGCTAATTTTCTGTTTATATATAAAATTAAAATGTATTTCTACACATAGACCATATATACTGCAATGAATAAATATCGAAAGGTATATAAATAGCGATGAAAATTATCTCTAAATCTCAGCGATAGATGGCGCTAAGTATATTGCAAATTTGCATAGGCATATATATAAACTGACCGAATAAATATCACATTCTTCTTCCAATATAAATAGTATTCCAAGTAATTATATATAAAATATAAATGAAGTAAGAGTTTTATGCATTTATCTTTTATCGATTAGAAAACAAATGTATCTATATATTCGATCAAAAGATTAAATTATTGTTGTTTCCATGCCAAATGTATAAGCTCAAACATTGCAGGCTTCATCAAAAATTTCTAGGAACCAATTGCGGCCCAACCCGGAAGTGTTTCAAAATTCGCCTATATTAGGTGCAATATTCCACAGGTCAATTTCCAAACTTCAATATTGACAACATCCGAAATAATATTTGAAGTCACATTTTTTTTTATTCTTCAGACGAATAAATATATATAAGGAAGCAGACGCCCAAACCAACAGATAGCAGCAGGCGATATCCGGCACCTTGCTGACGTCATGGGTCGACGCCCGATGACGTCAGTGGTGACGTCATCGCGCCTACTTCCGGAGGTGATTGACTCCGTGGGGGCGGCTGACATTTGAATGGTGCAGGTAGTCTTCTGCTGCCCTGCACTCTCATTGGTGCTTATACCTGGGATTGAATGAAACGGAATATATTTTTTGTAAATATAATTGTATTTGTGAAAAATAAATGCTATATCCTATATACAATATAAAATTTGGAATCATATGGGCATAATTTATAACGAAATCTATTTGCATATGAATACATATGCAATTACATCGATTATTATGCCTAGTAAATGTGGTACAAGCCATGCTAAACATGGTGGACAGTTAGCAACTGCTTTTACTATAAGTGCATCACATCTCTACATATTTAGAAAGCAGTTAAACTTTTGCATTTACAAATATGATAGAGTCCCGTTTAGTTACTTACTCTGACTGGTGGTGTTGGACTTTTGCAAGAATCGGTGGCCATTAACGAATTTTGTTTTTTCTTCAGGAAAAAAAAAAAAAGTGCCCAATGCGGGATTTGATCCCGTGTCGTAGCTATCGAAAATCGATGATTTACACTAATATCCTTCACCAACCAACTCTATATGTAAATAATATTTTTGAATCTTTCTAAGTCGCTTTCTGTGTATCTTTCCATGTTGAATATTTTCTTTGTTATATTTGTATGTACATTTAGCGCAAGTGTCCCTAGGGGGACATAGCGTTTTGAATTGAAATAGATAAATAAATAAATAAACCAACTCACACAATTGATATTCCTACACAACATTCACTATGGAAAATTTTCCGGGAGGAAATTGATCCATAGAAGCACAGGGCGCCTCTTCTGTTAAAACGTCAATAGATGACGTTGAGCTTTGACGTTTATTTTGCCGGGAGAGACGCCGTGTGCTTCTATGTAACATTCACACTATATTGGAAAAAGGCGGAAGTATGATATTCATGCACAAAAAGGAACATTTCCATTCTAATATAATTGTATTAGAATAATGAATCTTTGGCAGATTCTGCCGACAACTACCCTCGTAGAATGTTATGAAATCGTAGCCGCCCCTGTACTGATGAGGACCCTAGCCTGAAACCATGGTATACAAAGGGATAGGTGGAAGAATGGTCTCAACCGTTGGTTTCCGACCGCTACCACCCGGGATCGAATCCCGCATTGAGAACTTTTTCTGATTAGAACAAAATGTTCCAATGGCCCCGATTCTTGCAAAAGTCCAACCTACCAGCGAGTGCAAGTAACCAAACGGGGCTCTGGCACATTTGTAAATGCAAAGTCGAACTACTTTTCACATGTGTAGACATGTGGTGCACTTACAGTAAAATCAGTCTTCTGCCCACCATGATTAGCATGGCCTGTACCACGTGTACTAAGGATAAGCAAAAAAAGATTTTAAAAAACATGGTATGCAGGTTGATTTTTTTTTTGTTCGAAATTGCCGAAGCTGATTTTATTCCTTGATTTGAAACAGTGTATTCTGCACATAGAATATCACATTGACAGAACCATTGAATCCATGAGCCTGAGTGAGGATTTGACAGAGTTGATGCCCATACCTAAAATCAAATATATCCATTGTTTACATTCAATATAGGCATTGTTTATGTGCATTTATGGAAGTGAGAGAGTTGCCTTTTTCACTGAAGTTACATTTTGAATATCTTCTATATATATAAAAATGAATGTTTGTATGTTTGTCTGTTGGTTGGTTGGTTTGTATGTCCGGTATACAAATTCGCAGTAGTTCACTAATTCAAACCAAAATTTCAATACATAGGTAAAAAATAACGAGGATGACGATAGGCTATTTTAAAAAATATATAAATCAATTATTAAAACTATATATTCAAATTATTCTAAATAGCTCATCTAGAACGCGGTGGAACTGATGGCGGGGCACGCCCATTGGCCGCCTGCGACACGTGGCTTCCCTGTGCGCGCGCATGCGCCGGGAAGCCACTCTCACGCCGGCAGCCGACGGGAGCAGTCGCTTGCTCGCCGGGAGTCAACGGGCGCGCGCATGCGCCGGGAAGCCACTCGCACGCCGGCAGCCGACGGGAGCAGTCGCTTGCTCGCCGGGAGTCAACGGGCGCCGACAACCCTAGGAAGCAAGGTGTAGACAAGATGAAGATCTAGATGAAGATTAAAACGTTTTTAAAATATATTCGCACTCGGGTAAAACCCGGGCGTTGCCCGGGCCATTCGTCTAGTTACTTATATTTGTGTCGAATTCAACGCGAATCTAATTTCATGATAGCATGTCTTTTATGGGTCAAAACTTTGAGGAGAAAAATGAACGATTTGATGAAATTATTATTATTTAAAAATTATTCCTAGAGTAGACACGTGGTAAAGGCTATAATAACCATGGTGGGTAGTATTTGGCAACTGCTTTTACTGTAAGTGCACCACATGTCTACACAGGTAGAAAGGAGTTCGACTACTGCACTTACAAATATGCAAGAGCCTTATTTGGTTACTTGCACTCAGTGGTGGGTTTGGACTTTTGCAAGAATAGGGGCCATTGGAGCAATTTGTTTTTTCTTCAGGAAAAGTGTCAAATGCAGGAATCGATCCCTGGTCGTGGCAGTAGGAAATCGACGGTGTATTCCACCCGTCCACAGATCCCCTTAAAAAATGATAATTCAGTTCTCGGTGTAATACATTATTCATACACTATACACAGCACCAAGATCTAGCTTGAAGAAACAAGACCCTAAACAGTATCTCCGCATAGTTTAAGATAGCTCATACAAGACAAGGAAGTATAATTTGCATTAATCACATAATAATCCCAAATACTACTCTGATCATAAAGTTTCGACACTTTGCTCATGAGTTAAAAAAAAACTTTATTATTCTACCAAATTCAAATTGTCCCCTTCAAAGTAGTCCCCGTTGGCCGCGATGCACTTCAGCCACTTCAGGATTTTATGAGCAAAGTGTCGAAACTTTTTGATCAGAGTAGTATGCTGCAGTGTACCTTAGAAGAAATGATATATTTAGATAATAAAAAGGCAAATATTGGATTGAATAAAAGATTTATTTGCCCAAAATTTATTTTTTCAATCTAATATATTCCTTTTTATATTTTGGAAAGAAAAATGAACTATTTGAAAAATTATTATTTTTTTATATATATAATTTTAAATTATTCCCAGAGTAGACACGTGATAAAGGCTATAATAATCATGGTGTGTAGTATTTTTAACGGCTGCTTTACTCTAAGTGCATCACATGTCTACATATGTAGAAATCAGTTAGACTTCTGCACTTACAAATATGCAAGAGGCTTATTTTTATCTAAAGATTTAAATATGGATTGCTCTATTTTCAGAATTCTATATACAGTTACGAGCGTCATTCTTCATCAGTCATCTCTGTCACCGTTTGCTTTTTTTTTGGAATGGCGCCCTCCTATTGGTCGGCTACGATCACGCCACCTTTGCCCCCCCCCCCACTCGCTTTTTCGTTTTTGTAACCGTTGTGTTGGAGCGGGTCGCTCCTTAAATAAAGCATTTATTAGTTAATAACCAAATGGAATCCTCTTTCTTTTTCCCAGTAAGAGACGCCTACGGAAGCCAACAGTACATAGACAGATAAAGCACATAGGCTATAGTTATTAACTAACATATGCATTTATATAAGGCGCCAATTTATAATTGTAACAAATAGTATTTGAATCAAAACATTCAATCGGGTAAAACACGGGCGTTGCCCGGGTCATTCGGCTAGTAATGATATATACAAAATAGTTCTTTCAAACCAAGTTATTAAATTTTAAAAAGACTAATAGCCATGCATGTACAGTTGAAAGAAGTTTCTCGAAAAGTGTTTCAAGAAGACGATAGGTACTTGGTGCCGTATGTTGATGATGGAGTTATTCTTCGTTATTTCGTTTCAATCTTATATACGCCCAATTTATACAGTTAGTAAACTTATTATGATAATAAACACAAGGTAATAAGACCAAATCCAAATAAATAAATAGTGTGTGACGTTTCGATAACAGCGTTGTTACCATCTTCAGACAAGTACGCTGTTACCGAAACGTCACACACTATTTATTTATTTGGATTTGGTCTTATTACCTTGTGTTTATAATCTATAATCCAAATTGTGCCTTATCATGATGATGAAAAAATTTCGGAAAATTCGACTCATCAGTGGTAAACCTTTCCAGCAATTTCCCCAATTTAATCTACTAGAACCCTAAATTGTTGTAGGGATCTAGCATCTTTGTTATCAAATCGGTCGAATTTCCTAAAAAGGTGTTTAAGCTTGTGAAGTTGCAGGGCCGATTTTCATGCTAGAATATTGTTTGAATTGTTGTTTTGGCTTATTCTTTATCATTATGTTTTATACTGAGGTGATAGAACGAAAGAATTGTTTTAATGCATTTTTAAAGAGAAAAGTACCACTTTTGGTACATGAATATTACATTCCCTTGTTGTATTTTACATTGAAAATCGACCACTTCACCAGCTTAATATATCCTTTATATGAATCAGGGATCCATCCGAATGAACTCAGGAGTGCCATTCTATTCATCGATGACAGAGTGTCCCTCATGGCGGAACTTTCACCTGCGTTGAAGGGGGTCCTCGCTTAGTTCCTCGGCGCGGCCATAGAACTGGCTCAGAACTACCATCCCATTGTTGGCCTCGATATGGCTAAGCTTAGGAGGCGATGCCTTAATTACTGACGATTGTTAATTGTAAATATTTTTCACCCTCCTGGTTGAGTGTTAACATTGTCTAGAAGACAATAAATAATTTTTAATTGTCACTTCACCAGCTTAAACACCTTTTTGACCAATTCGACCGTTTACATAAACCCTCTCATAGGATATTATGAAATCGAGGCCGTCCCCTCCTGTACTAATGCGGGCCAAAGTCCGAAACCATGGTATACAAGTTGGCTTTTTGTCTGAATTTATCAAAATTTGATGTTTTGGCTCATTCTTCACCTCTACGATTACGTTTTTTACTGAAGTAATGAAACAAATGCATTGTCTTAATGCATTCTTAAAGGATTAGCGCCCGATTTTAAACATTAAAATGTAAACATTTTACATTAAAATGACCTGTCTATAGCAGCCCTTCTCTATAGCACCCTATTTTGGTGAGTCCCAAGAGGGGGGGACAGGTTTAACTGTATATAACCAAAATTGAAAAATCCCAAATCAGCTTGAGGTTTGGTTTCTCAACAAAGGTAAACTTCCACCAGGGCGATATATTCATTCTTGAGAAAATTATAGAAGAGAATACCTACTCTGGTGGAATGATGATTGTCTCATTGTTGTGTAATCATGTGAAACATAACTTGAACCTTTATATAGAAGATTTCAAACGATAGTTTTTTTTTTTAATCCAGAAATATTTCCAAGTTCCTAATCCAATAAGAAAAATATATTCGAAAAAGATTTGGATCATATATTATATATATTCGTGGATCATATATTCGCGTGGTTGACATTTCTTGATTTATGAAGAAAATTGGCTGGCAAAATATCATTGAATAAGTTGATTCAATGTCTAGTTGATTTTTTGCCCGGAGGATATTGATCTAAAGAGACAAAGGTCGCCTCTCCCGTCAAAATAGATGTCAAAGCCAGACGCCAGCTATTGACCGTCGCTGCAAACTAGCGGCCTCGGGTCGGTGACAAAGCCACAACACTAGCTTTGGCAAACTGAAAAACGTCCACCTAAAGACCATGGTTTCGGGCTAATGGCCCTCGTCAGCCTAGGGCGGACTTTATTCCATGAGATCCACACGAGATTTAATGGAATCTTGACCATTTGCCAAAGAGGTGTTTAGTTAGCAAAGTGGCTGGGCCAAATCTATGGCCAAAATATAAATGGAAATTTTGGTCGGGAGGATATTGATCTAAAGAAACAAAGGTCACCTCGCCCGTCAAAATAGACGTCAAAACCAGACGCCATCTATTTTGAAGGGAGATGCGACCTTTGTCTCTTTAGTTGATTTTTAATCCACTAAATGGCGCTTTACCATATAAAATGCTCATGAAATGCCTATTTTTAATATATAGGTATAATGTACCGAGGAATTCTCTAGCTTAACCTACCAAACCGCTCTACTAATCTTTGGTAATTTGGGAGGTTTGGATTTTTTTTTTTAATTATCCCTAGTACACGTGGTAAAGGCCATGATAATCATGGTGGGTAGTTAGCGACTGCTTTTACTGTAAGCGCACCACATGTCTACACATGTGAAAAGCAGTTCGACTTTGTACTTACAAATGTGCCAGAGCCCCGATTGGTTACTTGCACTCGCTGGTGGGGTTGGACTTTTGCAAGAATTGGGGGCCATTGGAGCATTTGGTTTGGAATGAAACTATGAGAGAACACTCTCTATACTAACCTATACAAAATAAAGAAATTTGACCCTACTACTCAGGAGAACTTTACAACAAAGCTCAAGTCAAATCTCTCTTTGTGACGGATGAGAATTAAATGAGGATTCTTAAATGTTTGCTTTGATTCAAAAGGACTCTGCCTAAAAGAAAAGAGCCGCTGGCCAGCCCGACCAATACCTGGCCAGACATCAGCTGGTACACTTACCCAGCATCTGTTCCAGCACCATGATATATTGGACTGGATGGAAGTCTGCGCTCCACTCAACGAAGCAGCACTGGTCAAATGTCGCTGCTGCTGTTTTTAATTATCATTACAGGAACTATTTTTGCTCCTTTCAGTTGATGCAAATTGTATAATGCAAATTGGACAGACTGAGTCGCAGCCTTTGATAAAATAATCAATATCTTAAGGTTGGTAAAAGCCTCGAAAGGAAAATCCAAGGGTCTCCTGCGATGGACGCAGCCTTCGTAAATTTTGATGGTTTAATTGGAGACCCTTGGCTTTTTCTTTTTGAGTCTTTAGCCATTTGCTAACCTTGAGATGTTGATTATTTCTCAAAGGCTGTGACTCGGTCTGCCCAATTTGCATTTTTATTTTCCGACGCAATCAAATTTGCATTTTCTTTCATCGATTATGTAAAATTGAAATTTCCATTGGAGTTTCTTTTCCATTCAATTTCATTCAATAGTCATAGTTTTCAATCTTGGCAAAGTTCACACCATCCTCTACCTTATTGACAAGGCCATCCTCCAATACCTGGAAAGGATTAAATGTTGGTAATACATCGCTCTCCATAGCAGAAAACGTGGAGCTTGCACGCTGCGTGACTGCACTGCCAAGAGAAAGCCCAAAACTGGGCATGACTGTAAAAAATTAACAGTTTATACCATTACCCTGCCAACAACAATTCTTTTTTGATTGGTTATTCATTGAATTTTCCATTGAAATAGGCAAAAAATATTTTTAATGGAAATTTTATTAAGCCCTCACTTGAGGAGGCGAATCTTTTCATCTTTCTCCAACATCAAATGATGGATTTTAGCCGTTACCATATTTGTTGGTTTCATGAACTAGAGTTGAACCTTGTTGGGGCTATTATTATAACCATATGCTCGAGGAGCATGAACTCAAGGAATTCCTGTAATCTTTACACAAAGGGATAAGAGACAACAACAAACAACATTATAACTATATTATTATAAACAGGGATAAAAGGTCTTCGAAAGAATTGATCATAAAATTGTTGTTATAAAAGTGGCTGTTTTAACAAGATTCCACTGTATATAGAGTACCTTTTGGGGATAGGGCCCAAATTGCTCATGTGGTAGGCTTGAACTCAAACCATTATGCCAAGGAACTGACTAATGTGGGATTCCATCCCGGAGTCATGTCTGCCGAAAATTGACAGTTTACACCAGTGCTCCACCAGGATTAGCACTGTATATAGAACTGCAGTGTTATTACAACAATACTTGGAGCCAAGTTGTTCTAACCAAGTTATTGTTATAAAAGAAGCTGTATATATATGCCATAATATTTGGAAAGTTAAATACAGTTAAACCTGTCTATAGCGCCTCCCTCTCTATGGCGCCCGATTTTAAATACATAGTACGATGCGATTTACATTAAAAGTGACCTGTCTATAGCAGCCCCTCTCTATAGCACCCTATTTTGGTGAGTACCAAGAGGGGGCGCGCTATAGACAGGTTTAACTGTATATAAATAAAATGGCTTGTGTGTGGGAGTACAAGGAAGATATAAAATAGCCAGGTCAAAACAACCCCTTGGTCACCAGGTGCCTTCACTTCACCTCCCCCTGGGGTAATTTATCTTACTTAAAGCGGCTTGAAAGAAGTTGGAAGTAAGGATCAAAAGACAGTTCGCACCGAGGTGGGATCGATACTAGTCATTTCTAGGGTGGTCCTCAGATCTTCTACCTTTCCTCCCTGATCTACTCCCCACGGGTTTTTGCCTCTGGATCCTGTCTCCTGTGTGTCCTTATCACTTTTCACAAAACCACCACGACTGCTTCACAAATCACCACACATATATATATATATACAGTTAAACCTGTCTATAGCCCCCCCTCGAAATAGCGCCTTCCTCTCTATAGCGCCCGATTTTAAATAGTACGATGCGGTTTACATCAATATTAAGCAACCTGTCTATAGCATCCCCTCTCTATAGCACCCTATTTTGGTGAGTCCCAAAAGGGGGCGCTATAGACAGGTTTAACTGTATATATATAAATAAATAAAAGAGTCCAAAACAATTATTATATAACAAGCAGTTTTATTAGAGACTTTGAGAGAATTTTTATGAAAAAAAGATAAGATAGGCTAGATCATAGGGGTATATATATACAGGGATATAGAACATCCCAGTTAGTCTAGTAAGTGTAGTTATAACCTTGTGTCTGTAGGAATGTAAATTTTGAAACTTAGAGGATGTGCGTTTCACATGGTGTGTGTAGTTGGTTCCCTAAACCTTTAATTATCATAATGCCAAATGATGGGCTAGCTAATTGACATATATCCATAGAGCAAGATTGGAGCCACTTGAAGATAGAGACAGAGGTATATTGAGTTTTCTTTCTAGAGTAGACTGTTAGA
The DNA here is from genome assembly GCA_030710605.1 of Cordylochernes scorpioides. Lineage (NCBI taxonomy): Eukaryota > Metazoa > Arthropoda > Arachnida > Pseudoscorpiones > Chernetidae > Cordylochernes > Cordylochernes scorpioides. The sequence continues at coordinate 34,190,092 of CP092866.1, read as the reverse complement.
TCTCTTATATATAAAATAAGCTATGATGATCAGAAAAGAAAGGAAAAAATCTAAAAAAAACTTGAATGCCATAATTAATAATACTACTAATAAAGTAGATATACAGTAGAAAACACTCCATGAGAGGACACTCATGTTAGAGGACACCTCTCTACAAAGGAGAGTTTTCATTGCCAAAATTACCATGTTTACTAGCAACTTTCCTGTTAAGTGGACATCTCTCTCTAAAGGACACTTTGTCTCTGCAACTAGCTGTCCTTTACAAGGAGGTTCTACTGTATATATATATATAAAAGAGAGGAAAAAGTACTTTAAAAAAATAAAGATAAAATTAAAACTAATCTAAAGTGGGAGGTTGGAAGTGATACTACATCCAATATGTAGATAGGGAAGTAAGGATGAATGAACAAAAGTAACTGCAATTGCTGGTATGAGAGATGTGAACACTCTCATACACTAAAAATATATAAAAAAGAAAATCATAGAAATTTAAAAATCTAAAAAAGTGTAAAGCAAAATTCTAGAGATTTTGAATACATATAAGAAGTAATAAAAAATATGAATAAAAAAAAAATTTGGCAAAAAAAAAAGTAATAATCCCTTTAAAAAAAATCACCTTCAAAAAGAATATAAACAAACAAATATATATATAATAATAATAATTTATCACTTTCAAATTTCTGCACAAAGTTGAAAAGCTAGGCCTCAATGTAGACATGGAAGCCATTTGTTGAAAGAGATTCTGCCTATAAGTAGTGGTGACAGACCCAGATAGAGAAAGAAAAAGACAAATAATAAAAAATAATAATAATAATAAAGAAAAAAGGGAGGGAAGGGGGTGCAAGAAGCTAATAGGAGGGGAAATTAAGGTAGTTATTGCGTGTAATGGCAGTTGGAGATAGAACAAGTTGTGTAGATCTTCACATGCAGGGCTCCACGTAGTTCCCTGGGAAGAGGCCTGTAGTTCCGTTGATGACACCTTCGTACCACCCATCGTCATTCTTCTTGATGACGTAGATGACTGAGTTCTCTGAGAAGGAGAGCTCATCCTCCTTGTCGGCTGTGTAGTCGTAGATGGCAATCACTGCAACACAGGGGGAGATTATGTAAAGTGAGGGCAAGATAGACTGCTGCAGGACAACTGCTAGGCGGTTGGAGGACTGGACAGCCCGACCGTGTGACTAGGCAGCGGTCAGGACTCACAGAGTGGTGCGGCGACACTGGCCTAAACAGATTAGCTGACCCTGGGTCAAGCGATCAATGTTTGCTCCCTGTATCTGGGATCCTGGCTTACAAATCCAAAGTCCAAAGTGTGGAGGTAGGACTAACCTTTCTCCAGGTATTTCTCCGGCACCCAGGCTGGGGCGACACCGGGATGGCGGTAGTAGGTCTGAGAGCCACCGGGTCCAGAGGCCACTGCAGCGGGGGTAGAGATGTAGTGCATCCGCTGGTGAGAATAGACATCTTCCTCTGGGGGAGGGGGCGGGGGGGAGGGGCGGGGACACTGGACAGCCTGACGTTAGGACAACGGACGGACAGAGGGAACGGGGGTCTCAGAGGAAGAAGGATAGAAAGAAGGAAGAAAAGAAAGAACACACACAGTCTCCTCCCCTGCTGAGATAAAAACTTGTGCCAACTTGATGACAGGAAGCCTGACCAGCATCCAACTTTCTGGAGCAATAACAAGGCTTCAGCCAAAAAAGTTATTTTGTTTGGACACAAATATTTTGTCCTCGTCAAGCTAAAATATAACATGCGGCCCATAAAATTTGCATGCAAAAAAACAAAATTTGTTGCATAGGTATTTCAAAATTGGATAGAAATTTTGTGTCAGGAGAAAATTGATCTCAAAAAGGAAAAAAAAAAAAAAAGAAGAAAAGGCTAATTCTGCTATGGAAGCAAAAACTATATCTATCTACTGACCATCCCTAAAATCTGGCCAACTTGGGCTGGTGACAAAGCACCAACTTTGACCAAAGAATTGGCCTAACCACTTTACCTTCTAAACACCTCTTTGACAAATTCTTGTAATCAAAGCCCACCCTTGACTGTTAAAGCCATAGCCTGAATACAGGGTCTCAAGGTGAGTGGTCTGAATTTGCCCAAACAGACTTTTGAATGCCAAAAATGAAAGAAAACCTTTTCCATCAAAATAGATGCAGAAATTACAAATGGCAATACAATAACTCAGTCTGCTATATGACAAGTTATTTAAGTGGGAGAGTTAGCTTTTTGCATTTTAATTGATTTATCTTGAGCTGTTTGCTTACATTTCTCCCAAGAAATTCCTGGAATTTCTAGAAAGCAGTTTGTAAGAGTAAAAATTTCTTTTGACTTCTGAAAGACTTCTCTCCTCTTTTCAAAAAAGATTATTCAATAAAAGAAGTAAGTTGTGAGAAAGAAATGTGTTCCCAAAGGGGGTGGATAGATAAGTCCTAACTTAAAAAAAAAAACATCTGTAATATATTTAACATGATAGCTGGCACATAGCAATCAGCCAGGGGAGGTGACATAGCACACACACATACACTCATTAACAAAACTTAAGGAAGTTGTACCTTTTGGCATGTACTATATATATATATGTTATATAAAAAAAAAGAAAAGAGATTTTCTATTGTATTTAGATCATGTTGAGGATTATGGTAATGGAAATGCAGTCGTGGTTGAAATAATAATCTTGAAAATATAAAGTCTTGATCATAGATTTATTTATTTGAGCTAAGGAATATATATATATGAAAAACATAATTTGATTAAAGTAATGCCTGGCTTAAGGCGAGTAGAATAAGGAAAACAAAAGATTATTTACATAATGTACAAAAGTTTTGAGCCGGCCATTGGGATAAAAAAAATAACGAGATTTTATAGGGGAAGAGTGATCTCTGTCGGTCGATTTAACAAAATATTTGAATCTATGATATATAATTTTAAATAAAATAATAGTTTTATATAACATATATAAATATTTAAAAATGCCTATTTTTTGATCATAAAGTTTTTATTTCCGATATTTCGTGAGGCAACTCGCCAAACTTCCTCTGGGAACAAAATCGCTTTAGAGAAGCTCGTGTATCATTTCGCGAGTATATACAACCGCTATAAAATTTAAATATCTAGAATCTACAATATGCATGCCTCTATGAATATAATTATTAATAATAATATAATATGTAAAACATTAATATATAGAGAATTAAGTAAATATATACATTTAAAATAAACGAATTGAAAATCAGCAATTTGCCATATATATACATATATACGTGAATAGTAGTGGGCTATGTGGTTTTAAATTGTAAGTATAGTTGAGGAATGTCTATTTTTCGGTTGATACTGTTTTTATCTTCTATTGAGCTCCAGCTTTCTAGAAAAAGTCTTGAATGTTTATCCTTGATATTTTGATATACTATTTCTGTTGAGTCGAAATTTGGTATGTGGTCCTGTTTCAGTGCGTGGTCTACTAAAAGGGAAAGAGGGCTATAGTTTTTAAGGGCTGTCCGGTGTTGATTTGTTCTTTCTTCCAGAGTTTTTCCTGTCTCTCCTATGTATGTAGCTGGGCAAGATCGGCACGGGATTCTGTAGATGAGGTTGGATTTTTGACTGTTGTTTGTGTTATGTTTGGTATCGGGATGGCGGAGAAGTGTTTATAGCGGTTGTATATACTCGCGAAATGATACACGAGCTTCTCTAAAGCGATTTTGTTCCCAGAGGAAGTTTGGCGAGTTGCCTCACGAAATATCGGAAATAAAAACTTTATGATCCAAAATAGGCATTTTTAAATATTGTAATATATGGATTGCTCTATTTTCAAGCATATATAAATATATATATATATATTTTTTTTTTTTTAAGAGAGAGGAGAACGTTGAAATTTACATGTATGGGAAATCCGCTGTTATATAAGCTGATAAAGAGTGGTTCATGCTTAAAATAATAAACTTCCATAAGTTTTGTCCATGAGTGTACATACATACACACACACACCTACACTACTGGCATACTCACGGCTGGGGCAAGGGTCCATCAGAACACACAATTTATACAACACTAGGGTGTTTCAAATACCAGGAACCATTTAGTACGAGGGATCATCTAGACAAAGGGACTAGATCACAGGATGAAGTGTGTCTTTTATTAGAGGATTAACCATTTTGAGCACGTCACTCTTCTACATGTAAAGGTATGCTATGAGTGGTGAAGGTCATTCAATGATTAGAGCCAAGATCAAATTATAAGAAATTTTTAGGAGGACATCTTCCAAAAGCATATGTCCTACATAAAAAAAAAAGCACCAAAAAATGTCTTTGAGCAAAATGCATTGGACCCCCAACCAGATTGAATTAGTGGTACCAGTTTCAAACCAAAATAGCCAAGTCTGCAGTACCTTAAATTCTATTTCTCCTCAATCCACAGTATTCTTGGTCTAGCAGAGTTTCCTTTCCAAGACCAGACATTTGTAAATATCATAAGGTTTTCTGCTGAAATTGTCTATGAATACCATTTCTTCCTAACTTCCCACCTTCAGTAATACCTACTGACTACCATGTCCAAATATGCTGGTTCTCCTCATCTCGATAGGCCATATCCCTGCTCATCAATTTTAGGGTTCCATCTGTCAGCACCTTATCTATTCCAGGTGAATTTGTCCCAAGACTGGTGTGTGCATCTCCCCATTTGATTCCTCCTATGTGATCCATCTATAGTCATAGGTTGGTGGTTTGCCTTATTCCAGGTGGGACATTCATTGACCATTTCCATGGTGAAAAACAATGTGATTTCGTTCTGCCTTCCATATCCAAATGCCATTGATCTAAAAGTAGGTTTGTCCATGGCTTTTAGAAGCTTCTCCATTCATTAAGTGAAGTGCCATTCTCTAAGCTTTAGTTATACCATCTAATTTTATAGCCACATGGTGTTATAGCCATTCACCTGAGACATCTTGGTTCCATTATATAAGCTTCACTTCAAGATTTAATTGGAAAAGGACAAGAGAATATGTGGAACTCAGACACCCAGGAGGTAACAACTTGCTCCCATTCAGGCAGGTCAAGAAAGGTTAGAGAAGAGAAAGAGAAAGGTTGCTGCCATCACAATCCACAAGAACCTACCATTTCCCGCCATAGCAAAGTCTCCAGCTTGGTGGATACGGGCTACACACAATGCAGTGTTAGACACCACGGCTAACAACAAGGATTATAGATTAGGCAGAGAAGCTACTACAGTTTTTTTTCTATTTAAATAAGTCTCAGACCTGCTTTAATGAAGGGAGACACTTCTGGAGCTCTAATGGTTCAGGTGGAGGTAGGTATAAACTCCACAACTGACTTATACAAATTGAGATTTGTGACATGGGTTCTAAAGAACTAGCCAAAAAGTAGACTTCTAATTCCACAGGTTGCTATTATAATCAGCCTCAAGTCAATCCATGAAAATGATTATAACTACAAGTATACATATTTTTGACATATAAGTGTATACAAATATATAAATATAACTCAGTTCAATTCAAATCTAACACCATCTCTAACATTTCCCAAGATACCCTAGAGCTTATTATTCAGTATAAAATAATCCCTTGTATCAAAAATAAGATAAAAATATTGGGCTTCCAGGGAAAGGTGTAAATATGTTTACCTTAATGTAGCTCATTATTATCTCTTCCTCTATAAATGGATCACAATCAACATAACTCTAACCATCTAGAGCAGAAGAAATAATTGAAAGCCCTAGAGTGCTCAATGAGAAGGTGGAGGTGAATTGGAATAATTCCAACCAAATGATCCATCTTGAGAACAAGAGGTAAAATCCACCACTACAGTGGCCATAGTCGGTACTGCCTGATGGGGGTCGGTGGAAGGCTGGTTAAACCATTTGGTTTTCGACCACTACGACCCGGGTTCGATTCCCGCATTGGACACTTTTTTTCTGTTTAAAAAAAAGCTCCAATGGCCCCCGATTCTTGAAAAAGTCCAACCCCACCAGCGAGTGCAAGTAACCAAACGGGGCTCTGGCACATTTGTAAGTGCAAAGTCGAACTGCTTTTCACATGTGTAGACATGTGGTGCGCTTACAGTAAAAGCAGTCGCTAACTACCCACCATGATTATCATGGTCTGTACCACGTGTACTAGGGATAAGCAAAAAAAAAAAAAAAGAACTCTGCCTGATTGGGTCATTTTTACTGCTAGATGTCATGGCCGGTGACACTGGCCTGTAGAGTGGAGGCTGTTGAGCCAACAATTCCACCAGCCTTAGATAGTGAAATTGGTTGAAAGTTCTATGAGCGTTGTGCTAACATTATCCAAATAATCTAAAAACAAGGGGGGGATGATACATTTGAACTTTGTTTAAACACTCTTCTGGGGGCATGGCCAAAAATGTACTAGGTACTGCCTTATGTAGCTTCTAAATGAAACATTTACTCATTAGCAAAAGTGCTGTGGGAATTAATTAGATCTAAGTGCTCTATATAATACAATATAATTTTAGTTTTGCTTTGTACATGAAGGGCGGTCCAAAAACTTGAGAAAATAAAATGTTATACAAGAAACTTATGCCCTGGAAGCATTATTTATTTTATTAAAAAGGACCTATATAATATCTAGGCTTTAAAAACTCTTCAAAAATTCAAAGAATTAGAGAAAATTTAATGTAAGATTTTCTAATATAGTAGAACCTCCTTTTAAAGGACACCTAATTGCAGAGCTAAAGTGTCCTTTAGGGAGAGGTGTCCTCTGGAGAGTTGTTAAATAGTAAAAATGGTAATTTTACAAATGAAAAACTGTCTTTTGTAGAGAGGTGGTGTCCTCTAGCGTGAGGTCCTCTCATGGAGGTTCTACTGTATATTTTAATTTTTTTGTAAATATTTGATTAGATTTAAGATAAGGTTTTTTTTTTTGCTTATCCCTAGCACATGTGGTACAGGCCATGGTAATCATGGTGAATAGAAGTAATATCTTTCCTTTCAAAATTTTTGTTTATGTTTAAAGTGCATGTGTACCTAGGGGGACATAGCGCTCTAAGTCGAAATAAAGAAATGTTTTTTTTTTTTGCTTATCCCTAGTACACGTGGTACAGGCCATGATAATCATGGTGGGTAGTTAGCGACTGCTTTTTACTGTAAGCGCACCACATGTCTATACATGTGAAAGCAGTTCGACTTTGCACTTACAAATGTGCCAGAGCCCCGTTTGGTTACTTGCACTCGCTGGTGGGGTTGGACTTTTGCAAGAATCGGGGGGCCATTGGAGCATTTTTTTTTTTTTTAAACAGAAAAAAGTGTCCAATGCGGGTTCGAACCCGGGTCGTAGTGGTCGTAAACCAAACGGTTTAACCAGCCTTCCACCGACCCCCTAAAGAAATGGTGAATAGAAGTAGGAGACTGCTTTTACTGTAAGTGCACCACATGTCTACACACATGAAAAGCAGTTCGACTTTGCACTTACAAATGTGCCAGAGCCCTGTTTGGTTACTTGCACTCGCTGGTGGGGTTATAAGATGATGAAAAGTAACATCTTAGAGCCTCTACAACCACTTGTGATGTAGGAGGTGAGGAGGACTCAGAGAGGTTGTCTGCACTTTCTTCTTTCACTGGATGGAACTGTGTCAAGTAGACTTTGTTCTTAACTTGTGATCAGCTCCAATGCTGTAAGTAATCAAAATTGGAACAAAGTATAGCTTCCCCCTAATAAATAGCCTCATATACAATAATATAGGTTATGGTGATACTCCAGTGGAAGGACTGACGGGTCCGATAGCTAGAGAATAAAATTTTGAGCAAGAAACTTAGCCCTGGAGATTTTATTTTCTTTATAATACAATAATATATACAGTTGAGCCTGTCTATAGCGCCCCCTATAAATAGCGCCTCCCTCTCTATAGCGCCCGATTTTAAATATGTAGTACGATGAGATTTACATTAAAAGTGACCTATCTATAGCACCCCACTCTCTATAGGACCCTATTTTGGTGAGTCCCAAGAGGGGGTGCTATAGACAGGTTTAACTGTAATATGGAAAATAGATAAAATTCACCGAAAAAAAAAAATATTTCAAGTTCAATTAAGCAATTACTTTATTTAAAAAAATTAGATATAATCTCTCTTGTCATCCCTTTAAAATTAAAAGATCAAAATTTGTTGTTGAGATAAATTGGTGGTGACACAAATGGATGAAAATTTTAGTCTCATAATGCAGTAAAAATATATATATATATTATACAAATATTAAGGCATAATATTTTTGAACATCATTTGTTGGTTAGAAGTTTGAAAAAAAAAGTACATAAATCAATTCAAAACTGGCTGAACAATTGGAACAATAAGTGAGGGCCAATATGGAAAAAAAAAAGAGTTTTTTTTTTAAAGAAGGAAAAAACTAAAGATGTGGAAAACAAACACAGAGATGGAAATAGTGGAATGTCAACCAACATTAAACCTGGAGGGTTGGATAGATAAACATGATGGAAAAGAGATAGATGAATAACATGCCAGAAAAGAACAGATAGAGTGGTGCTACCAAACATACAAACCCAGGATATCCGTCAGGTATTTGGAATGTACTACAGGAGCATTGGGAAATGGTTCTGGAGCAAAACAATGGGACACACACACACATCAAATACCATGGATTAAAAAATAGGACGTCATAAATATAACGTTTAGGACATTATACGAACCAATATACAGTAAAACCCCGCTAATACGAACCCTGGATATAGCGAACCTTCCCTTATAACGAACCCACGGCGATTCCCGATTCCATTCCATTGAAAATACCATCGTTATAACGAACTTTGCGATTTTTTAAATAACGAACTACCGCTATAACGAACCTATTTTCGGTCCCAAAATGATAAAATCTATTAAAAATACTAGGCTTATAACGAACTTAAAATTGTGATTTAAAAAATTTTTAAAACAGCAAAATTTTTAACATGTTTTAGCTCGCGGATCGCGATTTCAAAACAAAAAATTAGCGGCATTGTTTATTTTCATTTCATTTTTGCTGTATGTTGTATAAATTTTTACAAATTATACTTTTATTTAATAGAATATATTTGCATTCGACAATTTTGAAATAGAAGAAAAATACAAATGACTTCCAAAATAAAGAAAAGAAACAAAGAATGGCGTTCTAAAAAAAAAAAAAACAATGGCAGCATGCCCTTTTAGAAGCGTTCTATATCAAGTTTAACCTAGGCTAAAAAATAATTCCAAATAATTTTAAAGCCAGAAATGGTTTGAAAACAAGGTTAAAAACAAAAATTTAATATACACTTCAGAAGAATATGTGGAAACTGGAATTGGAAGAAGAAGAAGAAAAAAAAAAAGTTCCCCCAAGTTCCCCGTGTCTCATAGGCCACAAACAAATCGACTTATAAATTCTCAAAAACTACCACTACAGTTCTATTTTTAGAATGGAATTCTTGTTAGGTATATGACTCATTCAGGGTTCGCGGATATTCCCCCCTGGCCGGCTGTTTTACCACCGATTTTGTTTGCAAATTGGCATTTTTTATTCGCAATTTTACCGATCGCGCTATCGTATCAACATGTTCGCGTCCGATTTTTCTGAATTGGATACTTTTGATTCATCCTCAATTGATTCAGAATACACGGAGCTTTATTCCTTTGATGGAAATAACGACATTTTAAGACAATTCTGATTTTCAAATTTCACTTTTCACTTTCAAACAACAAGGTATTAGAGGGATTTTTTCAAATAAATATAGCATTATATTATTTGAGAAAGATGTTCTAAAATACTCTTATACCTTTTAAATATATAATTAATAATGTTTTGCCTAGGGGATTTGGCTTAATTTTCAAATAATACATAGGTTTATATATAAACATGTATGCTAATGATAAGAAGAACCTATTATCAAATGACTTCTTTTGATATTCAGCATTACTGTAAAGAAATAGGTCAATTTAGGGAATTAAAGCAATGTGACCATTATTAAGTGGCTGCCTTTATCTGTTTGTATGGCTGCTTTTCAATTATACGGCTTAAAAATTTAGAAAAGTTTAAAAAAATGGCCAAACCGTGGCTATAGTGAACCAAAAGCTCTGTCCCATTGGGGTTCACTATAGAGGGGTTTTACTGTATTACATTTTCATTATCTGGACTATTAAAAAAAAATTGGAAAATATGAGAACACAAGAACAAATAAAAATCTGATATTTTAAACACAAGGTAATAAGACCAAATCTATTGAAGTCAATAAAATTGATAGGGCACAATTTGGATTGTAGATTATAAACACAAGGTAATAAGACCAAATCTATTGAAGTCAATAAAATTGATAAGGCACAATTTGGATTATAGATTATAAACACAAGGTAATAAGACCAAATCCATTGAAGTCAATAAAATTGATAAGGTACAATTTGGATTATAGATTATAAACACAAGGTAATAAGACCAATTGATTTGGTCTTATTACCTTGTGTTTATAATCTATAATCCAAATTGTGCCTTATCAATCTGATAATTTTGTAAACCAAATGGTTACTTGGATTGAAAGTGGTTGCAATGTTGATTTCAAGATGGTGAAAGTCTAGCATACAATTTAGATTTGTGGACAATATCCTTAGGATAATAATACATATATAATGTCAACATAATATAGTGCCATACAAGCTGATGAAACCATCGAGCATAATACTTTGAGAAAATCTGAGTGAAAATATATACAGTAGAACCACCTTGTAAAGGACACCTAATTGCAGAGCCAAAGTGTCCTTTAGGGAGTGGTGTCCTCTTACCAGAGAGTTGGTAAATAGTAAAAAAGGTAATTTTGCAAATGAAAACTGTCCTTTGTAGAGAGGTAATCGCTAGCGGGGTGTCAGCTGAAGGGAAGTTCTACTGTATATATAATATACAGAAATTATCTAGGAAATAAAGCATCCTTCAGTCAAAATTTAAAGGATTTTATTTTTACTTATGGAACAGCCAGAGCTTCCCTGGCTTTCTTGGAAGCTTCAAAGAGGCTGAATCCTTGCCTCAGATAAAATGCCAGGTATCACTAATTATAATCCAACAAGATAAGGTGACAATAAAAGATCCCTGCTGGGAATGGATGACACTGGAGAGGAAGACCCATATTCATGTATTGCTGATCAATCAATCAGATTGACAACCAACCATTAGGAAGCAGATATTGTGGACTACCTGCCTGCCAGTCCTGTATATGCCAACTCCTCCACAACCACCCCACCATCCAAAGTTCACCACCACACCATCCAAATAAGGTGATTCTAGGAAGTGAAAGTTTTCTAGATAAACCATTTACAAACCAATCCATACACTATATTTATATATATAATAATACATAATTAATATATACTTTTTTCAAAGAAAATTGATCCCTTTAATGGAATATAATATTTTTTATATTGAAAAAAAGAAGGGGTGCTGTGTAGATAGGTGATGAAGAGCTGTTCATAATCTTTCCTCATCAAAGTACTCAATATCAGAGGAACTATGGTAGAGTCTCAAAGCCACAGTAGATGGCATTTTATACAGGAAACCAAAATTTGGAAGAATGAGCACAAGTAGTTTACTGTAGTTTAACCAATGTTCTGGCAACTTAAGATAAGTGGATTGTACCACCAACTGTCATCATCCAAATGGAACCTACCTGGCAGAGTGTCAGTGGGCCGCATGGCCTCCCCAGGCGGGGGAGGGGGAGGAGACGGGGGCTGCCGCAGGGTGTGATGGTGGGTCATGGGGTGGACCATGCCCACCTGGGGACCACCGCCGCCGTGGGAGGCCACCAGAGGCAGGGTGGAGTAGCCGCTGCCCCGCCTGTGGCCCAGTGGGTAGTTGGAAGCATAGTTGGAAGGCACCTGCGGCGGGGCCACTGGGGTACGGTATTCCTTGGAGCCCCGGGAGAGGCTGCGCACAGACTGAGGGGGAGTGGGGGGCTTGGTGGTGGGGGCGGGGCCAGCTACACCCCCGTTGACATGGGAGAGGGACCGCTTGGCTTGTCGGCTGGCTACAGACTTCACCCCGTGGCCAATGTCATCCAGGATGGAGTAATCTATGGGCTTCCTGATGTATTTGATGGGCCGCTCTGGACTGGCTGGGGCCATGATCTTGTGCTGCCGGGTGGTGTTCTTGTTGGTGGTGAGCACTCCGATCTCCCTGCGGGCCACCTTCTCCTTGTGGATGTTCACAGTCTGCCGGCACACATGGCAGTGAGGGAAGTGGAGAGGATATTTTATCCATTAAACAACTTCCAAATCATTAATTAAAGTTACAAACTCTACAGGCCAAAAATAAACAAATATTTTGTTACTCTCGAGGTGTTGAATTAAAGTTGAACTTATTTAATAACCACAATTAGGTACATTTTGAATTAAAGATAAGAAGAATCCCAAGGTAACAAGACCAAATCCAAGTATGTAAATAAAATATGCGATATTTCGGTTCAGCCTAGGTACCATCTTCAGACACATCTTCGTGTCTGAAAGCTAGAGAGATTTGTGAATAAAAAATTTTAAAATTCGTGTCTGAAAGCTAGAGAGATTTGTGAATAAAAAATTTTAAAATTCGGGTCTGAAAGCTAGAGAGATTTGGGAATAAAAAATTTTAAAATTCGTGTCTGAAAGCTAGAGAGATTTGGGAATAAAAAAATTTAAAATTCGGGTCTGAAAGCTAGAGAGATTTGTGAATAAAAAATTTTAAAATTCGGGTCTGAAAGCTAGAGAGATTTGTGAATAAAAAATTTTAAAATTCGGGTCTGAAAGCTAGAGAGATTTGTGAATAAAAAATTTTAAAATTCGGGTCTGAAAGCTAGAGAGATTTGTGAATAAAAAATTTTAAAATTCGGGTCTGAAAGCTAGAGAGATTTGTGAATAAAAAATTTTAAAATTCGGGTCTGAAAGCTAGAGAGATTTGTGAATAAAAAATTTTAAAATTCGGGTCTGAAAGCTAGAGAGATTTGTGAATAAAAAATTTTAAAATTCGGGTCTGAAAGCTAGAGAGATTTGTGAATAAAAAATTTTAAAATTCGGGTCTGAAAGCTAGAGAGATTTGTGAATAAAAAATTTTAAAATTCGTGTCTGAAAGCTAGAGAGATTTGTGAATACAAAATTTTAAAATTCGGGTCTGAAAGTTAGAGAGATTTGTGAAAAAAAAATTTTAAAATTCGGGTCTGAAAGCTAGAGAGATTTGTGAATAAAAAATTTTAAAATTCGGGTCTGAAAGCTAGAGAGATTTGTGAATAAAAAATTTTAAAATTCGGGTCTGAAAGCTAGAGAGATTTGTGAATAAAAAATTTTAAAATTCGGGTCTGAAAGCTAGAGAGATTTGTGAATAAAAAATTTTAAAATTCGGGTCTGAAAGCTAGAGAGATTTGTGAATAAAAAATTTTAAAATTCGGGTCTGAAAGCTAGAGAGATTTGTGAATAAAAAATTTTAAAATTCGGGTCTGAAAGCTAGAGAGATTTGTGAATAAAAAATTTTAAAATTCGGGTCTGAAAGCTAGAGAGATTTGTGAATAAAAAATTTTAAAATTCGGGTCTGAAAGCTAGAGAGATTTGTGAATAAAAAATTTTAAAATTCGGGTCTGAAAGCTAGAGAGATTTGTGAATAAAAAATTTTAAAATTCGGGTCTGAAAGCTAGAGAGATTTGTGAATAAAAAATTTTAAAATTCGGGTCTGAAAGCTAGAGAGATTTGTGAATAAAAAATTTTAAAATTCGGCTCTGAAAGCTAGAGAGATTTGTGAATAAAAAATTTTAAAATTCGGGTCTGAAAGATAGAGAGATTTGTGAATAAAAAATTTTAAAATTCGGGTCTGAAAGCTAGAGAGATTTGTGAATAAAAAATTTTAAAATTCGGGTCTGAAAGCTAGAGAGATTTGTGAATAAAAAATTTTAAAATTCGGGTCTGAAAGCTAGAGAGATTTGTGAATAAAAAATTTTAAAATTCGGGTCTGAAAGCTAGAGAGATTTGTGAATAAAAAATTTTAAAATTCAGGTCTGAAAGCTAGAGAGATTTGGGAATAAAAAATTTTAAAATTCGGGTCTGAAAGCTAGAGAGATTTGTGAATAAAAAATTTTAAAAAGAAACCTATCCCTGGAGGCCTGATATTTTCACCTGTATATTTCTATATTGCCTAGAGAGCTGTGTTCACCTGACTGATATGGCTGATGTGGGACTCCATCTCTGCCAGCTGAGTGGTCTGTAAGTCTAGGAGGTGTAGTACATTGTAGGCCAGGGTGTTGATCTGGTACGCCACGCTGGCCAGGCTCTGGGTGGTGAAGTTCTTGGTCTCCTCCAGGGCAGCTCGCTTGTTGTCAGCCTGCACAGTGAGCGTCTGCTGCCGCCATGCTACATACAGTGGAACTACCTCTGTCAGCTGGGTTGAGACTCTAATGTAATGGACTCTTTTCTTGACAGATGATGTCACCTAAATAGAATGAACATTTTTGACACGTAGAACAGACCATTATGATCATGGTGGGTAGTAGATGGCAACTGCTTTTACTGAAAGTACACCATATGTCAACACATAATGAAAGCAGTTTGACTTTTGCGCTTACATGTTTGCCAGAGCCCCGTTTAGTTACTTGCCCTTACTTTTTTTTTTTTTTTAAATAAACGTTTGGCTTATTTTTGTTCCACTAGATGACGCTCTGCCATCTAAAATACTAATGTGACGTGGTCAGGATTCGCTTTTTGGACCATTGAACAACAACGTTTTCTTCTGCCAGCCACCACCTTCAAGTCTGGAAGTATTTGGCGGATATTCAGTCGAAGATC
>CP092866.1:34115787-34160430 GCA_030710605.1 Cordylochernes scorpioides | reverse complement strand
TCTTATGCAATTTTTAAAAAATCTAATGAAAATATTTTCAAAAATCATATACCCCTATATGTATTTTCATGGCGTATTATATTGGCGTATGGATATTAAATGCATATTGTGTTGCATAGTGTTTCATATTTGTATGAATCATAAAAGCTTTTAATTAAAAAATAATTTAGAGTATTGATTGTAAGCCTTTTGAGAGCTAACATTATCAAGAATGACCTTGAAAACGGCCGGCACCTAAAAGGTTAAAATATATTTTATTGGGGGTTATCTTCTCTTGCCATCAAAAACATTTCAAAAGAAGACGATTCTTTCACAATTCCATATTTTTATGTTATATCACATTAGTCTACTGGTTGTTTTTTACAATTAAAACCAGTTTATTGACATCTAGTCAACAGTAGGTAGAGAGGTTACAGTTTGAAATATTGCCACGTGGAAAATTAGGGAAGACAAAAACTTCAAGAGGAAACAACAATTTATTTCAGCCAAGGACAAACTATGAATTGTAAACAAAATATAAGCCACGAGGGAAATTTACAGAGTCGCCAGATATAAACATAAAAATGACCACTCTGTTAATAAAAAAATAATAAAAATTAATAAATACTATGTTACATCATTTACATGAAAAAGAACAGCCAGGTGTTCTTCCCCACCGCGATAGAGTTCTCTTCCAGGCGATGACGGGGTCCTCGATGGCCTGGCCCAGCCCGACCTGGACGAAGTACTGGTTTTTATCCACAGAGTTTTTACCCGATGTCAACAACGTGGAATTTGACTACTGCTACTCTTTTTGTGTTGTTTTTCTTGCTTCCCTCTTTCTCTTTCTTGTTTTTTTTTTTCTCTTTTTTTTTTCTTTTTCTTCTGTCTATATCGTTGTTTCCTTTGTCTCACTGCTTTGTTCTTATGCATACCTCTGGTGAATCCTGTATAAGGTCAGTGACCCTAAATAAAGGCTTTTTGTTGTTGTTGTTGTGGAATTTGACGTAGTTAATATAAGGCAATAACACGCCCTTTATATATAGGAAATGAAAACATTAAGACATGAATGTTTCTTTTAAACAAAAAACAAACTTCTTCTGCCCTTGATTGTTTGACAGGTTAAATTGAAGCTTTTAAAATATATTTTGATATTAAATCGATGGCTGGCAACTTTTTGAAGTAAATAAGACCAGACAATGCACTAAAAGGATTTTTATTAAAAAAGGAATTCAAATTAATTACAAAAAAAAAGACATAATGGAAGTAAATGAATATTTTAATTAGCAACATGAATCTTTCCAGATATTGGTAAAGAAATAATTTCTTTCAAAGATAATATTAATCCCATCTATTAGGTTACCATGGAGGCATTCAGACCTTTTCTCTATACTTCCCTGATCGAATTGCCTTACTGGGAAAATCCCTAATGGTTCTTTGTAGAGTGTAGTTATTTATATTTGGATGTGGGCGTGTGCGCGGGTGGAAGGATATTTTAATTAACTTAATTTAGCTTAACTAATATATTTCTATCGTGAAGATAAAGGCTGCCTGACCGGCATTCATATTTCTGTGAAAAATAGCCACTTCGGCCAGTTAGTGTTTTTTATTTTCTCAACGTTTCGACAAAAATCTTTTGTCTTCGTCAGGAGAATTAAATAAAAATAAAGCATTTGGCAAGGCGTTAAAAATTGCTCTCAACGTTTTTAACGCCTTGCCAAATGCTTTATTTTTATTTAATTCTCCTGACGAAGACAAAAGATTTTTGTCGAAACGTTGAGAAAAAAAAAACTAACTGGCCGAAGTGTCTATTTTTAACAGAAATATTATATTTCTAGTTATCCCCAAACTACTCGATAATAAGGATCATGAAAATAAAATAGTGAGTAGTTATCGATTACCTTTTAATGTAAGTGCACAACATGTCTACACTAGGAAAGCATATACACTCATATGGGGTCGGTGGAAGGATGATCTAAACCGTTAGTTTTCGACCGCAACGACCCGTTATCGAATCCCGCATTGGGAACTTTTTTCTTAATTAAATAAAATGCTCCAATGACGCCCGATTCTTGCAAAATATCAACCCCACCAGCGAGTACAAATAACCAAACGGGGCTCTGGCACATTTGTAAGTACAAAATCGAACTGCTTTTCACATGTGTAGACATGTGGTGAACTTACAGCAGAAGATGTCGCCTACTTCTACCCACCATAAATATCATGGAATGTACCACGTGTACTAGGGATAATAATATATACACTCATGGAAAATGCTTGGGAAGCTGTACAATATAGCATGTATATCGGGATTCAGACAATAAATATGGAAGATATTACAGTGACCGTTATTGAAGACAGACGAGATAACCAAGTGTTAACAAAATTGCTTCTGTCTCAATGAAAAAAAATAGACGACTGGCGATATCAAAGACTTTACACTTATTTAAGTTTTGTTCATGATTGTACATGCATAGATGTATAGAAAGCAGTTCGAAATTTACACTTACAAGGTTCCAGATTTCCATTTGGTTACTTGCACTCACTGGTGGAGTTGGACTTGTGCTAGAATTGGCGCCATTGAAGAAGAAAAAAAGTGATCAATACGGGATTCGATCTAGGGTCGTTATAGTCTAAAATTGACTGTAGGATTCATTCCTTCTCCAGGACACTTTCATACATGTGAGGTTTTACAAGTGTTAGATGTAATTGTGTGTTGATTTGCTTTAGATTGTGTAGATATTTTACCTGTATAATGATGTTTCATCTTATGCAAATATTATGCAGTATTAGAGCTCTAAAGAAGCGGTCTGGTATATTAAATTGGCGAAACCACTGGGAGAGTTCACCACTGATGAGCCAAGCCCTCCCAATATTTTTTTTTCATCGCAGTGAGGACAGTAGAAGTTTGATTTATTTGTAAAAAGAAACATTCACGTTTTGGGGTTTTCATTTGTATTATGCATTATGCAGATATTCATAGATATATAGCTACATCAACCAATGATTTATTTTATTCCCGACGTTTCAGTGACTCGCTGTCATTCTCTTCAGGGGAATGATTGAAACATCGGGATTTAAATAAAAATTGGTTGATGCATCTATATTTTTAAGACAAACTTCCAATCAACAAATTATATTCAAAATTATTATTCTCATATTTAATTTTGAGATGTTTACAGCACGTATCAATATGTAATATTGTTGCAAATGTGCCGACGTATGGGTGAACTGGCAGTCGTGTACGTGAGGCAAGTGTTGATATTCTTCCCACACGCGGACAACAAGAAGCAGAGGCAGGGCTAGATGTTAGTACCGAGAGTGATCGGGGACAGCCCACGGGACAGAGGTAGAGGACATGACACAAACTTGGATGCTTATCACCGAGACATGGAGAGAGAGACTGAGAGAGATAGAAGCCGTCTGCCGCAGGTCACACTCTAGAACCATCTGCTGCTGACCCCTTGCTAAAACCTGTCCTGTTTACAGGGGTCGTCTATATAAATCCCTGGAGGGAGGGGGGCCCATCTGTTTGGGCGTTAGCATTTTCCTCCTCTGCCCCCAGCTGCCACCAGCTGACCGCTCTTTGGATCTTTATTTTGACGTTACCATTTTTAGTTTAAATACAAATAAGGGTTTTAAATACAAATAGTTTATTTACAAAATATGTGGTGGTAGTAAATAGAAACAGTGTAAATTTCAATAGAAGGGCAGGATCTTATAAGGTATCGGCTCTAACTAATTGGAAGATATGTGACATATACTAAAAGTGTCATTATTATACAGTTTAAAATATACGATATATATATACATTATAACAGTTAAAATTATAAAAAAAAATTGAAAACTCTCTTAAGATAGAGGTCTTTGACAAAAGAGTTGTTGTTGTTGTCATGCCCTGCCCTTCATTAGAAAATAGGTACCACGTTAGTCACCTTGGACAAGAATTTGTCAAATATTCCAAGGTTCCAGGAAGGACAGGTGTGGTCGGACTTCTCCCCCACAATAAGAGTTGCTTTTATTATTAAAAAAGAAAAAAATTTCGAGCAAAGGCTTTCTTCAACGAGTTTTAGAGTAGGGTAAATTCATAGTTGAGCGTCTTAGACTTTATTTAACTTGCTTCCATGTCTGTCTGTCCACAAATCTTCTAATCAATTTGTTTTAAACTTTCAGACCACGTAGAAGACTGATATTTTATACCCTCGCTCAATCTTGATGACAATGCAAGTTGACAGGTCCTAAATTATGCAACTTTATCCGTTGTTTGATAAATTTTCAAATTAGCTAAACTTATTTTATTTCACTCTCACGTCATTGAATTCAATTTTAAATTCAAAATTCATTATTAAGGCCTCTACATACGGGGAAAAGAGAGAACTATTTTCTCCTTTTTAGTTCATTGGTATATACATTTTTAGATTTTATTGGGAACAGTTTCAAATTCGAAAAGTACATTTTTTATTTCAAAAACATTTATCAAAACAACTCTAACTTATTTGCATAAAGTTTCGTAAAGAGGGAATAGTGTTAATGGTATTAAAATAGTACAAATGTGATATTGTACTGGGATAAGGTGCATAAATTATGAAAAAGGTATCTCCTTATCGTGCAACTGAAAGTTGCTGATGACTTGCGCCATCTATCGGAATAAATATCAACTATTCTCGTTGATTTTTAATTATTCCAGAATTGGCTAAATGCCTATTCTTGATTAATCAAGAAAATATATATATATACATATATCACAGATTATAAAATTTGATTTTCCGTTAATATGCTTTTAAAAGTCAACGTGCAAAGTAAAGCAATAATTACAATAAAGATATAAATTTGTTTTTCTCATGGCATTTTACAAGTAAGTTTTTAACTAGAATCTGATTGAAACAATCATCCCATCATAGAATACAGGATGTTAGCAGACAAGCCTACAAGTAGAGAGATTTCATAGACAAGGATTAGCTGCTCTGGTCATGGGCGCCCCATTGGTGGCCACTCGATCAGAGGAAACATCGCAGGAAGTATGGAAATGGCAAATACACATAATGGTATCAAAAGAACAATTCAAAATGTTCTATTGTATTATTTACAATGTTGAGTCGATAATAGTAAAAGATTATAAAACAACACTTGAAGTTTCACCGCATGAGTTTCTTTTCACTGAAATATCAAAATTTATTTCAAGGTGAAATATTGACTATTTCTAACCTTTATGGATGAGGTATGAAAGGGTGAATTATGAAGAGTAATGATGAACAGAAAAATAAAAGTGTCCAGAGAGTTCCCATCCCTGACAGGAAAGTAGTGAGTCGTGGAGGCCGTAAGAAATCTCCCAGGTGTATTCAACCTTCGCCATGTCTCCAGATTAGCAAAAAGGTAAATTTTGTGATTCTACTTCGATATGGATAATGTTTTCTGTTTGTGCAGTGCTCATGACGAGTACCGTCTGTGGCCTGGAACCTGTATACGTCTTCGGCTGCGGACAATGTAGGGACTGGAGGGAGATTGATAAGTCGGAACAAAGATCTACAGTTGGAGGTGGGTTCCAACTGCAAGTTGTACCACATTGTCACAGACTCTAGACGTATAGTTATGATGGCCGTTGTTGTGTTTGCTACTTCCTCTCCTCCAACAATGTATAGCAGTCTTCTCCATAGTATATATATTGTTCTGAAAATAGAGCAATCCATACTTGAATCATTAGATATAAAAAAGACATATATTGGATTGATTAAAAGATTTATTTGCCAATATTTCGGCTGGCTGAACGCCAACCTTTATCGAGGCATCACATTTTTCTATATATATATGAAAAATATAATATTAAAAAAAAATAAATAAAAAGTTCAGGTGTTGATATCAAAAATGAAAAAGGCATATCCTGACCAGGAGCACATGTACTTTTTAAATGGTAGAGCGCCATCTAGTAGAACTAAAATCAACTAAACATTAATTTAGCCTGTTCCCTGATATTTGGCCAACCCAATTTCTTGATAAATCAAGAAAAGCCATCCACGAACGCGTTTCGCGCTGTTGGCGCTCATCAGCGTGGAGTAGGCTGTACCACTGCGACCAAAAAGATTTTTGGTTCCAAAGGCTTCTTGAGAAACCAAGAAATGGGTATTTAAGGCCAAACCTGCTTAAATGCGCTTAACACATGGAAAAAAAAAAAAAAAAGGTCAGGTGTTGATATCAAAAAAGGCATATCCTGACGAGCGCCAACAGCGCGAAACGCGTTCGTGGGTGGCTTTTCTTGATTTATCAAGAAATGGGTTGGCCAAATATCAGGGAACAGGTTAAATCAATGTTCAGTTAATTTTTGTTCCACTAGATGGCGCTTTGCCATCTAAAAAGCACATGTGCTCCTGGTCAGGATATGCCTTTTTTATTTTATATATATTGTAGGCGCCATCCCGACCAGAGAGCCACAGATAAACAGATTATAAACGCACAGAATATAGAATCCGAGCTCCCCAGTAGAAGGAATACCCGGAAGACGACGGTACTCTCTGTTATATTTGTTGTTCACTATTATGATTTTGTTCTAATAAACACTACTAAATTATTTTATTGGATCCTCTCTTTCTTTTTCCAGTAAGAAACGCCTACGGAAGCCAACAGAAATTCAGAAGTGGGATAGTCCTGAAGAAAATTGAAGATTCACTGGAATAATTTGGAAACGAGAAGGACGTGGCGCGGTGACCGATCAACGTAAGAGGAGTTGCATGGTATGTACGAAATTTAATTACCTATTCCTAAAAGTATTATTACAAGTCACCTCGGTAAAATATTATTGCAAAATCATCTCGATAAGAAAGTATTTTAAAGTAAGCATTTTAAAGTAAAGTGAAGTATTTTAAAGTAAGCATTTTAAAGTAAAGCGAAGTATTTTAAAGTGAAGTATTTTAAAGAAAGTATTTTAAAGTAAAGTGAAGTATTTTAAAGTAAGCATTTTAAAGTAAAGTGAAGTATTTTAAAGTGAAGTATTTTAAAGAAAGTATTTTAAAGAAAGCATTTTAAAGTAAAGTGAAGTATTTTAAAGAAAGTATTTTAAAGTAAAGTGAAGTATTTTAAAGAAAGTATTTTAAAGTAAAGTACAGTATTCTAAAGAAAGTATTTTAAAGTAAAGTAAAGTATTCTAAAGAAAGTATTTTTAAAGTAAATTGAAGAAACAAATAAAAAGTATTATCGCAAAGTATCGCGGTAAAAAGAAAAAAAAAAGTATTGTCTCAAAATTACCAAAGAAAAGTTGATTTCGTTGAAAGAAATAATTGAAACAGTACGTATCTGGTTTAGTCAGTTTATTTGTTTATTTAAAAAAAAAAAAAAACTTTGCCTTGTTTACTTTTCCTTTTGAAAAACATGACTTACTTAGCGAAAGTAAGGAAATGCGATTTGAGCAAGTTGGCGTATGAACTCGGCGAGGTAGTACCGCCAGAGAGCAGGATCGTCGACTTAAAACGCCTTATCCTGAATAGTCAATCTTACGAAGAAGAATTCGCAAAGCAACTGTTGGAGACTCTGATCGAGGAACGGGAACAAACAGAACGAGCAGAACGGGAGCGAATGGAACAAACAGCACAAACAGAGCAAGCAGAACGTATAGAACGGGAACGAATCGAGGATCGGAAACGAATCGAGGATCGGGAACGAATCGAACGAAAAGAACAAATGGTAATGGAATTCGAGCTTGAGAAGCTGCGCATCCAGACTACACGCGGAAACAACGATACGTCTCGAAGTACCAGCAATGACGCACATTACGAGATACGTAAACTGATTGCCCAAGTACGAGTCGAAGGACAATGATTTGAGTTTTTACCTAATTCTTTTCGAAAGACAGGCAAAGCGACTAGGATTGGATGAAGACCAATGGGCGTTCAGCCTCCTAGGATTGCTACCTTACGAAATGACTCAATTAATCGCTCGGGAAACAGAAGAACAAAGCGGCGATTATAGGTTCGTGAAAAGGTTGCTCCTAAAACGGTACAAGTTGAGCCCCGAACAATTCAGACAAAAATTCGAGAAGCACGAGAGATCTCAAAAGGGTTCCTGGAGAGACTTCGCTTTCGAATTGCGAGGATATTTCAACGAATGGATCGAAGGAATGAACGTGGAAAATTTCGACGCCCTAAAGGATTTGTCCGTCACTAACCAGCTAAAGAAAAAAGTTCCAAATGTGCTGCGTAATCATCTCATTGACGATTGGACCAAGTTAAACAACCCAGATGAGTTGGCGGATAAACTGGACGAGTACGAAAATGTTCGCACCGAGATGGGACCTCCGCATTGGAATTCGAAACACACCACACCACCGTCGTTTCAGCAGAAATCTGCGAGATTTCCCAACCGAAGCGAAGTTAAAGAGACTGAACAAGGAACGAATGTTTCGAGTAGAGAGGCTGCAAGGAACGAAATCAGTGAAAAGTATCCTAACACCTCGAGGAGAATGGTCAACCGTGCAATCAGAAACGACAAGGGAGAACCGAAGTGCTTCAACTGCAATCAGTTTGGACACATTGCCAGAGACTGCCCAGCACCCAGGACTACGTTGACATGCCGAGGATGCGGTCAAACGGGACACAAGGAAAGGAATTGCACAAGACCCAAAGAAGGACTAAAAGTAGCCAACCTGGAAGTCGAAGGACTGGAGACTGTCCCGCCAGATGTATATTTGAAGGATGTCAAGATCTACAACAAGGAAACCGTGAAGGCAATGATAGACACCGGGAGCAGCAGTTGTCTAATGAGAGAATCGGTCGCAAGGAGGATCAGCGTCGACATCGAACCAGACTCGACTAGTCTGTACGGCATCGGGTAACCAGACTGCACCAGCTGCCAGGACCGTTGGGAAGACGACAGTCGACCTGGAGATTGATGGCATCGTCGGAAGGGAAATCACTGTATTCATTGTCAACGATGATGCCCAACCCTATGACCTATTAATTGGAAGAACATGGACAGATCTGCCCTACGTATCCTTCGCCAGAATTGGTAAAAACTTGCATATTGGCTATTCATCCGAATTTCCGTTTGCTAATCTGCAAGAAGAAATCAAGTCGCGTCGCATCGAACTGAGAGCAACCGAAACTGTTCAGTTGGAGAGCGACTCCATTAACTTACAAGTGCAATCACAGACGAGGTAAAGGACGATATGTATTGTTCACAGGAGTAGATGACGCCTGTGTCGATTCCCTATTGGAAGTGGTCGACGGAAAGACGACCGTACCCATCATCTCAGCTGGCAAGGCAAGTTGAGAGTAAGGAAGAACCAATGTGTAGGGCGAGTTGAACTACTGAACCTTGATGATATTGTTGTTAACCTGGACGTCGCAGAGGATTCGTTTCAGACTAAAAATGAAGAGAAGAGGGAAGGACAAGACCAAATGAAACGTAAGCGCCCCATACTGCCTGAGGACATCAACGTCAATCATTCTCTGACTTCGAAAGAGAGACAAGAAATCCTAGATGTAGTAAACGAGTATAGAGACTGTTTCGCTCTTGGCATGGAGGAATTAGGGTGCACCGATGTCACCAAGATGGACATTAAGGAGGTTGATGAAAGCAAGCCAGTCTGTCTGAGACCGTATAAGACGACTGCAAGTGAACGCGAAGCAATCAGGGAGATTGTCAGAGAGTGGAAGGACAATGGAATAGTCACGGAAACTAGATCACCCTACGCTAGTCCCGTCCTACTTGTGAGAAAGAAAACTGGAGATCATCGTCTGGTGGTAGATTATAGGAGACTCAACATTCAAACAGTTAAGGACAAGTTCCCATTACCAAGGATAGACGACCTTCTGGAAGGCCTAAGGAATGCGAAATTCTTCACCACTCTGGATCTGGCGCATGGATATCTGCAGATACCACTGACCGATAAGGCAAAATTAAAGACAGCATTCATCACCCCAGATGATACAGGTCAATTCGAAAGGATGATTTTTGGACTCGCCAACGCACCAGCTGAATTCCAAAGACTGATGCACACTGTCCTAGGTCCGCTGCTGAACAAGAAGACATTCTGCTATCTCGACGACGTGATTATCCCGGCAAAGGATTGGCGGGAGATGATCGAAAGGTTGAGGGAAGTCCTCGAAAGAATAAGATCAGCGAAGTTGACACTGAAACCCTCCAAATGTGAGTTCGGAAGGAGGGAAGTTGAGTTCTTAGGGTATGTCATCAGTACAGGCGGACTTAAGCCAGGCCCAAGAAGATCAAGGCGATAGAAGAATTTCCAGAACCCAAGAATGTCCACGACATACGACGCTTTCTGGACTGACGAACTTCTTCAGACGATTTGTAAAGGACTTCGCGAGGAAAGCAGAACCGCTAAGCAGACTTACGAAGAAAGGTTCACAATTTGAATGGAAGGAAGAACAGCGAAGGTCATTTGGAGGACTACGAAAGGATCTGGTCGAATATCCGGTACTAGCTCATTACAACCCTGAACTCAAGACAGAAGTACATTGCGATGCGAGTGCTGAGGGATTAGCAGGAATGGTGCTACAGATGGACGAAGACGGCAAATGGCGCTTGGTCTACTGTGTGAGCAAGAAGACAACAGAGGCCGAGAAGATGTACCACTCGAGCAAATTGGAACTGATGGCGATAGTGTGGACCTTGGATCGACTACGTCAGTTCCTCGTAGGAATCAAGTTTACAGTGGTTACAGATTGCCAAGCACTGGTCTACATGAACGCGAAGAAGACTACAAATCCTCAGATAGCGCGATGGTACAATCTGATTCAGGAATACGATTTCGAAATTCGACATAAACCAGGGGAGAAGATGGCCCACGTAGACGGAATGAGTAGAGCTCCAGTCGACGACCCTAGAGACACGATGGAGGAAATCGTGGAGAAAAACCTTGAAGTGTGCCTCACAATCACATTGGAAGAACAAATCTTGATGATTCAGCATTCCGACCCTGAATTGAGAGACCTGATCCAGATCTTTCGAAAGGACCCGGGTGATAGGACAGTAGGAGAACAAAATAGAATTAACGACTACAGCTACAGAAGAAAGTCCGGACGAGGAGCCAGAAGTAGAAGATACCCCCCGACACAACCCACGACGTTCCTGCAACGCAAGGTTCAATCGAGGACGATTGAAATCCAGGAATGGCCGAATGTAGGCGCCATCCCGACCAGAGAGCCACAGATAAACAGATTATAAACGCACAGAATATAGAATCCGAGCTCCCCAGTAGAAGGAATACCCGGAAGACGACGGTACTCTCTGTTATATTTGTTGTTCACTATTATGATTTTGTTCTAATAAACACTACTAAATTATTTTATTGGATCCTCTCTTTCTTTTTCCCAGTAAGAAACGCCTACGGAAGCCAACAATATATATATAGAAAACATAAGGTATATTGCTGCTGTTTTATACTTGAAGCCTTCAGTAAGTGCGCTACTTACCTTCATACTATGTGATCTCTACATCATGGCACCGCTAGTAGGTTACATCTCAAGTAGAGGCTACAGTAGTTTCCACCTTCACCTTGCCAACTCCTGGTCCCATTGGTCATCAGCTTGGCGGGAAGCCAGAACTACACTTTAAGCACAAGAGAAGTTACAGAGCTGGAAAAATAACTTTCCTATGTTAATACACGTTAGTCTTTTGTCATCACAGAGCGGGGAAGGAAGACCTGTGGGGCTCGCCCTCTACGGTCACTCTGGAGGGGAGTGAGTGGAGAGGCGTCTCTGCGTGTTTGTCGCTCGCGAAAGCGAGGCGCACGTGTCTTGAAACTCTTGGGTCTTCGCTCTGTGTGTGCGTCATTGGGAGCGTCCTTGCCGTGCGCACCATGAAAAACCAAGGGGTGCACACAGGAGTACCACCCCCCCGCCTCCGCGTTGGTTTCCCCGCGTCAACCTCGGCACCTCAGAGGTCCTTGATTCGACGGCAGATTCAGGAGGACTGGGTAAGGGTGCGAGGGCTAAAGGGGGGGGGAGTCCTATTGGAGCGTAGGACGGGTCGATCTAAGTCCGAACGAGAGGGCTCGGTCAGCAACCTTGCCAATGAACTCTCGGAGACGCCTGTGGGTGAATGGTCAACCCCATTGTAGCCGGACCATACTGGCGGGCGCGAGGGGCCTACCAAAGGCCGCTCGATGCATGGAGAATGCATCATTCCTTCGGGCTGTGTGACGCTAGAGGGGACGCAAGGGCATTGCTGCCTATATCGTCCC
The DNA here is from genome assembly GCA_030710605.1 of Cordylochernes scorpioides. Taxonomy (NCBI): domain Eukaryota; kingdom Metazoa; phylum Arthropoda; class Arachnida; order Pseudoscorpiones; family Chernetidae; genus Cordylochernes; species Cordylochernes scorpioides. The sequence continues at coordinate 34,148,261 of CP092866.1, read as the reverse complement.
TGGCTTGGTGAGCCGAATTTCTATTCTGTCATCACAGAATATTCTTAAAATTATTTTTACAATTATTTTTAGGTATATATATGTAGTAATGTAATTGTTGTTGCTGTAGGATGACTGTAGTGTGGCATGTTGGTTGCAGTCGTGGTGGCCACAATGATTAGAGTGGGTTCAGAGGTGATTGGGATTACACAAAAGGACGAGGCATGTTGGATGTCACCACAGAGATGGCGAGAGAGTAAGTGTAGCCTACACCGGTCGAGGGAGATCTGTCTAGAGAGGTCTGTCAATCCTCGTGTCTCCAAGCTAACTGATCTGTTTGAGTAAGAAAGGGGCACACCTGGGAACCCGACTTGTTTTTCGGACCTTTTTCCTCTACTGAGGCCGACTGTCACTAACTCGAAATTTTATTTCTGTCACTTTGGCAATTACATTATAACTATACAACACATGGGGACATAGATATATTGGAATATATTACAACATATATATCTATATATATATAAATGAATGTATGTGTGTGTGTGTGACAATTGACAATTAAAAAATATTTATTGTCATCTTAGACAATATTACACCAATCAATCAAAGAGAGAGCGAAAGAGAAGAAAAAGAAAAAAATTACAAAAAGAATGAATGAAAGATTTACATATATATTACATATATTTTACAAGGGGGATGAAGATAGGAAACCTCGACGCTGGAGGGTCCTGGACCAGGCGATGAGCGGGTCCCTCCACCGCTTCTCCGAGCCCAACCTGGACAAAGTAACGATAAATTCGCAACTTTGCCGACGCCAGGATTGAAAGGGCGTCGTCCTCAAGGCCAGACCCGCCGAAGATCCAAGCCTGCAGGTCAGGGGGCCGCCCTATGATGTTGAAGGCCTCTCTGATGAGAGGCCTGATGGAGCGGCAGCACCAGTAACGGTGGCCGAGGGAGCGGTCGATGGACCCGCAGGCAGGACAGGAGGGGCCGACCGAGGCAGGATGGGCCGGATGGGGCAGGGCGTGGAGGGCCAACTTGAGGGCCGCGTCAGCCTCGTGGCCCGAGTGGGCGCAGCGCCGCAGCGAGGCCCAGTCGATCCTGGATGGTGGTGGACCGATGGTGGGCGACCATCTCGAGGTAAACCTTGAGATGGGCGTGGCGTAGCCGTCCCTCGCAGCACCACGGCCGCAGCTAAAGAGCTAGATGAGGGTGCAGACTCCGCCCCGAAGCCCACGGCGTTCTCGGAGGTCAGCCTCCGACAGAAGGCGCCCAGGGCCGCGGCGTCAGCCAGGGCCGAGCAGGTAGGTCGGGCGGTGAGGTGGCCCTCCGCGAGAAGGTCCCGGGATCGGGCTCCGCGCCAGCGGGCAGGGGCCAGGAGGTCGGGAGGGCGAAGGAACCGGCAGCCACCGATGATTGGGATGTCCAGCAGCAGGGATGCGGGGACCGCCCAGTGATTGAGGCTCAGGATCTTGGAGGCCTCCTCCCACAGCTTCAGCAACCGGAGACGGCGGGGCTGGAGACGCGTGCCGTCTGGTGGAGGGCGGATCCAGGCCTCGCTGCCGCTGGCGACCAGCCAGTCGAAGCCGTTCCTGCCTCCGCGGAGCGCGACCTGCACACCCTTGAGGCAGGCGAGCTGGAGTTGGGTTGCCAGGTCGAGGAGGCCGAGGCCTCCGATGGCTACGGGCCTCGCCATGACGGCGGCGGGAAGCCACGCCGTGTGCTCGGGCCCCCAGACGAACCTCGCTAGTCTGGCCTGCAGCTTGGCGATGGTCGGGGGTGATGGCAGGTACCCGTGCAGGTGATGCTGGATGTTGGAGCCCACCAGCGAGTTCGCCGCTCTAGCTCGTCCGACGAGGGATAGGCCGCGGGTGAAGGGCGTCCATCTGCGGCAGGCGGACTCCAGGAGGGCGAGAAGATGCTGCTCCTGATGGGCTACGGAGCTTCTGGGGGCGATGTCGAGCCCGAGGACCCTGATGGAGGTGGTCGACCAGGAGGCGCCGAGAGGGGAGTCGCCGCGGTTGCGCCAGGCTCCGCACCAAAGGCCCGCGCTCTTCCCGAGGTTGACGGCGATACCGGAGGCCCGCTTGAAGTCTTCGAGGACGGTCGCCACCCGCTCGAATTCTTCGTCGCGATGGAAAAGGAGGACGATGTCGTCGGCGTAGGCGATGACGTTGCCCACGCCGAGGGTCAACTCCAGGCGACGAAGCAGCGGCCCCGTAGCGATGCTAAAGAGGGCGGCACTCACGGCGCAGCCCTGTCTTAGGCCGTTGAGGAGGGGGAAGGCGGTGGTGTGAAAGCCTCCAGCCCGGATCGTTGCGTCCGCTCCGGCGTACAAGATGTTAATCCAGCCCATGAAGGCCGGCGGGAGGTGGAGGGACGTCATCAGGGACTCCAGGAAGCCGCGGTCCAGGGAATCGAAGGCGGACTCCAAGTCGACGCCCATGACGGCCAGCGGCGAGCCCATGGCGGTTGCCTCCTCAACAGCATCCGTCACCTTGGCGATGTTCCAGGACGGGGACCTCCCGGGGACGGCGTAAGTCTGGCATTCCGGCACAAGGGTCCGCAGGTGGGGCTTGAGGCGCCGGTGAAGGATGGCGGCCAGGACCCTGTAGTCGGCCGAGGGCAGCGCGACGGGCCTGTAGCCGTCAAGGCCGCGACCTCCGCGGGCCTTGGGCACGAGGCAGATGGAGCTGCGCCGCGTCGACGGAGGTAGGGCACCGCGGAGCCGTGAAGCCGCGAACACCCGGGCCAGAGCTTCCGCGAAGAAGTCCTCGCTGAAGGCGAGGAGGAGTTCGCACGGCAAGCCGTCCCAGCCGGGGGCCTTTCCGCGAGGGAGGTGCTCGATGGCGTTGGCGATCTCGCTGGGGCTGATGTCCGGCCGGTGGAGCGGGTCCTCCTCACTCAGCTCGCAGGTGGTGGTGGACGCGCTGCTGGCGATGAAGGCAGCTCCCGCAGCTGGATCGGTGGTGGGACGGGCGAAGCGGGGGCCGGAAGGTCGCGAACGCCCTCCGCCGAAGCTCGGGGGCCCTCGATGACGTTATCTTCGTCGTCCCTGATGACGCTGACCGGGCGTCGGAGGCGGATGGCGCGTGCCAGGTCCGGCAGCGATGGGTAGTCGGCCCGGATGGAGGAGGCCTCGAGCTGCGCCGCGATGTAACGTCTCTCCCTGTAGACGTAGCTGTCGCTGGCAGCGTGGCGTGGGGTCGTGCAGGGATCTGGCCTCCGCCAGCAGCCCCGCCTTGATGGAGGTCCACCTATCCCAGAAGGTCCCGTCGTCGTCATCGTGCGCTGCGTTTTCCTCCAACTCCCGGATGTAGCCAGCCAGATGTTCGAGAGCAAGGCCCGAGCGGAGCATCGCGGCCAAGCGAGGCTGGGTGGGGGAGGAGACGGCGGTGGTGGGCGGACCCACCTGGAGCAGCACGAGGCGGTGGTCCGAGAGGTGGTAGTGGCTGGTCGCGTAGATGGACACGCGATCCAGGACTCCAGCAGGGACGAGTATCCGGTCCAGGCGGTTCGATTCGACTTGGTCGCCGTGCATGGCGACTCTGGTGGGCAGGTGGGCGGCGTCGAACTGGGTGGCCACGTCGACCAGCGCGGCCAGGTCCAGAAGAGCGGCGAGGGCATCTGACGATGATGATGATGAGGGCCCCGATCCCTGATATTAAAATCGCCGATGATCCAGCCGGCCCCCTCCTCCTCCTGTGCCGCTGTCGCCGCCAGGAGCTCCAGTTGCCGGTTTCGCTCCCGGGGTTCATGTGCCAGATGAACGGCGATGGCCGTCATCTCCTCGCCGTGGACATCTATTGTTGCCAAGGCGATGTGGCCCGGCCACAGGATACGCTGTCGTAGCACGGCGACGCCTGGCCCGAAGACGCAGGCGAGTCCGGATCCCGAGATGGCTACGGGATGGGCCAATATAACAGCGCTGTAGCCGAGGCAGAGGTCTTGGCCGCTGCCCAGATGAAATGCGTTTGTCTCCTGGACAAACGCGATGTCCACGTGATGTTGTTTGAGGAGATGACAAAGGGCAAGGCTCCTCCCCCGAGTGGCGAGCCCTCGCGCGTTGATGGTGGCGACGCGGTGGTTCATTGGCGCTGTAGATCTCGCCGGACCTTCCTGGTCTTCTGGAGGGTCTTGTGGATGGTGGAGTTGGAGTCTGGGCACGAGGCCTTGAAGGTTTCGTGCAACTTGTCGAGGGTGGCGACCTGTTCTTCTGTCAGCGTGGAGGCTAGCCTCTTCATGGTGGTCTCAGAGGTGAGGAGCTGCTGTGCGTCCTTGCAGTTAAGGCCGGGCAGCTTGTGCCAGTCGATGGAAAGGGTGGGGGTCTCCTCGATGTGCTTCAGCAGCTGTTTGAGTGCGGATTCTCCCCGGGCAGGCGTGGATGGAGGTGAGGTCAGCCCCTCCACCGACATCTCGTGGTCGAGCGGAGAGATGCGAGGCTCGGGGGGGCCGCGGGGCAGCCAGGGAAGCAGGGTGGGCAGCAGGGGCGGGGTGGGTGACATCCATCTGTTCGGCAGGCTGGTGTGCCGAGGGGATCGCCTGAGCCTCGGTTGAAGTCTTCGCCGGTTGGACAGGGGACGCCGGTGTTGCGGGCGCCGGTGCCGGCTTCCTTGGCTGCTGAGGAGGAGGAGGAGGGGGAGGCCTTGCGTCGGTGGGAGACGCTGCTTGCCTGGGGTTGCCGTTCCCTTGCCTGGCGAGCGCTGGGCAGTTGGCTCTGCGGTGGCCCTGTTTACCGCATTTGGAACACTTGATTCCAAAGGAGAGGAAGGCCGACAGGGTGTCTCCCTTGGAGTGGATGGTTAGTCGGGTGAGCAGCGTCTCTAGCCTTACGCCATCGCGGAGCAGGATGAACGCCTCCCGGTGGCCGTCGGTGAAGGTGAACTCCCCCATTTTGACCAGGATGGGGGCGATGGAGGTGACCTTCCCGAATTGGCCCAGGGTGTTCACGATGGTGCTGTCCTCCACAAAGCCGGGCAGGTTGGCCACGACTATTCGCTCCGCCCTCTTGCGGAAGGGGAAGACCCTGAGGGACGTACCCTCGATTTCCAGGCCGTCCGCGACCAGACGGTTCGCAAGTTTCTTGTCCGCAAGACCCACGATGAAGTGGCCGTTCATTCGATGGAACTGCGTGATGCTCCTTGGCCCCCCGAGTAGCGTGCTCATGGCCTTGAGGTAGGAGTAGTCCGGGATGTCTGGGCACAGCTCCACGAAGACGTAGTTCTCGTGGTTGGTAGTGGCCTGCCTCGCCCTGGCGTCGGCGATGTTGGCGCGCGTCGCCTTGATTTCCTGGGGCGGCATTGACCTCGGCCCTGTTGTCCGCTTCTGCTGCTGGGGGCCGCGTCTCTCAGCAGGCCTGCTTGCCTGCTTTGCGGCGTGCTCAGGTGTTGAAGAGAGGCGCCTTTTCTTGCTCTTCACGACGGTGTAGCCTTCGTTGGCGTCCACCTCCGCCATCTCGCTGTCGGCCCAGTTGGGCGAGGCCGGGCTGGCTGTTGTAGCGCTGGTTGAAGCAGCAGTCGTTGGAATCGCCTGCCGGCGGATTTGCATCTATTTGATTTTCAGAAGAATTTTCTTTTGTATTCTTCATATTTTCTGTTTTCGTCGAAAACTCCTCGCCTGGTTGAGATCCAGTGCTGGGCCTTTCAGGCACGTTATCAGCGGATCGAGGGCTATCTTCTGACACCGGATTCGGCAGGTTTCAGCGCCAATGACACACACTCCAGAGGCGAAAACAGCGGAGCTCGCGAAAGCGTGGCCGCACGCTCGAGTGTGTGTGTGTGTGTTTGTGTCCTTTATGCCTGACCAAACCACTCATTGGAACGCCATGAAACTTTGGGAAGTTATTCAGTATAGTACTGGGAAGGTTTCTAGCAAATAAAATTTTTGAAATAACTTTTCGCTTTAAAATAATCAAGATAAATATTCTAATTTATCTGTTATAATTCAACAATCTGCTCTAAATATTATCATGATGATACGATGATTTTGTAATGTAGAAAATTAGGAAAGACAAAATTCAGGATGACACGGCAATTTATTTGAGACAAGAATAATGATACAATTCCAAGGCAAGATACTATTCCTTTAACTTCCAATTACCGAGGGAACCAATTAATATTGATTTTATTCAACTTATCGAGTACTTTTCAAGGGACCGGGAAAAAATGTTCACTTTATCGAGATATTCGTTAGACAAACCTTTACTCGGGTAAAACCCGGGCGAAGCCGGGTACGTCCGCTAGTTTTATATATTTTAAAAAATAATAATAAAAAATTCCAGGTGTTTGTTATTAAAATCAAAAAAGACATATCCTGACCACGTTCACATTAACCTTTAGTTGGCAGAGCGCCATCTAGTGGAACAGAAATCATTGAGATTCATCTAAATTCAACATATAGTTGATATCGTGTAAAAATAAAGAAGGGAATTGGTGACCTAAGGAGGGAGCTTAAGGGAATAAATTTACCTAAATGTTAACTAGACACCGTGAGGGCTCCACGTGATATCTAGTACATAACATACTATCTCCCACCGCATGTATTGCTACACCCTTGACCCCAACTTCCCAATACCGACAACTCGATGAACTCGCTGAGTTCAATATTGACAACAAAGTGGAATGGAGCGGACTAGAGACTGAAGACAGCCCTGCTGACACTGCCAACGCTGAAAGCCGGACTTAACGTCACACGCGAGGCCTCCCATCGGAGTTTTGCGCCAGAACCAGCAGACTAGTAATCAGTACCTAGTCCTGGGTCTGTGGAGCGAGCCAAGCTGCCGGAGGAGAAGTTGAGTACCAATCCACGTTATGTGACACAGGGTTAAAGTAGTGGGTCCTCCTGCAAACGTGGAATGGTAAATGACCACAGCCCCTGCTGTGATCGCCACAGGAGTGTAAGCGCTAAAACCCGCCCCGCTGTCAATAGCTACTGTCTAACACTAGCTAGATCCTGCAACAACGTCGTTAGTAGAGCTGGAACACAGGGAAGTCACGGCTCTCCATCTGGAACGTCTGTTATACACAATATACTAGAATTCAGACTTTATGGGGGGGTCAACAGATTGCAATTGTCATCAAGTTCCTTTTTATCCTTGGCATTCAATAGGTTTGTAAAACGAAAATTGCAATTATACCGCGAATGTTTCTTTTAAACAAAAATCGAAATTTATTTTAAAGAGAAATAGCGATTATTTCTAACTTTAAGGATGAAGTATGATAGGATGAATTGTGAAGAGTAATGACAAACGGAAAAATAAAAGTGTCCAGGGATGGGAATCGAACCCACTGTGTTCCTCTTACCGGGCAGATGCCATGTCCACTAGGCTACCCTGGACATATTTTTCCGTTCGTAAATATTATATAGAGTAATTTAAAATACAATATAATGCGGCTGATGATTGTAAAACGAAAATTGCAATTATACCGCGAATGTTTCTCAATGTTTAAAAGAAACATTCGCGGTATAATTGCAATTTTCGTTTTACAATCATCAGCCGCGTTATATTGTATTTTAATTCAATAGGTTTGTAACTTTTCATTTTACCTGATTCTTGATGATTTTGATTATACAAATTTAATGTTTACAAGAAAAGCTTCCAACTATGACAGATAATTCGTCAAATTTTCGTTACGACCAACTAACTAAGGGAGCAGCTCTAATCATCAACACAGAACACCAAATTCCTCCAACCTCTAGATTCAATTCGTATATTTCTTCAAGTTATGTGAGAAACTACGATATCTCTAGGGAATTCTTTAAAAACTTTTAAAACTATTTTAAAAACATTTGTCGCTGATACAATTATACTTGTTGAAAAGGTAACTGCATAGGTTGTGTAAATATTATTTTTACTCCTTTCTTTGATCTTTTATATACAATTCAAACATGCGATTTATTGCTTCTATACGAAAGCCTTTAATATTCACTTGCCTTCATTTTTCTTTAATATACGTATATAGAGGTTGCCTATGGCCGGCATTCATCGTTCTTAAAATAAACCTTTTCTGGCCGAAATGTCTCTTATTTTACATATATTTTTCTAAAGGCTATGCTCATATCTAGGTGAGATTGCTAATCCTACTTTACAAAGTTATTTTTAAAAACGTTTAATTTTTTTGTTGCCTTAATAATATTTAAGAAGAAGATTAGAGGATAACAGAAGTTCACAATTGGCGTTACGTTGATTTCTATCAAGCCAACCAATCAGTTGGGGCTGTTCACACCACGTGATATTTATCCAAATTCTGGTTGGCTGGCTGCTGGTGTATCAAAATTTGGTCATTGAGAAGCTTGGTCAGTTTATCTGACAAGGAGATTGTGGCCTTCATCAGTAGAGATGCGACACCAGAGTTCACATCTGAGAATGAAACAAGAATTGAATAATTCTGGTTTAGTTAGAATTTCTTCGGTATGTGGATATGTCATAGTGATTTTAGAAATTCTTACCTGAATTCTTCTACACATGATGGTATATAAATTCAAAATAAGTTTGTAATATTTTCTCAATATATTTCTATTTTACTTCTTTCTTCCTCCTTCCAAATGTACGTGAGTATTTTCTCGTTATCAAATATTGAATTGTATCAAAATCGTTTCATAATTCCTCATATTTTTCATAATTTTCAACGGAATATTTTTCATTTATTATCGTTATTATTACCTATTTTTATTGATTCGTTAATTATTTTGTTCACTGAGTTTGTTTTATTTCGTATTTTATCATTTACTAAAAGAAAGAATCGATTGTTTTATATTTGTTATTGCGAATATCGGACACGTTTCAATAAAAATATCATTAATATTTCAATAAATATATGTTTCTTCAAATAAAATATTTTGATATGGATCAAGATTTAAAAAAAAAAAATTTTGTTTCACATATTTCATAGTAAATATTCAAAAATAAAATAATTTTCTTCGTAATTTTAATTATATGATTTAAAACTATATGATTTTATGGATATCAGATTTTTTATGAAAAAAAAAATCGTAACTATAAATTTAAATCCATTGTTATACTATTTTTCTAATTTATTAAATATAAAATCCTATAAATAAATAATATATATATAGTCTTTAATTATTTTTAAATTACTACTTTTATATTGAGACAAAGGGAAAATTTTATCAAAGGAATTGCTTCTATACCTCAGATTTTCTATCATTTATATATTTAGAAAAATAAAACGGAGATAGAAGAGAAGTATCTTGTGCGAATTTTATTAGCAAGATTTCGGACGTCCTTCTACAGGCTTTACGAACACATGCGTCCTTCTACAGGCTTTTACGAACACATGCGTCCTTCTACAGGCTTTTACGAACACATGCGTCCTTCTACAGGCTTTTACGAACACATGCGTCCTTCTACAGGCTTTACGAACACATGCGTCCTTCTACAGGCTTTTACGAACACATGCGTCCTTCTACAGGCTTTTACGAACACATGCGTCCTTCTACAGACTTTTACGAACACATGCGTCCTTCTACAGGCTTTTACGAACACATGGGTCCTTCTACAGGCTTTTACGAACACATGCGTCCTTCTACAGGCTTTTACGAACACATGGGTCCTTCTACAGGCTTTTACGAACACATGCGTCCTTCTACAGGCTTTTACGAACACATGGGTCCTTCTACAGGCTTTTACGAACACATGCGTCCTTCTACAGGCTTTTACGAACACATGGGTCCTTTAATAACGGACCACTCGATGAGGGGGAAGAGTATCTTCTAATATATAATATCAGATCACAAGCTTTCGGGCATAACCACCCACCCACAGGTGTAAAAACGAGACAAATTATTTTGGCGATCAGCTATATATATATATAAAAAGTAAGAAAATGAGACAAATATGTAAAAATTGTGCCAGAGAATTAACATAATATTGAAGGATCATTCATAGAAGTTAAGCAAAGCGAGCAAATAAACATATAATACAAGGCTATTACAGAAACTAAGTATGAACAACGACTATAAAACAAAATAAAAATAAACTAAAACTGCTATTGACGTGTATAAAGGATCACAGACAGTTGTTATGGATATCTCAACGTATAGATCCAAAATGATGGACGTCCTCACAGATGAATCTACTTTTATTCCCATAGATGAAGATACCAAGCTTCGCACCTATCAGGATTTCAGGAAGGCTCTATTAGAACAAAAAAAGACTCTCGCAGATTAACTCAGAAGAATGCAAATTATTCACATCACGCCTTACCACAGACGCCTACATTATAGCCTGTCACAAATCACCGTCAGCCCCATTAGCCAGGTATTTATCCAATTTTTCTCCCCGTTACTGAAACAATATAACCATAAATTCACGGTACACAACACCCCTAATTTCATTGAGGAGTTATGGAAAATTTCTCCTGGTCCAAATACCATAATGTGTTCGTATGATGTAGTTTCATTGTTTTTAAGCCTACCCCACTCAGTTATTAGAGAAAGCACAGTTGCCTTCCTGACAGAAATACAGACCGATGCATCCACCATACAATCAATTGTATGCCTGGCAGATATTTGTCTAAATATGAATGTATTTAAATTTGAATCGCAAACATACAGACAGATACGGGGTTCCCCAATGGGGAGTTCGTTTTCAACCGCTGCAGCAGAGTTGGTAATGATCATGATTGACAAATCAATCAATGAAAAACATAGAACAGATATCGTGTTATGGCGCAGATATGTAGATGATATCTTTTGTATCTGTGATCAGAATTCATATGAAACCATATTAGCATCCCTTAACAGTTATAATGAAGATATGTCGTTTACTATAGAAATAGCTCATGGGGGTGTAATACCATTCCTTGATGTTCTAATAATTCAAACTCCAAATTCTTACCACACTACCGTATATTACAAAAAAGATTTCCTTCCCAACTACACGCATTACACTTCCTGTTGTCCCATTTCCCAAAAAATCAGTATTATAAAAACTTTATCTAAGCGTGTACACACCCATTGTTCCCTTCCATCTTTTCGGGCAATAGAGAAACAGAACATAATCAAGAATCTCAACTCTGCAGGCTATCCGACATCCTTTGTTTGCAAACATTTTTATTATTCCTCAGGAATAAGAAATACTGCTCATTACCTGTCCATCTGTTTCATACCATACTCTCACAAATCGGCGGCCATAGCACGAGTTCTGAATAGATATGGTGTAAACTCATATTTCTCCAACACACTTAGTCTGGCAACCAAACTAAAACAGACAATAGTTAAAAATAGTGAAACCATTGATTCCCTTAGTACCCACAATGCCATTTACTCCATATCATGTGAGCAGGGTGATGCCAAGTATCTCGGAGAGACTGGGAGAATGGTGAAGACCAGAATGGTGGAGCATGATAGATCGGTAAAAAGGAAAGATCCCCGCTCTCTAGTTTACCAACACATACGGGACACAGGCCACACATTCAATATCTATAACCCCTCGGCCCACTATCATGAGATTAAAACCAAGCACCAGCGATTGGTCCTGGAGGCTATACTCACAAAAAAAAAAAAACAATGGTTGCCTGTAAAGTCGGTTTTACGGGCGAAGATTTTACGTGACAACGGTAGAATATTTATTGATATGAATATAATTAAATTGCACAATAGGAACAAGGAATTGAATGAAAATAAGAATTGCACAAATTTTAACTATAGAAATATATTTTGTTTACTAAAACATTGTACATGTAAACTTAAACTTAACTAATTCCTATTTGAGTGATTTTGTTGAGGATAGGACGATGATAGGAGAAATATGAAATGAAAGGAAGTGTTTCTGCTGTAATGTGTCTTGCGAAAGTCAAGTCGATAGTTGTTCCTTTTAACGTAGTTGACTTAGAAACGTTTGATACGCAATCAAGATTATACGTATTTTTCATGAAATTAAGAAACGAGTTGTCAGGCTTTACGTTTTTGTTAAAATCACCACACAGAAGAATCGGTATACTAGAATCAATTTGCACGAACGGTGGCACGTACTGGCTGTTGTGAATGTACGGACCGAGTCCTTGCCATAGTAACATTCCAATATCCTGCATACTAGCTCCTGGATGAATATATACAGCACCGAGTATAAACTTGAAGCTAGTATTAGCGGCGAAGCAAGTAACTTCAGTCATGCACATGTCACCCTTGGTTTTAATGACACGAGTTACGTCTGTAATCGCAACTTGGAACACTTCCGCCGTAGATGTCGATGATAATTTACGATAGATCGCCACTCCACCAGCCGCGTTGGTATCTGAGTTAGGTCGATTATTTTCCCTGGATACGCACTCATAACCCTTGATTGGAGTTGGTTCACAAGTGTCGCGCATCCACGTTTCAGTCAATACTAAATAGTCTGATCGTGGTATCACTGTATCTGTTTCAATGTCCGCGGCATGGGCACTTAAACTTTGACAGTTGATGTTCGTTACAATAAGTTGTCCAGCGTCGGTTGCGTCGTCACAGAATTTTACGGCTTGTTTGGTAATTGTGTCTAGAGTGTGTCCACGAAGTCGTAAGTATTCATTGCGAATATCTCGAGTAGTCTGTGAGTCGTTTCCATCTCGGCCATGTTTGAAAACCAATGGAGAGTCCTTTTCTGTTATGATGTACAATCCGTCGATACTTGTGACGCGGCTCATGGCTACATATACCAATTGCTGTGGTTGTTTTGAGGAGTACTTGTAAACAATTGTAGTAAACGTCCCACCCTGGGCCTTGTGGATCCTAATTGCACAAGCAGGCACACAAGGAAATTGTTTTCGCTTGCACTTCACTGTTTTTGTCAACGAAATGTTTACCACTTTCTTGTGCACTGGCACCCAATCGACGGATAAGGTGTTTGGTTTGCTGTGCACATGTGGTCGACATTTGATTTTTGCTTTGGTACCCGTATTTTTGTCTTCAAACTGGAACCATAGAGTGGCGATTTCATCTTCAGCTGGCGGCAAACTTGTGCTGGTCGATGGTCCTCCTGGAGCAGAACGGTCATCTGCATTGGCTGGCTGACGTTCGATGTATAGCAAAACTCCAATAGCCCCATTTACCAATCCATCGGCGACGTCTATGTTAGATGTAATCATGTACGGATATCCTACTGCTAATGGCAACATGTATGGCAATCCGTCGGTTTCTGCAACCGACATCTTGTGAAGTTTCCCTTGCTCCCGGCTCTTTTCAGAATTGCTGGAATACCCAAGCATAATATCAGTGGCGATACAGTTGTGTGCGTTTTGAATTGCGTTTCGATTGTATGAATCTACTTCATGGTTGCTGTAATACAATCTGACAGCGTTGGGTACGTTCTCTTTGCACCAGACTTCAGATTTGTGCCTGGACTCAATAAGTGCGATATTATTGACACTTAGTTTGAGTCCATCTCCAATTTTGGTGAGAATCGTCGAAAACAGCTCGTCAGTTTGTCGGACAACATGGACTAATGGGAAGTAGTTGATGCTTTGCCAGAGTACAGGTCCTCCGAGTTGGTTGTGTGGTACTGTGTAACACGGACTAGCGCGCACAGGTGGCAGCTGTCTGAAATCGCCGCATAAGATCATGTGAATGCCTCCGAATGGTTGATCGTAAATACCGGTAATCTGCTGTAGTCGATAATTGATTTTTCCAAGTATAGCTGCACTCAACATGCTGATTTCATCAATGAAAACAACTTTCACGCCGACAAACATGTTTCTGTAGGCTTGCAAGTTCTCAGCAGAAAGAAGTTTTGTCATTCGAGAATTTGTGAGACGAAACGCTGAGTGAACTGTCGTTCCGCCAATAGGGACAGCTGCTTTGCCTGTGCTTGCACAAGCAACGTATGCGTTGTTCAGTGAGTTGTGTTCCTGTGTGTAACGATTGTACGTCTCCATCAGGCACTTAACTGAATAAGTTTTCCCACAGCCGGCCGGTCCTGTGAAGAAAACTTGTAGTGTGACGACGACCTCATCTCCACAGCCATGTAAACGATGTATGACCTCATGAATCAGCTCACGTTGTTCAGGGTTCGTCGTTCGTATCAGCTCACAAAATTGCTGTTTTGGCATCACGTTGCTACGTTTTTTTACGACCGATAATAAGCCTTGTCGCGGGACGATTTGATTGACATCATCGTTGTTCTCGGAACCTTCTCCTCCTAACACCTGCTCGACAAACACTCTCCTTTCCTCAATTTCTGGTGGTTCTCTGCTGTCTGAATTTTGTAGAATCATCATAGCTTCAAGCTCTTGCATCACACTGTCGATGTTGAGATTGTTTTCGAACAGCTGGTGGCGTTCCATGATGGTATCCTTGTTAGCATTGAACAGTTGTAGAAATTTATTGCTATCAACAATGTCAGCTATTTCATTGCGGAAAGGCAAGAACAGCAATACCATTTCACGTTGATAATTAACAGTTTCATCTACTTCGTAGCGTCTGTATCGTATTATTCGTCCAATTTTTCGTCTGCGGTCAAAATCGTTGTCCAGGAAAGTAGATTGAAATCTCCGTATTGACGATGACCATTTGGTATACCAGGTGGATTGTTCCAGTTGTATTGCTGTTTGGCTTGAAGAAGTAGTCGGTTGTACATCAGTCCGAGAAGATGCTGCTCTACGTTGTCGGAATGCACGTTGCCGTTGAGCGTTAGTTAGGGGAACGCTCGTTCTCTCCGCCACGACAGGAACGCTTGTTCTCTCCACCACAGAACAAGACGTTGAAGCAGGTGACTCTGACGTACCGCTGGTGAGGGCTATGTTAGCAGATTTACGTAGCTTGAACCTGCGTTGCCTCTCCGGAGCCGCTTTTGCAAAGGCTCTTACTTGTTCAGGAGTTCTGGTCAATGCTTTTCGTAGTCTGTACTCACGTTGTCGCTGAGCATTCGTTCTGGCGGTAGAGGTGGTGTGTGGAACAACGAAAGGTACTGCAGACGTTGACGGCACGATATCCTCCGTCTCCATTGAAGTACTGGAAGTTGAAGGACCGTTTCCATTGTTTTGAGAGTGGTGATTCCTGTTGAACATTTGAAATTGAATGGATGAATTTTTAATTTTAAAGAATCAATTTGAAAATCAAAACACTTATTCAGATCGAAGGTTCAAATATTTGCTAAATAAATTTGAAATTAAATAAAATTTGTAATTGTAAATGATGAAGTTGAAAATTAAAACATTTACTTATATTAGATGTTAAAATTCTTGCTCAACACAGTTTAAATAAAGTTTTCTTATATCTGCCACTTTTTCTTAATATTTGTAATTTTAAATAATCAATTCGAAAATCAAAACATTTATTCAGATCGAAGGTTCAAATTTTTGCTAAATATAAATTTGAAACTATTTAAAATTTGTAAAATAATAATTAATTAATTAATTAATTTTAAACTAATAATTTACTTAACACTATCAACATTTATCAATAGTATGACATAACCTATAAACTCAGTTTCTCAACTTTTGTGTCAATCTAACAATTAATCAATCAATCATAGTTTACGATAATGAAATATCAGTGTACAATTATTTACCTTTATTGTTGTAGTTGTTGTAAATGACGAATCTAAGCACTCCACATTTTCACTACAGACACAGCTGACGATACTTTAACCACACGTGTGAACTTGTATTATGACGCTTTCTTGTTTTTCCAACGCCAAGAACGTTCGAGAAAGACAAAGACAGAGACAAGCATGCGCCGATTCAATGCGCCTAATTCTCTAGCGCTGCGCGCGCAGCTGTGCGCGCAGCACTCTCGTTCGGTGACTCATCGTAACGTTACCGGGCTTACACTTTTTCATAAGTGACTCCCAGCCGCAACCTAATTTAAGACGTTGTCACGTCAAAATTTAAAAGCATCAATAGAGCAATAGACCTTCCTGAGATATATGATAATTTAATACTGGAACCTCCTATCTGAAAGATTTAGTTTTCATAACCTACTTATACCTTTACACGTCAATAGCAGTTTTAGTTTATTTTTATTTTGTTTTATAGTCGTTGTTCATACTTAGTTTCTGTAATAGCCTTGTATTATATGTATTATATGTTTATTTGCTCGCTTTGCTTAACTTCTATGAATGATCCTTCAATATTATGTTAATTCTCTGGCACAATTTTTACATATTTGTCTCATTTTCTTACTTTTTATATATATATATAGCTGATTGCCAAAATAATTTGTCTCGTTTTTTACACCTGTGGATGGGCGGTTATGCTCGAAAGCTTGTGATCTGATATTATATATTAAAAGATACTCTTCCCTCATCGAGTGGTCCGTTATTAAAGTTTAGTGAAGGGATTATTGATTCAATATTTCAACATGGGTCCTTCTACAGGCTTTTACGAACACATGCGTCCTTCTACAGGCTTTTACGAACACATGCGTCCTTCTACAGGCTTTTACGAACACATGCGTCCTTCTACAGGCTTTTACGAACACATGCGTCCTTCTACAGGCTTTTACGAACACATGGGTCCTTCTACAGGCTTTTACGAACACATGCGTCCTTCTACAGGCTTTTACGAACACATGGGTCCTTCTACAGGCTTTTACGAACACATGCGTCCTTCTACAGGCTTTTACGAACACATGGGTCCTTCTACAGGCTTTTACGAACACATGCGTCCTTCTACAGGCTTTTACGAACACATGGGTCCTTCTACAGGCTTTTACGAACACATGCGTCCTTCTACAGGCTTTTACGAACACATGGGTCCTTCTACAGGCTTTTACGAACACATGGGTCCTTCTACAGGCTTTTACGAACACATGCGTCCTTCTACAGGCTTTTACGAACACATGGGTCCTTCTACAGGCTTTTACGAACACATGCGTCCTTCTACAGGCTTTTACGAACACATGGGTCCTTCTACAGGCTTTTACGAACACATGGGTCCTTCTACAGGCTTTTACGAACACATGCGTCCTTCTACAGGCTTTTACGAACACATGGGTCCTTCTACAGGCTTTTACGAACACATGCGTCCTTCTACAGGCTTTTACGAACACATGGGTCCTTCTACAGGCTTTTACGAACACATGGGTCCTTCTACAGGCTTTTACGAACACATGGGTCCTTCTACAGGCTTTTACGAACACATGCGTCCTTCTACAGGCTTTTACGAACACATGCGTCCTTCTACAGGCTTTTACGAACACATGGGTCCTTCTACAGGCTTTTACGAACACATGGGTCCTTCTACAGGCTTTTACGAACACATGCGTCCTTCTACAGGCTTTTACGAACACATGCGTCCTTCTACAGGCTTTTACGAACACATGCGTCCTTCTACAGGCTTTTACGAACACATGCGTCCTTCTACAGGCTTTTACGAACACATGCGTCCGAAACTTTGCTAATAAAATTCGCACAAGATACTCCTCTTCAATCTCCGTTTTATTTTTCTATTTTAACTCAAAGAATTTGTTTTAGTCTATTTATATATTCACCTTCTTAAGATGGCTGACAAAATAATTCTTGATAAAATTTCTCATATATATTATATAAATTATAATAGAGAGAAAATATATTTGTAATTGCTGAGATGATCCAATTTTTATGGAAGGTAAATATGTTTTGAGATAAAATGTTTTGTTATGCTATGAGGGACCTACGCTCAAGTAAACATCTCTTTTTGGAGATGATCTTTATCCATTTGAAATTTCTATCATTATATCATTATGCGAATTGTGAATTTCGAGTTATAAGCATTGCGTTATTATTATTGCTAGAAATATTACATATGATACATTAGCGCGTCATTGGTTATGAAAATTTGAAACTATTATAGACGTGTATAATTCTTTTAAAAATTAAACAATTTTCTACTGCCCTTGCTGCAATGAAAATTAATGGGAGGGCCTGGCTCATCAGTGGTGAACCCTCTCAGCGGTTTCGCCAGTTTAATCTACCACACCGCTGCTATATTGTAATAAACAGCGGTATGGTAGATTAAACTGGCGAAATCGCTGGGAGGATTCACCACTGATGAGTCAGGCCCTCCCATTAATTTTTTCATTGAAGTAAGGACAGTAGAAATTGTATTTTATCAAAAGAATCATACACGTCTATAAAAGTTTCAAATTTTCATAACCAAATGTGAACTCTTTCTCTTTTGCAGATCTCTTCCCAAAAGAGAAAATTGGATACTTGAACAGGATTTTAAAGTTTATGATGTTGGCATTTAAGATCTATAAAATATTGATTGATTTGATAAGTGCGCATACGCGGAAACCTTGTAGAGAGATTTGTTGACTTTGCTTAGAATATTTAATGAAACTGATTCCAAGAATATTAATCAAACATTATATTTATAGTTATGAAAAAAGGCATCTCCTTATCGTGCAACTGAAAGTTGCTGATGGCTTGCGCCATCTATCGGAATAAATATCAACTATTCTCGTTGATTTTTAATTATTCCAGAATTGGCCAAATACCCATTCTTGATTAATCAAGAAAAGCTAACCAACGAGAACAGTTGATATTTATTCCGATAGATGGCGCAAGCCATCAGCAAATTTCAGTTGCACGATAAGGAGATGCCTTTTTCATAATTTTTGCACCTTATCCCAGTACAATATCACATTTGTGCCATTTTCCACATTATATTTATAGATTTACAAGAGAGAGAACAAAATAAAAGGGAAACTCATCATAGTAAACAAAGAGAAACTTATCTTCTACGGTTAGCACCTATTTACTTGTGATCTTACACACATACTCTGTGGGAACAATTAATTCAAATATATATATATATAACAGGATTATCTAAAAAAGACTAACTCTTTTAATTCAAAAAGACGCAAAAATCCAAACTAGGAGTCATATATTGACCGTCTCTGTAATCAAGAAAACTCAGGTCTGTGACAAAGCCAGAACATCGAATTTGAAAAATTAAGAGAACATCCTGATAGAATTTGCATAGTCACTAAAGCAGTAAAACATCTTTCTGTAAAATTTTGATATTTTCTCTAGTTTCTTGTGGATATCCTGAAATCAAAGCTTTCTCTGGACTGATGAAGGCATCAGCACGAAACCACAATCTCCAGGTGGACGTCCTGAATCTGGCAAATCTGGTGTTGTGATCATCGAATCGAACATTCTATTCTGCAGGGACGTTCAATAGATGGTGCATAGTGGTTTAACGTCTTTTTTGATGGTAAAGATAGTTTTTATTATTATTTATTAATGCATCTATTTCTCTCTTTCATAGAGTATATGCATCATAGAAATCCTTTAAGACTTTTTGTTAAGTTGTGAGACCTGGGCGATGACGTGGGCATCCAAAATGTCCTCCAGAATTGGGTCAAACATTCCCTTAGCTGGACTTCGATCCGAACCCCCTGCGCGCATGCGTTACACAGACTATTCACATCCGGTCTGGGTGAAGGTAAGTCGAGGTTTGCAAGAGGGCTTTGCCCTAGGTCCGTCCCCCCCGTGTTGCTGCAACTCTCGCTTGTTGCAATACTGCCCCCTTATATTATACTACAATAAATGATTTTTTATATCAATATATATATATATAATAATTATATATATTTTTATTTTAATTTAAAAATGTATATACTATATTTGTACTAAAATATAATATGCATATTTTAAAAAATAATTCCAAATATTTAAATAAAATTAGTTTCGTGGATAACTCTATCTGCTGATATTTTTTTGTAATGCAAAATAATATTGCTTATCATTCTGATTTCCTATATAAATGCAATGAGATTTTTACAGATTTAATCACGATTTTTAATTGTATCAACCTTATTCGTTTGTTGTAATTATTTGTATAAATAATTTATTATTAGTTGCAATTTTAAAATAATAGGAAACTATTTCATAGGATAGTATTTATTCATAAATTATATTTATTCAGAAGAGCGCTGTTATTTTTCTAATTTTATTTTTGCACAATGAGCTATAAGTTATTTCCTTTTTATCTATATTTTAAAATAATTTGTTCCATAATTTACTCTATATTCTATTTTTGTAATCGACCTTTCTTTTATTATTCCGTTCTTATATTTTAAATACATTTTTTTACTTTAAAATTTATTTCCAGTATATTTTTATTATATTTGCATTATCTTTCATATGATTGTTTTTAATAAAATATTTTAAATGTAAATAAAATTTAATGTTAAAAAAAGTAGCGTATGCATTTAAAATTTATAAACGTTATAATATGATAAAATTAATAATTAATAAATATATAAAAATAGTTGCATTTCATTTAAATGTATTTTAAAGGAATATTCTACGTCCATTTTAGGCGAAAGCTATGAAAGAAAGGGATGAATGGACCCGGGCAAAGGTATTGATCCAGTGTTTCCACACATGAAATGATTTTTAAATATTCGGAGGTAAATTTCTAACTTGCAATCGTTGATTTTAAAATATTATACACCTTTATATTTCATAAATAATTTCAACTTTTTAAATATGTACTTATTTTGGCATATTACTTTTAGAATAATAATATGATGATAGAGTAAATATCTTAAATCGTATTATGCATTTAGAATTAAAACATATTCATTTAGAGAAATTCGTCTTTTGGTGTTATTTATATTTTGAATATTTGTGTGTGTGTTTTTCTCTACACTATTAGTCATTCTAATTTTTTTTTTAAACTTGTTTCGTGACAATTTACCGCCCATATTACACAAAGTTAATACTCGACGCAAATAGAATTGGATTAAATTTTATAGAATATATATAGAATTTATAAGCTTATATATATATCAAATGTATATGCCTATACTTTTATAAATTAAAATTCAATCTATTATATTTTAAATTATCCTATATATACACTTTAACACTCTGAACGTTACAAAGGAAGTTTTTAGAAACGTGTGCATTTTATTATTATTTGACCAGATTATTACGTTATATAAATATTTTAAAAACTTAAAAATGTGTGTAGAGAAAAAGCTCTTGGTGGTAAACCACTGATAAATGATTCGATAGTTGACTTCCTGGCATAAAAAATATTTAATAACATATTTATACGTCATTTTGTATTATCTAAAATATATAAAATAGTAGTGTATTTTTACACACATAGACAAAATTTAAGAAAGTTGTACATTTAGCATGTATATCGGGATTCATATACAGTAGAACCTTTCTGTAAATAACACCTAATTGCAGAGTCAAAGTGTCCTTTAGGGAGAGGTATCTTCTTACCGAAGAGTTGCTAAATAGTAAAAATGGTAATTTTGCAAATGAAAACTGTCCTTTATAGAGAGGTGTCCGCTAAAAAGAGGTTCTACTGTATATAGAGAGAGTTGACACGCAATTGACACTTTGTATCTTTAATTATATTGGAAAGCGTCGCATATGTGTGTGTCTATAAATGACTTTAGTAAAGGGGATCCAATATCTTCCTTATATTTTAAACATAACATCTAAAATTTGTAACAAATATATTTGCTAGAAATGTGTTTCTTTTCAATAATATCATCAAATATTATCTCTACAGACCTTACTGCAATGATATAAGTTATTGATTGAGATAGCCCTCTCATTCAATAATTTATATTATTGCAGTAAGGTATGTAGAGATAATATTTGATGATATTATTAAAAAGAAACACATTTCCAGTAAATTTATTTGTTACAAATTTTATCGATAGATGACAATTTAATTTATAAATAGAAAAGCTAGTTTTAATTTGTAAAAGGTTTTCAGGTAGAAGCACATATGTTTTCATGAAAAAGAAGTTGACACAAGTGATTCTATCTAAATATTATCCTATATAACAGTCAAATTCTGTCAATAGGACTAAAGGATCGCTAACTCCAAGCAGGGATTATCCTTTATTAATAAAATTAAGAAACTAATATTAAATATATATATATATATCTTATATAAAAACAAATGAGATTTTCTGTTTGATTTTGGAATTGTTGAGATTATGCTATGGTAATGCAGTCGTGGTTAAAATCTTGAAAATATAAATATAAAAAATGTTTTGATCAGTAATTGCTTTAATTGAATTAAAGGAATAAACACAAACATAATTTGTTAAAAGTAATAACTGGCTTAAGGCGTAAGAATACAAAAAATGAAAACTTATTTACATAATGTACAAAAGTTTGAGCCGGCCATTGGGAAACAACAACAATGAATTTTTATAGGGGAATCGTGACCTCTGGCGGTCGATTTAACAGAGTATTTGAATCTATGAAATATAATTTTAAATAAAATAATATTTTAATATAACACATATATATATATATATTGATAATAATTCTATTACAAAATGAAATTGTTATTTTTCTAGTAAAACAAACAAACTACTGTCCTTACTGCTATGTAAAATATTTAGAAGACCTGCCTCATCAGTGGATAGAAGATCGTCGTTGCTCGAAATCTTGCTTTCTCACAATAAAAATATACGAATTGGTGATTTTTAAATTACTTTTTAAATAATTTTGCTGCTAAATTATAACTGGCTGAGTGTTTTCCTGACGAAAAAGATAGTTTGAACGTTCGATTTCCACTTCTTGACTAATATTCTGTATTGGAATTCCCTACGAATTTATTTCTTTATGGGTTATTATAAAGAGCATGCACCATTTCTTTTGATCGATTAACCCTCACCATCAATAAGTAGATCATTTTTAAAATGTTATTTTAAATGCTTAGAAGATTTGTAAAGATTTTTTTCAAATGTGCAATTTGTGGATGCGTCAAGATTGGCGTAGTTCCAAGATGGCCGCAACAGTCATTAAACAAAAGATATTTGTTTGTATGAAAAGCAATACCTCTTTGTTAAACATAACAAATTGGTTTTTATTGTTTGGTTTATTTGATTGGTCGGTTTGTTGATTATCTGGGTGGTTGTAATGTGTTTATGGCTGATTGGTTATTTAGTTGGTTGAAATGTTGTCGGTTGTTTGGTTTATTGATTATTTAGACGTTATTGACCCAGTTACATATGTAAATAATTGTTTGTTTTGTTTATCTTTTGGTTGTGGCTGGTTTATTGGTAATTTTGTTGGATCGTAGTTAATTTTCTTGGTTTGGATTTTTCGATGTTTACATGGTTGTGCCTAGTTTAGAATACAATATACGCTTATAGACCACATTCTCCAAGTATAATCAGATCATTTTTAAGTGCAAAAATGGATGAAATATTTCTAAAAACAAATGAAACATTCCAAAGATTTTTCCCGTTTGGAATTCCACCATTTTTCAGTTCCGATTTTTATAATACCCAGTTTACAACGAACCATGGAAATTTTAAGGGATTTTTATCAAAATTTGAAGCGGTTGAGGACTCTAGCAGTCATTGTGGCAACGAATTCCATGACTCGAGATACCTACTGCTGGAATGTCCACTCTTCTTCACCGCTAGACAACAGACAATAAATAGTGTTGTAGATCTATATCAATTTGTAAATAGCAGAGAGAATTATCATAGATCTAACTATTTTTGTAGATATATTTATGATTATCTTTCTAACCTGAAAGATTCAGGTTCCTAATATATATTATTGTTTCTCTTTTTTATTTTTGATCACTTTTCTTGTATAATATGTTTATAACTGTTTCTGTTTAAAAAAAAAAAACAATGGTTGCCTGTAAAGTCGGTTTTACGGGCGAAGATTTTACGTGACAACGGTAGAATATTTATTGATATGAATATAATTAAATTGCACAATAGGAACAAGGAATTGAATGAAAATTAACTCATCAAAACACTTATTCAGATCGAAGGTTCAAATTTTTGCTAAATAAATTTGAAATTAAATAAAATTTGTAATTGTAAATGATGAAGTTGAAAATTAAAACATTTACTTATATTAGATGTTAAAATTCTTGCTCAACACAGTTTAAATAAGGTTTTCTTATATCTGCCACTTTTTCTTAATATTTGTAATTTTAAATAATCAATTCGAAAATCAAAACATTTATTCAGATCGAAGGTTCAAATTTTTGCTAAATAAATTTGAAACTATTTAAAATTTGTAAAATAATAATTAATTAATTAATTAATTTTAGACTAATAATTTACTTAACACTATCAACATTTATCAATAGTATGACATAACCTATAAACTCAGTTTCTCAACTTTTGTGTCAATCTACCAATTAATCAATCAATCATAGTTTACGATAATGAAATATCAGTGTACAATTATTTACCTTTATTGTTGTAGTTGTTGTAAATGACGAATCTAAGCACTCCACATTTTCACTACAGACACAGCTGACGATACTTTAACCACACGTGTGAACTTGTATTATGACGCTTTCTTGTTTTTCCAACGCCAAGAACGTTCGAGAAAGACAAAGACAGAGACAAGCATGCGCCGATTCAATGCGCCTAATTCTCTAGCGCTGCGCGCGCAGCTGCGCGCGCAGCACTCTCGTTCGGTGACTCATCGTAACGTTACCGGGCGTTACACTTTTTCATAAGTGACTCCCAGCCGCAACCTAATTTAAGACGTTGTCACGTCAAAAAATTAAATCGACGCAATTATCCCTAACCCGGATATCGCGTTTTGTGTATTGAAATAAAAGAAAGAATACAATATAAACCAGTGAGGTTAATTGCAATAAGTTAATTTTTAATAACATCAATAATATTCTTCAATATATATAATTTGAAAGAATCATATTTTATTAATCTTGTTTAGTATATTTTTTGATTGTACTATTTATTTTTCAATTTGTATATTAAGCAGTTATAAGTTGTTTTTATTGTGTTGATCAATTACTTTGTTAATTGATCGATTTTTACATTGAGAAATTATTCGGCTGGTTTATTGATGATTGATTCAGTTTTGAAGTTTACTTGGTTTGTATTTAGTGCATTGATGTGTTGAAAGTTGTTAGTTTGGTTTATTGATGCTTTGATTGTTATATTTAGAAAATTGTCCTGCTGGTCGAATGATTGGTTGGTTGTTTGGTTATTTTAAATGATTATTTGGTTAGACTATATATTATTGGTCGAATGTTATATTGATAAACCTTTTTTAGGTTGACAGATGATTGTTACTTTGTGCTTTTATTAATTTATTTTGTTTATTGGTCTTTTGTCACGTTGTGCAGTAAATTTGTGATCCATTTGATTGATAAATTGGTGTGTAAGAGATATATGAATAAACTGATCCAAAAATACCTTCACAACGTAACAATGGAGCAAGAAACAAACAAAAAATAACAAATAAACGTACAATGTAACAATCGTCGGTCAAACCAGAGTTTATCAATATAACATTGGACATAACACACACAGACCAGCCAAATAACCGATGAAAATGACAAAACAACCAACCAATAATTGACCAACGGCCAATAAAAGTTTGCGAAATGTTTTACACACTGTTAAACCATTCAATAGACCAATCGCTCAACATATTAATTGAGAAATCAACAGATCAATCAAATAACCAATAATTATGATTGGTCGGTTGGTGCGTTGAGCGGTTATTTGGTTTGACTTTTTATTGTTCAAATAATGTGGTGAGTGGTTATTTGATTGGTCTGTTAATTTCACAATTTATCCATTGAGCGATTGATCTATTGATTGGTTGAAAGGTGTTGAACATTTTTCAACTAATAGGTTGATTGGTTATCTGGTGTATTGAACTGTAATTATGTTTATCTGTTTTTTTTTAGAACGATTGTTATGAGGCCGTTTATTTCATAGAAATATTTATTGATAGCTTTTGTGACATTGGGAGCAGTTATAGGGTTGGTCTATTGGTTAATCTATTGATTTGTTATTTGCATATTCTACTGAATAATTGAGAGCTACGTCGATAGTTATTTTTCATCTGTTGAATGGAAGATTGATGTGTTGAACTTTTATTCAGCTTGTCTGCTGATTGTTCTATTAGGGAATTCATTGGTTTGTTGATCAATCCATTATTACTTTGTGTGGTTTTTAAGGTTCATTGAATGGTAATTTGTAACTCTCTAAAATGTTATTTAGTTGTTCTGTTGATTGAACAGTTAGTGGGTTGAGTGGTAATTTGTTGATTAGTGGAATGGTGTAATAGTTGGTCGTTGTGATGATCAGTAATTTGGTTAGTGTCTAGTGGTTGCTTGTGTTAAGTGGTTATTTGGTAGATCTTTTTTTTGTTGAGCATTCATTTATTTGTTCTATTTTTGATCTATTGTTGTGTGTATTTAGCAGTTACAATATTAATCGGTGGAATTGCCAATTTGAGCAATTATTTAGTTGATCTATTGAATGCTTGTGTGGTAAGTGGTTATTTGGCAGATTTCTTTTTGTTGAGCATTTATTTATTTGTTGTATTATTGGTCTATTGTTGATGTGTGTTTAGCAGTTACAATATTAATCGGTGGAATTGTTACTTTGAGAAATTATTTAGTTGATTTATTGTTTGCTTGTGTGGTAAGTGGTTATTTGGTAAATCTTTTAAAAATATTTTTATCAGTTATTTATTTGTTCTATTTTTGTATATCGTTGTGTATGTTTGGAAGCTATAAGATTAATCGATGGATTGGTCATTTGTTACTTCGATCAATTATTTGGTTGATCTATTAGCTGATTGGTTGGTGTGTTGATCAGTTAGATGTTTGTTCTGTTTTAGTCGATGATTTATTAATATACTATTAGGATGGTTTGTTGATATGACGATTGTATGTTAAGCAAACTTTTGTTTAGTCTGGAGAGATCAGTCGGTTTTTATGGTGAGTGGTATTCGGCTGGTATGTTGATTGTCGTGATAAGTGGAATGTTACTTTGAGATGTTATTTGATTAGACTGATAATAACTCGATTATTACTCATTTATTTTATTGGTGATCGCTTATTATATATTGTTATGGTACATCCCTAGAATCACAAATAGGTAAACAAAGATTGAGCTACTTCAGACACAAAATGAGAGCGAATAGTTTGGAAAAGTGTTCGGTGTTGGGAAAATTTGATGGGGAAGAAGGAAGAGAGACATTTCTGCAATGTGCTGGATAGAATGGTACTAGATAGAAAGCTATCGGAAGGCCACTAGATGAGCTGCGGGTGATAGTCACTAACAGATTATTTTTATTGGAGAATATTAATCTATATAGTCACAGCAAAAGTCGAACTCAACTTGATGAACAACAACATTGTTGAATCATGCAGATATTTATTTGTTAAGTTTAATGATTGGAATTATGAGAAAGGTTTTGATTGGTTTATTGTATGATTGATAGGTGTGTTAAACAGTTTATGATGAGTCTATTAATGATTCTATCGTTATGTTGGAATATTGGAAATTTAGCCTATTGATTGTGTTGTTTTTGCTTAGAATGTTTATTTGGCTTGCTGATAGGTCGAGTGTTTAGTTTGACGAATTTTTTCTAGATTGAATCTTCAGAGCGAGAAGTTAGTAAGTTGATATGCGATTTGTGGTCAACTTTAAAATCGAGTGGTTAAATGGTTTGTCGGTTTTTCGCTCGATTTCTGCGTTGAGAGGTTGATGTTGGGATCTATTGAATATTATATTGTTAACGCAACGTTTTGGTTGGTCCGTTGATTGCTCGATCGATTTACTATTGTTTAGTTAATTAATACTAGGTTGGGGTAGGTTAATTGGTAAAACGATTAATTAAGTTTATATAAAAGGGCGTACCTGGATCTGTAAAGAAAAAAAAAAACAATTTTTTTCTTAAAATATTTCGAGAGATTGCTCCCTCTTTATCAAATTCCTGCAAGACTGCTGGACATGACAATATGTAGATAGGTGTTAGTTCCTCACCAGAACTATTGTTGAATCTCCTGTAGGTTCTTGTGCCATCTGAACCTATCGACAGAATAACCAAATAACCATACGTAAACAAACCAAAACGTTCCAAGTAACAAACACTCGATTTAAGGATAATGGATCGCCTTTTGACTCAGATTAATTAAGTGTTATTGATTAGTCTGTTGATTTGTTACGTTGAGCGATTATTTGGCTAGTCTGTAGCTAGCTCTATGAATGTGGGTTGATAAATAATAAAGAAAACCCTAACATTTATTTTTATCATAAAGATAGAGGCTGCCTGGCCGGCATTCATTATTTATTGAAAATAAAGATACTTCGGCCAGTAAATATTTTTCTACCTATCTATTTACTTGCCTAAGTATCTTTTTTTCCAAGATTTATTTTTATATATAATCACCTTTGGTGTGTTCATAAAATTTTATAAGCGATGTTTCTGGAGTATTGCTAAGGTTTTTGACCCAAAGTGAATGGCCAGTTGGTTTTTCTGTAGATTGGTTGGTTTGTTGCGAGTTTATTCAATTGATCTATCTTATGATTGTGTGTGATGTTGAGCGAAATTCTGGTTAATCTATTTATTGGTCGAATTTATGTTATAAGCGATCATTTGTTGTTTGTATTTCTAGTTCTCTATATATATATTAGAGCAGGTTGAGTAATTATTCCATTGATTTGTAAATGGATCCTTTTTCACATGAGCAGTTATTTGATTGATAGGTATAGATGTTGATTAGTTGGTCTGTGTTTTAAAAAGTTATTTGATGGGTTTAGCAATCGGTAAATAATAATTGATTTATAAATCAGCCTGTTATGTGACGCCGCTGTTACGCTAAACCTTATTTGGATTTGCCTTTAAATCGAGGGTTTGTTACTTGAAGCGTTTTTAGTTTGTTGACATATGGTTACTTGGTTATTCTATCGATGGTCCAGATGGCACAAGAACCTACAGGAGATTCAACAATAGTTCTGGTGAGGAACTAACACCTATCTACATATTGTCATGTCCAGCGGTCTTGCAGAAAATTGACATAGACCCAGAACAGCAACTTGACCTACCCGAGATATAAAACAATGCGACTGATGTGATAGAGATGTATGGAGACATCTCTTCATTGAACACGACAAAAACAACCGAGACAGCAGATTGACCCACCCGAGATAGAGAACAATGCGACTGATGTGATGAGATGTATAGAGACATCTCTTCATTGGACACGACAAAAACAACCGAAAATTGACATGGACCCAGAACAGCAGATTGACACACCCGAGATAGAGAACAATGCGACTGATGTGATGAGATGTATGGAGACATCTCTTCATTGGACACAACAACAATATTGATCGGTCTAATAATAAACAGTGAACATTTATTTGATTGATCTATTGATTGTTAGCTCATTGGCTATTTTTTTATTCCGTTATGATTGTGATATATCGATTGTTATATTGAGTAGTTTATTGGTTTGTGTTCATTTTATACTTATTTATTTGGGTAGTAAATTGTTCTATTGGTGTTTGGTAAATTTATTGAATTGGTCTATCGATTTTTGTACGAATAATGTGATGAGGGGTGAATTGTTTCATCTGCTGATTGATCAATTGATGTTTCAAGCCGTTATTTGGAGTAACCTTTTCTTTTGTTGTAGGAATTTAATATGCTGATAATTCATTGATTGGTCAGGTATTATAGTCAATTCTCAAGTCGAAATGAATAATCAGTTTTTGATCGACAATTGTCATATTGATTGTTATTTTTGTGTGTCTATTGATTGGTTAGCTCAGCGGTTATTCAGTTCGTCTTTTAATTGATTGATTGTTGTGGCGAGCTGTTATTTAGTCGACCAGTTATTTTTACTCTTGAGATTTTAAATGGTTATTTGATGTTTTTTGGTAGATTAGTTTGGAAGGCAGTTATTCGGTTTGCTGTTAAATGGTTATTTGGTTGATCCGTTTATATTGGTTATTTGTGTTTTATTGAGAGTTTATATAAGGTGGTCTGTTGATTGATCAACATAATACTGAGTGGCTATTTGAATGTTCTGTTGATTGACTGATTTTCACATTAAGCCTATATTAAAATATTCTTTTAGTTGGTCGGTTGGTCTATTTGTGGTTATTTGATTGGTCTTTTGACATGTGGAATAATACTATCAGTGGTTATTTGGTTGAATAATAGATATTTGAATCGAACGTGTGTCAGGTTGTCTGTGGATTGAGAATTTGTAATATTGAGCGTTTATTTTATTGGATTCTATTGATTGAGCGAGATTAATACTTTTCAGTGATTATTTAGTTCGTCTTTGGTTCGTTTAGAATATTGAGTGGTCATTGTTATTTTAAATTACTTTCTTGATGATTTCTTGGCTCATTAAAGAACGAAATTTCGAAAGCTCTATAGGATATTATTAAAAATAAATGTAGTACAAAAAGTTTCGTTATCTTTCAAAATTATTTTATTCCAATTATCCTATAAATAGAAAATTATTTTGTAGTTTAAACTGTAATTTAATGTGTTTTGAGCGATTACTTGTTGGTGAATATTGGCAAATTATGATGTGTTTTGAGCGGTTATTTATTTGGTTTATTGATTGGTAAATTGGTGTGTTTCGAGCGGTTATTTAGTTGGTTTATTGATTGGTAAATTGATGTGTTTTGAGCAGTTATTTAGTTGGTTTATTGATTGGTAAATTGATGTGTTTTTAGCGGTTATTTATTGAGGTATTGATTGGTAAATTGATGTGTTTTGAGCGGTTATTTAGTTGGTTTATTGATTGGTAAATTGATATGTTATGAGCGGTTATTTAGTTGGTTTATTGATTGGTAAATTGATATGTTATGAGCGGTTATTTAGTTTGTTTATTGATTGGTAAATTGATATGTTATGAGCGGTTATTTAGTTGGTTTATTGATTGGTAAATTGAAATGTTTTGAGCGTTTATTTAGTTGGCTTGTTGATTGGTAAATTGTGATGTGTTTTGAGCGGTTATTTAGTTGGTTTATTGATTGGTAAATTGTTGAGTTTTTAGCGGTTATTTAGATGGTTTATTGAAACGGTAAATTGATGTGTTTTGAGCGCTTATTTAGTGAGGTATTGATTGGTAAATTGATATGTGTTTTGAGCGGTTATTTAGTTGGTTTATTGATTGGTAAATTGAAATGTTTTGAGCGTTTATTTAGTTGGTTTGTTGATTGGTAAATTGTGATGTGTTTTGAGCGGTTATTTAGTTGGTTTATTGAAACGGTAAATTGATATGTTTTGAGCGGTTTTTTAGTGAGGTATTGATTGGTAAATTGATGTGTTTTGAGCGGTTATTTAGTTGGTTTATTGATTGGTAAATTGAAATGTTTTGAGCGTTTATTTAGTTGGCTTGTTGATTGGAAAATTGACATGTGTTTTGAGCGGTTATTTAGTTGGTTTATTGATTGGTAAATTGGTGAGTTTTTAGCGGTTATTTAGTTGGTTTATTGAAACGGTAAATTGATATGTTTTGAGCGGTTATTTAGTTGGTTTATTAATTGATAAATTGTGATGTGTTTTGAGCGGTTATTTAGTTGGTTTATTGATTGGTAAATTGAAATGTTTTGAGCGGTTATTTAGTTGGTTTATTGATTGGTAAATTGATATGTTTTGAGCGGTTATTTAGTTGGTTTATTGATTGGTAAATTGTGATGTGTTTTGAGCGGTTATTTATTGAGGTATTGATTGGTAAATTGATGTGTTTTGAGCGGTTATTTAGTTGGTTTATTGATTGGTAAATTGATATGTTATGAGCGGTTATTTAGTTGGTTTATTGATTGGTAAATTGATATGTTATGAGCGGTTATTTAGTTTGTTTATTGATTGGTAAATTGATATGTTATGAGCGGTTATTTAGTTGGTTTATTGATTGGTAAATTGATATGTTATGAGCGGTTATTTAGTTGTTTATTGATTGGTAAATTGATGTGTTTGGGGGGTTGTTCAGTTGGTTTATTGATTGGTGCTTTGATGTGTTTTGAGCGGTTATTTAGTTGGTTTATTGATTGGTAAATTGATATGTCATGAGCGGTTATTTAGTTGGTTTATTGATTGGTAAATTGATGTGTTTGGGGGGGGGGGGGGGGGGTTGTTCAGTTGGTTTATTGATTGGTGCTTTGATGTGTTTTGAGAGGTAATTTGGTTCATTTATCGATCAATAAATTGAGGTGTTTCGAATGGTTTTCAGTTTATTGATTGGTAATTGGAGGTATTTTGAGCGGTTATTTAGTTGGTTTATCGATTGGTAAATTGATGTTTTAGGGGCGCCATTATTTAGTTAAATTATTGATTAGTAAATCAATGTCTTTGGAAGAAATATTCGCTTATATTGATTAGTAAACTGATATATTTTAAGGATATTTTAGTTGGTGTATCAATTGGTAAATAAATATGTTTTGAAAACGGTTATTTAGTTGGTTTATATTTTGGCCGGCTAGTGTGTTGGGCGAATTTTCGGTTGGCCTAGAAATTGGTAGATATTTACGGCTATAGCGATTACTTAGTTGATATTGCCACGTAGAAAATTATGGAAGACCAATTTCGGGATGAGACAAAAATATATTTCACGCAAGAACAAACTATGAGTGATAAAAAAAAAAGATAAGCAAAAGAGGGAAGTGTACAGAGCAGCAAAATATAAACATAAAAAATAATATTCTGCTAATAAAATAATAAATAAATACTTTGTTACATAGCTCCTTCCCTATGGGAGCTGTGACCCAAAGCTAGCAACTATTGTAGTTACTGACATGGATCTGACGTG
>CP092866.1:34005425-34115687 GCA_030710605.1 Cordylochernes scorpioides | reverse complement strand
CTTACACCGTTCCATATTTATGATAACAGTTAAAATTACAAAAACCTTTTTTTTAAAACTCTCTTAAGATAGAGGTTTCTGACAATAAGAGTTGTTGTCGTGCTCTTCATTAGAAAATAGGTGCCACGTTAGGGCACCAGAATTTGTCAAATATTCCAAAGTTCCAGGAAGGACAGGTGTGGTCGGACTTCTCCCAAACAAATAAGAGTTGCTTTTATTATTATAAACGAAAAAAAAAAACTTTCGAGCAAAGACTTTTTTTCAACGAGTTTTAGAGTTGGGTAAATTCATAGTTGAGCGTCTTAGACTTTATTTAACTTGCTTCCATGTCTGTATGTCCACAAATCTTCTAATCAATTTGTTTTAAACTTTCAGACCACGTAGAAGACTGATATTTTATACCCCCGTTCAATCTTGATGACAATGCAAGTTGACAGGTCCTAAATTATGCAACTTTATCCGTTATTTGATAAATTTGAAAATTAGCTAAACTTATTTTATTTCACTCTCACGTTATTGAATTCAATTTTAAATTCAAAATTCATTATTAACGCCTCTACATACGGGGAAAAGAGAGAACTATTTTCTCCTTTTTAGTTCATTGGTATATACATTTTTAGATTTTATTGGGAACAGTTTCAAATTCGAAAAGTACATTTTTTATTTCAAAAACATTTATCAAAACAACTCTAACTTATTTGCATAAAGTTTCGTAAAGAGGGAATAGTGTCAATGGTATTAAAATAGTACACATGTGATATTGTACTGGGATAAGGTACATAAATTATGAAAAAGGTATCTCCTTATCGTGTAACTGAAAGTTTCTGATGGCTTGCGCCATATATCGGAATAAATATCAAATATTCTCATTGGATTTTAATTATTCCAGAATTGGCTTAATACCTATTCTTGATTAATCAAGAAAAAAATATATATATATATACATATATCACAGATTATAAAAATTGATTTTCCATTGAAACGCTTTTAAAAGTCAACGTGAAAAGTAAAGCAATAATTACAATAAAGATATAAATTTTTGTTTTACTCAAGGCATTTTACAAATAAGTGTTTAACTAGAATCTGATTGAAACAATCATCCTTTCATAGAATACAGGATGTTATCAGAGACATTCCTACAAGTAGAGAGAGATTTCAAAGACAAGGATTAGCTGCTCTGGTCGCTCCATGGGTGGCCACTCTATCAGAGAAAACATCGCAGGAAGGTCGCAAAATTGCAAATAAACATGATGGTTTCAAAAGTACAATTTAAAATATTCTATTGTATTATTTACAATGTTGAGTCGATAATAGTAAAAGATTAGTTAAAGTCAAAATACGATCCATCAAATAAGTTTATATAAAAGGGTGTACCTGGATCTTTATCAAGAAAATGAGTTGGCCAAATATCAGGGAACAGGCTAAATCAATGTTTAGTTGATTTCTGTTCCACTAGATGGCGCTCTGCCATCTAAAATGCACATTTTCTCCTGGTCAGGATATGCCTTATTTTTTATATACAAGTATATAGAAATATATAGAAGTATATAGAAAACATAAAGTATATTGCTGCTGTTTTATACTTGAAGCCTTAAGTAACTGCGCTACTTACCTTTATATCTGCACATCATTGATATGACACCGCTATTAGGTTACATCTCAAGTAGAGGTTACAATAGTTTCCACCTTGTCAACTCCTGGTCCCATTGGTCATCAGCTTGGCGGGAAGCCAGAACTACACTTTAAACACCAGAGAAGCTACAGAGCTGGAAAAAATAAACTTTCCTATGTTAATACACGTTAGTCTTTTGTCATCACAGAATATTCTTAAAATAATTTTACAAATATTTTTAGGCATATATATGTAGTAATGTAGTTGTTGTTGTTGTAGGATGACTGTAGTGTGGCCTGTTGGGTAGAAGCAGTCGTGGTGGCCACAATGTATAGAGTGGGTTCAGGTGTGATTGGGATTACACAAAAGGACGAGACATATTGGATGTCACCATAGAGATGGCGAGAGAGTAAGCGAAGCCGACACCGGTCGGGGGAGATCTCTCTAGAGGGGTCTGTCAATCCTTGTGACTCCAAGCGGACGAATCTGTTTGAGCAAGAAGGGGCACACCAGGGAACCCGACTTGTTTTTCGGACCTTTTTCCTCTACTGGCGCCGACTGTCACTCACTCGAAATTTTATTTCTGTCACCTTGGCAATTACACTATAACTATACAACACATGGGGACATAGATATATTGGATTATATTACAACATATATATGGTAATTTAAACCGACAACCCTATATTGTATAATTACTTATAACAAGATTGTCATGTTGTATATAGAAACACATCTATAAATAATTATGCGCATGATTAATCTGTGTCATTGCATCACCATATGTAATGTACTTTGTACAAACTAAGGATGAATAAATAAAACTATGTAATAGATTAAGAGCTAAGTTAAAGCAAGATTGAGCAGCTCAAAAACGTCTAAAATCGAGAGAGAAATCCAACAACCCTGAAAAGGAATTCGGCAGCCCGTTGCCATCTGGTCCAAAGGGTGCGGAATGCCGCAGACGTTTAAAGTCCAACTCCCCCCCTCCTCCTCGGGAATGGTATATAAACACCTCGGTTTTAGCCGACCATAGTTAGTCAGCAGTCACCCCTTTCACCGTCGGTCGTAGCCAGGACCACCTCATCACCATGTAAAACAGTAAGAAATACTCTAAATCTCCATCTTGCTTAGCTCAACTCCTATCTGTTCATGGAACTTTCCTACTACAGCTGTGTCTCTTCGTTTTGTGTGTGTGGACATTCCCAAGCTTTCCGCTCTGCCTCGACCACGACTGCCTGTACTCTGTGAAAACTGTTAAAGGTCTTCCAAAGTGCAGAGAGGTACTGGAAAACTCTCCACGCCCTGACTGTCCCTCTCGGCTACTACAGGTTTGACCACCGGTTACCACACACACATATATATATTTTATATATTTAAAAAAATAATAATAAAAAGTCCAGGTGTTTGTTATTAAAATCAAAAAAGACATATCCTGATCACGTTCACATGAACTTTTAGATGGCAGAGCGCCATCTAGTGGAACAGAAATCATGGAGATTCATCTAAATTCAACATATAGTTGATATCGTGTAAAAATAAAGAAGGGAATTGGTGACCTAAGAAGGGAGCTTAAAGAAATAAATTTACTTAAATGTTAACTAGACACCGTGAGGGCTCCACGTGATATCTAGTACATAACATACATCTCCCACCGTCATGTAATGCTACACCCTTGACTATAACTTCCCAATTCCGACAACTCGATGAACACGTTGAGTTCACTATTGACAACAAAGTGGAATGGAGCGGACTAGAGACTGAAGACAGCACTGCTGACACTGCCAACGCTGAAAGCCGGACTTAACGTCACACGCGATGCCTCCCATCGGAGTTTTGCGCCAGAACCAGAATACTAGTAATCAGTACCTAGTCCAGGGTCTGTGGAGCGAGCCAAGCTGCCGGAGGAGAAGTTGAGTACCAATCCACGTTATGTGACACAGGGTTAAAGTAGTGGGTCCTCCCGCCCAACGTGAAATGGTAAATGACCACAGCCCCTGCTGTGTTAACCACAAAGGTTTAAGCACTAAAACCCGACCCACTGTCAATAGCTACTGTCTAACACTAGCTAGATCCTGCAACAACATCTTTAGTAGAGCTGAAACACAGGGAAGTCAACGGCTCTCCATCTGGAACGTCTGTTTTACACAATACAGTTATATGCTGTAAATAGCTCTAAATTTCTGTTCTTATGTGATGTTCACTAATATTCATTATAGGGTAATTAAATCGTTAACTAACTGACAAATATGTTAATAATTTCTATTATAATAACTAAAATCATATTAATAATTACTGTAAATAAGCTCCCAAACTTGTGTATGCATGCAAATATCCAAGACGGATATCGCGTGCTTTGTAAATGATAATAAAAATATACTAGAATTCAGACTTTATGGGGGGTCAACAGATTGCAATTGTCATCAAGTTCCTTTTTATCCTTGGCATTCAAAAGGTTCGTAACTTTTCATTTTACCTTATTCTTGGTGATTTTGATTATACAAATTTAATGTTTACAAGAAAAGCTTCCAACTATGACAGATAATTCGTCACATTTTCGTTACGACCAACTAACTAAGGGAGCAGCTTTAATCATCAACACAGAACACCAAATTCCTCCAACCTCTAGATTCAATTCCTATATTTCTTCAAGCTATATAAGAAACTACGATCTCTAGGGAATTCTTTAAAAACTTTAAAAACTGTTTTAAAATATTATTATACTTGTTAAAAGGTAACTGCATAGGTTGTGTAAATATTAGTTTTACTCCTTTCTTTGATCTTTTCTATACAATTCAAACATTTGATTTATTGCTTCTATACAAAAGCCTTTAATATTCACTTGCTTTCATTTTTTAAAATATATATATGTTATGAATATTTTGGTTGTTGTGGTTAGATAAGGCTTGATAAGACAAAGGATCGATAAGATAAAGGGTTAAGGTGCAGTCGTGATAAAAAAAGATAATTATTTACCGTCAAGTAGCTTTTATTTTCAATTACTTGAGGAAATATTACACATTAGTTAGTTTCACATTATATAGAATTCATAAAGTTAATCCTATATTAGTGATTTAAAAGGATAGATATGTTAACTACACATATTTACAACAAAACTATACAACTAAACTGAAAGTCTTTCTAAAACGATGATAACAAAAATAAAATTATCAATGAATAAAATAAAATATATATTTTTAATATATAGAAATATTTGAGTTTTTAGATTATATAATATATATATGAAATTTACGCAAGTTTGGCCTTAAATACCCATTTCTTGGTTTTTCAAGAAGCCACTGGGACTAAAAAAATATTTTTTTGGTCGCAGTGGTACAGTCTACTTCACGGTGACGAGCGCCAAAAGCGCGAAACGCGTTCGTGGATGGCTTTTCTTGATTTATCAAGAAATTGGGTTGGCCAAATATCAGGGAACAGGCTAAATCAATGTTTAGTTGATTTCTGTTCCACCAGATGGCTCTCTGCCTGGTCAGGATATGCCATTTTTAATATATATATATATATATATAGAGGTTGTCTATGGCCGGCATTCATAGTTCTTAAAATGAACCTTTTCTGGCCGAAATAGCTATTATTTTCAAGAAGCTCTTATTTTACCTATTTTTTCTAAAGGTTATGCTCATATATAGGTGAGATTTCTAATCTTACTTTTCAAAGTTATTTCTTAAAGCGTTTTAATTTTTTTTGTTGCTTTAATAATCTTTGAGGAGATTAGAGATAAAAGAAGTTCAAAATTGGCGTTTGTTGATTTCTATCAAGCCAACCAATCAGTTGGGGCTGTTCACACCACGTGATATTTAACCAAATTATGGTTGGCTGGCTGATTCGTGTATCAAAGTGTGGAGATCACGAAGGATCAGCTTGATCTGTACAGCTGACAAGGAGATTGTGGCCTTCATCAGTAGAAGAGATGCGACACCAGAGTTGACATCTGAGATTGATACAAGAGTTGGATAATTCTGGTTTAGTTAGAATTTCTTCAGTATGGATATGTCATAGTGATTTTAGAAATTCTTACCTGCATTCTTCAGCACATATTCGTATATAAATTCAAAATGAAGTTAATAATATTTTATTAATATATATATTTCTATTTTACTTCTTTCTTCCTCCTTCCAAATGTACGTGAGTGTTTTCTCGTTAACGTATATTGAATTGTATCAAAATTCGTTTCATAATTCCTCATATATTTTATAATTTTCAACGGAATATTTTTCATTTATTCTCGTTACTATTATATATATTTTTATTGATTCGTTAATTATATTGTTCAATGAGTTTGTTTTATTTCGTATTTTATCATATACTAAAAGAAAGAATCGATTGTTTTATATTTGTTATTGCGAATATGGGACAAGTTTCAATATAAAAATATCATAACATTTCAATGAATATATGTTTCTTCAAATAAAATATTTTGATATGGATCAGGATTTCAAAAAATCATTTTTGTTTCACATTTTATATAGTAAAGATTCAACAATGGAGATGTTGCACTACTTATTTGACTGTGTGCTCTGTCTGAGGAAAGACGAAAACTAAATGATAAAACGGGGCAACTTTGTCCCTCATTTCCGGCACTAATTAATGAAATATCAAAGAATAGGTATATAGCGGTGGCGATATTTGGATTCCATAGGATTATATCCCGGAAAAAAGGCCACACAGTGTTCTCCCCATCCCTTGTGAACTGGCGAATCCTGTATAGGGCGAGAGGCCCTAAATAAAGGCTTTGTTGTTGTTGTTGTATATAGCAAAGATTCAAAATATTAATTTTCTTTGTAATTTATAATTATATGATTTAAAACTATATGATTTTATAGATGTCAGATTTTTTCTGAAAAATAAAATATTTTCTAACTATGACTTTATATCCATTGTTATACATTTTTTTTCTAATTTATTAAATATAAAATAAATCATATAAATAAATATAGTCTTTAATTATTTTTAAATTTTATATTGAGACAAAGGGAAAATTTTATCAAAGGAATTGCTTCTACACCTTGGATTTTCTATCATTTATATATTCAGAAAAATAAAACGGAGATAGAAGAGGAGTATCTTGTGCGAATTTTATTAGCAAGCTTTCGGACGTCCTTCTACAGGCTTTTACAAACGCATGCGTCCTTCTACAGGATTTTACAAACACATACGTCCGAAAGCTTGCTAATAAAATTCGCACAAGATACTCCTCTTCTATCTCCATTTTATTTTTCTATTTCAACTCGAAGAATTTGTTTTATTTGATTTATATATTCAACTTCTTAAAATGGCTAGCAAAATAATTCTTGATAAAATTTCTTCATAAATATTATAAATTATAATAAAGAGAAAACATATATGTAATTGCTGTGATGATCCAATTTTTATGAAAGGGAAATATGTTTTGAGATGAAATGTTTTGTCATGTTATGAGAGAACGTACACTCAAGTAAACACATCTTTCATATTACGATGATTGTTCAAATAAAAGACACGAATTGATATTTGCGGAAGAGCGATTGCTCGAAGCATCTACTTATATATTTGCCTTATTCTGTCTGTTTGTCTGTTTGTCTGGTTGTCTGTTTGTCTGTTTGTCTGAAGCTCACGGATAGAATGCGCGCCCATTGGCTGCCAGCGAACACGTGGCCTTCCTGCCCCCCTCTAG
Organism: Cordylochernes scorpioides; assembly: GCA_030710605.1. Lineage (NCBI taxonomy): Eukaryota > Metazoa > Arthropoda > Arachnida > Pseudoscorpiones > Chernetidae > Cordylochernes > Cordylochernes scorpioides. The sequence goes on along the minus strand of CP092866.1, from coordinate 34,108,401 downwards.
ACAACCCTGTTATCAGCTGTGCGATACATACACCTGTCTATAGCGGCCACTCTAGACAACCCTGTTATCAGCTGTCCACCTGTCTATACAGACCACCCTGTCATAGCGGTCACCCTGCGCAACCCTGTTATCAGCTGTGTGGTACATCCACCTGTCTATACAGACCACCCTGTCATAGCGGTCACCCTAGGCAACCCTGTTATCTGCTGTGTGATACATCCACCTGTCTATACAGACCACCCTGTCATAGCGGTCACCCTAGGCAACCCTGTTATCAGCTGTGTGATACATCCACCTGTCTATACAGACCACCCTGTCATAGCGGTCACCCTAGGCAACCCTGTTATCAGCTGTGTGATACATCCACCTGTCTATACAGACCACCCTGTCATAGCGGTCACCCTAGGCAACCCTGTTATCAGCTGAGTGATACATCCACCTGTCTATACAGACCACCCTGACATAGCGGTCACCCTAGGCAACCCTGTTATCAGCTGAGTGATACATCCACCTGTCTATACAGACCACCCTGTCATAGCGGTCACCCTAGGCAACCCTGTTATCAGCTGGGTGAAACATCCACCTGTCTATACAGACCACCCTGTCATAGCGGTCACCCTAGGCAACCCTGTTATCAGCTGAGTGATACATCCACCTGTCTATACAGACCACCCTGTCATAGCGGTCACCCTAGGCAACCCTGTTATCAGCTGAGTGATACATCCACCTGTCTATACAGACCACCCTGTCATAGCGGTCACCCTAGGCAACCCTGTTATCAGCTGAGTGATACATCCACCTGTCTATACAGACCACCCTGTCATAGCGGTCACCCTAGGCAACCCTGTTATCTGCTGTGTGATACATCCACCTGTCTATACAGACCACCCTGTCATAGCGGTCACCCTAGGCAACCCTGTTATCTGCTGTGTGATACATCCACCTGTCTATACAGACCACCCTGTCATAGCGGTCACCCTAGGCAACCCTGTTATCAGCTGAGTGATACATCCACCTGTCTATACAGACCACCCTGTCATAGCGGTCACCCTAGGCAACCCTGTTATCAGCTGTGTGATACATCCACCTGTCTATACAGACCACCCTGTCATAGCGGTCACCCTAGGCAACCCTGTTATCAGTTGAGTGATACATCCACCTGTCTATACAGACCACCCTGTCATAGCGGTCACCCTAGGCAACCCTGTTATCAGCTGTGTGATACATCCACCTGTCTATACAGACCACCCTGTCATAGCGGTCACCCTAGGCAACCCTGTTATCAGCTGAGTGATACATCCACCTGTCCATAGCGGCCACTCTAGACAACCCTGTTATCATCAGTGTGATAAATTCACCTGTCTATACAGACCACCCTGTCTATAGCGGTCACTCTAGGCAACCCTGTTAACAGCAGTGTGATACATACACCTGTCTATACAGACCACCCTGACTATAGCGACCACTCTTTATGAAAATCCACAATTCCAATTTTATATTTTCAAGACACACACAGTTTGGGGCGGTAAGTTTCACAAGAGAGACATCCACGGCGCCAATTTATAATTGTAACGAATAGTATTTTAATTAAAACATTTCTAAAATATATACGCACTCGGGTAAACCCCGGGCGTTGCCCGGGCCTTACGTCTAGTCTATATATATAATTGCCTTATTCTGTCTGAAGCTCACGGATAGAATGCCCGCCCATTGGCTCCCGGCGAACACGTGTCCTCCCTGCCCCCCTCTAGACAACCCTGTTATCAGCTGTGTGATACATACACCCGTCTATAGCGGCCATTCTAGACAACCCTGTTATCAGGAGTGTGTTACATCCACCTGTCTATACAGACCACCCTGTCTATAGCGGACACTTTAGGCAACCCTGTAACCAGCAGTGTGTTACATCCACCTGTCTATACAGACCACCCTGTATATAGCGGCCATTCTAGAAAACCCTGTTATCAGCTGTGTGATACATACACCTGTCTATAGCGGCCACTCTAGACAACCCTGTTATCAGCTGTGTGATACATCCACCTGTCTATACAGACCACCCTGTCTATAGCGGTCACCTTAGGCAACCCTGTTATCATTAGTGTGTTACATTCACCTGTCTATACAGACCACCCTGTCTATAGCGGTCACCTTAGGCAACCCTGTTATCAGAAGTGTGATACATACACCTGTCTATACAGACCACCCTGTCTATAGCGACCACCCAAGACAACGTTTTTAAAATATATTCGCACTCGGGTAAAACCCGGGCGTTGCCCGGGCCATTCGTCTAGTATTATATATTTATATATTTATAATTATATGTAATTCTGCTGTCCTAAAAGCTTATGTCCATAGTTCATCTAAAATACCCATTCGAAGAGTCTTGTATCAGTATCACTATGAAAGGAAGTTCCAAAAATGCAATATAACAGCGGTATGGTAGATTAATTTGGCGAAACCGCTGGGAGGGTTCACCACTGATGAGCCAGGCCCTCCCATTAATTTTTTCCATTGCAGTAAGGGCAGTAGAAATTGATTTATTTTAAAAAGAATCATGCGCATCAAAAATAGTTTTGTATTTTAAACATATATTTTATAAGATTATATTTATCCATTTGAAATTTCTATCATTATATCATTATGCGAATTGTGAATTTCGAGATATAAGCATTGCGATATTATTATTGCTAGAAATATTATATATGATACATTAGCGCGTCAATAGTTATGAAAATTCGAAACTATTATAGACACGCGTATGATTCTTTTGAAAATTAAACAATTTTCTACTGCCCTTGCTGCAGTGAAAATTAATGGGAGGGCCTGGCTCATCAGTGGTGAACTCTCTCAGCGGTTTCGCCAGTTTAATCTACCACACCGCTGTTATATTGTAATAAGCAGCGGTATGGTAGATTAAACTGGCGAAACCGCTGGGAGGATTCACCACTGATGAGCCAGGCCCTCCCATTAATTTTTTCATTGTAGTAAGGACAGTAGAAATTGTATTTTATCAAAAGAATCATACACGTCTATAATAATTTCAAATTTTCATAACTAAATGTGAACTCTGTCTCTTTAAAAAAAAAAAGGCAACCGATGAAATCATTCGCTTCCTTAAGTTTTGTTCATGAGTGTAGTTATACAAATTTAGGAAAACTTACCATTTTGGAAATATCTACGTGTATTTTTATGGAAGAGATTTATTAATGTTTAAATATCTATGGATATTATCTTAAGCATATACATATATATATTTTTTTCGTATATTTTTGCAGATCTCTCCCCAAAGGAGAAAATTGGATACTTGAACAGGATTTTGAAGTTTATGTTGGCATTTAAGATCTGTAAAATATTGATTGATTTGATAAGTGCGCATTTTATAGTATATATAACTATATAGGTTATACGCGGAATCTTTGTAGAGGGATTTGTTGACTTTGCTTAGAATATTTAATGAAACTGATTCCAAGGATATTAATCAAACATTATATTTATAGTTATGAAAAAAACATCTCCTTATCTTAAACTGAAAGTTGCTGATGGCTTACGCCATCTATCGGAATAAATATAAACTATTGATTTTTAATTATTCCAGAATTGTCCAAATACCCATTCTTGATTAATCAAGAAAAGCTAACCAACGAGAATAGTTGATATTTATTCCGATAGATGGCGTAAGCCATCAGCAACTTTCAGTTGCACGATAAGGAGATGCCTTTTTTTCATAATTTATGCACCTTATACCAGTACAATATCACATTTGTGCTATTTTTTCACATTATATTTATTGATTTACAAGAGAGAGAACAAAATAAAACTTATAACATAGTAAACAAAGAGGAACTTATCTTCGACGGTTAGCGCCTATTTACTTGTGATCTTACATACATACTCTGTGGGAACAATTAATTCAAATATATATATAACAGGATTATCTAAAAAAGACTAAATTTTTTAATTAAAAAAAGACGCAAAAAAAAAAACCAAACTAGGAGTCATATATTGACCGTCTCTGTAATCAAGAAAACTCAGGTCCTGTGACAAAGCCAGAACTTTCAAATTTGCAAAATTAAGAATATCCTGATAGAATTTGCATAGTCACTAAACCAGTAAAACATCTTTCTGTAAAATTTTGATATTTTCACGAGTTTCTTGTGAATATCCTGAAATCAAAGCTTGCTCTGTACTGATGAAGGCATCAGCACGAAACCACAATCTCCAGGTGGACGTCCTGAATCTGGCAAATCTGGTGTTGTGATAATCGAATCGAACTTTCTATTCTGCAGGGACGTTCAATAGATGGTGCATAGTGGTTTAACGGTTTTTTGATGGTAAAGGTATTTATTATTATTATATATTAATGCATTCATCTCTCTTTCATAGAGTATATGCATCATAGAAATCCTTTAAGACTTTTTGTTAAGTTGTGAGACCTGGGCGATGACGTGGGCATCCAAAATGTCCTCCAGAATTGGGTCAAACATTCCCTTAGCTGGACTTCGATCCGGACCCCCTGCGCGCATGCGTTACACAGACTATTCACATCCGGTCTGGGTGAAGGTAAGTCGAGGTTTGCAAGAGGGCTTTGCCCTAGGTCCGTCCGTCCCCCCCGTGTTGCTGCAACTCTCGCTTGTTGCTATACTGCCCCCCTTATATTATACTACAATAAATGATTTTTTATATCTAATATATGCCTTTTTAAATAAAAAAATATATATATTATATTTGTGATAAAATATAATATGCATATTTTTAAAAAATATTTCCTAATATTTTAAATCAAATTAGTTTTGTGGATAACTTCATCTGCTGATATTTTTTTTGTAATGCAAAATAATATTGCTTATCATTCTGATTTCCTATATAAATGCAATGAGATTTTTACAGATTTAATCACGATTTTTAATTTTATCAACCTTATTCGTTTGTTGTAATTATTTGTATAAATAATTTATTTTTGGTTGCAATTTTAAAATAATTAAAAACTATTTCATAGGATAGTATTTATTCATAAATTATATTTATTCAGAAGAGCGCTGTTATTTTTATAATTTTATTTTTGCACAATGGACTATAAGTTATTTCCCTTCTCTCTATATATTTTAAAATAATTTGTTCCATAATTTACTCTATATTCTATTTTTGTAATCGACCTTTCTTTTATTATTACGTTCTTATATTTTAAATATATATTTTTATATTTTACAATGTATTTTCAGTATTTATTATTATATTTGTATTATCTTTCATATATGATTGTTTTTAATAAAATATTTTAAATGCAAATAAAATTTAATGTTAAAAAAATAGCGTAGGCATATAAAATTTATAAACGTGTTATAAAATATATGTTGAAATTAATAATTAATAAATATACAAAAACTATATATATATATATATATTGCATTTCATTTAAATATAGTTTTAAAGGAATATTCTACGTCCATTTTAGGCGAAAGCTATGAAAGAAAGGGATGAATGGACCCGGGCAAATGTATTGATCCAGTGTTTCCACACATGAAATGATTTTTAAATATTCGGAGGTAAATTTCTAACTTGCAATCGCTGATTTTAAAATATTATACAATTTTTATTTCATAAATAATTTCAACTTTTTAAGCATTTACTTATTTTGGCATATCAATTTTAGAATAATAATCTGATGATAGAGTAAATATCTTAAATCGTATTATGTATTTAGATTTAAAACATATGCAATTAGAGAAATTGATCTTTTGGTGTTATTTATTTTTTAAATATTTGTGTGTGTGTTCTTTTCTCTACACTATTAATCATTTAAATTTAAAACTTGTTTCATGACAATTTACCGCCCATATTACACAAAGTTAATACTCGACGCAAATAGTGTTTGATTAAATTTTATAGGATATATATAGAATTTATAGGCTTATATCAAATATATACATATTATATTTAAAAAAGATAAGATTTCTGTTATTTTTTGATCATGTTGAGGATTATGGTAATGGTGATGCAGTCGTGGTTAAAATCTTGAAAGAATAATAATAAATATGGTTTTGATCAGAGATTTCTTTATTTGAGCTGAGGAATATATAAAAGAACATAATTTGATAAAAGTAATGTCTGGCTTAAGGCGAGTAGAATAAGGAAAACAAAAGATTATTTACATAATGTACAAGCAGTTTTGAGCCGGCCATCGGGATAAAACAACAACGAGTTTTTATATGCAAAGCGTGACCTCTGGCGGTTGATTTAACAATATTTGAATCTATGAAATTATAATTTAAAATAAAATATTATTTTTATATAACATACATATACTTTTATAAATTAAAATTCAATATATTATATTTTAAATTATCCTATATATACACTTTAACACTCTGAACGTTACAAAAGAAGTTTTTAGAAATGTGTGCATTTTATTATTATTTGACCAGATTATTACGTTATATAAATATTTTAAAAACTTAAAAATGTGTGTAGAGAAAAAGCTCTGGGTGGTAAACCACTGATAAATGATTCGATAGTTGGCTAACTGACATAAAAAATATGTAATAACATATTTATACGTCATTTTGTATTATCTAAAATAAAATAGTAGTGTATTTGCACACATGGACAAAATTTAAGCAAGTTGTACATTTAGCATGTATATCGGGATTCATATACAGTAGACACTCCCTGTAAAAGACACCTAATTGCAGAGTCAAAGTGTCCTTTAGGGAGAGGTATCTTCTTACCGGAGAGTTGCTAAATAGTAAAAATGGTAATTTTGCAAATGAAAACTGTCCTTTGTAGAGAGGTGTCCGCTAAAAGGAGGTTCTATTGTACATAGAGAGAGTTGACACGCAATTGAAACTTTAGATATTTAATTATATTGGAAAGCGTCGCATATGTGTGTGTCTATAAATGACTTTAGTAAAAGGGATCCAATATCTTCCTTATATATTAAATAGAACAGATAACATTTGCAACAAATTTATTTACTGGCAATGTGCTTCTCTTTAATAATATATTTAAATATTATCTCTACAGACCTTACTGCAATGATATAAGTTATTGATTGAGATAGCCCTCTCTTTCAATAACTTATATAATTGCAGTAAGGTCTGTAGAGATAATATTTAATAATATTATTGAAAAGAAACACATATTTCCAGTAAATTTATTTGTTGCAAATTGTATTGATAGATGACAATTGAATCTATAAATAGAACAGCTAGTTTTAATTTGTAAAGGGTTTTCAGGTAAGAGAACATATTTTTTCATGAAAAACTTCACACAAATTATTCTATCTAAATATTATTCTATAAAACAGTCATTTTATGTCAATAGGATTAACGGAACACTAACTCCCAGCACATATTATCCTTTATTAATAAAATAAAGAAACTAATAAGAAAAAAATTGTTGGGAGCTAAGAATTTCTAACATCGAGCAGAATAATCACCAACACCTCGAAGAAATTAATAATTTTAATTTCCTTTCATAACTAATTTACATCAATTCAAAAACCAAATATATACATGCAAAGTAACACGGTCATCTGGTCAAAAATACAAATATATTAATCTATGAAAAACAACTTATAAAAAAGCTAACAAATATATATATTGATAATAAGTCTATTATAAAACGAACTTTCAAATGTTATTTTTCTAGTAAAACAAACACACTACTGTCCTTACTACTATGTAAAATATTTAGAAGACCTGCCTCATCAGTGGATAGAAGAGCGTCGTTTCTCGAAATCGTGCTTTCTCACAATAAAAAAAAAATATACTAATTGCTAATTTTTTATTTCTTTTTAAATAAATTTGCTGTTAAATTATAACTGGCTGAGTGTTTTCCTGACGAAAAAGATAGTTTGAACGTTCGATTTCCACTTCTTGACTAATATTCTGTATTGGAATTTCCTACGGAATATTTTCTTTATGGGTTATTATAAATAGCATGCACCATTTCTTTTGATCGATTAACACTCACCATCAATAAGTAGATCATTTTTTAAATGTTATTTTAAATGCTTAGAAGATTTGTAAAGATTTTTTTTCAAATGTGCAATTTGTGGATGCGTCAAGATTGGCGTAGTTCCAAGATGGCTGCAACAGTCATTAAACAAAAGATTTTTGTTTGTATGAAAAGCAATACCTCTTTGTTAAACATAACAAATTGGTTTTTATTGTTTGGTTTATTTGATTGGTCGGTTAGTTGATTATCTGGGTGGTTGTAATGTGTTTATGGTTGATTGGTTATTTAGTTGGTTGAAATGTTGTCGGTTGTTTGGTTTATTGATTATCTCGACGTTATTGACCCAGTTATATATGTAAATAATCGTTTGTTTTGTTGATCTTTTGGTTGTGGCTGGTTTATTGGTAATTTTGTTGGATCGTAGTTAATTTTATTGGTTTGGATTTTTCGATGTTTACATGTTTGTGCCTAGTTTAGAATACAATATACGCTTATAGACCACATTCTCCAAGTATAATCAGATCATTTTTAAGTGCAAAAATGGATGAAATAATTCTAAAAACAAATGAAACATTCCAAAGATTTTTCCCGCTTGTAATTCCAACATTTTTCCGTTCCAATTTTTATAATACCCAGTTTACAACGAACCATGGAAATTTCAAGGGATTTTTATCAAAATTTGAAGCGGTTGAGGACTCTAGCTGTCATTGTGGCAACGAATTCCATGACTCGAGACACCTACTGCTGGAATGTCCACTCTTCTTCACCGCTAGACAACAGATATTAAATAATGTTGTAGATCTATATCAATTTGTAAATAACAGAGAGAATTATCATAGATTTAACTATTTTTGTAGATATATTTGTGATTATCTTTCTAACCTGAAAAGTTCAGGTTCCTAATATATATTATTGTTTCTCTTTTTTATTTTTGATCACTTTTCTTGTATAATATGTTTATAACTGTTTATGTTTTAAAATATTTAAATCGACGCAATTATCCCTAGCCCGGATATCGCGTTTTATGTATTGAAATAAAAGAAAGAATACAATATATAATCAGTGAGGTTAATTGCAATAAGTTAATTTTTAATAACATCAATAATATTCTTCAATATATATAATTTGAAAGAATCATATTTTATTAATCTTGTTTAGTATATTTTTTATTGTGCTATTTATTTTTCAATTTGTATATTAAGCAGTTATAAGTTATTTTTATTGTGTTGTGATCAATTACTTTGTTAATTGATCGATTTTTACATTGAGAAATTATTCGGCTGGTTTATTGATGATTGATTCAGTTTTGAAGTTTACTTGGTTTGTATTTAGTGCATTGGTTTGTTGAAAGTTGTTAGTTTGGTTTATTGATGTTTTGATTGTTATATTTAGCAAATCTTTTATTGTCCCGCTGGTCGAATGATTGGTTGGTTGTTTGGTTATTTTTAACGATTATTTGGTTGGACTATATATTATTGGTCGAATGTTAATCTTTTGTGCTTGTTATTAAAGTTTAAAACACATTTAAACTTTATATATTTTATTCAATGAAGATCAAAATTACATAAACATCACATTTAATTATATATCATCACAATTAAATATATATCATAACTATATAACATTAAGCCAACCATTTTTAGTTTTGTTTTCGTCACCGGTCCAATATTTTTATTTTCACAGACTAAATTATGAGATTAATTTATAAATGAAAAATATGCAAAACAAATAAACAACTATATACATCAGTCAATTAATCAACTCTTTTTAGTTTGACAGATGATTGTTACTTTGTGCGTCTATTATTTATTTAGTTTATTGGTCTATTGTTACGTTGTGCAGTAAATTTGTGATCCAGTTGATTGATAAATTGGTGTGTTGAACAATCTTTCAATCAACTGACCCAAAAAAAAAAAAACTTCACAACGTAACAATAGACCAAGAAACAAACGAAAATAACAAATAAACGTACAATGTTCTTTATTCTTTATTTATACTTAGAGCGCTATGTCCCCCTAGGGACACTTGTACTTTAAACATAAACAAAATTTCAAAAGAAAAGAAAGAACGATATTTTAAATATGTACAGAATTAGTATGCAAGTCAGTTAGATGAAAAGATCAACAAAATATATATCAACATAATTGATATATGTACAAATGTACAATGTAACAAGCGTCGGTCAAACAAGAGGTTTATCAATTTAACATTCAACATAATAACACACACAGACCAACCAAATAACCGATGAAAATAACAAAACAACCAACCAATAATTGACCAACGGCCAATAAAAGTTTGTGAAATGTTTAACACACAGTTCAACCATAAATAGACCAATCGCTCAACGGATTAATTGAGAAATCCACAGACCAATCAAATAATCAATAATTATGATTGGTTGGTTGGTGCGTTGAGCGGTTATTTGGTTCGACTTTTTATTGTTCAAATAATGTGGTGAGTGGTTATTTGATTGGTCTGTTAATTTCACAATTTATCCATTGAGCGATTGATCTATTGATTGGTTGAAAGGTGTTGAACATTTTTCAACTGATAGGTTGATTGGTTATCTGGTGTATTGAACTGTAATTATGTTTATCTGTTTTTTTAGAACGATTGTTATGAGAACGTTTATTTCATAGAAATATTTATTGATAGCTTTTGTGACATTGGGAGCAGTTATAAGGTTGGTCTATTGGTTAGTCTATTGATTTGTTATTTGCATATTCTACTGAATAATTGAGAGCTACGTCGATATTTATTTTTCGTCTATTAAATGGACGATTGGTGTGTTGAACTTTATTCAGCTTGGTCTGTTGATCTATCCATTATTACTTTGAGTGGTTTTTGAAAGGTTCATTGAATGGTAATTTGTAACTCTCTAAAATTCTATTTAGTTGGTCTGTTGATTGAATAGTTATTGTGTTGAGTGGTAATTTGTTGATTAGTGGAATGGTGTAATAGTTGGTCGGTGTCATGAACAGTAATTTGGTTAGTACCTAGTGGTTGTCTGTGTGTTAAGTGGCTATTTGGCATATCTTTTTTTTTTTTTTTTTTTTGGTTAAGCATTTATTTATTTGTTGTATTATTGGTCTAGTTACAATTGTTGGTGTTGGAAAGCCTAGGCAAATTTTACAAGAGTAAAATTAAGAAGACTATGCAAACTAGGCTTTACGAACAAGATCTATGTAAATATTCCACAGATATAAAAACTAGGATTGCATCAGGTGTGTGTGTGTCCACAAGAAGTCGGAGCTCTACGCGTTTTGAGACGACAGCTGGGAGTGCCGCTGTCCTTGTTTGGATCCTTCAACTTTGACTGTTTATTAACTGTTTTGGCTTTACTTCTTTAATATATTAGGGCGATCAAGTAGTTGAGCCTAATAAATTTATTTTACGAAACTTAGATCTGATTATTCCAGCACTTGAGCAGGACACTTAATTGTTATAAGAAGTTGGCGGACTTTCTTAGTATTCTCGTGCCGCTACATTTTTTGGTGAGCCGGACGTGATTCTGCTCAAGTGGATTATTGTTTATCGGAGATATATATTTAAAGTGAAGTAGAGTTCAAGAAGTTGAAAGGTTACAATGGCTCTAAGTTTGTGTATCAGGAAGCGAGCCCCCGTGAGAAGTCAAGTTACAAGGATTTACAAGGAAATTATTTCTAATTTGAGAATTGAATCCAAGGATTATTTCAAGGCAACAGTTGGAGTGAGAAGAATTCTGGATGTACAGAAGGTACTGTTGTCGTCTGATAAAGAGATAATCGATATTTTGGCAGAAGATGATGAAGCGGATCTGGAAAAGGAAATGGATGATTGTGCGCATTATCAAGAGATCATAATTGAAGCAATTGTGGCTTATGAGGATGCTCAAAAACAAGTTGCAAGAGAAGTTGTAGTTCAAGATTCTTTGCCAGATACTACAGAGAAAATAAGACTTCCCACCATTGAATTACCGAAGTTTAGTGGTAATTTAATAGATTGGTTAACTTTTTGGGCTCAATTTGAGAAAATTCATCTTGATATCAGACTAAAGGATAGCGACAAATTCTATTATTTGCTTCAAAGTCTGAGTGTAGACACTGAGGCCTATAAAATCGTATCCATTTATCCGCTTACTGAAGAAAATTATTCTAAGGCGATTGATGCTTTAAGAAGACGTTATGCTAATCCTGATTTGTTGCTACAGGTATATGTGAGAGAACTGCTCAAGTTGGTCATCGAAAGTGCTAGCGGAAAGAAAAAATTATCTTTTCATGAACTATATTATAAAATTCAATCTTATCTTGGTTCTTTAAAGAGTTTGAATTTGGAAAGTGCAAGCCCGGACACATGGCTGTATCCCTTAGTGGAATCGTGTCTATCTGACGAACTATTGCTAGCGTGGCAGAGAAGATCTCAGTTCGTCAAGCTTGATGTTGAACATCAGACGAGACTGGATCAACTGATGGACTTTTTGGAAAGGGAGATTTTGATCCAACAGAACATCCAGTTAGCTAAAGGCGGTTTCCAAAGTGCTGAAACTTCCGACCAAGAGAGAAGGAAAGGATTTTATAAGAAGAAAAATTATATTCCAACGGTGACCGGATTACAACAAATGGAATTAGGCGGATGTATATTCTGTGAAAAGAAGCATGCGAGTCAAAATTGTTTTGCCGCTAAAAAGATGTCTTTAGAAGAAAAAAGAAAAGTCATCCGTGAAAAGAAGGCTTGCTTCAAATGCTTAAAGGGACGCCATCTTGCTAGATATTGCAGAACAAGGGTTAGGTGCTACAACTGTGGCTCGTCTCATTTTTTAATTATGTGCACTCGAGGAGATAGAAATAATAAAGAGGCTGCTCAATTGGGAATTGAACCAGAATTGACTAATCAAAATTCAGAAAGGGTTAAACAACGGGTTTCACATCGCGAAAATTCTGAATCTTTTGATGCTACGGTGAAACCAAACGAAGATCTGAAAAGGCATAATGATTGTTCCAACCAAGTTTGTCAGCGGAATGTTGCTCTTCAGACTTTGATGTTGAATGTTATTGCACCAAAGGGGAGGAAATTAGTGCGCGCATTTCTTGATTCAGGTTCTCAACATACTTATATTTTGAAGACAACAGCGGAAGAATTAGGACTGAAACCTGTGACGAAAGAGACTGTTCATCATGCTTTATTTGGCGGTATACAAACAACGGCTGTTACGCATAATTTGTATGATGTTCAGTTAAAGGCAGACGATGAAAATTTTGTTTGCAAAGTCACTGTTCGTGATCAGTCAAAGATCTGTCAAGCCCTTCCAAGAATTCCCAAAACAAGTTTAATTTCTAGAGAGTTGGAACAAAGAAAAATTAAAGTTACAGATCTTGGAAATGACAACCCACCTATAGAGCTCCTCATCGGTGCAGATATTTATGGAAAATTAATGACCGGAAAAACGCTGCAACTGGATTGCGGTTTAACAGCTATGCTTACCCATTTTGGTTGGACGTTATTAGGCAGCCTGAAGGAATGGTCTGAGGAAGAAAATTCTATGCTGGTTATGTCCATGAAAAATGAAATTGAAGGCGTGGAAAAAGAGGATTCTGAAACTGCAGTTGATAGCTATGTAGGTGTGAAGGAAGCGGAGTCTAAAGACTATAAAGCAAAGGATTCTGAGCCTAAGGGCGACGGAGTAAAGGATTCTGAAGCGAAGCCTAAGGGCGATGGAGTGAAGGATTCTGAGACTGCAATTAAAGGTTATGAATCGGTGAACAATTCAGAAGAGAAAACTAAAACAAATAAAGTTGAAGATCCTGAAGTGGCTGATCAAGTCAGATATTTTGAAACTATTGAGGCAAAAGCTAAAGATGAGAAAATAGCAGATTCTGAAACAAAAGTCATAAAGGTAAAATATTCTGCAACAAAAGCCAAAAGGTTAAAAACTTCTGAAACAAAAGATAGAGAGTTGGTGCACTCAAAAGTCTTGGATAAAAATGAGCTACTTGCATTTGTACTTCTTTTATTAGCTGTTACTGCTCTTCTTATTGCTATGATAAAGGACGAGATCGATGGGAGGAGTTGGTCTTTGCACTTGTTTACTGATGCGAGTCGGACAGCTTACTCCGCAGTGGTATTTCACCGGGTAGAAAATGAAGAAATACGGGTCAGTTTTATGTCCGCTAAAACACGAGTGACTCCAATGAAAAGAGAAATACTCAAAAGGAATAAGAAAACTGGTGAAAGCGAAATGATTTTTAAAGAGATTAGCATTGATTGGAAGACGCTTCAAGAGAGCGACTGCGTTAGACCTATAAAATGGAGATTTAATCCTCCCTTTGCGGCTTGGTGGGGAGGTTGGTGGGAGCGTTTAATTCGCTCTATGAAGAATTTGTTGAAAAGAACTCCAGGAAAGGATGGAATTGTTCGAGTTGGCAAATTAAAGACCGGAGGCGGGATTGTATTAAGACCTATACAACGTCTTTGCCCAATGGAGTTGGATTTTCCGGAAGAGATTTCGAATCGATTCCAAGATAGTGTTGGATGCTGATTTGGAAAAATTATTGTCAATAATTTTTGTGGGAAGTATGTTGGAAAGCCTAGGCAAATTTTACAAGAGTAAAATTAAGAAGACTATGCAAACTAGGCTTTACGAACAAGATCTATGTAAATATTCCACAGATATAAAAACTAGGATTGCATCAGGTGTGTGTGTGTCCACAAGAAGTCGGAGCTCTACGCGTTTTGAGACGACAGCTGGGAGTGCCGCTGTCCTTGTTTGGATCCTTCAACTTTGACTGTTTATTAACTGTTTTGGCTTTACTTCTTTAATATATTAGGGCGATCAAGTAGTTGAGCCTAATAAATTTATTTTACGAAACTTATATCTGATTATTCCAGCACTTGAGCAGGACACTTAATTGTTATAAGAAGTTGGCGGACTTTCTTAGTATTCTCGTGCCGCTACAGTTGGTCTATTGTTGATGTGTGTTTATCAGTTACAATATTAATCGTTTGTTGTTGTTGTCGTGTCCACTGAAGAGCCTCAGATGTCTCCATGTATCTCTATCATAGCAGCAGCAATGTTCACTATCTTGGGTGTATAAAGCTGCTGCTCTGGGTCTATGTCAAATTCTGCAAGGCTGCGGCCATTGCTGGGCATGAGAATATGTGAGTAGGTGTTAGTTCCACACCAGGACAGTTGTTGCATGTCCTATAGGTTCTTGTGCCATCTGGATTATTGTCATTCCTTTATAGTGTTTTGTTTTAAGTCTTGTTATAGTTTTTGTCAGTTTTCTCTCAGAGTTTATTTCACATATTTGATCTTTATATTAATCGGTGGAATTTTAAATTTGAGAAATTATTTAGTTGATCTATTGATTGCATGTGTGTTAAATGATTATTTGGTGAATCTTTTAAAAATATTTTTATCAGTTACTTATTTGTTCTATTTTGGTGTGTTGTTGTGCGCGTGTTTAGAAATTATAAGATAAATCTGTGGATTAGACCCTTTGTTACTTTGATAGATGCATTTGTGTTAAGTGGTTATTTGATATATCGTTTAAATTTCGTCTGTTTAGCAGTTATTTATTTGTTCTTTTTTTTTTGTTTATCGTTGTGTATGTTTGGAAGCTATAAGATTAATCGATGGATTGGTCATTTGTTACTTCGATCAATTATTTGGTTGATCTATTAGCTGATTGGTTGGTGTGTTGATCAGTTAGATGTTTTTTCTGTTTTAGTCGATGATTTAATAATATACTATTAGGATGGTTTGTTGATATGACGATTGTATGTTAAGCAAACCTTTGTTTGGTCTGGAAAGATCAGTCGGTTTTTATGGTGAGTGGTATTCGGCTGGTATGTTGATTGTCGTGCTAAGTGGAATGTTACTTTGAGATGTTATTTGATTAGACTGATAATAACTCGATTATTTCTCATTTATTTAATTGGTGATCGTTTATTTATATATTGTTATGGTAGATCCCTAGAATCACAAATAGGTAAACAAAGATTGAGCCACTTCAGACACAAAATGAGAGCGAATAGTTTGGAAAAGTGTTCGGTGTTGGGAAAATTTGATGGGAAAGAAGGAAGAGAGAAATTCCTGCAATGTGCTGAATAGAATGGTTAAAGAAAGCTATCGGAAGGTCACTAGATGAGCTGCGGGTGATAGTCACTAACAGATTTATTTTAAATGGAGAATATTTATCTATATAGTCACAACAAGTAGTCACGGGGGTTACCGTACTGTCCTCTTCTCTGTATTACCTGTATATCACAAAACTACATAATTTCTAGTAGTCACGGGGGTTACCGTACTGTCCTCTTCTCTGTATTACCTGTATATCACAAAACTACATAATTTCTAGTAGTCACGGGGGTTACCGTACTGTCCTCTTCTCTGTATTACCTGTATATCACAAAACTACATAATTTCTAGTAGTCACGGGGGTTACCGTACTGTCCTCTTCTCTGTATTACCTGTATATCACAAAACTACATAATTTCTAGTAGTCACGGGGGTTACCGTACTGTCCTCTTCTCTGTATTACCTGTATATCACAAAACTACATAATTTCTAGTAGTCACGGGGGTTACCGTACTGTCCTCTTCTCTGTATTACCTGTATATCACAAAACTACATAATTTCTAGTAGTCACGGGGGTTACCGTACTGTCCTCTTCTCTGTATTACCTGTATATCACAAAACTACATAATTTCTAGTAGTCACGGGGGTTACCGTACTGTCCTCTTCTCTGTATTACCTGTATATCACAAAACTACATAATTTCTAGTAGTCACGGGGGTTACCGTACTGTCCTCTTCTCTGTATTACCTGTATATCACAAAACTACATAATTTCTAGTAGTCACGGGGGTTACCGTACTGTCCTCTTCTCTGTATTACCTGTATCACATACTACATAATTTATAGTAGTCACGGGGGTTACCGTACTGTCCTCTTCTCTGTATTACCTGTATATCACAAAACTACATAATTTCTAGTAGTCACGGGGGTTACCGTACTGTCCTCTTCTCTGTATTACCTGTATATCACAAAACTACATAATTTCTAGTAGTCACGGGGGTTACCGTACTGTCCTCTTCTCTGTATTACCTGTATATCACAAAACTACATAATTTCTAGTAGTCACGGGGGTTACCGTACTGTCCTCTTCTCTGTATTACCTGTATATCACAAAACTACATAATTTCTAGTAGTCACGGGGGTTACCGTACTGTCCTCTTCTCTGTATTACCTGTATATCACAAAACTACATAATTTCTAGTAGTCACGGGGGTTACCGTACTGTCCTCTTCTCTGTATTACCTGTATATCACAAAACTACATAATTTCTAGTAGTCACGGGGGTTACCGTACTGTCCTCTTCTCTGTATTACCTGTATATCACAAAACTACATAATTTCTAGTAGTCACGGGGGTTACCGTACTGTCCTCTTCTCTGTATCACCTGTATCACATACTACATAATTTATAGTAGTCGCGGGGGTTACCGTACTGTCCTCTTCTCTGTATTACCTGTATCACAGAACTGTTATTTGTCAACAACATTGTTAAATCATGCATATATTTATTTGTTAAGTTTAATGATTGGAATTATGAGAAAGGTTTTGATTGGTTTATTGTATGATTGATAGGTGTGTTAAACAGTTTATGATGAGTTTATTAATGATTCTATCGTCATGTTGAAATATTGAATATTTAACCTATTTATTGTGTGGTTTTTGCTTAGAATGTTTATTTGGCCTGCTGATAGGTCGAGTGTTTAGTTTGACGAATTTTTCTAGATTGAACCTTCGGAGCGAGAAGTTAGTAAGTTGATATGCGATTTGTGGTCAACTTTAAAATCGAGTGGTTAAATAGTTTGTCGGGTTTTCGCTCGATTTCTGCGTTGAGAGGTCGATGTTGGGATCTATTGAATATTATATTGTTAACGCAACGTTTTGGTTGGTCCGTTGATTGCTCGATCGATTTACTATTGTTTAGTTAGTTAATACTAGGTTGGGGTAGATTAATTGGTAAAACGATTAATTAAGTGTTATTGATTAGTCTGTTGATTTGTTACGTTGAGCGATTATTTGGCTAGTCTGTAGCTAGGTCTATGAATGTGGGTTGATAAATAATAAAGAAAACCAAAAAATTTATTTTTATCATAAAGATAGAGGCTGCCTGGCTGGAATTCATTATTTCTTAAAAATAAAGATACTTCGGCCAGTAAATCTTTTTCTACCTATCTATTTACTTGCCTAATTATCTTTTTTTTCCAAGATTTATTTTTATATATAATCACCTTTGGTGTGTTCATAAAATTTTATAAGCGATGTTTCTGGAGTATTGCTAAGGTTTTTGACCCAAAGTGAATGGCTAGTTGGTTTTTCTGTAGATTGGTTGGTTTGTCGCGAGTTTATTCAATTGATCTATCTTATGATTGTGTGTGATGTTGAGCGAAATTATGGTTAATATATTTATTGGTCGAATTTATGGTATAAGCGATCATTTGTTGTTTGTATTTCTAGTTCTCTATATATATATATTAGAGCAGGTTTAGTAATTATTCCATTGATTTGTAAATGGGTCCTTTTTCACATGAGCAGTTTTTTGATTGATAGGTATGGATGTTGATTAGTTGGTCTGTGTTTTAAAAAGTTATTTGATGGGTTTAACAATCGGTAAATAATAATTGATTTATAAATCAGCCTGTTATGTGACGCCACTGTTACGTTAAATCTTATTTAGATTTGCCTTTTAATCGATTGTTTGTTACTTGGAACGTTTGTTTACGTATGGTTATTTGGTTATTCTATCGATAGGTCCAGATCGCACAAGAACCTACAGGAGATTCAACAATAGTTCTGGTGAGGAACTAACACCTATCTACATATTGTCATGTCCAGCGGTCTTGCAGAAAATTGACATAGACCCAGAACAGCAGCTTGACCTACCCGAGATATAAAACAATGCGACTGATGTGATAGAGATGTATGGAGACATCTCTTCATTGAACACGACAAAAACAACCGAAAATTGACATGGACCCAGAACAGCAGATTGACCCACCCGAGATAGAGAACAATGCGACTGATGTGATGAGATGTATGGAGACATCTCTTCATTGGACACGACAAAAACAACCGAAAATTGACATGGACCCAGAACAGCAGATTGACCCACCCGAGATAGAGAACAATGCGACTGATGTGATAGAGATGTATGGAGACATCTCTTCATTGAACACGACAAAAACAACCGAAAATTGACATGGACCCAGACAGGAAGTTGACCCACCCGAGATAGAGAACAATGCGACTGATGTGATGAGATGTATGGAGACATCTCTTCATTGGACACAACAACAATATTGATCGGTCTAATAATAAACAGTGAACATTTATTTGATTGATATATTGATTGTTACCTTATTGGCTATTTTTATTCTGTTATGATGTATCGATTGTTATATTGAGGTGTTTATTGGTTTGTGTTCATTTTACAGTTATTTATTTGAATAGTGAATTGTTCAATTGGTGTTTGGTAAAATTATTGAATTGGTCTATCGATTTTTGTACGAATAATGTGATGAGGGGTGAATTGTTTCATCTGTTGATTGATCAATTGATGTTTCAAGCCGTTATTTGGAGTAACCTTTTATTTTGTTGTAGGAATTTAATATGCTGATAATCCATTGATTGGTCAGGTATTATAGTCAATTCTCAAGTCGAAATGAATAATCAGTTTTTGATCGACAATTGTCATATTGATTGTTATTTTTGTGTGTCTATTGATTGGTTAGCTCAGCGGTTATTCAGTTCGTCTTTTAATTGATTGATTGTTGTGGCGAGCTGTTATTTAGTCGACCAGTTATTTTTACTCTTGAGATGTTGAATGGTTATTTGATGTTTTTTGGTAGATTAGTTTGGAAGGCAGTAATTCGGTTGGCAGTTAAATGGTTATTTGGTTGATCCGTTTATATTGGTTATTTGTGTTTTATTGAGAGTTTATATAAGGTGGTCTGTTAATTGATCAATATAACACTGAGTATATAAAATAAAAGGATTTAAAAGCGCGAATGTTTCTTTTATACATAAAACGAACTTCTACTGTCCTTACTGCGATGAAAAAATATATTGGGAGGGCTTGGCTCATCAGTGGTGAACCCTCCCAGCGGTTTCGCCAATTTAATCCACCAGACCGCTTCTCAGAGCTCTAATATTGTATTGGATCATTCTGCTTTTATATGCTACACTGAAGGATGGAATCTTAGAAATGGTTTTCAAGTAAACTATGGATATAAGCTTATAGGACAGTAGAATTATATTCAAATATTTGCTTCGAGCAATGCTCTTCAGCAAACTATAAAGACATGGCCATTAGGCCATATATTTTTTCATCGCAGTAAGGACAGTAGAAGTTCGTTTTATGTATAAAAGAAACATTCGCGCTTTTAAATCCTTTTATTTTATATGTATAGATGGCGCGTTATTGCTTTGTGTTAATAACACTGAGTGGCTATTTGAATGTTCTGTTGATTGACTGATTATCACATTAAGCCTATATTAAAATATTCTTTTAGTTGGTCGGTTGGTCTATTTGTGGTTATTTGATTGGTCTGTTGACATGTGGAATATTACTATCAGTGGTTATTTGGTTGAATAATATATATTTGAATCGAACGTGTGTCAGGTTGTCTGTGGATTGAGAATTTGTAATATTGAGAGTTTATTTGATTTGATTCTATTGATTAAGCGAGATTAATACTTTTCAGTCATTATTTAGTTCGTCTTTGGTTCGTTTAGAATATTGAGTGGTCATTGTTATTTTAAATCTCTCTTAGCTTATTCCTTGGCTCATTAAAGAACGAAATTTCGAAAGCTCTATAGGATATTATTAAAAATAAATGTAGTACAAAAAGTTTCGCTATCTTCCAAAATGATTTTATACTCATTATCAAATATATAGAAAATTGTTTTATAAGTTAAGCTGTAATTTAATGTGTTTTGAGCGGTTATTTAGTTTGTTTATTTATTGGTAAATTGTGATGTGTTTTGAGCGGTTATTTAGTTGGTTTATTGATTGGTAAATTGTGATGTGTTTTGAGCGGTTATTTAGTTTGTTTATTTATTGGTAAATTGTGATGTGTTTTGAGCGGTTATTTAGTTGGTTTATTTATTGGTAAATTGTGATGTGTTTTGAGCGGTTATTTAGTTGGTTTATTAATTGGTAAATTGTAATGTGTTTTGAGCGATTATTTAGTTTGTTTATTGATTGATAAATTGTGATGTTTTTTGAGCGGTTATTTAGTTGGTCTATTGATTGGTAAATTGTGATGTGTTTTGAGTGGTTATTTAGTTGGTTTATTGTATGGTAAATTGTGATGTGTTTTGAGCGGTTATTTAGTTGGTTTATTGATAGGTAAATTGTGATGTATTTTGAGCGGTTATTTAGTGGTTTATTGATTGGTAAATGGGTGTATTTTGAGCGGTTATTTAGTGGTTTATTGATTGGTAAATAGATATGTTTGAGCGGTTATTTAGTTGGTTTATTGATTGGTAAATTGATATGTTTGAGCGGTTATTTAGTTGGTTTATTGATTGGTAAATTGATATGTTTGAGCGGTTATTTAGTTGGTTTATTGATTGGTAAATGGGTGTATTCTGAGCGGTTATTTAGTGGTTTATTGATTGGTAAATGGGTGTATTTTGAGCGGTTATTTCGTGGTTTATTGATTGGTAAATGGGTGTAGTATTTTGAGCGGTTATTTAGGTGGTTTATTGATTGGTAAATTGATGTGTTTGGGGGGGGGGTTGTTCAGTTGGTTTATTGATTGGTGCTTTAATGTGTTTTGAGAGGTAATTTAGTTCATTTATCGATTAATAAATTGAGGTGTTTCGAATGGTTTTTCAGTTTATTGATTGGTAATTGGAAGTATTTTGAGCGGTTATTCAGTTTGTTTATTGATTGGTAAATTGATGTCTTAGGAGCCATTATTTAGTTAAATTTATTGTTAGTAAATTAATGTTTCTCTGGTATATATTCGCTCATATAGGTTAGTAAACGGATATAGTTTAAGAATATTTTAGTTGATGTATCAATTGATAAATAAATATGTATTGAAAATGGTTATTTAGTTGGTTTATAATTAGCCGGCTAGTGTTTTGGGCGAATTTTCGGTTGGCCTAGAAATTGGTATATTGTTACGGCTATAGAGCGATTACTTAGTTGATATTGGCACGTGGAAAATGAGGGAAGACGAACTTCGGGATGAGACAACAATTTATTTCAGGTCAGAACAAACTATGAGTGATAAACAAAAGATAAGCAGAAGAGGGAAGTGTACAGAGTATAGCAAAATATAAACATAAAAAAAATAATAATACTCTGCTAATAAAATAATAAATACTTTATGAAAAAGGCATCTCCTTATCGTGCAATTGAAATTTGCTGATGGCTTGCGCCATCTATCGCAATAAATATCAACTATTCTCGTTGATTTCTAATTATTCCAGAATTGGCCAATTACTCACTCTTGATTGATCAAGAAAAGCTAACCACGTACGCGTTATTCTGAAATAATTATAAATCAACGAGAATAGTTTATATTTATTCCGATAGATGGCGCAAGCCATCAGCAACTTTCAGTTGCACGATAAGGAGATGCCTTTTTCATAATTTATGAACCTTATCCCAGTACAATGTCACATTTGTTTTATTTTATTTTTCACAAAAAAATTCTTTGTTACAATATATATGTCATAATTTGTATAAAATTGTATGCACCCCCGACCCACTATGCATGTACAATGTATGATTTTCAAAGATTTAATAAAACTGGAGGAAAGGAAGTAGCAACAAGACATAGGAAGCAGGCTAAAAGCGGGCACAAGTATAAATAACTTGTACAGTCAATACTTCCTGGCAAGCCCGGACGTATCTAGTATCCGCAGAAGTTATATTAGTATAGAGACGCCCAATATTTCCGGACAGGACCGGACGTATTTGATAACGCGGAAGTAAATAGAGTCGAACTAACACCCGATACTTCCTATCAGGCCGGGCATATCTTTCACCAAAGAAAGCCGCCGGTCCAATTAGGAAGGAATAACTAAATAGGTCAACCAATAGAAAAACGGGCACGTTCCATCCTTCGACCAATGGGAAGGAAGACAACTCGTGGTGTTAAATCGAAAAGCAAGAATTGTCAGTTGTGCTTTGGCTACCATCGGAACAACACCTAAAGTTGCTCCTTCGCTCCCAACAAGGTAACATCTGCTCTGGACCTCTCTCCCTCCGCTCAGCCCATAGCTAAGTCAATCACCGCCATGTGATCAGATAATTAACAATCAAAATCGCTCCGCTCTTCTCAAGCTTTCTTTCCTCCAACCCAGTTGCCTTTTATTTTCAAACCCCATCACGTGTCCTGATTATTCCTAACTGTATGCTTCAACTTCCACTCAAACGACTGCGTTTCAACCAATCCTCACCATTCAAATCGAACAACAAGAAATTCCGCAACGATATTGTCACAGAACGGTTAAGTCGACAGGATTCTACAACAGTGTAATACATCAAATATTGCAGTGTAATAACTTTGGATATATTACATAGAGTCGACAGGATAAAGATATTATGGAGCTTAATCAGGACCCCATAGGCGTAAAAACGGACAACCCTACGAAAGAAAGAGGGAAGAAACTGGCAACGAGCGAAGCGACAAAACACACCCTGGCGACAATAATTTTGCAGCTGACCGCCGCACTTCAAGGAGCAAGGTCCACTCAACTACAAACGACGTTCCGTAGCACCACCCCCGGAGCAGCCCACACCCCCCGCCGACCGAAAGGCGAGATGAGCGCGGCAGCCGACGCACGTGCCACCACCCCAGGCAAGTGTCACCGAGACCGGACACCGACCACCGAGGAGTCATCCACCGCCATGCCGTACCCGTATCACAGCACACCCCGACGCCCAGGTGCATGGAATGCACCTCTTCCGCCGTCCAACTGCAATTTCTGCGGCGCGAGGCACTGGCACAGCGAATGCCGACATCGACCAGTCCCGACGGCCCACGAAAAAGTGCGGACAGTGCAAACAGTCCCACAACAACCAAGTCAAGCCAGAGACCCCCCAGCCGAGCAGCCTTTTCGAGACTAAGGTAGGCACCCCCCCTATGGCGTCAAGAATTGACTTTGAACTCTTATCTAACCCTACCTACCCCTTTAACCATGTATCTAAACATGTACCAAATGAATGCAAGCACGGGCTAGACCAAAACCTGTCCCAAAGGACTCGTACAGCACACAAAGCTTTCACACATGGAAACCCTTGCCTGAATTCATTGCCCAAACCTCAAATATTTACATGCCACCATTCTAATCTCACACCACGCAACTCTTCATGCCCACAACATATAAAGCCACCACGACTTCAACCTACAATTCCAATAATGCCCAAAAAAGTGTCCGTACACCGACACAGCTCACCCACTTACCACGCAAATGTACCTCACAACATACACGCACCCATACGTCACCACGCAACAAACACGCACAACCCGCACAACAAATGCAACACGCGCGCCAAAAGACAACAACAACAAACAAGCGCATGCACAACCGTTAAGAATAATACAATCATCCCGTCTACACAAAACATAGAAAAAATTCACGCCACCAAACAACCACACAATCGAAAAACATTGCGATCTTTCCTAAAAGCTGTGAACGCCTATAAAGAGTTCATTCCGGACCACGCCCGCTTGCGGACGCCACTTGTCAACCTTCTAAAAAAGGATGTCGTGTGGGTCTGGAGTGACGAATGCCAGAAAGCGTTCACTAACCTGAAAGAAAGCCTTACCACACACCCCACATTATACCTTTACCAAGAAGGTCTGCCATGCCAGGTGTACTGTAATACCTCAACATTCGGCATTGCAGGCATTCTTAAACAAGTCTACCCTGATGGGAAGACATACCCAGTTCAACATTTCAGCCGCTCTCTGCGTGGTCACGAGCGAAATTATTCAGACTTGGAACTACAATGCCTAGCCATTGTGGAAAGTGTGGATAACTTCCGCGCCTGTCTAATGGGCAGAAAGTTTACAATACTTTCTGACCATCCTGCATTGCAGTGGTTGAAAGAGATCAAAGCCCCGTCAGGCAGATTGTTTCGATGGAGGTTAAGACTGTCAAGATACGAATATGAGGTCCGTAGCATAAATGGAGTACAACAATATGAAACGGGCGTTGTAACTCGTATCCCATTTTGTGGCTTTCTAGATGCGCCACTCATACAGAGCCAACAGTCTTCTCCACCGGGAAAATCTCGCGTGACTATGGATCACAATAAACTGCGCACCGTCTCCCGAAAAGGAGTACTTAAAACTATAGTCCCAAGTTCACTTACAACCAGACTTCTTAAGTCCGTACACACACAACACCACCATCCAAACATCTCCAAGATGACGAGACTCATCTCGTCACAATATTATTGGCAGAACATGACACAAGACATCGCAAAACAGGTAAAAACCTGCCCCACCTGCCAATTCGCTAGAAGAATCGATGAATACAACCAACCTTCACGTAAAAATACCGACACAGGCCCCAAAGCAAAACAGAATTCGTACATAAAGCACAGCGTACACACAACACAAACAATGCCAAAATTACACCACCCATGTCAGAGAAACGATCACACAGCTCAACCTAAATCAATTACCACCGACATATCGCTAATAAAACCATTAACGATCAAACAGGAGAACTGCGAACCTACCAATCATTTAAATTCTACAATTAATAAGGTTCAAACAAATATTTCAGAGTCCCCATTTACAAAAATATGGGAGAACATGGGGCAATACCCTATCTTTCATCTGATTTTCATCCTTTGTATGTTAGTTCTACCATACAAATGTATCCCAATTTTATTCATTAATTACTTGTTTATCTATACCATGCCCGCTCATAAAATCTTCGAACTACAAGAGGCAGTTTTTAATTTTGGACAAACATTAGGAAACATCTTTGCAGAAAATCTAAATAGATTCCGAGGAGATAGAAGTAACTGAAAGATGACCAACCAATGTCGGAGAAGTCACACTCCAAAAACAAGATGCAAATAGCACAGAAAATCAATTAGGCGGACAGGAAACGTAGTTCCCCCACTTCTGGATCCAATTACGTGCAAATAGAGAGGAAGTCTTGCTGCCCCCACGTTCCATGTCCGGTTTCTAATTACCCTCCTTCGACCAGCAGCTAAATCGAGGTCAAGCTGAGAACTCCTATATGTCATCCAATTTCATTCCCTCTCTTTTGCCCGACACACCCCACTTCCGTATCTCTAATTACAATGAGAAGGACCCCTATTGAGGTCAACTGGGAACCTCTCTATGCCACCGATTTTGGATTCCAATTCAAGCCGGCGCATCGACTTTTACAATGTCAATCAAATCGACTGTCATTCGAAAATCAAACAAGGTACACGCACACACATTTAAATGAGTTCACATCCCTATTATAAGTAATCAATTACTTTACAGACTGCCAAAAAACATTACATATCCCACCTACACGTCGATATCACAGACCTTAGGATCTCGACAACACATAGAACTCGCTCACACATTTCTTACACAACAGACTTCTAACATTTTTCACAACACACACAAAGACAAAAAATTACACATAAAGGTTATATAGATTTCCATGTCTCCTGTACACATAGCATAAACGCACTTGAGGGCTAGAATCACGTTTTCACCTAAGTGTCGCTACAGATGAGACAAAAAATTTATAGGGCATAATTGAGCAATTAAAAAATTTATAGGGCATGTAGATACAAAAGGGTTCAAACCAATACACCTTATTTTTCATATTAATCATTTTCATTATTTTCTCTCAATTAAAATTTAAAAATATAATCAATTTATCAATTTATTCAACTTATTATCACTTTTAATCATTAATTATCATTTTTTTTTACCAATTAGTTTATATTATCATAATTTCAAATCAACGAGAACTCATTGGTTTTCTTTTAAAATTGGATATTATATTTTATTTTGATTTACAAAAACATTCTCTTTTTTTATTTCTTTTTTCCACCATGCAACAAAACATTTTTCCTTTTTCTCATCATGCAACCAAACATTTACTTTGATGTCTTCCAACTTTTATATTATTTTTTTATTTCTTCCAACTTTTTATTTTACTTTGATTTCTTCAAAACACCTTATGAAATTTCCTCGTTTTCTTTTCCCAAAATTCGAGCAAAAATTAGTTAGGCATTTTTCCTTTTTTTTTTTCACCATGCATCAAGCATTCACTTTGATTTCTTCCAACTTTTTATTTTTATTTTTATTTTTGATTTCTCAAAAGACCTAATAAAATTCCCTCGATTTCCATTTCCAATTTCGAGCAAGAATATGGTTAGGCATTTTCCTTTTTTTTTTTTCACCATGCATCAAAGCATTTTTTTTTCCAACATGCAACCAAGCATTTACTTTGATTTCTTCCAACTTTTCATTTTTATTTTTGATTTCTCAAAAGCCCTAATAGAACTCCCTCGTTGTTATCTCCAATTTCGAGTAGAAATTAGTTAGGCGCATTTTCTTTTCTTTTTAATCCACTATGTACCATAGCATTCATTTTGATTTCTTACAATTAAAAATTTTTTTTTGATTTCTATTAATTATACTCAACCTATATCATCAACACCATTCTATTTTACTTCTTATATCGCCACCAATGCTTGTATATAGACTCTCAATACCCACAACTAATTTTCCCACAAAATTATTTTTTACTTTACAGAATTCTCTCAGGCTAACCCCTTCTTGAATTCTTCACATGTAGGGGGCGCATCTGTCATAATTTGTATAAAATTGTATGCACCCCCGACCCACTATGCATGTACAATGTATGATTTTCAAAGATTTAATAAAGAATAAGGTAACTGGAGGAAAGGAAGTAGCAACAAGACATAGGAAGCAGGCTAAAAGCGGGCACAAGTATAAATAACTTGTACAGTCAATACTTCCTGGCAAGCCCGGACGTATCTAGTATCCGCAGAAGTTATATTAGTATAGAGACGCCCAATATTTCCGGACAGGACCGGACGTATTTGATAACGCGGAAGTAAATAGAGTCGAACTAACACCCGATACTTCCTATCAGGCCGGGCATATCTTTCACCAAAGAAAGCCGCCGGTCCAATTAGGAAGGAATAACTAAATAGGTCAACCAATAGAAAAACGGGCACGTTCCATCCTTCGACCAATGGGAAGGAAGACAACTCGTGGTGTTAAATCGAAAAGCAAGAATTGTCAGTTGTGCTTTGGCTACCATCGGAACAACACCTAAAGTTGCTCCTTCGCTCCCAACAAGGTAACATCTGCTCTGGACCTCTCTCCCTCCGCTCAGCCCATAGCTAAGTCAATCACCGCCATGTGATCAGATAATTAACAATCAAAATCGCTCCGCTCTTCTCAAGCTTTCTTTCCTCCAACCCAGTTGCCTTTTATTTTCAAACCCCATCACGTGTCCTGATTATTCCTAACTGTATGCTTCAACTTCCACTCAAACGACTGCGTTTCAACCAATCCTCACCATTCAAATCGAACAACAAGAAATTCCGCAACGATATTGTCACATATATTGAGTTAATTATGTTTGTGGTGCGCCTGTATAGTATTCGATTGGTATGTTGCGAAATTGATAGTTTGATTGTTTTGGTCGATTGTTTTTCTGAGCATTTATTTGCTTCATATTTTGGTAATCATTATTAAAATCAGCTATTTTATTGCTTCTTTATAAATAAAAGTCTCCTTTGAAATTCAAACTTATATTCGAAAGAATGCTTCTCGATTAAATCAATATAAATTACTTAATAAATAATTTATAATTTTAGCAATGAAATATAAAACTTTATTCTATTTAAGAGTATTGGCATGTTCTATCTGTGATGAAGAAATTCGTCGGTGGGCTCATGGACAAAACTTAAGAAAATTGAACCATAAAAATATATAGCGGGATTCAAACAATAATACTGAAAGCTATTTGATACACAGTGTTCTTTATTGAAGACATACGAAATAACCAATGGTGAACAAATTTCCTCTGTCTCCTCCGAAATAAATAGACAACTGTTAACAGCAAAGTGAGTGAATATGAAAATAGGAAAACCACACACACACAAAAGCCAAATTAAAAATCGAATCATGATTATTGTGCTCTAAATCATAAATTAAATAAATCACTATATCAAATATCACACACACAAAAGCCTTTAATAGGGACTTGCCCCATACAGATTCTCCAAATTGGGTAAAATAATAATCATCTTGTGTTATTTACATAGAAATTGAACTGGCTTTACTCTTCGTCTCAAAGTCATTCACTTGTTGACTGGTCCTTACATAATGATGATCTAAAAAATGTATAGTAAGCTATTGCCTTTGTTTTGCTGATTTGTTTGCTGGTATTTTTGAAAGCAATATGTAGGGTGAAGTGTTGGTACATTTAATTTGTTGATATAGGGCCTTCCTCTCTGCATCAAGGGCTGTACAATTAAGAAGGTAATGGGGGAGTTCTTCAGTAATTTCCTTGTCACTCAGTGTACATGTAAATAGAATAACTTAAATATAAAAATATTAGGCGTGAAAGTGAAATCAAGGCGAGGAGAGATGTGGAAACTGTGTATGAGAGTAGGCTGCTTCTAATGAACGGATATTTACAAGGTTTATGAAGCTGTGCACTGGAATGATTGGACATTGAACTCTGTTTACGAGAAATCCCCTGGCAGATTAACAACCAGCTGCAAGACGAACACAAAATTAATTTAGCCAACGTGGATTGGCTAGGCTCGAGTTTATTATCTTATTTCATATATATATTTCTTATTTCTTCAAATAAAATATACTTCGGCCAGTAATTTTTTTATTGTCTCGACGTTTCGACAAAAATATTTTGCCCTCGTCAGGAGCGAACAAAAATTAAAACATTAGGCAAAGCGTTAGAAATTATTCTAAGGCTGCAAGGGCTTTCGCACTCTTTCTTTAGCACTGCATATTTACCGAAATGTTCATTGAAATACACCTTGTAATGAATATATTCTTAATATAAGACAGGAATACCTGTTTATAAAGAATTAACCTCTTTTGAAAATATTGTAGCAAAAATGCTTATTATTTTATTAACAGAGTATCATTTTTTATGTTTATATTTTGATACTCTGTAAACTTCCCTCATTGCTTATCTTTGTTTATCATTCATAGTTTGTTCTTGCCTCAAATTAATGTCTGTGTCATCCTGAAGTTTGTCTTTCCTAATTTTCTACCTGGTAATATTATTTTTTCAATGTCATAGTCATTTTTTTCTATCCACTTACGTTTTGTTTTATATATATACGTTATATAAATTAATTTATTTTGAATTAAATTATCTAAAACAAACTCTGTGAAGTCGACCGTCAGATAGCACGGTCTTACATTATATAAATTTATTGTTATTGTTTTCTTTTGGCCGGCTCAAAATTTTGTAAATATGTAAATATACGCAATCAAGTTATTTAGTTTCTTTTTTCTTCACGTCTCACGTCAGGTATTTCCTTCTTAAATTATTTTATCATCTATAATCAAGCTAAATATCTCGACTGCATACCAATGGCATGATACACTTGTATTCGAAAAAAAAAGCGATTAATTTCTATCTCAAAATCTATATAACATATATACAAGTATCAGAGTCATCAACAATCAATTCTGTCATCGTTTGCTTCTGTGAATGGAATAAATACCCAAATAATGCCATTTGTTATAAGCATCGGTGGTTCAGTGGTAGAATGCTCGCCTGCCACGCGGGCGGCCCGGGTTCGATTCCCGGCCGATGCATTTTTCTTTTTTACAATTTTTAAAACTCATTTATATTATTATCCCTATATATATAAAAGTCAGCGTATGTATGTATGTTATACCACAATACGTAACTAATCTGACTGAAATTTTAACAGTTAATAAAGTAGAATCTGGAAAAGCTCTTAGTGAAAATTTCAGGTCTCTATCCCGAATATCCGTCGTGTTATTTGCAAATTTGCTCTTTCGCTCGCGCCTCTAGCGGTGAAAATGGGGGGTAATACCAGCTGACCTATTGTACATGTAAAGTTTGGAGCGGGACGTTTCACAAGAGTGACATCCACGGCTCCAATTTATAATTGTAACGAATAGTATTTGGATAAAAACATTTAATCGGGTAAAACCCGGGCGTTGCCCGGGTCATTCGGCTAGTAACATATAACAGCAAGTTTTACTATAGAAATGTCATTATGAATTGAAGATAATTTGTTGGTTGGTTTTTAAAAAACATAGCTACATCAACCAATAATTCATTTTCTCTGAGGAGAGTGAAAGAGTCAATAGAACGTTGAGAATTAAATATATTATTGTAGAAACAACATTTGACAATTATCCTGCAAATGTTTCTTTTGAACGGAAAATCTAAATTAATTTTAAGGAGGAATAACGATTATTTCTAACCTTAGGGATGAAGTATGAAATGATGAATTGTGAAGAGTAATGATGAACGGAAAAATAAAGTGTCCAACCCTAAGGTTAGAAATAATCGTTATTTTTCTTTAAATTAAATTTCGATTTTTCGTTCAAAAGAAACATTTGCGGGATAATTTTCAAATGTCGTTTCTACAATCATAAGTCGCATTATATTGTATTATAAATATATTATTGGTTGATATAACTATATATTAAAAAGATATGATTCCATATCTCCATCTATGCATAAAAGTACTGCACAAATCGTTATTCCATATGTCGATAAACCAATCAACTGCAGCCATGTACACAGATTACCTCTGTTGACATAACTGTTGTTTATCCACGCCAGCTGTGGGTCCATTAGACTACTAATTCTTGTTACTGCAGAGCTTCACGCTATCTCCATTCCAATTTCTATATTTGCCTCAGTCTATCATTTTTTTTTCATAGACTAGTGACCCCATTAAGACGGTAAGTCTACCTTAAAATACACTAAAAGTAGAAAATAAATAGTTTATCTATCACCATTGAACAATTAGATCTATATTAGTCAAAATAAAAGCGGCAGGATGATCATCAAGAAAATCGAACTTAATATGATTTAATATGAAAAAAACTTATTTTCAATATCTCTGTAAAAAAATGGACACTTATGCCAGTTAGAGTTTTATTTGTCTTAACGTTTCAACAAAAGTATTTTGTCTTCGTCAGGAGAAATAAAAATAAATTATTTGGCAAGGCATTAAAATTATTCTGAGGTTGCAAAAGTGTTCTTACACGATTTTTCGAATTTAGTACAACATCTAAAGCACGAATCAAAAATAAATAATAAACTCGTCAAAGACTATGATATTGGAAAGTGTCAATTTTTTACAGAAATATGAAGGCAGGCCAGACAACCTCTATCTTCTAGAACTGATTGACAAGTTTTTATGTTTCACTGAATATTTTATCTCTTCACTCAATATAGGATGATCGTCCCTTGCCACTATTATTAGGACTCATATCAATCTAATCGTTCAAAGACGAAAAATGATTTATTTTCTCCTTTTTAGGGTATTTTTAATAAAATAATTTGTAAATCCGTTCTTGTATCAACTGCTGCTTGTTTTTATCAGTAGTGTTTAAGGAATTATCTAGCTAAATTAATGTTTCGTCATTATTTGCTTTTTTTTTTCATTTTCATTGTTTTGTTTAAATTTATATAGAACTTGTCTTAGTCTGAGATTATTATTTGTTGTTTTTATTTTTCTTTATATATATATATATATATATATATATAGTCGCAAGCTTTTTGGAATGTTTGCTTTGGTTGTTAGGTTTGTAGAAAATCAATGCTAATTTTCTAATATAGTCATTTATAGTTTTAATTTGGATGCCTATTTTGAATATTGAATTTCGTACGTATAAGAGAGCTTTTATCATAGCATTCTTGGACTACTATATATGGAGCCCTTATTCCTGGTGAAACCATTGATGGACACTAAACATAAACTTGGAGGGGGGATAGTTGAAATATTTATATAGAAATACAAACAATTACATGCATCGAGCAATTCTCTTCCGAAAACAAAGTTATTTTTTCATTAAAGTCGACTAAACGTCAAATAAAAATTAAAAAATAGAACCTCATCTATATGTCGAAATTAAAACTATTCGAATATTTATTTTTTTAATTAAAACAATTTCTATATATACAATCTGAGGTAAAGGTTTCATTTATAATTATATACCTAAACAGAGCAATATAATAAAGCATCAATGTTTTAAAAAGTTTTGAGCTTCCAATAATAAGTAGAAGACTTCACACCAAGTTTCAGGCTAGATAACCTAGAGGTTCTATCCCAGTATAATGTGTCCTCCTTCAAACTCTAAAGTCCCGGATGAGCATTATTGAGGGCCTTCTCATCTGGCCGCAGGGGATTCTGAGAAATCCTAGTAATTTTCTTCTACCAACCATTTCCTCTTTTTGGGATTTCCATTTCATAAACTTCATCTCGAACTTGGTGGAGTTATTTAATGCTTGAGATGGCCCCGGATAGGTCAATTCTCATTATTCTGTTTTGTCCCTTTATATCTTCATGGAAATGTTCTGTGTGTGAATCATCATCCCTAATATATTCTTAAATATAAATGTCCTTCTTTTATAAATAAAACATAGAAAATATAACTCTCTTTAGCGAAAATTCGAAAAATATTATAGACGCGTATCTCTCTTTACGGATTATTCTGAATTTCTCATTGATAAAATTTCAAATATTGGTTTATTTACGAAATAAAATCATTAAATCACGAATGTTTCTTTTATAAATAAGTTTGTTAACTTCTAATGTCTTTATCCTGAATCGTTCAATACAGTATTAGAGCTCTAACAAGCGGTCTGGTAGATTAAATTGGTGAAACCGCTGGAAGGGTTCACCACTGTTGAGCCAAGCCCTCACCAATTTTTATTGCAGTAAGAATAGTAGACTTTTGTTTTATGTGTAAAAGTAACAATCGTGCTTTAATGCTTTCATTTCTTATATATATAGGGCGTTATTGTCTTATATTAATATATTAAACTGTTTTATTCATATAAACTTTCGCGCTCTAAAGTTCTTTCTCATCTTTATAATCCTATTATAACAAAGATATAGTATTTCTATGGAAAATAGACACTTCGGCCAGTTAGAGTTTTTTATTTTTTGTCGAAAGATTTTTGTCGAAACGTTGAGAAAAATTAAAAAAAACTCTAACTGGCCGAAGTGTCTATTTTTCATAAAATATGAATGCCGGCCAGACAACCTCTACCTTTAAGATAAAGACATAGTAGATATAAAGTTGTCTTTACGCCCGTTGAAGAAAGATGTCGTTCGAAAGCTAGCGAAATAAACATGTTATATAGAAGAAGCTTCTTTTGAGTTTATAATCTTAAAACATAGTTATTTTTATGAAGCATTAGCGCGCCATCTGTTGTGAAAATTCGAAACTATAATAGACGCGTATGATTCTTTTAAAAATCAAACAATTTCTACTACCCTTACTGCAATGGAAAAAATCTTCCATTGCAGTAAGGGCAGTAGTAATTGTTTTATTTTTAAAAGAATCATACGCGTCTATTATAGTTTCGAAATTTCATAGTTATTTTGTAAGAGCACACTATTAATTTTGATATTAAAATTTCGGTACTCTGCAAACTTCCTATATTGCTTTTATTATATTTTTTAAAACATTTTATTTGTTCTTGCCTTAAATAAATTGCCGTGTCTTGAAGTTTGTCTTTTTCCTAATTTTCTACGTTACAATATATCTCACGAAACAATATTTTAAAAATATTTAACGTTCCCAAATGTATTTTCGACGAAAATGAAGAAAAAAAGTAATTAAATCATAGATAAATTAATCTATGAATATCTATGATCTATGATCTATTAATCTTTAATATAATAAAACCATAATTTATTTAATTCCAGAATATTGCCTTGATTTGGAAAATAAAAAGGTCTATCCGATTTCCTAGAATGAAATTTAGTTGATATTTATTTATTTCGATAGATAATGGAATCCTTTTAAAGCTTTCAATTAGCAAATTCATCATTTTTGTTTCTACCCTAGTACTCTCATTACATTTACATGATTCTCCTCAGACCTATTAGCTTACGTCTATAGGTTCCTTAAACACCTCTAAGCTGTCTTCTCCATAGTAAATGTGTCAAATTATTTGACAAACATTGCAGTTTTAATCTTCCCAGTTTTCTAGCGGTAAGAATGTTGTTTTCGGTTGTTAGTGAACAAATCTCTCACGCCTTCTCATTGGACGAATGTGGCCATGTTTGTATATAAAGGGGACGAAGGGAATGCGGCGAGAACAGAGAGTGCGTGGATAATTGGTGTGGAGCCACTTAAAGTGGTTTTTCTACGGGCGGTTTTCCCTGTCTGGCTGTTCTCTTGGCATCCCTGTGTCCCCAGTCCGATCCCTCCCAACGCTACAATAAAGCTAAGTATTTTTTTATTTTATTTAACAAATCGTGAGTTGTTTTTATCTCCCTTTGGTTGTTAGTGTTGTATTCTTGAGTGTACGCTTTTCTGTGTATTAAGGTACTTTAATTTAGGCCCTAGCTTATTCCATTTTTGTGAGTTAAATCCGCAAAAGTAATAACTTTTGTTATTGGCGAGCCCTGCCAGGATTACTGGTGTTTGCACGTGTAAATTCCTGTAATTTTACGTGCGGTTTTATTTTCTTTGATTGAGTGGTTTATTATTATTATTGTACTCCATCATGTTTGTGAACTCAATGCTCAACTTGTCAGTGTTTAATGGGGTTGGTCTTTCATTTGGGAAGTCGAGCTTAAAGCTCGAGTAGGCAAATGGGATCCTGAGGTCAAAGCACTGCTCATGTTCGAGGCTCTATCCCCTGAAGTTAGGTTGAGCTTAGAAGAGATGGGTATCCGTAAC
This sequence comes from Cordylochernes scorpioides, assembly GCA_030710605.1. Lineage (NCBI taxonomy): Eukaryota > Metazoa > Arthropoda > Arachnida > Pseudoscorpiones > Chernetidae > Cordylochernes > Cordylochernes scorpioides. Next base: position 34,072,475 of record CP092866.1, on the reverse strand, counting down.
GATAGCAGTTTCGAAAGTATTGTTAGTAAACTGAACATATTGTACCCTAAGAAAACGCGTGTTATTAGGGAATGCCTTAAATTAATAGAAGGTCTTAAGCAGAGAGTTGGGGAAAGTCCTATGGTTTTTAAAGAAAGATTCTTGGCCATTAAAGATAAAGTAGAGCACAGATTTGACGATAGTTTAGTTTTCGAAATTTTCCTCGAAAATGTGCTCGAAAAGTATAGAGAGGCTATTGTTCGCAGTGAGGCTAAATCAATAGACAAAGCAGTCAGTGTCATGGCCACGGAGGATAGTGTAGAACAACGTTGCAGCTTTATGAAAGGGGTATGTTCAGTAGAAGGGGTTGAAGAAATAAATAGCATTAAGGGTGAGATGAAGATGCTTAGTGCCAGTGTAAACAGGATGAAGCACGAAACTGAGCAGTGTATTGAAGACCTTAGGGGTGAGATAGAAAAACTGACTAAATTGTTGGGCGAAATCAAGCTGAGTCCACCTGAGTGTAGGTTAGGACATATAGCTAGTGATTTCTCAAGACAGTCTTCTTTGTTTGTCAACCACAATACTCTTGACAATGCTGAGATTGTGAACATACGTTCTTATGGCGGTGATCAGACTGGAAATCTGCCAATAGTTAAGGTGAATATTAACGGCAATGTGTGGCACCTGTTATATGATACAGGAAGCCAAGTCAGTATCATTGATTCTGAAAAGTGCAAGGTCTTGAAGGAGAATTGGGACGATGCACTTAAAACTTTACGTATAGTGTCAGTGACAGGCCACGAGCAGACACTTACACGTGTTAAAACCTGTAGAGTTGGTAACGAAAACGGCACCGTGCTGGGAGAGATAAGCTTCTGGTTAATGTCACTCGGAGATAAGGGCTACGACGGGATTCTGGGAATCAACGATATAAGGAGATTGAATATCCCGTTGCCTCCCGTACGGGAGCGTTGCAACATGATTTCCTTGAAACCAGAAGACCGTGATTGGGTAGACCTTAGCTGCATTGCCAGTGCACTTAGACCGATGGGTTCAAGCTCCTTAGAGAGAAAATCAGTGAAGCGCATTGAAAACGAGGCTGTAAAGTTGCCACCTACTGAGTTTAACAGAAACTGTGAGTGTAGCGCTGGGTCTGTTAATAGTTTTAGAAAGCCTACTTGGGCTGAGAGGTTAAGGGTGATGCGGAAAGCAAAGGAAACTGTCAGACAGTTTATGTCAGGTAATTCTTTTAAAAAGCTTATGAATCCTAGGCCACCTTACACCAGAAGTTTCGACAAAGGAGACCTGGTAATGCTAGCGGTTCCTAAGAATGATGGTTACTCCAACTTTTATGGGCCTTTCCGTGTGGAAGCTAGGGTCTCCGATGTTAACTTCAGAGTAAGAGGGGTCACCATGAACGATGTGAAAGTTGTACATGTCGATAAGATGAAAGCGTTTTAAAAACAGGCGTTAAAGAAGAGCTTTTAGCTCTTGGACTTGAGAGAACTGAATGAAATTGGATCGTTCGGTTTCTCATCAAGTGAGCGTCTGTCAGTTCCCAAAGTCTCTACCCAACATACCCAGCCGGTCCCAGATGAGAGCTTATTGGTCCCCCATTAAACTCTGTCTACTAAAGCATATTATATATGTGTGTGCTTGGTAATCACTCATGATAACTCACGTAGTTTGCGCAGATTTTTCTTTTTGAGGTTTCTTTTGGGAGGAACAAGATGGAAGGCACTTTTATGGAACGACCCGGATGCTTACATCTCCTCTCTTTAGTTTTTTTTTTTTTTTTGTAATTTTATAACATGGCTCCCGTGAGCTTTTTCCCACCCGACAGCGGGAGGTTTTCCTTACGGGACAATGGGAATGTTTGGGAGATTGGTTAGTTTCTTTTTTTTTTTCTTTTTCTTTGGAAGGATACTTTTTGTCAAATTATTTGACAAACATTGCAGTTTTAATCTTCCCAGTTTTCTAGCGGTAAGAATGTTGTTTTCGGTTGTTAGTGAACAAATCTCTCACGCCTTCTCATTGGACGAATGTGGCCATGTTTGTATATAAAGGGGACGAAGGGAATGCGGCGAGAACAGAGAGTGCGTGGATAATTGGTGTGGAGCCACTTAAAGTGGTTTTTCTACGGGCGGTTTTCCCTGTCTGGCTGTTCTCTTGGCATCCCTGTGTCCCCAGTCCGATCCCTCCCAACGCTACAATAAAGCTAAGTATTTTTTTTATTTTATTTAACAAATCGTGAGTTGTTTTTATCTCCCTTTTGTTGTTAGTGTTGTATTCTTGAGTGTACGCTTTTCTGTGTATTAAGGTACTTTAATTTAGGCCCTAGCTTATTCCATTTTTGTGAGTTAAATCCGCAAAAGTAATAACTTTTGTTAAATGCACGGTATATAAGAAAAGTAATCCAATATACACTGGTCCGCAAAATTGAGGAAAAACATATTTTTTTCATTTATCTCAAATTTTATCGAATATTTATCAATGAAATTTTATACACAAATTTATTATTCCATTATTGATTAGAATACCCGAAATCAAAGAATTCTAACACGTATTTTATGCAAATTAGCCGGTCAAGCAAGGATCTTCTTGCAGTCAGTGCATAAATACCTTGGATATTGTTGTTAATATGGGGTGTGATCGCCTTTAACTGATAGACAGGCTCAACATCGGTGACCCATACTAATAATTAGGGAGCTTATCACAGCTCCTGTGGAATCAACGCCCACTCTTGTGTTAAGGCTGTTTCTAGCTCATGAGTGTTTCTAGGAGGGGGTTGGAGGGATGAGATCCGCCGTCCTAGGTTGTCCCATACATGCTTAATGGGATTTAGGTCTGGGGATCGAGCTGGCCAATTCATACGAGCAATTGCATGGTTTTGGAGAAAAGTGTCGACCACACCAGCCCTATGTGGACGGGCATTATCATCCATTATAAGAAGGTTTTCTACCATTTCTATAATAATTGAGATATCACATATGCTGCCAAGATCTCGTCCCGATACCTCTGTCAAGTCAGGGTTCCTTGCCGAAAAATGTGGAGTGCTGTGTGACCGCCCAAGAAGATTCCAGCCCAGACCATAAAACATTGGCTTCTGTAGGGATCCCTTTCAACCATATTTCGGGGATTATTTCTGGTTCCTACCTCTCTCCAGACAAAGACACGACGATAATAGCTGTTTAGAGAGAATTTGGACTCATCAGTGAACATTACATGGCTCCATTCATCTGGATTCCAAGCGACATGTTGTCTGCGCCAAAGTTCCCTTGCTCTCTTTTGAGGTGGTGTCAACGGCACACAAATTATGGGTCGTCGAGCATAGAGGCCCTTCATGTGAAGCCTTCTGCGTATTGTAGCAGTTGAAATGGGAGAAAACTTTCTTCTAATGGATGATAATTCCCGTCCACATAGGGCTGATGTGGTCGACACTTTTCTCTAAAACCATGCAATTGCTCAGATGAATTGGCCAGTTCGATCTCCAGACCTAAATCCCATTAAGCGTGTATAGAACAATCTAGGACGACGGATCTCATCCCTCCAACCCCCTCCTAGAAACACTCATGAGCTAAAAACACACTTTAAAAAAAGAGTGGGCGTTGATTCCACAGGAGCTTATAAACTCCCTAATTCTTAGTATGGGTCGCCGATGTAGAGCCTGTCTATCAGTTAAAGGCGATCACACCCCATATTAACAACAATTTCCAAGATATTTATACACTGACTGCAAGAAGATCATTGTTTGACCGGCTAATTTGCATAAAATACGTGTTCGATTTCTTTGATTTCGGGTATTTTAATCAATAATGAAATAATAAATTTGTATAAAAAAATTCATTGATAAATGTTCGAAAATTTTGAGATATATGGAAAAAATATGCTGTTCCTTTAATTTTGCTGGCCAATGTACAATAGCTGAGCGATCTGGAGATTAATTTGGAAAACCCCTTGAGAGTGTTCACCATTGATTAGCCAAGCCCTCTCATCTAATGATTTCTATCATTCCAATAAGAATTTCCGACATGTTGTGATTTGAGAAGCAGTCGTGATAGTTGTGACAATTAAAACATCTTTATTGACTTCTTAGTCAATATTCACAGAAAAAAAATTACATCGATAAAATAATTATGCACAGTTAGCCAGGTAGTTACCACGTGATAGTTGTGGCAAGTGGTTAAGATGTATATAGGAGATAGGATCCAGGAGCAAACATCCGTGAGAAGTAGATCAGAGAGTATAAAGAAGGACCACCCTGGGAACAAGCTGTGTGGAGTCAACCTCCGTGAGAACAGTCTCTATATCATCACATACAGATACTTTTACACTATTTCATTAGGAAAATGCCACGTGGAAATTTAGGAAAGACAAATTTAAGGGTGACACAGAATTTTTTTAAGTCAAGAACAAACTATGCAAGATAAACAAAAGATAAGCAATGAGGGAAGTTTACAGAGTAGAAAATATAAACATAAATATGATACTCTATTAATCTACTTATATATTTGCCTTATTCTGTCTGTTTGTCTGAAGCATTGTCTGTTTGTCTGAAGCTTTGTCTGAAGCTCACGGATAGAATGCGCGCTCATTGGCTGTAGATACGATGTACTAGAGCGCCATCTGTTATCAAATTATAAAACTATTTTAGAGGCATAATATTCTTTTTATTTTATTATTATTTATTTATTGTTTTTTATTATTATTTTTATTTATTTATTTATTTATTTTAATTTTTTTTATTTTTTTTATTTTTATTTTATTTTTTTTTATTTTTTTATTTTTTTTAAATTTTTTTTTTATTTTTTTTTTAATTTTTTTTTTATTTTTTTATTTTTTTTTATTTATTTTTTTTATTTTTTTTATTTTTTTTATTTTTTTATTATTTTTTTTTATTTTTTTTTTTATTTTTTTTATTTTTTATTTTTTTTTATGTAAGTTTGCCTCTCTCATAAACCTGTCTATACAGACCACCCTGACTATAGCGACCACGCTAGACAACCCTGTTATCAGCTGCCTGTCTATACAGACCACCCTGTCTATAGCGGTCACCTTAGGCAACCCTGTTATCAGCAGTGTGATACATCCACCTGTCTATACAGACCACCCTGTCTATAGCGACCACTCTAGACAACCCTGTTATCAGCTGTGTGATACATCCACCTGTCTATACAGACCACCCTGTTAATAGCGACCACCCAAGTCAACGTTTTTAAAATATATTCGCACTCGGGTAAACCCCGGGCGTTGCCCGGGCCATTCGTCTAGTAAAATAATAAATACGTTGTTACAATATATTAGTCTCCAGAAGGAAGGGATGAGGCGGTTAGTTCATCGAAAATGTATTTTAGAAGGCTGGACATATGGTCGCCTAGGGGTGTGATCTGATTAGCCAACCCAATTTTCTCTTTTTTCTCTCCTTGTACTTCCACACATCTTTCATAAATTCAATTGTTATCTATCGATAAAATTAGCAACAATTCATTTTTGGCAATATATTTCTTTTCACACATATATATATATCATATAGAGATATTAAATATATACTACATATATATATTATACTAGCGGACGTACCCGGCTTCGCCCGGGTTTTACCCGAGTAAAGGTTTGTCTAACGAATCTCTCAATAAAGTGAACATTTTTTCCCGGTCCCTTGAAAAATACTCGATAAGTTGAATAAAATCAATATTAATTGCTTCCCTCGGTAATTGGAAGTTAAAGGAATAGTATCTTTCCTTGGAATTGTATCATTATTCTTGTCTCAAATGAATTGCCGTGTCATCCTGAATTTTGTCTTTCTTAATTTTCTACATTACAAAATCATCGTATCATCATGATAATATTTAGAGCAGATTGTTGAATTATAACAGATAAATTAGAATATTTATCTTGATTATTTTAAAGCGAAAAGTTATTTCAAAACTTTTATTCGCTAGAAACCTTCCCAGTACTATACTAAATAACTTCCCAAAGTTTCATGGCGTTCCAATGAGTGGTTTGGTCAGGCATAAAGGACAAACAGACACACACACACATACATTCATTTATATATATATAGATGTGGAGATATCATTTGATCACCTGAGAAAAAAAAAAACACATTGCCAAAATATTTTCCAAATAATCTTTATTGAAATATTTCAAAATATGATAATACTATGACATATATGTATGTATTTTATAATATATCATCAAGAAACATGAATGTCAAAGATATTATTGAAAACTATATCAATAGATGACATTTTATATTATAATCAAACTTTTTGACAAATCTTTAAATTTCATAAATGCGTAATGTGGTATGGAAATCATAGAGATTCAAGGGATGGTAAACTACCAGCCAGTTCGATGGGTTTGGCAGACTATAGGAAATTTCCTTTCTTGGGATCAATTCTCCTTGAAACCTTCAATTTGTCGATGCTGAGAATTCCCTAAGAGGTTTGGAAGTGTGTGGGTGGCAATGGAAACTCTCTCAATCCTTGAATTTCTTAATCTTCAATTGAAGGTAAAGCTTATCAGGGGACGTCTGCGAACTACAATTGGATTCGCGGCTTGAGTAGCTCCCTTGAGGCAGGCTACTTTATTAAACTGATTCACCCTCTACTGACCTTTTATATATATACTAGACGAATGACCCGGCTTCGCCCGAGAATTTCCCCCGAATGCAATTTCCTTCATACTTAAATAACATCAATAATAAATGGTAGAAGTGCCATAGAATAGCAATACGGGTTTATAAAAAGCGACATGCAAAATTTGGTACCAATTGGTTCAGTAGTTTTTGAGTTTATCGCGAAACAGACAACAGACATTGACTTTTATATATAAGATAATAATATAAATGAGTTTTAAAAATGTAAAAAAAAAATTGCATCGGCCGGGAATCGAACCCGGGCCGCCCGCGTGGCAGGCGAGCATTCTACCACTGAACCACCGATGCTTATAAAAAAATGGCCATATTTGGGTATTTATTCCATTCACAAAAGCAAACGATGACAGAATTGATGACTCTGATATTTGTATATAGAATCTATATCTATATATATAAAATTGAATGTCTGTCTGTCTCTGTCTGTTTGTCTGTACTCTATAGATTCAAAAACCATACATCCAATCGCCGTGATATTTTGGGATATTATTAGGTATATCACCGGAAAGGTTTTTGAAAAATAATTTCATGAATATCTTGAATATCCTTAGAGTTATTTGCAGATTTGTAGATTTAACTCGCAAGCAGCGCCCCCATTGTGACGATGATAACAGGTTTTCTTATCACTAAGTTTGTTATCTTAAATATTATTTATCAAAAGTAAGATTATCTCAGGATGACACGGCAATGTGACACGGGAAAAAATGTTCACTAGATAAAACTATGATTTTCTAATGTAGAAAATTAGGAAAGACAAAATTCAGGATGACACGGCACACAGGGACCGGGAAAAAATGTTCACTTTATCGAGAGATTCAAATTTACGAGTTTCAAATTATCAAAATATATCTTTTTTTTTAATAAGTTTTTAGAGAATTGTTTTAACAAATGTTCGCTAGACAAACCTTTACTCGGGTTAAACCTCTGGCGAAGCCGGGTACGTCCGCTAGTCTATATATATAAAATTGAATGTCTGTGTGTGTGTGTCCTCTATGGATTCAAAAACCATACATCCAATCGCCGTGAAAATTTGGGATATTATTAGGCATATCCCCGGAAAGGTTTACGAAAAATAATTTTTTGAATATCTTTAATATCCTTAGAGTTATTTGCAGATTTGTAGCTTTAACTCGCAAGCAGCGCCACCTTGCAACGGAGATAGGCTTAGGTTTGCCCCCCCCCCCCCGTCCGGCCGCCTGCCGGTCAGTCCAAGTTCCCACCGACCAATCAGAGGGATCAAGAGGTCCTGGCGCGCGGGGGCAGAGTTGGTGACACAGCTGTGCAAAGTAGACAAGAAAAAAGCCTCGCGGGTGACCTCCGGGAACTACGTCCATCTTCCATAAACGACCATGATTTTATTCAACTTATCGAGTATTTTTCAAGGGACCGGGAAAATATGTTCACTAGATAAAACGATGATTTTGTAATGTAGAAAATTAGGAAAGACAAAATTCAGGATGACACGGCACACAGGGACCGGGAAAAAATAATCACTTTATCGAGAGATTCACGACCATGATTTTATTCAAGTTATCGAGTATTTTTCAAGGGACCGGGAAAATATGTTCACTAGATAAAACGATGATTTTGTAATGTAGAAAAATATGAAAGACAAAATTCAGGATGACACGGCACACAGGGACCGGGAAAAAAGTTCACTTTATCGAGAGATTCAAATTTACGAGTTTCAAATTATCTCAAAATATATCTTTTTATTATAAGTTTATAGAGAATTGTTTTAACAAATGTTCGATAGACAAAACTTTACTCGGGTAAAACCTCGGGCGAAGCCGGGTACATCCGCTAGTGTACATAAAAAACGTGTTTTAACAGGACATAGAGAAAAATCTGGAAAAGATATTTATCGGATTTTTAGCCGAAAAAAAATAAAATTGGCAGGTTCTGGGCAAAAATAGTTGTTTTTTTAGTCAGAAAAAGATGATGACAATATTGCTGTATCATGTTTGATTATCAGATACAAAATTATATCGGGAAAAATTCCAAAAAGCAGACACCACGGGTGAAGCCAGTTCATTTTTAGTGTGCAGGAACAAAATTCTAACAGAAAAACATTCATTCGAGCAGAAGACACAAAGCCAGATCATCTCTTTATAAAAATATCGCTTCTCTGACACAAAGTTTGGAGCGGGACGTTTCACAAGAGTGACATCCACGGCGCCAATTTATAATTGTAACGAATAGTATTTGAATAAAAACATTTAATCGGGTAAAACCCGGGCGTTGCCCGGGTCATTCGGCTAGTATACATATTGTTACGTCATGATTAATGGCGTATTTCTTATATTATTTTTAATATATTTGAAATTTAAATTATATATTTATTTATTTTTATATTCTATGATATTTATTTAAAACACAGATTATTTAGATTGTCATCATTTGTATTTAGGTACACGTGACTTCACTGCTCTCTTTGATGTGAGAAAATAAAGAAAGGATTCTGGTGGCTACTTAAAGAAGACTTATCTCGTTATTCCCTTTTATAAATTTGCAGGATGGTTGAAACACGCTCTGGTAAGATGCAAGACCCAGCACAGGAGAGAATCCAGGCTGAAGAGTCTGCCAAGCCGCAACCTGGTGCAACAATTGGTAGAGATGCTAGTTCCGACCCAGTTGTCCTGAATCCCAACATCGACATCCCCAAGTATGATGGAACGGAAGACCCTCGCCCATGGATTGAATCTCTTGAAGAAATTGGCTTCTTGTACCATTGGGCAGACTACATTATCTCTCGTTATGCCGCCATGAACATGACGGGAAGCGCTAAAACCTGGTTGAATTTACACAAGGCTAGTTTCACGAGCTGGGAAAATATTAAAATCCGCCTCATTCAGGATTTTTCTTTGGACGCGAATAAAGAAGAACTTAGAATGAAGCTCAACAGAATGCAACACTGGAATGAACCAGCAATCAGGTTCGCGGAAGACATTCTAGTGTTGTGCAACAAGGTTGACCCCGCAATGGAAGAAGAAACAAAAATTGAACATGTTATTGGAGGACTGAAAAAAGAGTACTCATTCGCGCTCTACCTGAACCCTCCTAAAACGACCGATGACCTTCTTGTCGTGTGCAAGAAAATGGATTCTTTTGAAAAGAAGTATCGGGAACGTGTGGAGAAATCCAGAAACCTATATAACGGTCCACGCTATTCTAGACCCCAACAACAATCGAGGTACTTGCCGCCGACTGCCGCACGAAACTACCAGACCACTTCCAGGCCCCAAGCCCCTGTTTCCAATAATTACAAGAACGACTCCCCTCCTACCCCCAGACAGTATCGAAACAACTTTCCCCAGCCCTCTACCCCTAGACGTCCTTATAATCCTAACTTTGTGCCGAAACCAAACCTTCAGAGAAACACTTACAATAAAAGCCAAGAAGTGAGCAAAAATAGGACGGAAGATGGAAGACCAATCTGCTTTAAATGTAACAAGCCAGGGCACGTGGCCCGTTATTGTAGGGTCAAGTTTATAAGAATCCTAGAAGAGGATCCAGCAGATACCCAAGAGAAGGTCGAAGAAAAATGCCAAATGAATGAAATATCAGAGAAATCAGGACCTCGGCTTTATGCTGATGTATGTCATAGCACACAGACAAATATTCCTACCCGGAATAGATATTCCGTGTTGGAAGATTTAAACTAAGCGTCGCGCCTGAATCTGTCAATCAAAGCAAGTCGACCATAAACGGAATCAAGAAGTTGGACCCTAAATACAAATTAAAAATTAATGTGGACAAGATAGGGACTTTTGAAGCTTTGGTTGATACAGGTGCTGACCTCTCAGTGGTCGACCTCAGAACGGCCCTCGATACAGGCCATGGTATAAGTAAACTCGCAAAAATTTGTGCAGGACCCGATGGAAAAAAATTGGACATGGTAGGAAGTATATTTTTAAATATAAAAATTGATGACGAAACATTATCACACAACTTTGTGATATTGAAAACGCATTTACGGACATTAATTCTTGGGAGAGATTTCCTTAAGAAAATGAACGCAAAAATAGATTGTAAGCAAGAAACTATAAAATATGATTTGACGAATAATCATGACGAAATCAAATTTGAAATGTTGAAAATAAAGAGTGCCAAGGATTCCATTGTACCGGAATGTTCCATGAAATTGATCAAGGCATTGGTAGAAACAGAGGATGGAGAATATATTATCGAGGAGAGCAGCAAAATGTTCCAAACAAATGGACTTCGTCTAGCAAGAAGCTTGATCAATGTTATAAATAGGGAAACACACATCTGGATAACTAATCCGTATCCTCGACCGTTAAAAATAATGAAAAACCAAACATTGGCTTTTGGAAGTAGTCCAGCGAAAATAAATGTGAGTCGAGAAAGAGAGGTAGAAAAGAACGAAGAACCTAGATTCCAAATAAACGAAAATCTTTCACCAAAGGAACAGAAGGAGTTAAAACAAGTTTTAGAAAGGTATGGAGATCTTTTTTCATCGAGATTAGGGAGAACCAATTTGGCAAAACATCGGATAGACACAGAAGACGCGAAGCCAATTAAACACAAGCCTTACCGGGTAAGTGCTAAAGAACGAGATATTATAAAAGAGCAAATTGACGAGATGCTTACAGAAGGCATAATTAGGCCATCTTCTAGCCCCTGGTCTTTTCCAGTAATATTGGTCAAGAAGCGAGATGGTAAATACAGATTTTGTGTGGACTACAGAAAACTGAATAATGTGACAGTAAAAGATGTCTATCCGATCCCTAGAATAGACGAAGTTATGGATACTCTCCAAGGATCTACACACTTCTCAGCAATAGACCTCAGATCTGGATATTGGCAAGTTGAAGTCGAAGAAAGAGACAAAGAGAAAACAGCTTTCACTACAGCGCATGGATTATATGAATTCAACGTGATGCCTTTTGGACTTTGTAACGCGCCTGCTACCTTTGAGAGAAATATGGAGAATATGCTTGGAAATCTGAGATGGCAAATTTGTTTGTGTTATCTGGATGATGTTATCATATATAGCCCGGATTTTCCAACGCACCTCAAAAGACTTGAAGCTGTTTTTAGATGTTTTCGTGAATCTAATTTAAGGTTAAACGACAAAAAATGCCGATTTGCTTTTGAAGAATTGGAGATTCTCGGCTATATAACGAGCAAACATGGTATAAAACCCGCGGAACATAACATCAAAGCTGTCAGAAATTTTCCTCGGCCCAAAAAGGTCAAAGAAGTACAATCCTTTTTGGGAATGTGTTCATATTATAGAAAATTTATCAAAGACTTTTCAAAAATTGCTGACCCTTTGACCAACCTAATAAAAAAAAGTGTATCATTTACCTGGACAGAAAGACAAGAGGAAGCGTTTCAAACCCTAAAAACAGCACTATTAAGTCCACCAATTTTAGGTCACTTCAATCCAAATGCACCTACCTATGTTCATACTGATGCGTCCAACATCGGCATAGGTGCAACACTTGTCCAAGACATCGGTGGTGAAGAGAAGGTGATCTCATATTTGAGTCGTACCCTAAGTAAAGCGGAGCAAAATTATTCAACCACTGAAAAAGAATGTCTGGCCGTTGTCTGGTCAATGTCAAAATTACGACCCTACCTTTATGGAAGACACTTTAAAATAGTAACAGACCATCACGCCTTATGCTGGCTCAAAAACTTGAAGGATCCAACAGGTCGATTGGCAAGATGGGCATTGAAAATTCAAGAATATGACTTCGATGTAATACATAAATCGGGAAAGAAGCATCTGGACGCCGATGGCTTATCTAGGGGGCCCTTACCAGAAACTGATTGGGATGAGGATTTTGAAAGGCTATTTTTAAATCAAATAACAGACGAAGAGGATAAATTTATCGAAAGTGTTAAGAAAAACCTTAATGGAAGCAGGCGATCAATTGCGCAAAACTTTAAAGAAGAAGATGGATGCCTCTTTAAGAAAAACCCGAACCCTGAAGGCAGGGCGTGGTTGCTTGTGGTTCCAGAGAATAAAAAGAGAGAAATTATGAAAGAATATCACAATCATATGTCGAATGGCCATCTGGGCGTCGCCAGAACCATGTACCGAATAAAGAGTAAATACTTTTGGCCATCCATGCTAAAGGATGTCTCAGAATTTGTTAAGACGTGTCACCTTTGCCAAAGTAGGAAAGGCTCAAACCAATTACCTTCTGGACTACTACAGCCCATTCCCCCAGCCAACTTTCCTTTCGAGAGAATTGGAATTGACTTTGTTGGTCCACTACCATCTACGAAAAACAGGAAAAAATGGATAATCGTGCTGACGGACTACTACACTAGATATGCAGAAACAAGAGCAGTCTCGGAAGCAACAGTGAAAGAAGTTTCTAAATTTCTAGTAGAGGATATTTTTCTTCGGCACGGAGCCCCACAATATCTTATTAGTGACAGAGGCTCTCAATTTACCAGTAATTTAATGAAAGAGGTGATGAAAACGTGCAAGATTAAACATTGCTTCACAACGAGCTATCATCCCCAGACTAATGGATTGACAGAGCGGTTAAATAGAACATTGATCAATATGCTCAGTATGTATGTGAACACTGATCAGAAAAATTGGGACGAAATACTCCCATTCATCACTCACGCTTACAATACTACAATTCAGGAAACCACAGGATATTCTCCCTTTTTCCTGATGTTTGGAAGAGAACCCACGTCTCTTTTGGACGATAGGAATATCTCGGTGGACATTGACAAAGATGATTATGATGAATACATAAAACATCACTTAGACAAAATAAACAGAACAAGAAAATTAGTTATTAACAACACAATAGAGACTCAAGAAAGAATGAAAAAGAACGATGACAAGAAACACATGGAAAGAAGCTACGAACCAGGAGAATTAGTAGCAGTTTGGACACCAATTAGAAAAATAGGAAAGTGTGAGAAACTACTGAGAAAATATTTTGGCCCATATAGAATATTAAAGAAGCTGTCTAACGTAAATTACTTAATTGAGCCAAAATATAATCCTGGCCAAGACCCATTGATTGTCCATGTCTCAAGACTCAAACCCTATTTTGAGAGAATTGATGAGGTAACTCACGAGGACGTGACGACCTCTGGAGAGGGGGAAGTGTTACATCATGATTAATGGCGTATTTCTTATATTATTTTTAATATATTTGAAATTTAAATTATATATTTATTTATTTTTATATTCTATGATATTTATTTAAAACACAGATTATTTAGATTGTCATCATTTGTATTTAGGTACACGTGACTTCACTGCTCTCTTTGATGTGAGAAAATAAAGAAAGGATTCTGGTGGCTACTTAAAGAAGACTTATCTCGTTATTCCCTTTTATAAATTTGCAGGATGGTTGAAACACGCTCTGGTAAGATGCAAGACCCAGCACAGGAGAGAATCCAGGCTGAAGAGTCTGCCAAGCCGCAACCTGGTGCAACAATATATAAATGAATGTATGTGTGTCTGTCCTTTATGCCTGACCAAACCACTCATTGGAACGCCATGAACGCCATAGTACTGGGAAGGTTTCTAGCAAATAAAATTTTTGAAATAACTTTTCGCCTAAAAATAATCAAGATAAATATTCTAATTTATCTGTTATAATTCAACAATCTGCTCTAAATATTATCATGATGATACGATGATTTTGTAATGTAGAAAATTAGGAGAGACAAAATTCAGGATGACACGGAAATTTATTTGAGACAAAAATAATGATACAATTCCAAGGCAAGATACTATTCCTTTAACTTCCAATTACCGAGGGAACCAATTAATATTGATTTTATTCAACTTATCGAGTATTTTTCAAGGGACCGGGAAAATTTTTTCACTTTATCGAGAGATTCGTTAGACAAACCTTTACTCGGGTAAAACCCGGGCGAAGCCGGGTACATCCATACAAGAATAATGATACAATTCCAAGGCAAGATACTATTCCTTTAACTTACAATTACCGAGAGAACCAATTAATATTGATTTTATTCAACCTATCGAGTATTTTTCAAGGGAAAAAAGTTCACTTTATCGAGAGATTCGTTAGACAAACCTTTACTCGGGTAAAACCGGGTACGTCCGCTAGTAGATAATATAAAGCGATAGAAATAATTTCGGACATTATCATTGTTTTAAACACCAGTTTCCTACCTCACATACAAGATGTAAATTAGTTAGTTTATTCATTTCCTCACAGAACAGTAGATATAACGTTCACAAGTCACCTTGTCATACAAGTTAGAAATATGTTAGGGGAATGATTTCTATGAGCTCTAAATATTCTAAATGTCAAATTATATCTTCAGCATTAGTGTTGATGGAGAAGAGGAGCAAAAACATCCATTTTACATTTCCTATAGATAAGGAATAATGTTTTTGGCACAGTTTCAAATTTACTTTTGGGAACATTTGAATCACATTTTATTTAATATTCACCATTTTGGTTTAGATTGTAATATTTTTAGTTATTCATTCTATTTATATATAGCTATATAAAAATTCCAATTTAAAAATTGTCTCATATATATATATTTATATTTAGCATACATTTCGCGTGTTTATACAAATTACCGTTTTAATAATTTATTCCATATTTTTAATATATTAATAACAAAAAATGGGATTAAATATGTTTCAAATAGCGTCCCTAACTTATGGAAGCGGAAAATCTTTTTATCGCCGGTAGTCTGTTTATTTGGAGACAGAAGCAAATTTGTTCACAATTGGTTATCTCGCGTATTCCTATATTTATAAAAGTCAGTGTATGTATGTATGTTTGTCGGCTATACACGTCCACAATACGTAACTAATATAGCTGAAATTTTAACAGTATCTAGAGTTAAAAACTGGAAAATTTTATAGGCAAATTTTCAGGCTTCTATCTCGATTATCCTTGGATTTATTAACAAATTATCAACAAAATTTCTCAATTTCACTCGCAACCAGCGCCTCACTGTGGTAAATTCGAGAAGTAAACAACTACGTGGAGCCCTCACACGGCGCGACGGGATTGGATAGTGACCTTGAGTGATGTAATGACAGAGTAGAGGGCAAGAAATTACTAATCACTTATGTATATATCACAAATTTAAAATATATTCATAAAAAATATCGTTGTGAAAATTTACATTTTTATATATTAAAAACACCCAAAGTTTGAAGCGGGACGTTTCAAAAGAGTGATATCCACGGCGCCAATTTATAATTGTGTGTGTAACGAATAGTATTTGAATAAAAATATTTAATCGGCTAGTCTTCAATAAAGGTCTCTGTGTATTAAATATCTTTCACAGAGTTATTGTCTGAATCCCGATAAACATGCCAAATGGTGCACCTCCCTTAAGTTTTGTCCATGAGTGTATATTTAAATTCAATTTCTTTTCGATATTTCTATATCTCTTTGCTAAAAATACTAAATTAACTATTAAGAAATAGTATTTTTTTGCCATAGATATTTGCCATTTAATAGGTATATAACAATTCATGTAGGAAATTTGAAAAAGGTGTAAATGAAATCACTGTAGTTAGAATATTTTACCGCAAAGGTCGCCACAGGTAGTGCTAATATTATAAAAACACGAAATATAACTCATATAATATAGAATATTTTTCAAGGTTTCAGGGATTTCACTTTTTTGGGAAATATAAATGTTCTGAATAAAATTTCGAAAAGGTCTAAAAGGTTTTTAAAGCCCTCTCTCTAGATATGTCTAAACAATCTTGGAAAACACAGTTAAACTTGAAATAAAAGCACTTAACTGAAGTGATTGTTTAGAGTGCAGTAGATCTTGGGAGATAATAGACTACTAGAATTCATTCTGGCAAATATTCTATTTCCAGTGAAATATTTTATTCTGATTTACTGAGAATCAATCCTAATGGTTATATAAAGTAGAGACAGATATGTTGTTTACACTTGTAGAACTGTGGAACTGAATTTTCTCTGTATAGATGTTATTACTTTATTCTATTATCCCGTTGTATAATTATACAAGGTCAATGGAGACTGAATTCATGGATCAAATTTACAATCTTTGTATGGTTGGAATATAGGTACTGTCTTGAGGCCCACGTACATTTAAAGAGGTGGTCATTATTTACATAATAAAAAATGTCTTTATTTGCATATGTATATATTACTATGATAGTTATATAACGTAGAGATAGATATGTTGTTTACACTTGTAGAACTGTGGAACTGAATTTTCTCTGTATAGATGTTCTTACTTTATTTTATTATCTCCCCGTTGTATAATTACACAAGGTCATGGAGACTGAATTCATGGATTAATTTTACAATCTTAGTATTGTTGGAATATAGGTACTGTCTTGAGGCCCCCATACCGTCTAAAGAGGTGGTCTGGTGAGGTTTCATGTTCTTATTTTAAATTTACATAATAAAAAATGTCTTTATTTGCATATGTATATATTACTATGATAGTTATATAACGTAGAGACAGGTATGCTGTTTACACTTGTGTAAGTATGGAACCAAATTTTCTCTTGGTATACATGTTCTTACTTCATCTAATCATCCCGTTGTTAATTACACAAGCTCATGGAGACTGAATTAATGGATCAAATTTACAATCTTGGTTGGGTTGGAATATAGGTCCTGTCTTGAGGCTCCCATACATTCAAAGA
This sequence comes from Cordylochernes scorpioides, assembly GCA_030710605.1. Lineage (NCBI taxonomy): Eukaryota > Metazoa > Arthropoda > Arachnida > Pseudoscorpiones > Chernetidae > Cordylochernes > Cordylochernes scorpioides. The sequence continues at coordinate 34,055,187 of CP092866.1, read as the reverse complement.
GGTGGTCTGGTGAGGCCTCTCGTGTTCTTATTTTAAATTTACATGATGAAAAAAACACTATTTGCATATGTATATAGAACTATGCAAATGACCCAGTTTCGTCCTGGTCCTGTCCGTATGATTCAACCAACCGATATAATTTTATCATCTACATTTTATCATCTCTCGTATTTACCCGAGTGAATGTTTGTCTAACGAACATTTGTTAAAACAATTCTCTATAAACTTATAAAACGTACTCGGCTTCGCCCGGGGATTTACCCGAGTGAATGTTTGTCTAACGAACATTTGTTAAAACAATTCTCTATAAACTTATAAAACGTACTCGGCTTCGCCCGGGGTTTTACCCGAGTAAAGGTTTGTCTAGCGAACATTTGTTAAAACAATTCTCTAAAAACTTATTTAAAAAAAATATATATATTTTGATAATTTGAAACTCGTAAATTTGAATCTCTCGATAAAGTGAACATTTTTTCCCGGTCCCTGTGTGCCGTGTCATCCTGAATTTTGTCTTTCCTAATTTTCTACATTAGAAAATCATAGTTTTATCTAGTGAACATTTTTTCCCGTGTCACATTGCCGTGTCACATTGCCTTTATTCTTCATTGTTGGCTTTTTATATTATATTTACTCTTCATTGTTGGCTTTTTATCTTAAATTTATTCTTCATTGTTGGCTTTTTATATTACATTTACTCTTTATTGTTGGCTTTTTATCTTACATTCATTCTTCATTGTTGACTTTTTATATCATATTTACTCTTCATTGTTGGCTTTTTATATCATATTTACTCTTCATTGTTGGCTTTTTATATTATATTCTGACCAAAATCTATCTGTGAACTTCACACAGTGAACTTCACACAGACAGAATAAGGCAATTATATAAGTAGATTTACTCTTCTTTGTTGGCTTTTTATCTTACATTCATTCTTCATTGTTGGCTTTTTATATTACATTTACTATTCATTGTTGGCTTTTTATCTTACATTCACTCTTCATTGTTGGCTTTTTATCTTACATTCATTCTTCATTGTTGGCTTTTTATATTACATTCACTCTTCATTGTTGGCTTTTTATCTTACATTCATTCTTCATTGTTGGCTTTTTATATTACATTTACTCTTCATTGTTGGCTTTTTATCTTACATTCACTCTTCATTGTTGGCTTTTTATATTATATTTTTAGATTGAGATTATTAGCTAGTATGTAAAAATATTAACTCTGTTGAAATTTAATTTTGTATTTATATATAAATAAAATTAACTCTGTTGATTTTTTTGTATTTAATCGATAACAGCGAAGTTACGGATGTTAATGTTAGGGAAAAATATTTTGACGTTAAGCAAAACCTGTTCCATCTCGTTTTACATAAATGTTGAAAATTTGGTCGAAATTGATGCATTGTAACGAAAGTTTTTAGTGATGTCCTCTTATGAAATTTGCATTTTATTAATATAGATATATCGTCTTAAATAGCAACATGAACTCAGCACCACCTATCGCTGAAAATTGTAATTACTCTAAAACTTCTTTACATATATATTATATAATCTAAAAATATTATATAATCTAAAAACTCTAAATATTTCTATATTTTAAAAATATATATTTTATTTTATTCATTGATATTTTTATTTTTGTTATCATCGTTTTTTAGAAAGACTTTCAGTTTTAGTTGTATAATTTTGTTGTAAATATGCGTAGTTAACCAATCAATCCTTTTAAATCACTAATATAGAATTAAATTATAAATTCTATATAATGGAAACTAACAAATGTGTAATCTTTCCTCAAGTAATTGAAAATAAAAGCTACTTGACGGTAAATAATTATCTTTTTTTATCACGACTGCACCTCAACCCTTTATCTTATCGATCCTTTGTCTTATCAAGCCTTATCTAACAACAACACAAAATATTCATAACAATAAGTCGACAGGATTACCTGAATTCTCAACCTAATTGCTCTATAAATTATTCAAATTTTATAAAACTATTTTTACAAAATGTCTCGCAAACAAAGGAATGTAGAGCACGCCATGACGCCATATCCAAATACTATAGAAATACCGAAATTTAATGGTCAAAATTTAGACATAATATCTTGGCTCAAATTCTTTAACAAAAAATGCCAACAAAACCATTTTGATGAAGACTATAAACTAAAGAATATTTCAAATTATCTTGATGGAGAAGCTTTTAATTTTTATATAGAACAATTACAAGATATAGATAATTGGGGGGAACTAGAACAAAAAGTACTTTCATATTTTACAGTTAAAGATTCTAATCTATTTAGTAAATTCTTAAATTTAAAATATAATGATAAAGATGATCTTGATATTTATTTTAAAGAAAAATCTTCATTAGCAAAAAAACTTAATTTAGATACACCCCTATTATTAGAAGCTCTTACAGATGGGATGCCAAATTACCTAAAGAAATATTTAATTGCAGCAAGAGTTAAAGAAACCTCAGATTGGATTAAAATAACCACTCAATTAAAATACTCTACCAATCAAGAAAAACAGGAACCACAATGTAAATATAACTCAGATAATCAGCAACCATCCACAAGTAATGATAATAGGCAGAATTTTCAAACTAGATCATATTACCCAGCAAGGTCAAGGCTTAACCCCAACTCTCCTCCAAGTCTACAATCCCAGCCACCTCCAAGGTCATCTCCAAGATCAACCACAGCTCATCACCAGGAAGCATCCAGTAGAACAATCAATTTACCACCCTACCCCTGCAAGATATGTGCATCTCACCAGCTACCCAACCAGTACCATTTCCATAGAGACTGCCCACTTAAGAACAATAATCATCCGAAGCGCATCAACCCAGGTAGAACATTATTATTATTTTCTGTATTTATAAATCAAATATCTTTACCCTGTGTACTTGATACAGCATCATCCATATCTATTATCCCTTTAAAATACTTAAATCATATTTATTATAAAATATTAGATAATTCCCCAAAAGAAAGAATAGGTCAGGTAGAAGGATTTAGTTACCCATTATACAAAATATTAGTTAGGCTTACTTTAGGAAAAATCACTAAATATCAAGAATTCTTTGTTTACAATAGTTTAATAGAATATCTTATTTTAGGTTTACCAACATTTTATTTATTTAAGTTACAAATAGATTTCTCAAAAAACCTTCTTTTCCAAAATTATAAATTATTGTATTCTTTTAATCCAAAAACTGATAATCAGAAGTCATATGCCACTACCCTATGTATTCCAGACCCATACTATGTTAAAAATTCATCTCTTTTAAATATTAACCCATTGTGTAATTTCAATTCTTTTGATATACCAAATACAAATGTTAAACTTATAGATCCTAATTCAAATCCCATTATTGATTTTAACTCATTTCACAGTATGCGACAACCGGACTCTATAACAAATTATAATTCATATTTAGACTTTAGTAAAGTAGATATTAATCCAAATTTCTCAAATCAAACAATTTCAGATATATTGCATAAATATAAGAATGTTTTCTCTAAACACAATTTTGATATAGGATACATAAAGACTAACCCAATTTGCATATCTCTTTTAGATAATATTACCATCGCACAAAAGCCATATAGTACATCTTTTTACAATAATGCTGAAATACAAAAACAAATAACTGAATTATTAAAATACTAGCGGATGTGCCCGGCTTCGCCCGGGTTTTTACCCGAGTAAAGGTTTGTCTATCGAACATGTGTTAAAACAATTCTCTATAAACTTATTAAAAAAAGAAGATATATTTTGATAATTTGAAACTTGTAAATTTGAATCTCTCGATAAAGTGAACATTTTTTCCCGGTCCCTGTGTGCCGTGTCATCCTGAATTTTGTCTTTCCTAATTTTCTACATTACAAAATCATCGTTTTATCTAGTGAACATTTTTTTCCGGTCCCTTGAAAAATACTCGATAAGTTGAATAAAATCAATATTAATTGGTTCCCTCGGTAATTGGAAGTTAGAGGAATAGTATCTTGCCTTTGAATTGTATCATTATTCTTGTCTCAAATAAATTGCCGTGTCATCCTGAATTTTGTCTTTCCTAATTTTCTACATTACAAAATCATCGTACCATCATGATAATATTTAGAGCAGATTGTTGAATTATAACAGATAAATTAGAATATTTATCTTGATTATTTCTAGGCGAAAAGTTATTTCAAAAATTTTATTTGCTAGAAACCTTCCCAGTACTATACTAAATAACTTCCCAAAGTTTCATGGCGATCCAATGAGTGGTTTGGTCAGGCATAAAGGACAAACAAACAAACAAACAGACACACATACATTCATTTTTATATATATAGATGATATTATTAGGCCCTCATCTAGCCCCTATAGTTCTCCTGCATTATTAGTAAATAAAAAATCTGATGCCCCAAATCACCCCACAAGACTCTGTATAGATTATAGGAAACTTAATCAAAAAACAGTTCCAGAACATACACTAATTCCACTTATAGAACAAATTATAGATAGGTTATCACAGTCAAAAATATATACTATTCTAGATGTTAAAAATGCATACTGGCATATACCCATAGATGAAAAAGATAGACATAAAACCTCCTTTGTAACACAATTAGGATGTTATGAATGGAACAGACTTCCATATGGTCTAAAAAATGCACCTTCACAATTTGAAAGGATTATGAAGTCAGTTTTCACTAAGCATAATATACACTATGCCTTAAATTATTTTGATGATATTATTATACACTCTAAAACTTATGAAGAACACATTAAGCATTTAGATGACATATTAGGTATATTCGAACAAGAGGATATAAAGCTGAATCTCAATAAATGCAAATTTTACAAAAAGAAATACAATTCTTAGGATACACTATTAACTCAGGAAAATATACACCAAATAACACAAATATTGAAGCAATTTTAAAATTAAATAGACCATATAATATTAAAACCTTACAGAGATTTTTAGGCACCATAAATATTTATAATAAATTTATTCCCCATTATGCGCAAATTAGGGCACCTTTGAATGAACTTTTGTTAAAAAATGCTCCTTGGCTATGGAGTGCGAAACATGAACAAGCCTTCCAAACACTTAAAAATTCACTCATATCACAACCTGTACTATATATTTATGACCCTTCAAAACCTTGCCATTTATTCACAGACGCGTCAAGTCTAGGAGTAGCAGGAGTTCTTAAACAACCAGATGAACAAGGCATTTTACACCCCATAGGTTACTTTTCAAGAAAACTTCACCCATATGAACAAAATTATACTGCCTCAGAAATTGAAACATTAGCTATCATTAATTCAGTACAAAGATTTCACACATATCTACACAACATACATTTTACCTTGCACACAGATCACTTACCTTTAAAATGGATCAAAAATGTAAAAAACCCACATGGTAGATTATTTAGATGGTCTTTAATTCTATCTCAATATAGCTTTGACATTAAACATATTAAAGGATTAAATAATATAGAAGCAGACATGCTGTCAAGAGCACCTGTCTCATTTTACCTAACATATAATGAGTTAAAAGAACACCAATCAACAGAACAAATTAGTAGTGCTAAAATTAAAATACAAAATGGCCTTTATATGATTAACAAGAAGGGTTTTAAAAGAGCTTATGTACCACAGACACTAAGACAGAAATTATTAAGCAAAGTACATACAAAGCATGGACATATTGGAACAACTCAAATGACTAAAATAATTTCTCCACACTATTATTGGCCACATATGACTAGGGATGTTGCTAATTACACCAAACATTGTGAAACTTGCCAGTTTAACAAGTCTAGGGATAACAGAATTGTTTATGGACCACTACAACAGATGCCAATAGCTACACACCCAAATCACATTTTTTCTCTAGATACATTGGGCGGGTTACATAATTATGGGACAACTAGACACAGTATCCATATGATAGTAGATCACCATAGTAGATTCCTTTGGGCTTTTCCAACAAAATCTGTATCAACTGATTCCTATATAACTTGTTTAAGAAATTTATTCCAAATTAATAAACCTGAAATATTAATAACTGACAGAAATGCAGCTTTTCTTAGCAGAAAATTTAAACACTTTTTAGATAGAAATAATGTTAAGCATCTACTCACCAGTGCTCATCACCCAGAAACAAATGCAAAAGTAGAAAGACTAAATTCCACTATCATTAATAGGTTAAGATGTGAATATAATGCTAATTTAAAGATTCCTTGGACAAAATATATTCCTAAAATTACTGAAAGCTATAATGAAACAGTACATACCACAACAGGCTTTACTCCTAAATTCTTATACTATGGAATACAACCACAGTATATAGAACATGACACAGAAACACATACACCAATAGAAAAGGCAAGAAAGTTAGCCATTGAAAGAACCATAAAATCCCATGAACACAGCAAACAACTTTATGATATTAAACACCCAGAACCCATTTTTAAAGAAGGAGATCAGGTATTAGAAAAAACCTTTATTTATCCAAACACTGGTAAATTAACACAAAGATATATAGGCCCATTTACTATTTTAAAACAACTTTCTCCAGTCACATATGAAATTAATAAACCCAATTTACCCCAAAGAAAATAAACAGAAATTATACACTCTAATAAGCTTAAATTATTTTACCCAGGAGCAGATTTTCTACTTCACTATAGCACTAACATAGAAAATGACTTTATAGTAAACCAAAATTCTAACACAAAGTTAATAGATATTGATGATAAACCATGTTTTTTACAGGAAGGCCATATTTTGGACATGGACAATGAAGAACAAATATCAGCACCAATTCTTAAGCCTTCACAAATAACTTAATGTCACTCCATACATCTATTAGCGTTTCATTACTCAACCATGTAAAAATAACATTTTCTACTGCTTTTGATACTTTGAAGTGTAACTAGCATAATGTCATAATTACTCAAATTTTAAATACCTTTTGCTTCATATCCATTTTTCACATATACTTCTTATAATACTTCTTATATAAACTTTTATTATAATTTCATAATTGTATATTTTATTTGTAAACAAACTTTCTTTTGTTTATTTTGAAAAAATGTGCGTATTGATTTTTATTGTTTCATTTTTAATTATTTCTATAGATTTATTGATTTCGTTTAATTAATTATTTTTAATTACCAATTTTATTTTAAAATTTTAATTTTTTAGAATCTTTTCACAGGGGGGAATATTATATAATCTAAAAATATTATATAATCTAAAAACTATAAATATTTCTATATTTTAAAAATATATATTTTATTTTATTCATTGATATTTTTATTTTTGTTATCATCGTTTTTTAGAAAGACTTTCAGTTTTAGTTGTATAATTTTGTTGTAAATATGCGTAGTTAACCAATCAATCCTTTTAAATCACTAATATAGGATTAAATTATAAATTCTATATAATGGAAACTAACAAATGTGTAATCTTTCCTCAAGTAATTGAAAATAAAAGCTACTTGACGGTAAATAATTATCTTTTTTTATCACGACTGCACCTCAACCCTTTATCTTATCGATCCTTTGTCTTATCAAGCCTTATCTAACAACAACACAAAATATTCATAACATATATATGCAATCTTGGACAAAACTTAAGAAAGTTGTACCTTTTAGCATGTGTATCTGGATTCAAGCAAACTATGGACATAAGCCTATAAATAGCTTTAAAATTATTATATATCGCTACCATATACCTTTCCATTAGGTAAGTTTATTTATGATTTTCTCACTTATTCTAATCCTTCATTTTCCTTTTCTTTCCCGTTTTCCCCTTATATATACTTTAACTCAAATATATAATGCTTTAACCGGCTATGTGTATTTAGAATTGTTAACTATTTATGGCATGTAGGTCTCTGTTTTAAATAGAACACATTTATAATGCCCCCCCTTACTGTAATGGTAAAATATTCAGAGGCCATCAGTGGTGAGCCTTTAAACTTCTATGACATCATTTGTGTTAGCTTTGATATAATATTGTCGATTTTCTCTAACTTTTCATTTAATAATATAACTGTTTATATAGATGAAATAAAATACTTTGTTATATTAATAATTTCTTTCTCATTTTCATGTTTTTAAAATAAAAACCATGATTGCCACTTTGCCAGCTAAAACAACTTTTTGGTAAATTCGACCGATTTCATAACCCCTCTGTTAAGATATTATGAAATCGAGGCCACCCCTGTACTGATGAGATTCAAAATCCGAAACTATGGTATACAAGTTAGCTTTTTGTCTGAATATTCCAAAAATAATGATGTGTCTCATTCTTTATTATCAATAGTAAAGTTTTGTTTATTAGAGTGATGGACATAACACATCGTTGTGATGGATAAATATAAATGGATAGAGGTGCCCCTATAGATACATGAATATCTTATTCACGTAACTTTATGATGCACTAGCGCGCCATCTGTTATCAAAATTCGAAACTATTTTAAAGGCGTATGATTCTTTTTGAAATTAAACAATTTCTACTGCCCTTACTGCAATGGAAAATATTTATAAATGTATGTAATTCTACTGTCCTCAAAGCTTATGTCCATAGTTCTTTTAAAATACCCATTCCAAGAGTCTAGCAACAGTATCACTATAAAAAGGAAGTTCCAAAAATGCAATATAACAGCGGTATGGTAGATTAAACTGGCGAAACCACTGGGAGGGTTCACCACTGATGAGCCAGGCCCTCCCTTTAATTTTTCCATTGCAGTAAGGGCAGTAGAAATTGTTTAATTTCAAAAAGAATCATACGCTTTTAAATAGTTCGAATTTTGACATAACTTTATGTTGGAAGATGTTAAATATAATCGTTTATATCCGCATTTAGTTGCATAATTAATTAGAGATGTCTATTTAGGTATACATAGATATATTTACACTAATGGACATAACTTAAGGAAGTTTTACCTTTTAGCATATGTATCGGGATTCAGACAATAACTCTGAAAGATATTTGACACACAGTTACCTTATTGAAGATACACGAGATAACCAAGTGTGAACAGAATTCCCTCTGTCTCCTTAAAAGAAAAACGATGTCCGACGACATTAATGATTTTCCACTTCCTTAAGTTTTGTCTATGAGTATATATATTTTAAATAAAATTTTAATTAAAAAAGTATATATTTATAAATATAATTTAATTCGAAAATCCCCTCCTGAAACGATTTGGAATTATTGAATTGTGGAAGTTTTTTCTTGAATTTGGTGTTTATAACGCAATTAATTCATTTTCTGTGGAATTCAGAGTTTGAAAGTTTGCTACAAAAGAACATTTCTCCATTCTTCCATCCTAATTTGTAGAAGTAGTAACTTGACCTTATCTTCCTCATTGCCACTATCAAACCTCCACCATTCAGCATAAATCCCAACAATTCGACTAACTAATCAATCTGACCTTCTCACATTAAAAGCTAATCCATTAAAATAAAATAAACTGTGCTCGCGACTCATCACTTAAAATCCAATTAATTCGTCAATTAGGCTATCTAATTAACTCCAAATCTAATTAGCTCTAAATTGTAATGTGATATATTTAAAGGTTATTTCAATTAGTTAATGTCAAAGGATATTTTCGCGCTTTCATCAAACCAATAGTTAAAGCTTCTTTTTGTCAATTAATTCTCGGTATAGAGAGCAATACTAATTTCAACGTAATTTCTCGAAGAGCTATTGCCCATATTACATTTGAAGTTGAAAATGGACAAGTTTTCGTAGTTAAACACAAGATAGAACTTGAGTTCACAATTCGATATATATATATCTGAAAATTTAAAACCCCAGTCATTCTACCATGTCCCTGCCTATGTCCAACCACCTTGTACCCTGTACCAACTTACTGTATGACATGATGTACTGCTAAGAGCCAAATAAAATAGGGACTGTATGTCAGACAGACAGAGAAAAACAAGGAGATAATATGATTATAGATATTAATAAACGATTGCAGTTAGGCCTAGAGTTAAGAGGAAAGATATCTATCTCGCATCATTAGCGCTAGGTCAACGACACTTTTATTCCAGAGAACTCCAAGATAAAGGACCCGGAGTTGAATTCGCTGAAAACAACTTTATTTAGGTCAATGCTCCATCCTCACATTTTATGCTATAACTATCAAAGATGGCTTCCCAGTCATTTGGACCAATCAAGGCGATTCTTCATCTTTCATGATATAATGAATGACCAATCAGAATCTCAATAGAGGTCACGTGACACCACGCGACTGGGGAAGCCTCAGTAGCGTCTCCGAGTCTCATCCGTACTAGACGTGTCTTCTGATCCAGCGTAAATCGCGGGGCGTAAGCTCACTCCCCTCCATGTTCTCTGTCTGTCAGCATCGGTTCCCTTGACCAACCTGTGTTTTCACTCCTGCCATCACGACTGCAAAATTCACCAATCCAATTCCAACTTCCAGTTGACAGCACCTTCGCTGTCACAACTACCACAGAGCAAACGGAGAATCGGCAAGATTCTCCACATGTACATGATATTCCCTGAACCTACCCCATAACCTCAAGTGAAGATATCGCCTTGAAATAGCAAACTCGAAAGCACGCGCAACAGAAGCCCACGTTGATTCTGCATTGAAACAAATGTAAACAACCAAAGAACTTTATTTAATTTTAAATCTTATTTTATTGGCGTTTTAATGATGTAAAATATTTTCTCCCGTAGAAGGGCTTTCTTGTCCGAAAGCTTGTGAGATTTTAAAATTAAAAATATTTTTAAAATAAACTTTTCCCTGGAGGCTTAATGTTCTTGTTTTAACAAGCTAGAACTATAAGGGAGGTGGGTTCGACACCAGATTCGTTAAAGCCTTTTAATAAAATATAATATTGTACCAAGACATTACTAGGGCTAGACCAGGGGTAGCAACCTTTTGAATCGGAAGAGTCAAAAATTACAATTAACAAAATTCCAAAGTTTTTAAAGAGTCACAACATTTTTTTCTTGCCAATAATAAATAGTACTCTCATAAATAATATTTGCGTATGGAACTAAAGAGCCGCAGCGCTAATACTCTGCACAGGAGGGTTTACCACTGATGAGCCAGGCCCTCCCATTAATTTTTCATTGTAGTAAAGGCAGTAGATAATTGTTTCATTTTTAAAAGAATCATACGCGTCTATAATTATTTGCGAATTCTCATAACAGGTGGCGCCCTAAAATATCAAATTATATTGCGAGCCGCAGGTTGCCGATGCCTAGGTTAGACTATATGAGATCAAAACACAGGGACTAGGGAAGTTGTGCTATGTAATTATATCGATGGATTTCAGAGATAGTTCTTACTGTTTTAAAAATAGAGCAATCCATAAAAATAAATCTTTAAATAAAAAGGCATATATTGGATCAAAATATCATTAATTTTGCCAATATTTCAGTTTGATAAAGGTTGACGTTTAGCCAACTGAAATATTGGTAAAATAAATGATATTTTGATCGAATATATGCTTTTTTATTTAAAGTTCTTATTGTGAATAACCACAAATGATATCGAAGACAATCCTCTTATATACAGATTTCAAAGTGGACTGACGGGGCAATTAGACATAATGTAGTTCTATAATAAGCAAAGTTTTAGAAAGGCGTGAAATAACAAAAATATATTCAGAGAAAAACACATTAACCAATAGTTTAATTCAAATCCCGACGTGACTTCCTGTCACTCTCTCTTCAGTTTACTTGAAAACCATTTCTAAGATTCCATCCTTCAGTGTAGCATATAAAAGCAGAATGATCCAATACAGTATTAGAGCTCTGAGAAGCGGTCTGGTGGATTAAATTGGCGAAACCCCTGGGAGGGTTCACCACTGATGAGCCAAGCCCTCCCAATATATTTTTTCATCGCAGTAAGGACAGTAGAAGTTCGTTTTATGTATAAAAGAAACATTCGCGCTTTTAAATCATTTTATTTTAATCCTAGTTCTACTTATTCACAGTAACATTTCCTCTGAAGAGATGACAGGAAGTTACTGAAAGTAAGGAGTTGAAATAAACTATAGAGAGGTTGATGTGGCTGTGTTTGTTCTTTGAATCAACTTCCAACGAACAAATAACCTTCAGAACAAAAAGACAAAATAATTATTGAATGGTGAAAGTTTATTCTTGAAGTTGGTATTCATAGCACAATTAATTCATTTTATGTGGAATTCAGAGTTTGAAAGTTTGCTACAAAAGAACATTTCTCCATTCTTCCATCCTGATTTGTAGAAGTAGTAACTTGATCTTCCTCATTGTCACTATCAAACCTCCCTGAAAAGAGATGATAGGAAGTCACTGAAATGGCTGGAGTTGAAATAAACTATAGAGAGAGGTTTATGTGGCTGTGTTTGTTCTTTGAATCAACTTCCAACCAAAAAATAACCTTCAGAACAAAAAGATAATGTGACGGACAAATGTTGATTGATTGAAATTGAGCTAAATGGCTATCTCACCCGTCTATGCGTCATCTACTTACCGTCTTTGTAATTTATCAGAATCTTGTCAAAAACACACCACCAGTTTTGACAACTCCAACATGGAGACTTTGTTTGCTGGCTTTGATCCTCTTCGATCTAGGTTAAAATCCCATCTTCCCAGCGGCGAAGCATGCGATCTACGTATTCTTCATAGATCGCGAAATGCATAGTGTCACTGGAGACCCGCTGGCGATTCTCCACCAAATTCTGCAGCGGTTGCAGAGGCGCCATATTCATTGTACATTGTATCAGGCCTATATATAATTATCTTTTTGAAATAGTGGAGACTGTGCACTTTTGCATGTATTGACAAAATATCTATAAAATTATTTTAATTCTCAATTGTAATCAGATGATTATACATATTAAATCCTTCTGTCTGTATAAAAAAAATGACAGAAGAGATGATTTAGAAACCTGACCAATAGGAGATGTGTTCACATCTATCACAACTAGCCAATTAAAACTGACACGTTACCCAATCCCAATTTTAATTGGTGGATAGGGTTTCCTAGACGAAAATTAGAAATGCCTTTATTATATCGGGAAGTAGAAAAACCTGTGTTTATCATCATGTAGATATTGTGTTACAGCATTAATTAGCATGATGTTCCTGTCATCGTGTTTTTGTTATAGCTGATTTTATTTATAGCGATTGTCTGTATATATAAATGTGATGATGAGTTGCTGTCGACTTATCTGTGATGAGATCCTGTCGATTCATGTAATGATATGAGAATTCCAGTAGCTTTTGTAGAGATCCTGTCGACTACTGAAATAATGTTGAAGTCCTGGTAGCTCTTGTTGTACTGTGTTGACCGAGAGGAACAGTCAGGATATAGAGTTTTCCAGTACCTCTCTGCACCTTGGAAGACCTTTAAAAGTTCTCACAAAATACAGGCAGTCGTGGTCGAGGCAGAGTGGAAAAGCTTGGGGATATCCACACAAAAAACGAAGACACAGTTGCACTAAGAAAGTTCCGTAACAGATAAAAGTTGAGCTAAGGAGCGAAAAGATGGAGATAGACGAGTTCTTCCTAACTACATGTTGGATGAGATCGACATAACATACGACCGACGCGGCTTGCACTAAGGGTGAACTAAACTAAACTGTACTGACCTGTACTGAGCTGTCAAGAGACTGTAAGGTGATGATTTATAGGTTAAAGACGGGGCGACCTTATGTGACAGGGGCGTTTGAGAAAGGGCGCCTTTACCTGTCCAGGTGTGAGAGGGGTCTCTGCATTCCACCACATGTGACAGTGTGGGTGGCCTGTCGTGGGAACTGTGAATCTACCTGATTTATGACTTCCATCTTTAGACTCTGTTGTTTTGGCAATACTATATGTTCGATCTCTGCTTTAGCTCAACTCTTAAATCTATTACAGATTTTATTTATTTATCCACTTTGTACAAATTACATTACATATAGCGATGCAATGACACAGATTAATCATGCGCATAATTATTTATAGATGTGTTTCTATATACAACATGACAATCTTATTATAAGTTATATACACAGTATGGGGTTGTTGGTTTAAATTACCATAGATGGGCCCCGGGAGTGAAAGGGTTTATCCGGGTTTAGGCGGGTAAAGCCTCTCTAACACAGGTAAGTAATTAAAATTTCTTTTAATTAATTTAAACTGTGAGGGTTAAAAAGGCTATAACAAGATGATATTTGTTGGATATATAAAAGTGAAATAAAAATGACATTTTGTTTGATTAACAAAAAAGGTGATTAAAATAAAATGATGACATAAAAATTCACATTCTAAGAGAATATTGGTGGGCGTTGGACAGGGTTAGTAGTTAAAGAATAAGCAATTGTGAGATTTACACATGCAATCAAATACTTAGGTCCAGGTGCAAAGCGAGGATATGGACTTGAGTGTCTTCCTAGGCAATGTTTCACCTGTGATCCTGTATAGGGTAACAGTGCTTTGTCACAATTGTAGTGTTATTGGGTTGAAAAGTTGTTGAAGAATATGTAATTGTTAGAAGTGCTCATGTAAACCAAATACTCAGATCCAGGTGCAAAGCGAGGATATAGACTTGAGCTGTCTTCCTTGGCAATGTTTCACTTGCGATCCTATATAAGGGTTACAGTGTTTTGTCACAATTTTAGGATTATTGGGTTAAAAGTTGTTGAAGAAAAGTTGCTTATTAATATGATTGAGAAAGGAGTGAAATAGAGCCATGCGATAAGTAGAATTGTAGCGACAGTAGGTGATCTGACTTGACTCGAAATCAAAGTTTGAATGTGGTCCGCTAGAGCTGAAAAAAAAGTTGAAAGTTGAAAAAAGTGAACGCTTTGTGAATGCGTTGGTGATTTGCTCTGCGGATGAAATGAAATAAACTCTTGAAGCTTGTTCAGACCAGAAGTTTGGATTTGTAAGTCTGGGGAACTGTGTTCAAGGAGTTTGTTGAATTACGAAATCAAAAAAAAAAATTGTCAAGCAGTGCTGTCGTTTTTCTACGGTGATGTGACGCAATGACTGCAAAGATAGTGATGAAAAATATAGGGAATTGGTTAAAGAATATGATTGTTGAAAACGATTGTTGTAGATGCCCGATAGTGGATGATAAACATTGTCAGATAATAAAGGTATTTAAGCAAATATAAAAAATATAGTGAATAAAAATATAGAAATATGATTGCGGGTACAAAAAGTGTAAGTGGATAAAGTTAAACCTGTAATATATAAAATATATAATAAATAATAAAATAAAAATAATTTTTGAAACAATTAGATGTTTTGCAATACTAAAATAATATCATGAAAAATAAAAGTAAATTTGATTAAAGTCTTTTTTTTTTCAACGTTGGATTAAAAATTTGTTTATATAATTGAAAGGTAAAAATAAGGATAATTATTCAAGATTTTATACAAATAACAATATAATTAAAGATTATTATAATGATTGGATAAATGTTAAGTAGTGGGAAATTGAACAATATTGTCTCTTTTTTAAAGAAAAGTTACAATTGTTGTGTGTAGATCATATCCCATTGGTAAACATTGGTGTTTTTATGACTCTGAAACTGGGAATACGTGAAATGATCTTTTCGTTTGTCCTCAATGCTGGTATGTAGAGAATGATTTCTCTTTCGCGTTAAAAAGTCTATATAAGACTTAACCAAATTGTTTTAATTGGTGTTATCAATTAACATGTAAAATATTTAAAGTATGTTGTGTTGTGATATCTCGTTGGTGAGATTTGTGAGATTCTCGAGAAAATCTAAATGAGTAATGTGACACATGTGTTCAAAATGGCGTCATGAAGCTAGCGGTCAAGAAGATCTGCCTTGAGGGGGAAGAGAGGGCATGTCCAAAGATATTCTCAAAAGATAGTAGTGACCAAGGGAGTGGCGTCAAAAAGGGCGTCCACTTCCTTTTCCTCACGGAAATTCCATTCTTGGGGTGGTCACACATGTGGGATGGTTCTCCAGGCCTGAGATTCACTTGAAACTGACTTTCTCTCTCTCTCTCTCTCTCTTTTGTCGAGGTTGGCAATTTACTGTTATAATTGAAAGATATGATCTTCTCGGTGTTCGTAAGTGTTAAGACTTAGTAAAAAATGTTATACGATGATATCAGGCCAGAAGTGAGTGAAAGATATGACTTTCGACGTGGACACGTTTTGGGATGAATTGTGGTGTCACAGGCGTGGTGAAGGCGTCTTTGGCCTGAAAAGTGAAAAAGTTTTGTGGTGTGGCACTGTGACACGAAGTGAGAAATGTGAATATAAAGGTGTCACGTGAAGTCTTAGTTTGGTACAAATCTAACCTGTTTCACCATGAATAACAAATTTAATAAAGTCATGGGTGGTTGTTGTATGAAACACATCGAGAGAATATTTGACTGTTAGTGGATGTGGCACGCTTAATGTGAAATTATTTTATTGTGGCGACGATATAGAGCTAAGTGGAGCTCGAAATTGGATTTGTGTGTTAAGTCGCGCACTAAAAATTGTTGCCAATTGGAGAAAGTGATGTGTGAGGGTGTTGTAACGTTTGTTGATGATTAAATATGCATGTAAAAGGAAAGATGAGGGAGTGTATCTAAGTTAGAATAAAATGTTGTTAATATGTTTGGTAGGTTGTGACCTAATTTAGCTACTGGCGATGAAGTGGAGGGAATCTTTATTTTCAACTTGTTTTGGGAAAGATAGTTGATTTCCCTAGTGGTGTTTTTGAAGATATTGTATCCTCTGATTTTTGCAATTAAAAAAAATGCGTTTCACCTATGTTAATTTATATTTAAAATTTGAATATACTTTTTAAATTATTGATTATGATAATTAAAATGATTCTTATAAAAGGGCAATGTCGTGAGAGTTACAAATAATTTGAATTGGGCGCTTGCTTAAAATGGTGAACATTACCAAATTTTAAGAATTGATAAAGATATTGGTCTTTTGGTATAAAGATAACTAATAAGTAAAACAAAAATAAGTTGAGAATTATGATGAATGAGATTTTTTTTTTAAATAATAATAATGATTTTTTTTTTCAAGTTGTATATTTGGATAGTACCATTTTAGATAAATTTAAGAACGACATGTAAGATTAGTAAAAATGGTAAAAAAGCGTGATGCGCGAAATTTTTTTTTTTTAAGTAAAATTGAGAGTAATAACTTGAAATTTATAATCTGATTAAAAATTAAAGTAAATTTGATAAATGAAAATGTGAAAGTTTTAAAAATTGAATAAAAAATGATATAAAAAAGGTAAAAATTGAATTTAAAATGCTTAAAGTCAAAATATAAATACAAAATTAATGGTGAATCAAGTTGTGAACTTGAGGATAAAGTTAAGGTAGGTTTTTTAAAAACTTACAATTTGGATGAAAGTTCAGTCAGGAGACTTGGTCTTTGGTGGTCGTCCTGCTGACGTGAAAGTCGCTCCATGTAAAGCTTGTAGAAGCTTGTAACTTCTGTAAAGATGATGACAGCTTGTTGTCTTGAGCATTGTCTCGACGATGTCAGGTCGAAGGTGTAGAACTTGTCACAGGGTTTGGGTACATCGCTGCTTGGTTTCCATGACTTGCGGGAATTTCGGGGCTGTCGTTGGCGCGGTCAGCTTGCTCCCGACGTTGGCGATCGGTAAGCGGGTATGCGGAAGTCCGTTGGGGCGGCGTTTCTTCCGTAAATATCGTCTCTTGTTGGGGGGAGAGATTGCTTGGTTGTTTCGTTGGACTGGCGGGTTTGTTCCTCCATCTTTGCTCGTTCTCGCTTCTTATCTGAACAGTCTTCTTACCTCTTCGTTGTGTCATCCTTCGTTTTGGTCATCCTGTCGACTTAAATGTGATGATGAGTTGCTGTCGACTTATCTGTGATGAGATCCTGTCGACTCATGTAATGATATGAGAATTCCAGTAGCTTTTGTAGAGATCCTGTCGACTACTGAAATAATGTTGAAGTCCTGGTAGCTCTTGTTGTACTGTGTTGACCGAGAGGAACAGTCAGGATGTAGAGTTTTCCAGTACCTCTCTGCACCTTGGAAGACCTTTAAAAGTTCTCACAAAATACAGGCAGTCGTGGTCGAGGCAGAGTGGAAAGCTGGGGATATCCATACACAAAAAACGAAGACACAGTTTCACTAAGAAAGTTCCGTTAACAGATAAAAGCTGAGCTAGAAGCGCAAGATGGAGATAGACGAGTTCTTCCTAACTACATGTTGGATGAGATCGACATAACATACGACCGATGCGGCTTGCGCTAAGGGTGAACTAAACTAAACTGAACTGTACTGAGCTGTCAAGTCACTGTAAGGTGATGTATTTATAGGTTAAAGACGGGGCGACCTTATGTGACAGGGGCGTTTGAGAAAGGGCGCCTTTACCTGTCCAGGTGTGAGAGGGGTCTCTGCATTCCACCACATGTGACAGTGTGGGTGGCCTGTCGTGGGAACTGTGAATCTACCTGATTTATGACTTCCATCTTTAGACTCTGTTGTTTTGGCAATACTATATGTTCGATCTCTGCTTTAGCTCAACTCTTAAATTTATTACAGATTTTATTTATTTATCCACTTTGTACAAATTACATTACATATAGCGATGCAATGACACAGATTAATCATGCGCATAATTATTTATAGATGTGTTTCTATATACAACATGACAATCTTATTATAAGTTATATACACAGTATGGGGTTGTTGGTTTAAATTACCATATATATGTTATACCAAGCTAGGGTAAACAAATATTCTTTTTCTTTCATTAGTTTTTTAACAATTATTTTTAATTAGTATTTCAGCAGACAATTAATTATTCATTCTCAAATAATTGTTGTTAACCACGATACATACACTGAAAAACAAAACTTAAGGAAGTTGTACCTTTTAGCATGTATATCGGGATTCAGAGAATAACTCTGAGAGATATTACAGTGACCTTTATTGAAGACACACGAAATAACCAGGTGTGAACAAAATTGTCTCTCTGTCTCCTTCAAACAAATATACACATATATATTAATACAAAGCAATAACGCGCCATCTATATTTAGCAAATAAAAACATTAAGACGCGAATGTTTATTTCACGCATAAATCTGTGTGTCTCTTACTGGATGAAAAATGTATTCGTGAAAGAAACATTCGCGTCTTAATGTTTTCATTTGCTACATATGCACACAATTGGAGGGCAAGTTTGCATACAATATGTATATGTGTATCAAAGGTGGAGCCTCTCCCTTCAAAATGCATTAAGATAATTACATTTTGGTTTATAATCCCAGTACAAAACGTAATGTATAGTAGTGTATCGATAAAGTATGTGTGAGCCACATTACTAGTTATTGTTTATGGGGATAACAAAAAAACATTGTTTTAATGCATTTTTGATTTGAGAGGTTTCACTTTTAGTACATGAATAGCATTCTCCCTCACACAAATTTATGTTTTATTTATATAAATTGGCGTTATAGTTTATTGCTTCCGCATTTGGCAAGATTTGAATAAATTTCTTGGCAGCTCTAATCTAGACAATGGTAAATGGTACCAGGCCGGGTCTAATGGTGTGGATTGTAACGTCCTCAGCTGTCAGAGTGATGAAGGAAGTCTGGAGAAACATAAATAATCATTTTGATGGATCCATTACGTCTCACGTGACCGTCCATTAGTGGCTGCGGTCTGTGTACTAGTGTCCTTTAGAGCCGTTGTTGATCGATGGCCTCGGTCAAAAGTTCCCTTTCCAAAATCACAATTCCATTTTTTTTCAGAAAAGCGTTTCTCGATACATAAATACACTTGTATGTAGGTATATTTATAAATACACATGGACAAATTTAAGGAAGTTTCATATTTGATGTCGCCGGGTTTTTAAAAGAGACGGAGGCAATTGTGTTCACACTTTGTTATATCGTGTGACATCAATAAAGATTGAGGCTGCCTGGCCGGCATTCATATTTCTTGAAAATAAAGATACTTCGGCCTGTAAATCTTTTTATTACTCGACGTTTCGACAAAAATCTTTTGTCCTCGTCAGAAGCAAACAAAAATAAAGATCACTATAATATCTTTCAAAGTTATTGTCTGAATTCCGATATACATGCTAAAAGGTACAACTTCCTTAAGTTTTGTCCATGAGTGTATTATATATGTACCAAAGGTTGATCATATTCTTTTAAATTTCATTAAAATTCTGTATTTAGTTTATCCTCCTAGTATAAAACGTAGAGGCTGGGATAAAGAACGAGCCACATTACCAGTTTTGGCAAATATTCTGACAAAAACCAACCTGTATTCCAAGATTTCGTGCTTTGACCCTAGGCAGTACATCTTTGTTTTAATGAACTTTTAAAAGGAGAGGTGTCGATTTTGTTACATGAATATTATCCTCCTGAAAATATATGTTGCAATGTATAAACACATCGATAAAAGGAAGTGTTGAGTGTTTTGTTGCTGTCGTAATATGTATCTCTAAGCAAAAAGCAATACATGTTATGGTGTTGTATATATACATGCTTGTTCAGAAAGGCGATACTTATTTCAATCCAGTATGTATACATTCTTGTGAAGAGAGGCTAGATCTGTTTTTATCTTGACTTATACATGCTTGTGCAAAGAGGCTAGGCGTGTTTTTTTTTGTGTTGTATGTATACATTTTTGTGCAGAAAGACTTTACATATTTGGTTTTGTATGTATTCATGGTTTTTAACAAAGGTTAGACGTGTTTTTTTATGTATTCATGCTTGTGAATAAATTCCATACATATTTTGGTGTTGTATTTATGTATGCACTAGCCGAATGACCCGGGCAACGCCCGGGGTTTACCCGATTAAATGCTTTTATTCAAATACTATTCGTTACAATTATAAATTGGCGCCGTGGATGTCATTCTTGTATAATATATAAATGAGTTTTAAAAATTGTAAAAAAAAAAATGCATCGGCCGGGAATCGAACCCGGGGCGCCCGCGTGACAGGCGAGCATTCTACCACTGAACCAAAAGCAAACGGTGACAGAATTAAGAACGCATGACGCTGATAACTGTATATAGAATGCTTGTGCAGAAAATCTATATATGTTTGGTGTTGCATGCAAGCATGCTTGTGCATAAAATCTCTACGTGTTTTGGTGATGTATGTATGCATGCTTGTGCAAAAAAGCTATACATGTTTTGGTGTTGTATGTATACATGATTCTGCATAAAAGCTATACATATTTGGTTTTGTATGCATGCATCCCATTTTCCAGAAAAGCTATATATATTTGGTGTTGTAGCTATTATATAATGCTTGTCCAGAAAATCTATACATTTTGGTTTTGTATGCATGCATGCTTTTCCAGAAAATCTATACATATTTGATTTTGTATGTATGCATGCATGCCTGTCCAGAAAATCTAACATATTTGATGTTGTATGTATGCATGCATGCTTTTCCAAAATATCTAACATATTTGATGTTGTATGTATGCATGCATGCTTTTCCAAAATATCTATACATATTTGATGTTGTATGTATGCATGCATGTTAAGTATGTCTAAGTGTGTTATTATGTGAGTGATGAGATGTCTGCTGATATATATGGGATTCAATGTGAATATATTCCCTCAATGTCATTCTATAGAATCCCCCGAGTTCTTCCCTCCAACAGTCCCATGGCCCACCGCCAGGATGGCGACAATCGATGGTAAAAGCTTTCCTCCTCCCGCCAGATTCTCGGATGAATATTTAACGAGGACCATTAATTCGCCATCTCGCTGGGTGTTTGGTAATTGATTTAGATGGCTGGAGTGCATCCAATCAACGGTTATTGAGTTATGGCACAAAACCACCTTTTAAAATATCCTTTAAAACCCCCTCAATGCATTTTTACGTTTCTCTAATTGCTAATTATGAACACCAATTAGATTAATTTTCATCCAGTTTCAAAGAGACCACATAGGCATCTCTAAGAATATTTAGTTTAAAGATAATGTTGTAATACAATGTTGTTGCATAGTGTTAAATTTTATAATGTGCATAGTCAACTTTTGGTAGATATTTATTTACTTAAATATCATTTTTCAGTGATATTTTGGGTTTGAGCGTTGAATAAACGTTCTCTTTCTCTCTCTCTCTCTCTCTTTCACCATTTTAATCGTGTTTATATATATAAATCACTTATATATAAAGTTTGGGGGAACATATCCGACCACACCTCCCTTCGGTCTCCCCTGGACCCTTAGAATATTTGACCAAATCCTGGTCTAAGGTGACTAACGTGGTAACGGCACCCATTTTCCAATGAAGAATGCTATGATAGAGATGCATGGAGACATCTGAGGCTCTTCATTGGACACGACAACAACATATATAAAGTTATTTATTTTAACTTTATTGAATTGTCATTTATCATTGAGTAGACGTCTGTTGCATCGCTCATCGAATTCCACACCACAATATAATGTCTCTCTTTGAATGGACACAATTAGAATGATCTCTCTATACCCTTACTTATAGTAGCTCTCACGTGTTTGCGCTAGTTTCTGGGTACAATCCGAAGTTGTATCTTTTTTTATTTCCCATATACATATAAGGCTTTAAAAACAGAGTAGGCATATCTCATGACCAGGAGCACATGTGTTTTACAGAAGGCAGAGCGCCATCTGGTGGAACAGAAATCAACTAAACATTGATTTAGCCTGTTCCCTGATATTTGGCCAACCAAATATCTTGATAAATCAAGAAAAGCCATCCACGAATGATTGTACTCTGCCTTCTGTAAAGCACATGTGCTCCTGGTCAGGATATGCCTACTTTTTTTAAATATCAATACCTGACCTTTTTATTTTTCTTTTTTTTTCTATTGTTTTTTCATGTGTTAATCGTATTTACGTAAGTTCGGCCTTAAATACCCATTTCTTAGTTTTTCAGGAAGCCACTGGGACCAAAAATACTTTTGGTCGCAGTGGTACAGCCTACTCAACGCTGACGAGCGCCAAAAAGCGCGAAACGCGTTCGTGGATGGCTTTTCTTGATTTATCAAGAAATTAGGTTGGTCAAATATCAGGTAACAGGCTGAATCAATGTTTAGTTTATTTCTGTTCCACCAGATGGCGCTCTGCCTTCTGTAAAGCACATGTGCTCCTGGTCAGGATATGCCTACTTTGTTTTTAATATCAACACCTGACCTTTTTATTATTTTTTTCTATTGTTTTTTATATAAGGCTTTATTGCTTATATTGCGCTTTTTTCCAAGACCCAGAGTAAACAAGTTGTAAAAAAAAACACTATATTTAGAATACTTATAAAAATCAGCTTTGAACAGACATAGCAGATATACGAATATATATCCCTCTAGTTTCACGAGTCTACAAGTAGATGCCAAAAGGACAGGGTAGTTATCAATAATCTTTAAAATATAAATTCAAATTTACTTCACAGAATATATCAATTGGATTACTCGAATATGTAGCAATTCTTTCAACATAGGATATAGCAAATTACAATTTGCTTTATATTTTCATTGGAATATACTAATATATATTTAGCGCCTCTTCAATGGTGTCCATTTTATTCTTCATTCATTGGCTCTCCCCTGATTTGGTGGCGCATGCGCATTTCATTTCTTTTTCCATCGCCTTAGCGAGCGAAAGGTGGGCTCCTCCGGACAGGATGCGTAGGTTCGCTTTCAAAGTAGTTAGAAATATCTAAGGAGTGCCATTTGACAGCGTCAAAGTTTATTTTACTATGTGTGTGTGAAGATTTATTAAAGCAAATATTTCATCCAATCTTTAGAGAGCAGAGTAGAATTCATTGTTATATGCTTCAAAGTGAAAATATATTTAGTTGATAAATATTCACATTTTTCAGAGACGACCTGCCAATATTCTAGTATTTATATATCCGTGGGTGTCACAGGGTGAGGGATCGCACGATGAAGAGATTCCAACATCAATTCTGACCACGCTCAAAACTGAATTTATTTGCATACAAAAATCTTTATTTTTAGGTAACGGTTATTTACCTAAACTTTCATAAAATATTCGTGAAACAAAATGTGCATATATGGTGACTGCTGAATACCTATAGCGACCTTGTAATCTGCTAGCCAAGTCTGGCATCAAAACTCCAAAATGGTAGAAATTGTCAAGTTTTAGGATTTTTATACACAGAATAATGGTACCGTAAGATATTACTTATATTCCTATCACTTCACCTATGAAAATTTGCTTAAAATGACACCTGAATACGCATTTTTTCACACACATATAGATTAATTATAAGGCAATAATGCGCCATATAAGCATAATAAATTAAAGCATTAAAATATTTCTTTTACACATAAACAAACCTCTACTATCATTACTGGGATGAAAATAAATATTTGAAGGGCTTGGTTCATAAGTGGTGAAGCGGTTTCGTCAATTTAATCTACCAGACCCTTTTTAGAGCTCTAATATTATATATGCTACGCTGAAGGGTGGATTCTTAGAAATGATATTCAAGCAAACAATTTTCATAAGTTTATATATATATTCTTGTTAAAGTATGAATTGTTTTCTTGTGTTTGCAAACCTATTGAATATTATTCACATCACAACTTTTTTTTTCGTCATTTATCCAACCAAAGTTTTTTTCTCCAATAGTCTGTAATGAAAACATAATAATCAATGATAAGTCACAATTTGGATTATATACTAGAGCTACAAGGTAATAAGACCAAATCCAAATAAATTATAGTGTGAACTACAGTACCTTTGTCTGAAGATGGTAACAACGCTGTTACCGAAACACGTCACATACTATTTATTTATTTAGATTTGGTCTTATTACCTTGTGATAATAATAAATGACTATTTATTCCGATAGATGGGTCAAGTTTTAGTTTTACGATCAGAAGATGAAAATTTCTTCATTTCCCCACAGCTAATCTAACAAATTTACTTCATTCTTCTATTTTCATCACAATTACTAAGTTCTATTTTAAGCACACTCAATATACTATATGAAGAGTATTCTCTTCCAATCCAAGAAGGTAATCCAATGGCAATTCTCCAAATCCAATGTGTCACTGGAGAGGTTCAATGTAATTAAGGTATTGCTGCTGAACCAATAGAAAGGCTTCGCTTCGAATCCCGGCCCTGCCAATTACCTCCCTAATGTCAGACGATCGTAAACCAGCTCGTTTGGCCAGCGAAGGCCCTTTATGAGCCGCCATATTGGCCAGCGCTGAATGTCAACAACAATTTCTGTCATCTTCTGAGAAATTTCGGGGAATCTATATCGTTTTGATTGATATATAATGAATATTCTGTGAAAATGTCAATATAGGTTTCCTCAAACATCCTCTTTGGTATTATATTAGACCCTATTTGAGCTTATGTGTCTTAATGATATTCACTCATAATTTTAAGAAACATTATTCGTTCTTTATAGTTTTATTTATTAAATATAGATGGCGCGTTTTTATTTTATAATTAATTTATAAAATAATATTTATATTTCTGAAGATAAAGGCTACCTGGCCAGCATTCATATTTCTATGAAAAATAGACATTTCGGCCAGTTAGAGTTTTTAAATATTCTCAACGTTTCGACAAAAATCTTTTGTCTTCGTCACAGGAGAAGTAAATAAAAATAAAGAATTTGGCAAGGCCTTAAAAATTGTTCTCTAGAACGCCTTGCCAAATGCTTTATTTTTATTCACTTCTCCTGACGAAGACAAAATATTTTTGTAGAAACGTTGAGAAAATTAAAAAACTCTAACTGCCCGAAGTGTCTATTTTTCATAGAAATGTTTATATTTGTTATGAAAGTTCATATTCTGAACAGGTATATGAATGTTCATTTTAATCTTCTGCCATTATTTGGAAAATGCTTCTTCTGAACGTTGGCTTTTTTTTCAAAAATTAGGTAGATTGTGCTTATTCTATATAAATAACATGAAGACTGTGTTGGCAAGGAAATTAAAAAGAGAGAAAAGGTTATGAGAAGGTATAAGCGACATCTAACGTCAGTCGAGGAGATTCAACAGAGCGGGAGACACCCAATGTCGAAGAACCTTGATCCAGATCCTGTAACAAGACATAGTTCAGTAACGGAGTGTAATTATAGAGGGCGTGCGTGATGGCCTCCAATTCTCGGATTCTGACCGGGATAACGCCCGGTGCTGGCACGACATGACTTACATGAATACTTGGGGGAACATCCAGTCGTGATGTCCGTATGTAGCTGGTGGTGGTCATATATTTATATGGAAACTGGCAGAAAATGTTTCTTCTGGGCTTGAATCTACGCTCCTAAATGCGGAATTACTCAAATCCTAGCAGGAAATGTATCTTGTGGGATTGAACCTACGCTCCTAAACACGAACTTGCTCAAATCCTGATAGAAAACGTTTCTTGTGACTTTGAATATACGTTCCTGTACAGGAACCTAATCAATTTCTGACAGAAATATTTCTTGTGGGCTTTAAACTACGGTCCTGTACACGAACTTACTCAAATCCTGGTAGAAAAGGAAACTTGTGGGTTTGAATCTATCCTCCTAAACACGGATTTAATCAAATCCCGGCAGAAAATTAAACTTGAAACTTGTGGGCTTAAATCTACGTTCCTAAGCACGGACTTGCTCAATTCCCGGCAGAAAATGTAGCTTGTGATCTTGAATCTACCCTCTTAAACACAGACTCACTCAAATCCTGGCAGAAAATGTATCTTGTGGGATAGAATATACATTCTTAAGCTCAAATACCGGTATAAAATGTATATATTGTAGGCTTGAATCTATATATATATATTTCTATATATATTCTTTAAAAAATGGCGAAACTACTGAAAGGGCTCACCACTAATGAGCCATGCCCTCCCTCTTTCAATTTTTAATCATCGCAGAATAAAACTATAGAAATAAGTTTGAATATATATAATTTATAAGAAAAATAGAGTTTAAAATGTTAATAATTTTACCCGATAGAAGGCGCTAAGTTAATAATGATATATATTATTTCTAACATATATATATATATAATGTTAAAATATTTGAAACAAATTCTAAATATTTATCAAAAAGTCAAATATTTTATTTTTTCAAACAAGATTGAATGGTATTTCTAGTTCTTATAGCAACGTAAAATTATCAAAGGAAGCCCCAACCATTCAAAATATCTTCTTCTTTCTTATCTCCACTCAATCATATTAGGGTATCAAGCTTGTTTGACAACCATCATGACTGTGTGAAGTAGAATGTGTCTGCCTTTGTCATTAAGACTGGGAGCACTACTCAGTGGCAGGCTGACTTAGCTCCAAAAGAAATGGCCGCCTTTGACATGAGGAACAGACGCCTAGTGCAGCTGCTCCTAACATGGAGTACAAATACTGCTCATCCTGTATCCCTGGATTAGGAGCCCTTACAGGGTACTATCAGCCGGGCCAGCTGAGCCCAGGGTTTTTAGTGAGCTTGTTACTGCTCCCCTCCTCCTTTTTTATCCGGGCTTGGGACCGGCCAAGGCGGAGTTATTCAATATATACCAGTTATAAATAGTTTTATTATTGAACATTTCCAACTTGAATATTTCACAATACCATAAATAGGTTACTATGACAACTCGTATATCAAAGACGTAATTGCATATTAGACTGTGTTTTAAGAGCTATTTTTATATTCAAAGGAATCGGCGAACCCTTATTAGAATTCGTTTGATGTTTCGTAATATTTAATATTTTTGTTTAAAATCGAAGATTTTTTTTTATTACAAAGAATAACTTGACTTTCAGTATTCAAGGTTTCTTTTAAAATAAAATATTATTGTAAACTTTCAAGTATAAGAGTTCATTCAGAATCTATAAAAACCTTAAATTTGTGACGTAGAAAATTATGAAAGACAAATAGTAGAATGACACAACATTTTTTAATGCAAAGAAAATGAAAATATTGTAACAAAGTATTTACTATTTTCTTAGCAGAGTATTTTTTTTAAGACTGTTCAACCATAAACAAGTGAAAACTCTTTAAATGTTCGACATTGATGAGCCAAAGAGGACAGCTATATACAGCTTGAGTGGGGGTGTCTTGTCCACTCCATGGAAATGTGTGGGTGCCATTGCCCCGTTAGTCAGCCACATTTCAGAGTTCCCTGTTCACGGTTACCGTAGCGGCTCGGGGCTCACGACACCGTACTTCGCCCTAAAGGACAGCGTAGAGGAGAGAATATATTGAGCGAAGAGATAAAAAGTTTGAGAATTTTCTTGATAATTAGTTTTTTCAAATTAAATCACATAAAGTTCGAAATTCATTATTATATTCTCCCAACGCTTTTATTTTTATTCATATTTATCTAATTGCTAAATGGTTGTAGCTGAAATGTTTATTTCTTCAAATAAAAGACACTTCGGCCAGTAAATCTTTTTATTGTCTTGACGTTTCGACAAAAATATTTTGTCCTCGTCAGGAGCGAACAAAAATGAAAACATTTGGCAAAGCGTTAAAAATAATTTCTAATGTTTTAATTTTTGTTCGCTCCTGACGAGGACAAAAGATTTTTGTTGAAACGTCGAGACAATAAAAAGATTTACTGGCCGAAGTGTCTTTTATTTGAAGAAATATGAATGCCGGCCAGGCAGCCTCTATCTTTACAATGAAATGTTTATCTTATCATTTAGGTCTTTAAGTTGATGTTTATTTGAATTTTGCTTGGAATTTTTTGTTGATCAATGATATGGTATAGCCCAGGGGTGGCGAACGTGCGGCCTTAAGGCCGCATGTGGCCTTTTCTTGCCCAAGTTGTGGCCTTTTCATAAATTCAAAATTATAATTTTTGTTTCGCAGTTTTCAATTACTTTCATTATTTTATTGAAAATATCTAATACGAATGTCATATATTATATAATATATATAATATAGTAAATGTAAGTATTTAAATTTCTAAAAGTAATTCAAGTGTCGTGCTAAAAATGAAGTACATAACTATACCACTATATCTGCAGCGCCGATTTGCGGTCAACACTAGTACTAAAACTAAACGTAACATCCAAGTAACGTCGAGGCAACGTAATTGCCGGTGTGTAACTGTATCAACTTTACTAAATGGTTGCTTATTTTTATAAAGGTAAGTTGTAAGATAATACATATTACAAACATCGAACAATGTTTTCTATTGTATTGTAGTGAAATACGGGTAAATTAATTTTAAATTTTAATAATCATTGCATAATTTAAATTTTTTTTATCGGTTGAACAATTATTAATATAATTAATTTTCTGTGGAAGTGAACTTATGTAAAAAATGTGGATTTTGATTTCAGTCCATTTCTCCCGTATTTTCAAAATACAATTTTATGTGCGGCATGGTCTTCTATGTATAAATTGTTCATATATCTTTTAATTTTAGAATCATGTCTAAAAAACAAAAAAATGACTCTAAAGGACACGAGAATCGATTATTTAATGAAGAATGGGAATTGCAATACTTCTTAATTAGTTCCAAAGATAAAATTGTTTGTTTGTTATGTAGTACAGTTATAACTACAATTAAAAAGTATAATGTTAATCAACATTACATGACTCATTCGAATCATCAATATGCAATTCTTGAAGGAGAAGCACGTAAAACTATATTACAACAACTTAAAAATTAAAAGCTTCACCGGCAACAAACTTTCAATAAGTTCTTTCAACAAAATAATAATGCCACGGAAGCAACATACAAAGTAGCGTACATTCTTGGAAAACGGGGAAAACCATTTAGCGACGTTGAAATGCTAAAAGTGAAAGTGATATTGTGAAAGTGGTCAAATGCTTACATCCAGAAAAAGTAGATAAATACAAACAATTACCTCTTTCAAGAGGAACCATCACCGAACGACAACACGAATTAGCTACAAATATAAAACAGCAGTTCTGCACACACACAAGATTATTAAAGAAGAAATATATATCTCTCCAAAGCATTGGATGAATCCACAGACAATACCGATTCAGCACAGGTTCTATTTTTTATTCGAGCTATTACTGAGGATTTTCGATGTTTTGAAGAGTTGCTTGCATTAGGAACACTTTCAGGCAGGACACGAGGAATAGACATCTTGGAGAACTTCAAAATAAAAATTTGCGAAGCAGGGTTAAATATAAATAATTTAGTAAGTGTGTGTACCGATGGTGCACCAGCCATGGTAGGAAAGAGAGATGGTTTCATTTCGTTATTAAAAAAAGAATATGCTAATTTAGAAAACTTGATTTCTTTTCATTGTACTTTGCACCAACAAAACCTATGTGCTAAGTTGGCTAGTTTGAACGATACTTTAGAAAAAAATATTGGTATTGTAAATTTTATTCGATCAAATTCAATGCGTCATCGTCAATTTCGAGATATAATAATGTCAGATAATGACACATTCAATGGAGACTTACCATATCATAGAAAATTACGTTGGTTATCAAGAGGACAAGTTTTGCTAAAGATATTCACCCTGCGTCAACATATAATTAAATTTTTTTAAGAACAAAAGAAATTTTGCGATTTATCAGATAAAGAATTTTGTAGAAATGCTGCCTTTTTATGTGACATGACAATTAAGCAAAATGAATTGAATTTAAACTTGCAGGGAAAAACTAAATATATATACGAAATGTGGCAAAAAATTCAAGCTTTTCGAAAAAAAACTTTTATCCTTTAAATCTTTACTGGGTCGATTAGAAATTTCTAAAGAACATTTCCCACAGTTATCGGAAATTATGATGGAGCAAAATTACTCCCCTCAAAATTTGGATGAGTATGTTTCTGTTCTGGATATATTAATTGAAAAATATAATAAAAGATTCTCAGATTTAGAAAAACATGTTCTCACACCTTGTTGATATCGACGTAGCGCCCAGAGAATATCAAATGGAATTATTTGAGATAGGAGAAGATAATATCTTTAAATCACAATTCTATTCAAAAAAAGATCCTATTGAAATATGGAAGACTGTAGTTATTTATCCTCGTTTAAGACAACACGCACGAATAATTCTTTCATGTTTTGGAAGTACATATTGCTGCGAGGCAACATTTTCAGACATGACTCAAATTAAAACCCACCTAAGAAGTCAAATAAGTGATTTTCATTTGGAAGATCAACTTAAATTACGTACCATGTCAATTGAACCAAATATATATATATTTTTTTGTCATCCAATAAACAACCACAGAAATCTCATTAAATTTTCTGAATTGTAAAATCAAATGTCAATTTTTTCGGAATTTATTAATTGTATGTCATTTTGAGAAAATAAACTTTTTAATTGCAAAGAAAATTATGTATTTTAATTTTGTATATAAATCGTACATATATTTATATATGGATGCGGCCTTCTCAAAAATGGTAAAATAAAAATTGGCCTTCTAATATAAAAAGGTTCGCCACCCCTGGTATAGCCGGTCGTTAAACAATGAGATAGTATATGTCTGGATTGTATTTATCTGTCGAAAATGTTTACAAAGTGGTAGGTTTACAAAAAGAAAATAGTTATAATTGAAATTCTAAGTTTCCGTAGCAACAGGTTTGCAAACAACAAACTCTTCCACCAAACAAACGATATGTCGTAAATATTCTATTTCAACTAAGTGAAATGGCCGAGAATGTTTTGTATGGAGCTCTGTAAAACCACAGACATGTGCGTGTTCACATACACGCGATATGTTGTCACGCATGATGGTGTTACATATGGGACTGTACAGTTCTTGTCTGGATTTGCATAACTGCCACGAATTGATATGAGTTGATTCTTTGATCATTTTAATAAAAGCTTGATAGATGAAATTATGTATTTGTGCTAAGAAAGGTCATCATTGATATGCTAGGCGTTACCTTTTTATTCATTTTTTTTAATGGAACAGAAACAGTAGAAAAATATTTTTCACTAAAATATATATCCAAAGTGTTTTCTCACAATATAACATGAAAATAACGTTTAAATTTTATTTATGAGCTGATACCTATCAGTTTAATAGAAGGAATATTTGGGAATGACCTACCTAAGAGTTTAAATTTTTCATATAGAATTCGAATATTCCAGGAGGTTAGGTTCAATTTAACTTAAACATCTTCCTTAAGATAATTTCTTCAAAATAGTTTACTATATAAACGGACAAGCGACCTGTAGAAAGTAACTACAAATTCAACCAATCATTGCGCTCAATATCATCATTAGCTCTCTGAATCGATATAATAAATAATTCCAACATCATAGAACAATCCAACTAATGATAGAGGTAGTTGTGCAAGTAATACTTGTAGTTGATATCTTCTAAGAACAGTATAGATGTATTCTTCTTTCCTTTCTCTTATTTTGATCAGATTCTTGTCTCCAATGGGGGGTGCACCACAAACATCTCTATCCATTAGAAACGAGAATAACGTATTTATGATTTTTAAATTATATAAATATGAACATTTATAGCTATTTATTTTTAATTTTATAGAAAAATTTCAAAATATTTTCTTTTATCTGTGCTCAAAACAACAAATTATTTCTCTCACGTGCCGCCATTTGCTTTATGCGAACTCTACACGCCATGCCTTACTTATCTACAAAGGTTTATGATACAAGGTTATATATGTTACATGGTTGGTCTATATGGTGTAAGATAAACTTGTGATGGATAGAATCCTGTTAACTGGGACAAGAGTGGTAGCTAGATTTTGGTTCAAGTTGGATAGAATTAAAGCTTCTTCACTTTTCATTCTGAGGCTAGGATTTAGCCTTTTTGATAACTCCAAGAAAGCGAGGGTTGCTCTGAATGTTCTAGAATTAAAAATGAAATCTTTTACAGTGTGATGTGACTGGAGGAATTTTTATTTCTTAAATAAATTTCGAGAAAATGGTGTTTCTGTTTCCACTCAGATCCTCGCAATCATAAAGAAGGTGTTCAATGAGTTAATCATTATAATATTCGCAAAAATGGACGTTTTGGGTCCTCTATTTTACTGATTCTGCTCGGAAATGTATTGATCCAAGTATCGCCAGTCACTATACCTACTGCACTGATATTTTCTCGATTACAAAAATGCACGTTTACTTATTAATTAATTTATATTAAATATAGAGTCAATAATCTTTGAAAACGCGGGTTTTTTTTTTTTTTTCTGTAATTGAGTAGGAAAGGGAATTTATTTCGAAAGCGTCACGGTGTGTGTGTGTATAAAACAAAATTTAAAATTAATGAACCTTAATATTTCTCTAGTTTCTTCATAATTTCTTCAGAGTTTCTCCATCTTGATCATTCCAATTTCTAATCTTTCTCCCCTTCTCTTTTCATTGGTTGTATTCTCAAATCCTTTTTATTCATTATTCCATTTCACCATAATTATGTCCCATACAATTCTTTTATATTTTTATAAGTAATATGTCCATTTTGTAATTTAAAAAATCCGACTCGAGACTGGAGCACCACATGTTTTTCTGTCTATAGTTAAGAAGTGAAAAAAAATCTTATTTTGCATGAATTTGGATCGAATAATCTTTCTCTGGAGGTTATGCTGTCTAGGATAACAAAGAACAAATCCAATGCATTGGCCCTGTACAAGTTTACAGGAAGACGCAAGAGAAGAAATATTGAGAGAAAAGAGTCGTATGTAAATGGATATGTAAATGAACGAGAGAGAGATCACGTGTAAATAACTTTTCGATACAATAGATGTGAATCCCCTGTAAATTAATTAAATAAGGCAACAGGGTTCGGGAGATGTGAGTTTCTAAAAACAATTTTATTGCAATCTCAAGATATCGGGCATTATCGTCCTTCTAACGGCGTTAGTATTATTGTACTCCTGGAGAAGGAAGCTTGACAATGCAATATAAAATGACAAGAAACTTATCTACAGAAAGCTGTCGCTTTATTTAATTAATCTTTTCTATACAATTATGTGCGCATTTGTGCGAATCCTGCGTAGAGCATAGGTCCCTTATAAAAGTCTTGTTGTTGTATTTTTCTAAGGATCGTCAACAGGTCTTATTCCTCTTCAAATCTATCAAAATATTCTTCCTTCCTAATCCTGTCAAGCTATAACTAGTAAACCCCATAAATTAATGTAATAAACTAGCGCGTCATCTGTTTTGAGAATTCGAAACTACAAGTTTCGTCAGTTTTAATTTACTATTCTATATACAGTTACGAGCGTCATTCTTCGTCGCCTCTGTCACGGTTTGCTTTATTTTTGGAATGGCGCCCTCCTATTGGTCGGCTACGATCACGCCACCTTTGCCCCCCCCCCCCCCCCACTCGCATTTTCGTTTTTGTAACTATTGTGTTGGAGCGGGTCGCTCCTTAAATAAATGCATATATTAGTTAATAACCAAATGGAATCCTCTCTTTCTCTTTCCCAGTAAGAAACGCCTACGGGAGCCAACAGAACATAGACAGATAAAGCACATAGGCTATAGTTATTAACTAACATATGCATTTAATTAAGGCGCCAAATTATAATTGCAACAAATAGTATTTGAATCAAAACATTCAATCGGGTAAAACACGGGCGTTGCCCGGGTCATTCGGCTAGTACAATATAACAGCGGTATGGTAGATTAAAACTGGCGACCGCTGGGAGGTTTCACCACTGTTGAGCCAGGCCCTCCCATTAATTTTTCTTTATAGTATGGACAGTAGAAAATTGTTTAATTTTTAAAAGAATCATACGCGTCTATAATAGTTTTGAATTCTAATAAATTAATATATTTGAAGATTTTATAAGGAAGTGAAAACGTGCTGTATTAACTGAATTTCCAACAAAAGAGATGCAGTAATTTGTGACAAAGTATGGTGGTTTGAAAATTGAACTGACAAAACCTCTATAAGACTTTATTAAATGCCTTTCTCGAATGTTTTTCATCTCATTATGAAATGAACTAGAAAATTTTGTTGAATTAGAAAGATAAACTTACAAATTCCATCTAAGGATGGCAAGTTAATAAATAACATACACACAAAGCTTTATTAAGACCCCCGGTTTTATAAAGATTCACCACAGGAAGAAATAATATATGGAGATCCTATACTCCAGGCAGCGCAGCACCCAACAACAGCCTCCTGGTCCGACGCTTGTCCAATGGCCACACATTCCTTCCTTAGCGAATCACTGAACAAAGTTAATAAATAACATTATAATAGTTTTAAAAATTAGTTTGGAATTTGATAGTTGAATATCTGCAATCCTTTTTATTAATTTCTTCTAAATAATATATTACCAAAGTTTGGAGAACCCATCTTTTACCTATTTATATATTTCAGTAAAGACGAAATTTATTTTCTGCTGAAAAACTAACAAAATTCAATACATAAAAAAAATCGTAATTGAATTCTTAACTTTTCCATTCTTTTGATGTGTCTTTTGTAATGTTTTTCGATTGATTTCTTTCTATTTAAAAACTTTACATCGATTTTTTAAAAGAGAAAATATTTGAGCTTTAACAAAATGGTTACCTAAATGTTTTTAATAAGTTTTCATTCTTTTTCTCAACAAGGAGCTCATTAATTTCTATCCATTAACATAATCGAGTTTGTTTTTCGACGAATTAGTTTATGGGATTTGTGCTCTGCTGTGTAATTCCATTACAATATTTGCCAAACAACTCTAAAATGTCTCGATGGCTATAAATTCTTTAAAAATAGTGTTTTCTGAGTCATACACTCGTACAAGTGTTGCCTATACCTAAGCGTTTTCTATTTCATTTATTCGCGCGTTATAGAAGATAAAAAGATTATTTTTATACATTTCTATAAAAGAGAGAGAGATTGAAACCACTTTATTTCAATGTTCATAAATGATTATATATGGTTAAATACAGAATAAATATATAAGATTAAATAAGGATAAATATAGAAGCATAGGGCGCCTCTCCCGTCAAAATAAACGTTTACGTTCATTTTGACGGGAGAGGCGCCCTATGCTTCTATTGATTAATTTCCTCCCGGCAAATTTTCCATCTATAGATAAATATATTCTGGAAATAGAGCAATCCATACTTAAATCATTAGATAATAAAAAAGCATATATTGGATTGAATAAAATATTTATTTGCCAATATTTCGGCTGGCTGAACGCCAACCTTTATCGAGGCATTACATTTTTGTATACCCAAACTCAGCGCCGCATAGTGTTATAATATCACAGTTGAAATATAAGATAGACGTCAATATTTTTTCCTTTAATATTTTAAGATAGTTAACTTATTCTGATTGTATTTTTTAAATAATTTTTCATGCACAAATTTCCCCCACCTACTTCGTATTTTAAATGATTTCAACTGTGATATTATAACACTATGTGGCGCTGAGTTTGTGTATACAAAAATGTAATGCATCGATAAAGGTTGGCGTTCAGTCAGCCGAAATATTGGCAAATAAATATTTTATTCAATTCAATATAAATCTTTTTACTATCTAAGATAAATAAATGTAAAATATAAAATAATATAAAACTAAAGAGAGATATGTGAGTATTATTTATCAATAGAAATATTTCCAAAGCCGTATTTGAACTCTCCTTTTATCGCGTTATACACGTTGTATTACGGTCATATGTGAAAATGAGAAATTAATTTTTATATAACTTTTTAATTTTTCATTTATTTCTACGGTCCTAGAAGCCTATCTCCATACTTCTATTAAATCATCCACATTTACTGTATATATCTAGTCTATAACAAATATATGTAGTAATGTAGTTTATGCTGTAGGATGACTGTAGTGTGGTTAGAAGCAGTCGTGGTGGTTGAGTGATGGGTGGTAAGGACACACAGGAGACAGAGGTCCCGTGAGGAAATAGATCGGGGGGGGAAAGATAGAAAGTCCGAGAAATACTGGTGTCGAGACCACCTCGGTGAGAACTGACCCTTGATCATCACATCCAGCCGTTTTTAAACTGCTTTGAGTAAGATAAACCCCCTAGGGGAGAATGAAGACTTGACACTTGTTTATCAAGGGGGTTTAACCCGGCTATCTTCCCTTGTACTCCCACACAGGCCATTTTATTTATATATTTCCGAATATTATGACATATATATATATATAAGATATATTAAAAGGAATTATATCTAATTCAGTAAATAAAGAGCAAGGTCTATGAATATTATACTGGGAGAGTTAATTTCTGATAAGCCATGCCCTCTATTTCTCATAATTTATTCATTACTGTATAAGGTCAGTGTTGTTTGTGTATAAATAGCTTTTAATTATATATATTAAAAAGAGCAAAGGTAGCATTATATAATAGATTCTCCTCTTTGTGTTTAATCTTCTTTTTATATATTAACAAATTTTGAATATAAAAATAAAGGATACCTCTCCCGTCAAAAACAGACGCCATCTTTTTACCGTCGCCAAAAACTAGCGGCCTAAGGTTGGTAACAAATCCACAACACCAGCTTTGGCAAAATTAAAAGCGTCCACCTGTAGACCATGGTTTCGGGCTAATGGCCCTCGTCAGTCCAGGGTCGCTAAGTTTGAGGCGACTGTCAAAAGATGGCGTCTAGTTTTGACGTCTATTTTGAACGGAGCGTTGTCCTTTATCTTTATAGATCGTTATCTTCCCGGAGAAAATTTACATCTATATATAGTGTGATCGTATACTATACAATTTAATAAAATTTAAACTGCTCCATGCTGACGAGCGCCAACAGCGCGAAACGCGTTCGTAGATGGCTTTTCTTGATTTATCAAGAAAATGGGTTGGCCAAATATCAGGGAACAGGCTAAATAAATGTTTAGTTGATTTCTGTTCCACTATATGGCGCTCTGCCAACCTAAAAGCATATGTGCTCCTGGTCAGGATATGCCTTCTTTATTTTTAATATCAGCACCTGACCTTTTTATTTTTATTTTTTTCTATTATTTTTTCATACTATTTAATATGAACCTAAATTGATGATGCGGGCACGAGATTCTAACGATTCAAACTAAAATGGTCTTTCTTCACGCCCCTTATACAATGTGAAGCGGTGAAGGTTTGGAAACTCGTGGCCCAGGTTTATAGAAATCAAGAAACGAACAACAGTCTTTGATTTCCAGACTTAAGTCTGGTCATCTACGGACAATGACTTTTCAGAATGGTTGCAAGGTTTTCCCACTATGTACTAAGTGCAATTCTCAACCTGCAACCCCAAGACACATTATTGACTGTATTGACTCATCCATTGATGAGCTCTACTCTTCCTCGGCAGACACCATCAAAAGTCTCAAGCTTTACAAGCTTGTTCCCATAGTGTGATTGAGTAGAGATAAGAAAGAAGAAGAAACGAATAAGTTTAGTTTTCGTAGTAAAAACTAGTTAAGAGTTTTTGCTACGTCTCTCTGACTCGTTCTTCCTAAATCGTCCTCCGTAATCCTGCCCTCAGGTGACGTAAGAGCAAGGTCACAGAGGCGGAATAGGATTAGATTGTCCAATAAGTTTAGACCTCGGGGGAATTCCAGTAACTACTGTGGCCTTGAATTTTCCATGGCACCTCCCAACGGGACCATTTGAAAAGTTTGGGCAAGAAATTCTGAATTTCCCCCCTAATTATCAAACCATTGTCATTCTAACTCAGTGAGATTTCCCATGAGAGACTATAGCATAAAATAAACACGGATTATTTTTCGTGAAGATGGTGGATTAATGATTTTTTCCTTATTTTCTTATTCTCAAGTATTCTGAGGAATGGTAGTGTTCTGTGTTTTTTTGTAAAAGTTGGAAACTCCTTTCATTAAGCATTGGTTCACTTCTATAAATCCATAGAGCACATAACCAAGGTAATATCAATTTGATTCCTGTTTTCCACAAATAGACGATGTGATTATATTTTGTTGAATCAATACTCGTCTACAAGACAGAGTCTTGGTAAAATTGGTATTGGCTCTATATCTATGTCGTAAAGAGGAAGCAATCCCTAGCAATATTTTGAAAAAAAAAAAAGTTTTTTTTTCCTTTCATAGATTCAGGTGCGCTCTTTTTAAATATAAACTTTCTGATGTTCTTACTGCAATGAAAAATATTGAAAGGGCTTAAGTGAGGAAACCTCCCAATGGTTTCGCCAATTTAATCCACCATATAGCTTTTTGAATCTCTAATACTGTATTGGACACGAGTCTGCTTAATACATACGACACTGAAGTTGGAATATTAGTTATGGTACTAAGCACACTATGACTAAAAGCTTATTGTTTGCTTTATTTAAAAAATAAATATTTGTGATTAATGTGGTTTTATTTCTTATATATAAATAACTATGTCCACCCAAACCATAAGAATACACATCCCGGTTCTGAACGTGTAGAACTGAGACGTGAGACGCTCATCGTCTTCTACCTGCGCGAGGTTCACCGCGTAGAGATAGTAAGAGGAGAAAACGAAGAACAATCCGCATTGGTGGAAGGCACCGTAACGTAAAAACTCTTCTCCTTAAAACGGTACTTGAATATAATATAGCTTTTAATTATTATTATCCCTCAAGCTTATTGATTTGAAGAAACAACATAATATAGCTTTTTTTTTATTAAGACTATCTATCTTATACAGATTCACCGCAGGAAAGAAGCATAGATGGAGCTCCTATACTCCAGGTAGCTCAGAACCCAACAACCTCCAGGTCCGACGCATGTCTAGTGGCCACAGAATCCACCGTGCATAATTTAGCGGATCACTGAAAAGCCGAATGTGGAATCAGCCGCGTTCTAGTCTTCGCTTTCCTCATCCAAATAGACCGCGACATTCGGCGATTCTATTAATCTCCTCCGAACGGTGACTGCGGTCTTGTAGAATTTATATAAACCAAAGAGGAGACCTTTATCAAATATCATTGAATTAATTTAGTTATATAATATTACTAGCGGATGTGTACCCGGCTTCGCCCGGGTTTTATCCGAGTGAAAGTTTGCCTAACGAATATTATATATTATGAAGTATAATAAACAATGTTAAAGATTAGTTTTAATTATTAATCAAGATTGTGTGTGAATATGTGAGAAAGATGTAATATCGTTGTTGTTTTCTTGGCCGACTGTTTTACATATGGTGTTATCTTAAAATTGC
Organism: Cordylochernes scorpioides; assembly: GCA_030710605.1. Lineage (NCBI taxonomy): Eukaryota > Metazoa > Arthropoda > Arachnida > Pseudoscorpiones > Chernetidae > Cordylochernes > Cordylochernes scorpioides. The sequence continues at coordinate 34,015,182 of CP092866.1, read as the reverse complement.
TTGTTTTAAATATTTTTTTAGATTGAGATTATTAGCTAGTATGTAAAAAAAATTAACTCTGTTGAATTTTTTTTTGTATTTATATATAAATAAAATTAACTCTGTTGATTTTTTTGTTTTTAATCGATAACACCGAAGTTACCCATGTTAATGTTAGGAAAAATATTTTGATGTTAAGCAAAACCTGCTCCATCTCGTTTTACATAAATGTTGAAAATTTGGTCGAAATTGATGCATTGTAACGAAAGTTTTTAGCGAACAACACTTATGAAATTTCCATTTTATTAATATAGATAAAGAAATCAAAATTCTCTCTCTCTCTCTCGATACTGATATATTATCAACTAAAATATATTTTCTTACCAAATAAAAGAACCTATATGAAAAAAGATCCTTGCTACATGATTATTGGGGATATCTTTGTTATCATTCAATCATTATAGTATCTTTTGTTTCTATTATAGTTGTCAACCTTTTCATTTCGTTCTTTCAAAATTCGAATAATTCTCTATTCACACACAAAGATACAGGAATCGATCTATGGCCCAAGTGTAGATGTTACATTCGATCTGGTGACGCGACAGCTGCTTCCATTCCCTCGCAGACGATTTATTTCCTTGCAGACGACGCAGGCTTCATTATCTCTGCCATTATTCCTTCTTTCATTAGTCAGGCCCTATTGCTTACAGTAGCAGAAATGTTTCTTTAATGAGAGCTCTCTCGATATATACTTGTAATTCTTTTGATATTTAAATGATCGTATGTTATTTAATTATATACTGCCAGTATACACGACATGAACATTAAGAAATATAGAGAAATGATCGACATAGACTGAAAATAATAATGAGATTATGATAAATTTTATTGTAGTTTTGGAAACTTAGATAATGATATTTCCCATCAAGAAAATGAGTAATTCTTATTTTTTGCAAATTATTATTTCGTCTTTGCGCAGAAATAAATCCTGGCCTTGATAAGGATAATTCTCATTTAGGCATCCTACCTCTGGTTATATCTTGTGGAATCACGAAAGTCTCATTAATAAATATTGTGATTCTACTTTTAAATTAAACAAATATATTCATTTTTCTATATGATTATTTATTATAATTATATTAGTAAAGAGGTGTGTGGTGTCCCATTGTTGCCAGTTACTGATGGTTATATGATTACATACTAATTGTTGCCATTTACTGATGGATCAAAATTTAATGACGATAGGTCTAACATTGGAGTCTATTTTTTGATTCAAGATTATGGAATAAAAGTATTAAATTGAGTCTAGTGTTGTCAGTCGGAGGTTAAGCCACACACACACAACAATGGGATTGCATACTAAGTGTTGGCAGTTACTGTTGGTTCTATATTCAAAGCTGATTAGTCCAACAATGGAGTCTATTGTTCTCATTCAGAAAGTTAATCCAACAATGAGATTACACATTAATTGTTGCCAGTTACTGTTGGCTCTAAATTCAAAGCTGGACGGTCCAACAATGGAGAGAGAGTCGATTGTTCTAAGATTCAGAAAGTTAATCCAATAATGAGATTATACACTAATTGTTGGCAGTTACTGTTGGTTCTATATTCAAAGCTGAGCGGCCCAACAATCCTTTAATAAATCTTGTGAAAAACAAAGTTCAAAATAAAATGGCTCCATATCCACCTGATTGTTTCCGAGGCTTCCTATCGACTAATGATGGCAAATAATTTATAGTACTTTAAAACGATGGAAATTTACTTATTCGTTAATTGAAGAAGAATGACAAGATGGGGATAAAGGAATGAAAGAATATCTTCTCATCCCGTTTGGTTTTATTTTTAAAGATGCATATGCAGGCTCAATGAGTATATCGGTTATGAGCGAAACTACACGATTTATATCGTTTTTATTTTTTATATTGTAAAACGACATTTGAAAAATTATCCCGCATGTGTTTCTTTTGAAATAAAAATCAAAATTTATTTTAAGGAGAAACAACGATTATTTCTAACCTTAGGGATGAAGTATGAAAGGATGAATTGTGAAAAGTAATGATAAACGGAAAAATAAAAGTGTCCAGGGATGGGAATCGAACCCACAGTGTTCCGTTTACCGGGAAGATGCCATGTCCACTAGGCTATTTTTCCGTTTTTCATTACTCTTCACAATTCATCCTTTCATACCTCATCCAAAAGGTTAGAAATACTCGTTATTTCTCCTTGAAATAAATTTTGATTTTTCGTTCAAAAGAAACACATGCGGGATAATTTTTCAAATGTCGTTTTACAATCACAAGCCGCATTATATTATAAATTTTCTATATTACTGGATGTCTCAACTGTCTCGTTAACCCTTGAGACCTCAATCCAGACTGCTATCCACAACCTGATGTATAGAAGAGATGTATTAGGCAACGACTTATTCTAAGTATTATGACTGTTCTACGTGGACAAATATAAAGGTGAATATGACATAATGACAAAGTGGGCTTTGGCCACCTAAAGCTGGGGCTGATTCATCTCCTTAGTCAGAACTGACAGCCAGAAGAAGAAATTCTGGTTCTTTCAAATCAAAGGTTGATGGAACTAATTAAAATCATGATCTTAAACTCGTCTAAAAATAGACAATTTAAACCACGAACATGTATTTCAACCCGCGTGTGCGCCTGTGAACATTTGTATTTTAACAAAGAGTTTGTATTTCTTCATTTGACATTGAAAAGCCAGTTGAAGAGTGTCGTACCACGAAATGCGCTTTTTCCAATAAAAAAAGATATGCCTCGTTAATATTTTATTAATTTTTCAATAACTGTTAACAATTCTACTTAATTTATTTATTTCAAAACGCAAAACGCGATATCCCGGCTATGAATAATTGCGTTGATTTACATGTTTTTAAAACAGAAACAGTTATAAACATATTATACAAGAAAAAGTAATAAAAAGAGAAGCAATAATATATATTAGGAACCTGAACCTTTCAGGTTATAAAGATAATCATAAATATATTTACAAAAATAGTTAAATCTATAATAATTATCTCTGCTATTTACAAATTGATATAAAATCTACAACATTGTTTATTGTCTGTTGTCTAGCGCTAAAGAAGAGTGGGCATTCCAGCAGTAGGTGTCTCGAGTCCTGGAATTTTTTGTCACAAATTCTACTTAATGAATACATGTATTTAGTTCTAAGGGTTCTCTCATACAGTATCAGCATCTAAGTCACATCAATAAAATCTGTATTACTTGAAATGAAGTATTATCTGATGACCGATCACAGAGAAGACGCTATCTGACCCCTGAATATTTTCATCTTCAATTCGAATAGTTTCAATATTAATGCATCTTTCTAATTATCTCTGTTTATAGAATTATTTTATTTACATTCACATGCCCTCATATACACTCATGAATAAAATTCAAGAAAGTGAAAATTATTTGATGTCGTCGTTGGTCTATTTTTTTCCCCGAGGAGAAAGAAGCAATTGAGTTTACACTTGTTATCTTGTGTGTCTTAAAAAAGCCACTGTAATATCTTTCAGAGTTATTTTATGAATCCCGATATACATGCTAAAAGGTTTATCTTTTTTAAGTGTTGTCTATGAGTGTTTATATAGTTATAGAGACCTTATATTCTGCAATTATTGAAATAAATGAAATGAGTATATTTGAAGAATTTATTAACAAAAGCTTCTAGGACTGCAGAAATGTATACATATATCTACAAAGAATATACATCTAGGAATGTTCCTCTGCAAATAAAATATAAATAAGCTTAAGAAAAATAAAGAGGCATCTCCTTATCGTGCAACTGAAATTTTCTGATGGCTTGCACCATATATCGGAATAAATAATAAAATAATCGGAATATCAGATGGCGGAAGCCATCAGCAACTTTCAGTTGCACGATAAGGAGATGCCTCTTATTTTTCTCAATTTATGCACCTTATCCTAGTACAATATCACATTTGTACTATTTTTCATAAATAAGCTTGATGGAAGACATTTAAATGTCATTATCGATATGCTATCTACTGGCCAAATTCATCAATTTGGGACCTGTGACGGAGAGAGAAGATAGGATCGAGATGAAAGTTGACGAATCAAACATAATTGGTTCCGTCCAATGACAGACAGATCAGGACAAATCAAAGCTGAGAAAACATGCCGGAAGAAATAAACGTCCTGGGTAAACTGTAATTAGACGCCAGTGCAAATACTGTTGTTGGTTTACTGTCTTTGGCCTGAGTGAGGAAATATCTCTCTTCAACATCGGAAGTTTAAATACCAAAAAAATCCATGTGTATATTGTAAATTTGAACAAAATCTTAAACCTAGGATTTTCCATAAACCAACATCTTTGAAGGAACGGTTTCCAAAAATATCGATAAAGGAAAATGTGTTATCGTTGTTTTCAAACCTTCAGGTCCAATTTTCTAATCTACGCGTTTTTTAATCAATTTATCTTATGTTTACTTATATTAGAATTTTAGTCAATTCCTCATGTAGCGAAGTAATTCGAACCATAAATGAGAAAACTTGGTTATATCTCTATTCAACTTTCACAAACTTCAGCTCTTAATATAATTGTCTGATGCTAAGGCACAAATTGGATTATAGATTATAAACAAAAGGCAATAAGACCAAATCCAAATAAATAAATATTGTGTGACGTTTCGATAACAATGCTCTTGTCGAAACGTAGAAGCCATCTTTTCAGCCCTCTATATGACAAAACATTAATCCATATGAGGACATCCATACGGACAAGACACCTCAGTTGGCCGGTATTGTGATCAGGGTGCATGGACCGGTCTGATCGGCTCCATGGACACGAAAACACCACCGAAAGATCATAACACTATTTATTGAGTTGATCTTAATACCTTTTGTTTAAAATTGTCTGATATAAAACGGTATTCCCATTGATGATCAAGAACGGACTATGATCTCTTAGCTTTAATTTTTGTCACAACGAAAGAACATGTTAGTCTTTCCTATATTAAGTAGCAGTAACTTGAAGAACTAACTTTTATTCCAATAATTTTTTTTCTGCAAGATGTGTAAGAAGACTGAAATTTATAAATAAATGTCGATCTAAATTTTAGATATCTCGGACGAGGATGTTTTCATATATAAATAAGTGCAACTCAATTTGAAAGAAAATATTAATACTGTATCCTCTGGTATTGTAGATTTCTTACAAATTCATATTATACAACCTTTGATATAGTTTAAGTCAATTAGCAAACTCTTGAATTATAAAAATTTGAATGCATTCACGTTCCATAGATGGTTTTTGACCGCTACGACCCGGGTTCGATTCCCGCATTGGGCACTTTTTTTCTGAAAAAAAAAAATGGAATAAAAAAAAAAAATATGGAATTGCTCCTCCCAGGGCATTTCCCAGGTTGAAACCTCACTTACATACTGCCACAACATTGCACATATGTGGGGGTCGGTGGAAGGATGGTCCAAACCGTTGCGTTTTTGACCGCTACGACCCGGGTTCGATTCCCGCATTAGGAATAGATCCATGATTGCCCGTTTCAATTTTTAAGATTTGGTAGATTCGTAAAAACCAATCTATATTAGGCTTGAGTCTCGACTGTATTGACAAACCTCTTCCATTTCAATATCTATCATTTTTAGGTTAATTCATTCATCTCTCTAAATATGCGCGATAGTAGCTAATTAGATACAAAAAAGGCATTTTTGTGGGGTTTTTTAAGGATCTTTTTCTTTTTAGAACTTAATCTCAGAACATTTATACCTGAAAATATTTAAACGACTAAAGCATACAAACAAGTTTTAAACAAGATATCGCTCGCCATGTCTCACGACAGAATCTAATCTATTCCAATTTATTCGCCCAATAACGATGATCAACATAATTAGCCAGACAGTCGCGTGTCTAGATGGCATTTGTCCCGATGGGACGTGAAATAATTAGGAACCTCGTGCCACAAACTTGAATCCAGGTTGGCTGTGTGATCTCACAAAGATCTGTCACACAAAACATCTATTAAGGTCTTCTCAGCCCCATACATAAACTCGTAGACAAAATTTGAGGAAATGGAAAGCCTTTGAATGTCGCCGTGATCTTCTTTTTTTTTTTTTTTAAGAGACTGCGACAAATTTTTTCCCACTTAGTTATCTCGTGTGTCTTCAATAATGGTCACTATGTATCAAATATCTTTCATAATATATTTCTAATGTTCAATATTGTCTGAATTCCGATAAACATGATAAAAGGTATAACTTCCTCAAGTTTATATAAAAAGGCGTACCTGGATCTGTAAAAAAAAAAATGTTTTTTTTTTCTTTACAGATCCAGGTACGCCCTTTTATATAAACTTAATCGTCTTTTGACTAAAACTTCCTTAAGTTTGTCCATGAGTGTAGAAATAGATACTCCTTTTGTATATATGAAATCTATCTTCCTGCAACGTGTATATATTCTCTTTCTAGCCATAATACCTGCATTATAGTGTCACATTTGTCGCCGTAATCACGCCTGTAGAAGGGTTTTTTTTGCCCGAAAGCTTGCTTCGATATATGTCTATTAAAGAAACTCTTCTTCTTTTATTTCGTCTTGTCGTCTAAGTATATATATTATACATTCTATACAGCGATGTAAGAGATGTAATAGGTGTGGTGAAGTTATTCGGATTTAAAAGCCACAAATCATAAGTTTCAGAAAGCTAGTTTTTATCTCTCTTCTAATAATTTCGATATTGTCAATATAACCACGTATTCCAGAATATTGGTCAAAAATCAATTCTTGATTAATCAAGAAAATCCGACCACGTACTCAGGCTTTTTGCACACATCAGTGTGGCGCAGGATGTATTTCAACGACCAAAATATAAAGTCCAAGAGGTTTCTTGAAAAATCAATTTCATAGCCACGATTTCTACCTTTATACGTGGCATTGTAAGATGGACGAAGTGGCAGAAAGCGTATCAATCTGAATAGTCATCTTTATCTGAAGGAAGCGTCTTCAGTATCATTTATTTTCATTGGGTTTATAAAATATCGTGGCAGCCATTGGCCAATCAAGAAAAGCGATAAAAATTCTCCAGACATGAGAAATGCATCGAGGCTCTTGACGTAAACAGCTCCATGGTTTTCTCTGGTTCGATTCAAATCATTTTAACCATTTTTAAAAAAGTTAAACCTTCTATATATAGTCAGGCATAAAACAGGACAAAATAGACGCTCAAATAGAGGCTGTATTCTAAAAAGGTTTAATAAAATTTTACAAATTGGGTCAAATTGGTGTGATTTATTTAATAATAATATGAAATTTGCGTTTATATTTATGAGGCATTTACCCTACTTGCACAATAATTTGGTAGCATATAAGGATGATATAATAGTGGTAAATCATTTTTAGATACATAGGTTCTTTCAAAGATAAAAACTTTAAAGATTACTCAAAATTACTTTCTTGATATATAAATTACTTTGTTTATAAATCAAAATTGAGTTTTAAATAAAATACAAAAGCGACTTCGATCAAAGTAAGTAAAATTTACTGACACTATCAGGTTAGATCTGGAAATTCCGTCAATAAACGGATAAAAAAGGAACGCACATATGCAGGAGTTTAAATAACTAAATGGTGCAATAACATTTTATAAAAATAAGGTTCAATTCTAGGTGTAAAATGCTGATTTTTCGGAAGTAAACATTTCCTTGGTGAAGCTAGAAAGTTAATTTACATGTTCCGGGCAGTTTTCCTTTGTCATCGGTTTCTCTCTTTTACCTTTTCAAGTATAATTTTATCATCAATGGTCGTTGGTATATGCACCTTTAAGATAGCTAAATGTACCTATCCTCCAAGAACAAGCCCCACCACATTTCTGTAGCGTTATGTGGTGTTGCAGCAGCAGGATGCCCCAGCTGACATTCTCCGAGGTCGCCAGCTGGCTCGACAGCCACGCCGAGAAGGCCGCAGACTACTTCGTCCAGAAAGCCGAACTGGACGTGGTGAACCGCTGGCTGGTATCCCACGGCTTCCTGACCATCCAGGGCTCCGGTAGCTCTCCAGGACGACCCTCGGGGTACCTCAGCGATGGTGGCGGGGACCCTGTCCGTCGCCCCTCCCGCAAGCACCTACGCCAGGACTTCGCCAAGGCACGCAACCGCACTTGTGAGCTGAGTCCCGAGCCTAAGAACCGCCGAGGGAGTCTCCGCGACATGCGCAAGTCAGTGTCCTTGCCCTCGCGCTCCATCCACATCCTCAACCTGCTCATCGAGTCCAAGGTCAGTCTCACCTTACTTATAGAGACCAGCCTTTCTTTACCCAGAGTTAAACATTACTTTATTATTATATACTTAGATAACCCAGTTTTCTGTAGCGTAAAGAAGTCGCCAACTACCCGGGCTGTCCTTATAACAAACCCGTACACCCTGACTTCTTGGCTTTACTTACAATGCCAGTGGTAGTTCAATTCATCAGGTGGGCCTTGCAGATTTATATTTCTTGGAAGATTCTCTAGGGATGATAGGATTATTGTAGGTAATCCTTAAGAGGATGACCGTCAGGAATCTCTTGTGTTGGAAGGTTGGGCAAGTGAAGAAGAGGTGGTTCACGGTTCGGTATTCGCCTTGGCAATGGGAACAAGTTGGGTCTTCTTTCAATACCTTTGCATAGTCTGCCTGGGCTCAACTGGCCCGGCTGATAGTACCCTGTAAGGACTCCTGATCCAGGGATACAGGATAAGAAGCGTTTGTACTCCATGTTAGGAGCGGCTGCACATGGCGTATGTTCCTCATGTCAGAGGCGGCCATTTATTTGGAGCTAAGTCGGCCTGCTACTGAGTAGTGCTCCCAGTCTTAATGACAAAGGCAGACGCATTCTACTTCACCCACACCATCAAAAGTCTGAAGTTCTACAAGCTTGATACCCTAATATGATTAAGTGGAGATAAGAAAGAAGAAGAAATAGGATTTTGTTAAAAGATAAAGAAATATAAGAATCAAAATGTCGAACATTATATTTGTTCATCCAGACAGCTTTCAATTTGAAGCTGCCAAGAACAGATTATACACTAAACTAGTAATTCTAAGATGAACTTAATAAGACAGAATCAAGTCACTGAACATGTTGAATAAACCCCGGTGCCCAGGTCCGCGTGCCCCGACCGCCGACCTCCAAGGGCCTGGAGTTTAAGCGGGAACTGCGGTACTCTAACGAGCGCCAGTTCTTCCTCAACATCGTCCAGGAGATTTCCAACGACTTCGACATGCGCAGTCTGACCTCGAAGGTGATCGTCAACCTCAGCCTGCTGCTTGACGCCGACGGGGCTTCGCTCTTCCTGGTCGAACGTCGCAAGTCCCGGCACGTGCTGGTGTCGAAGGTGTTCGACGTAAGATGTGGAGCCAACGTCTTCCTGCCATCTCCGCACGACTCCGACGAGATCCAGGTAACAGCTATACTTTCTTTTTGTTTATTTTTTATTATCCCTAGTACACGTGGTCATATGGCAATCATGGTGGTTGGCGACTGCTTTTTACTCTGAATGCACCACATGACTACACTTATAGAAAGCAGTTCGACTTTTTCACTTACAAATATACCAAAGTCCCATTCAGTTACTTGCCATCACTGGTAAGGTTGAACTTTTGCAAGAATCTGAGGCCATTGAAGCAATTTTTTTATTCAGAAAAAAAGTGTCCAATGCGGGATTCGATCCCAGGTCTTGGCTTCGAAAAAGGACGATTTGTACCAACTTGTCCACCAAATAAGAAGTTTAGTAAGAATT
>CP092866.1:33894884-33999977 GCA_030710605.1 Cordylochernes scorpioides | reverse complement strand
GCGTCATCTATTTACCGTCTAATTTATCAGAATCATGTCAAAGTCGCAACACCAGTTTTGGCGACTCCATCATGGAGAGTTTGTTTGCTGGCTTTGATCCTCTTCGATCTAGGTTAAAATCCATCTTCTCAGCGGCGAAGTACGCGATCTATGTATTCTTCATAGATCGCGAAATACGTGGTGTCGCTGGAGACCCGCTGGCGATTCTCCACCAAATTCTGCAGCGGTGGCAGAGGCGTCATGTTCATTGTACATTGTATCATGCATATATATAATTATATTTTTAAAATAGTGCAGACTGTTAACTTTTGCATGTATTGACAAGATATAAATAAAATTATTTTAATTGTCAATTGTCTAGGTTAAAATCCCTAATTGTTATCAGATGATTATACCTAGGACATCATTCTGTCTGTATAAAAATGACAGAAGAGATGATTTAGAAACCTGACCAATAGGAAATTCTCACATCTATCACAACTAGCCAATTAAAACTGACACGTTACCCAATCCCAATTTTAATTGGTGGATAGGGTTTCCTTGACAAAATTAGAATTGCCTTTATTATATCGGGAAGTAGAAAAACTTGTGTTTGCAATCGTGTAGATATTGTGTTACAGCATTAATTAGCATGTTGTTCCTGTCAGCATGTTTTTTTTATAGCTGATTTTATTTATAGCGAATGTCTGGGGATATATAGGCTATACCAAGCTAAAGAAACAAATTTTATTTTTCTTTCATTAATTTTTTAACAATTACTTTTAATTTGTATTCCAACAGATAATTAATTATTCATTCTCAAATAATCATTGTTAACAACGATACATACACTGAAAAACAAAACTTAAGGAAGTTGTACCTTTCAGCATGTATATCGGGATTCAGACCAAAACTCTGAAATAAATTTGTTACACAGTGACCTTTATTAAATATGCACGAGAAAATTAAGTGTGAATAAAATTGCCTCTGTCTCCTTCAAACAAATATAAATATATATATATAAAGCAATAACGCGTTATCTATATATAGCAAATGAAAAAATTAAGACGCGAATGTTTCTTTCACCCATAAATCAAATTTCTACTGTGTGTGTCTCTTACTGGGTGAAAAATGTACGCGTGGAAAAAACATTCGCGAATTAATATTTTCATTGGCTTAATATATACATATATATAAGTAATTGGATGGCAAGTTTGCATACAATATGTATATATTAATATTTTACACAAATAAATTTACTGGCAAAGCGTTTCTTTTAAATATCATCAAATATTATCTCTACAGACCTTACTGCAATGATATGAGTTATTGAATGAGAGGGCTTGGCTCATCAGTAGTGAACCCTCTCAGCGGTTTCGCCAAATTAATCCCTAGACCGCTCTACTATTGTATTGGACTGGTTTTGTTATATACCCTGCATTTTCTATGGAAGGCAGCTTAGGGGTGTTTAGTGAACTATGGGCATAAGCTTATAGGTCTGTAGAGGTACATACATATTGCCACGTGTAAAATTAGGGAAGACAAAAACTTCAGGAGGAAACAAAATTTATTTCAGGGAAGGACAAACTAAGAAAGGTAAACAAAAGATAAGCTACGAGGGGAAATTTACAGAGTCGCAAGATATAAAAATAAAAATGACCACTCTGTTAATAAAATTAATAAATACTATGTTACATAAATAAAATTGATAAATACCATGTTACATAGCTTCTTCCCTATGGGAGCTGTGACCCACAGCTAGCAATTATTGTAGATACTGACGTGGATTTGACGTGCTTCTGCCAAGGATTCCATCGAAGTCTTGGAACTTTGTCCCTAGTACCTTTGCGTCTTTTTTTTTTCTTGCGGCGTGAAGAGCGGCTTTGTCGTCGTATCGTCTATAGGGACATCGTCATCTTCGAGGGAAGTCTTGGCTTTGACACGGCGGTGGAATCCTGGAGTCAGTCTTCGAAAATGTAGATCACAACACCCATGGCTTCAAGGTCTTCTCGGCGATCTTCAGTTTGTCTTCCCTAACTTACCCAGCATCTCCACCAAAATGCCACGTGTAAAATTAGGGAAGACAAAAACTTCAGGAGGAAACAAAATTTATTTCAGGGAAGGACAAACTAAGAAAGGTAAACAAAAGATAAGCTACGAGGGGAAATTTACAGAGTCGCAAGATATAAAAATAAAAATGACCACTCTGTTAATAAAATTAATAAATACTATGTTACATAAATAAAATTGATAAATACCATGTTACAATATTTTGCGGAAGAGCTTTGCTCGATGCAATACCTTGAAATTATATGTATGTACCTCTACAGACCTATAAGCTTATGTCCATAGTTCACTAAACACCCCTAAGCTGCCTTCCATAGAAAATGCAGGGTATATAACAAAACCAGTCCAATACAATAGTAGAGCGGTCTAGAGATTAATTTGGCGAAACCGCTGAGAGGGTTCACTACTGATGAGCCAAGCCCTCTCATTCAATAACTCATATCATTGCAGTAAGGTCTGTAGAGATAATATTTGATGATATTTAAAAGAAACGCCTTGCCAGTAAATTTATTTGTGTAAAATTTTAACGATAGATGGCAATAAAATTTAATTTACTAATATGTATATATGTATGTCATAATATATACTCTACCAGGAATAATAAAGCAAACCTAGAGACAGCCCAGAGAGAGACGGGATGTAAAGTCCGGTCACTTGAGACAGCAGCGACATTCCAAGGGGCGGCAAATGGAGCCTGTCCGTCGACATCTTGGGACTTTTAAGGCAGTTGAGGATTGTTCGCGACACGAACGGCCGCCCGGCTGTTGCCGGGCCCGTCTTTCCCCATTTCTCTCTGGTTGCCTGGATTCCTTCTCCAACTTGTGGTGTCCTTATTTCTCTTTCCCCACCTTATTATATTATTATATTGCCACATGTATATATGTACCAAAGGTGACACCTCTCTCTTTAAAAATACTTTAAGATTGGTTTATAATCCCAGTACAAAATGTAATGGTAGTGATAAAGTATGTGTGAGAGACAATACTAGTTCTGGTTTATGGAGTTAAATAAAAAAAACATTGTTTTAATCCATTTTTGATGGGAGAGATTTTTGGGTGAAAGAAACATTCGCGTCTTAATTTTTTCATTTGCTATATATAGATAACGCGTTATTGCTTTATATATATATATATGTCATAATTTGTATAGTTAATGCCAAGAGATATAATTTATTTTCGTCAAAATAAGTATGTAAATATGTTACGCTTGTGTTAAAATTTTAGTACATGAATACCATTCTTCCACACAAATTTATGTTTTATTTATATAAATTGGCGTTATATTTTATTGCTTCCGTATTTGGCAAGATTTGAATAAAATTTCTTGGCAGCTCTAATCTAGACAATGGTAAATGGTACCAGCCCGGGTCTAATGGTGTGGATTGTAACGTCCTCAGCTGTCAGATTGATGAAGGAAGTCTGGAGAAACATAAATAATCATTTTGATGGATCCATTACTTCTCACGTGACCGTCCATTAGTGGCTGCGGTCTGTGTACTAGTGTCCTTTAGAGCCGTTGTTGATCGATGGCCTCAGCCAGAAGTTCCCTTTCCAAAATCCCAATTTCAAATGTTTACGGAAAAACGTTTCTCGACGCATAAATAAACTTGTATATAGGTATATATTATATACACTCATTGACAAATTTAAGTAAGTTTCATATTTGATGTCGCCGGGTTTTTAAAAGAGACGGAGGCAATTCTGTTCACACTTTGTTATATCGTGTGACATCAATAAAGATTGAGGCTGCCTGGCCGGCATTCATATTTCTTGAAAAATAAAGAGACTTCGGCCAGTAAATCTTTTTATTACTCGACGTTTTGACAAAAATCTTTTGTCCTCGTCAGAAGCAAACAAAAATAAAGATCACTATAATATCTTTCAAAGTTATTGTCTGAATCCCGATATACATGCTAAAAGTTACAACTTCCTTAAGTTTTGTCCATGAGTGTATTATATATGTACCAAAGGTTGATCCTCTCCCTTTATAATTCAAATAAAATTATGTATTTGGTTTATCCTCCTAATATAAAACATAGGGTCTATGATAAAGAATGAACCACAGCACCAGTTTTGTCAAAATTTCAGCCAAAATCCCAACCTGTATTCCATGATTTCGTGCTTTGACCCTAGGCAGTACATCTTTGTTTTAATGCATTTTTAAAAGGAGAGGTGCCACTTTTGTTACATGAATATTATCCTCCTGAAAATATATGTTGCAATGTATAAACACATCGATAAAAGGAAGTGTTGAGTGTTTTGTTGCTGTTGTAATATGTATCTCTAAGCAAAAAGCAATACATGTTATGGCGTTGTATATATACATGCTTGTTCAGAAAGGCGATACTTGTTTCAATCCGGTATGTATAGATTCTTGTGAAGAGAGGCTAGATCAGTGTGGTAGATATACATCCTTGTGCAGAAAGGCATTACAAATTTGGTATCGTATGTATGCATACTGTGCAGAAAGGCTAGACCTGTTTTTGTCTTGACTTATACATGCATGGGCAAAGAGGATAGCGTGTTTTTTGTGTTGTATGTATACATTTTTGTGCAGAAAGACTTTACATATTTGGTGTTGTATGTATGCATGGTTTTGAACAAAGGTTAGACGTGTTTTTTTATGTATTCACGCTTGTGAATAAATTCCATACATATTTTGGTGTTGTATTTATGTATGCATGTTAGGTGTTGTATGCAAGAATGCTTGTACATAAAATCTCTACGCGTTTTGGTGATGTATGTATGCATGCTTGTACGAAAAAGCTATACATGTTTTGGTGTTGTATGTATACATGCTTCTCCAGAAAAGCTATACATATTTGGTGTTTTATGCAATGCATCCTCTTTTCCAGAAAAGCTATACATGTTTGGTGTTGTAGGTATTATATAATGCTTGTCCAGAAAATCTATACATTTTGGTTTTGTATGCATGCATGCTTATCCAGAAAATTTATAGCTATTTGATATTGTATGTATGCATGCATGCTTGTCCAGAAAATCTATACATATTTGATGTTGTATGTATGCATGCATGCTTGTCCAGAAAATCTATACATATTTGATATTGTATGTATGCATGCATGCCTGTCCAGAAATTCTATACATATTTGATGTTGTATGTATGCATGCATGCCTGTCCAGAAAATCTATACATATTTGATGTTGTATGTATGCATGCATGCCTGTCCAGAAATTCTATACATATTTGATGTTGTATGTATGCATGCACGTTAAATATGTCTAAGTGTGTTATTATGTGAGTGATGCGATGTCTGCTGATATACATATATGGGATTAAATGTGAATATATTCCCTCAATGTCATTCTATAGAATCCCCCGAGTTCTTCCCTCCAACAGCCCATGGCCCACCGCCAGGATGACGACAATCGATGGTAAAAGCTTTCCTCCTCCCGCCAGATTCTCGGATGAATATTTAACGAGGACCATTAATTCGCCATCTCGCTGGGTGTTTGGTAATTGATTTAGATGGCTGGAGTGCATCCAATCAACGGTTATTGAGTTATGGCACAAAACCACCTTTTTAAATATCCTTTAAAACCCCCCTCAATGCATTTTTACGTTTCTCTAATAGCTAATTATGAACACCAATTAGATTAATTTTCATCCAGTTTCAAAGAGACCACATAGGCCTCTCTAAGAATATTTAGTTTAAAGATAATGTTGTAATACAATATTGTTGCATAGTGTTAAATTTTATAATGTGCATAGTTAACTTTTGGTAGATATTTATTTACTTAAATATCATTTTTCAGTGACTTATTTTGGTTTTGAGCGTTGAATAAACGTTGTCTTTTGGTTTCTCTCTCTTTCATCTTTTTAATCGTGTTTATATATATAAATCACTTATATATAAAGTTTGGGGAGAGAAGTCCGACTACACCTCACTGTGGTCTCCCTGTATCCTTGGAATATTTGACCAAATTCTGGTCCAAGGTGGCTAACGTGGCAACGGCACACATTTTCCAATGAAGAATGCTGTGATAGAGATGCATGTATATATTTAAGGCTCTTCATTGGACACGACAACAACATATATAAAGTTATTTATTTTAACTTTATTGAATTGTTATTCATCATTGACTGGACGTCCGTTGCATCGTTTAGCGAATTCCACACCACAATATAATATCTCTCTTTGAATGGACACAATTACATGAACTTAGATGATCTCTCTATACCCCTACCCTCCTACAGTAACTCTCACGTGTTTGCGCTAGTTTCTGAGCACAAATTGAAATAGTGTCTTTTTGATTTCCCACATACATATAAGGCTCTATTGCTTATAGTGCATTTTTTCCAAGACCCAGAGTAACCAAGTTGTAAAAAAAAAAACACTAGCTTTAGAATACTTATGAAAATCACACCCTAAAGCATACAAAGAAAATATACGAGTAATATATAGCCTTATAGTTTCAGGAGTCTCAAGTAGATGCCAAAAGAGGACCGGGTAGTTATCATCTATTTTTAAAAGATAAATTGAAATGGACTTCACAGAATATCAATTGGATGACTCGTTTTGTATTCTTTCAACATAGGTTATAGAAGAATACACACCACACACACACACACACACAATTTGCTTTTTATTTTTATTGGAATATACTAATATATATTTAGCGCCTCTTCAATGGTGTCCATTTTATTCTCCATTCATTGGCTCTCCCCTGATTTGGTGGCGCATGCGCATTTCATTTCTTTTTCTATCGCCTTAGCGAACGAAAGGTGGGCTCCCCCGGACAGGATGCACAGGTTCGCTGTCAAAGTAGTTGGAAATACCTAAGAAGTACCATTTAAAAGCGTCAAAGTTTATTTTACTATGTATGTATGTGAAGATTTATTTAAAGCAAATATTTCATCCAATCTTTAGAGAGCAGAATAAAATTTATTGTTATCTGTTTTAAAGTTGAAAATATATTCGGTTGATAAATACTCCGATTTCTACATGACGGCCTGCCAATATTCTAGTGTTTACATATCCGTGGGTTTCACAGGGTGAGGGATCGCACGATGAAGAGATATCAACATCAATTCTGACGCTCAAAACTAAATTTATTTGCATACAAAAATCTATATTTTTAGGTAATGGTTATTTACCTAAACTTTCATAAAAGATTTGTGAAGCAAAATGTGCATATATGGTGACTGCTGAATATCTATAGCGACCTTGTCATCTCCTCGCCAAGTCTGGCATCAAAACTCCAAAATGGTAGAATTTGTCAAGTTTTATGATTTTTATATACAGAATAATGGTACCATAAGATATCACTTATATTTCTATCTCGCATCAAATCACCTATTAAAATTCTGCTTAAAAAGACACCTGAAAAAAACGAACTTTTTCACGCACATATAGATTAATTATAAGGCAATAATGCGTCATCTAAACATAAGAAATTAAAGTACAAATATTTCTTTTACACATAAACAAACCTCTACTACCATTACCGCGATGAAAATAAATATTTAAAGGGCTTGGTTCATCAGTGATGAACCGGTTTCGTCAATTTAATCTACCAGACCCCTTCTTAGAACTCTAATATTATATATGCTACACTGAAGGGTGGAATGATAGAAATGATATTCAAGCAAACAATGACCATAAGTTTATATATATATTCTTGTTAAATTATGAATTATTTCCTTGTCTTTGCAGACCTATTGAATATTATTTACATCGCAACATATATATTTCGTCATTTATCCAACCAAAGTTTTTTTTTATTTTCCAATAGTCTGGAATGAAAACATAATAATCAATGATATGTCACAATTTGGATTATATACTATAGCTACAAGGTAATAAGACCAAATCCAAATAAATTATAGTGTGTACTACAGTACTTTTGTCTGAAGATGGTAACAATGCTGTTACCGAAACGTCACACATTATTTATTTATTTAGATTTGGTCTTATTACCTTGTGATAATAATAAATGATTATTTATTCCGATAGATGGGTCAAGTTTCAGTTGTACGATCAGAAGATGAAATTTTCTTCATTTCCCCACAGCTAATCTAACACATTTACTTCATTCTTCTATTTTAGCATCACAATTACTAAGTTATATTTTAAGCACACTCAATATACTTCGTTTATATGAAGAGTGTTCTCTTCCAATTCAAAAAGGTAATCCAATGGCAATTCTCCAAATCCAATGTGTCACTGGAGAGGTTCAATGTAATTAAGGTATTGCTGCTGAACCAATAGAAAGGCTTCGCTTCGAATCCCGGCCCTGCCAATTACCTCCCTAATGTCAGACGATCGTAAACCAGCTCGTTTGGCCAGCGAAGGCCCTTTATGAGCCGCCATATTGGCCAGCGCTGAATGTCAACAACAATTTCTGTCATCTTCTGAGAAATTTCCGGGAATCTATGTCGTTTTGATTGATATATAATGAATATTCTGTGAAAATGTCAATATAGCTTTCCTCAAACATCCTCTTTGGTATTATATTAGACCCTATTTGAGCTTATGTGTCATAATGGTATTCATTCATAATTTTAAGAAACATTATTCGTTCTCTATAGTTTTATTTATTATATATAGATGGCGCGTTATTGTTTTATAATTTATTTATAAAATAATATTTATATTTCTGAAGATAAAGGCTACCTGGCCAGCATTCATATTTCTATGAAAAATAGACATTTCGGCCAGTTAGAGTTTTTTAATTTTCTCAACGTTTCGACAAAAATATTTTGTCATCGTCAGGAGAAGTAAATAAAAATAAAGCATTTGGCAAGGCGTTCTAGAAAACAATTTTTAACGCCTTGCCAAATGCTTTATTTCTATTTACTTCTCCTGACGAAGACAAAATATTTTTGTAGAAACGTTGAGAAAATTAAAAAACTCTAACTGGCCGAAGTGTCTATTTTTCATAGAAATGTTTATATCTGTTATGAAAGTTCATATTCTGAACAGGTATATGAATGTTGATTTTAATCTTCTGCCATTATTTGGAAAATGCTTTTTCTGAACGTTGGCTTTTTTTCAAAAATTAGGAAGATTGTGCTTATTCTATATTAATAACATGAAGACTGTGTTGGCAAGAAAATTAAAAAGAGAGAAAAGGTTATGGGAAGGTATAAGCGACATCTAACGTCAGTCGAGGAGATTCAACAGAGCGGGAGACACCCAATGTCGAAGAACCTTGATCCAGATCCTGTAACAAGACATAGTTCAGTAACGGAGTGTAATTATAGAGGGCGTGCGTGATGGCCTCCAATTCTCGGATTCTGACCGGGATAACGCCCGGTGCTGGCACGACATGACTTACGTGAATACTTGGGGGAACATCCAGTCGTGATGTCTGTTTGTAGCTGGTGGTGGTGGTCATATATTTATATGGAAATTGGCAGAAAATGTTTCTTCTGGGCTTGAATCTACGCTCCTAAACACGAACTTGCTCAAATCCTGATAGAAAACGTTTCTTGTGACTTTGAATATACGTTCCTGTACAGGAACCTAATCAATTTCTGACAGAAATATTTCTTGTGGGCTTTAAACTACGGTCCTGTACACGGACTTACTCAAATCCTGGTAGAAAAGGAAACTTGTGGGTTTGAATCTATCCTCCTAAACACGGAATTAATCAAATCCCGGCAGAATATTAAACTTGAAACTTGTGGGCTTAAATCTACGTTCCTAAGCACGGACTTGCTCAATTCCCGGCAGAAAATGTAGCTTGTGATCTTGAATCTACCCTCTTAAACACAGACTCACTCAAATCCTGGCAGAAAATGTATCTTGTGGGATAGAATATACATTCTTAAGCTCAAATACCGGTATAAAATGTATATATTGTAGGCTTGAATCTATATATATATATATATAAAACGAAAATTAAAATTATACCGCGAATGTTTCTTTTTAAAAATCGAAATTTATTTTTTCAAAGAGAAATAGCGACATTTCTAACTTTGAGGATGAGGTATGGAAAGGTGAAACATGAAGAGTGATGGAGAACGGAAAAATAAAAAGTGTCCAGGGGCGGGAATCGAACCCACACCCTTCTGCTTACCGGTAAGCAGAAGGGTGTGGGTTCGATTCCCGCCCCTGGACACTTTTTATTTTTCCGTTCTCCATCACTCTTCATGTTTCACCTTTCCATACCTCATCCTCAAAGTTAGAAATGTCGCTATTTCTCTTTGAAAAAATAAATTTCGATTTTTAAAAAGAAACATTCGCGGTATAATTTTAATTTTCGTTTTACAATCATCAGCCGCGTTATATTGTATTTTATATATATATATATATTTCTATATATATTCTTTTAAAAAATGGCGAAACTACTGGAAGGGTTCACCACTAATGAGCCATGCCCTCCCTCTTTCAATTTTTAATCATCGCAGAATAATACCTATAGAAATAAGTTTAATTATATATAATTGATAAGAAAAATAGAGTTTAAAATGTTTATGTTACCCGATATATGGCGCTAAGTCAATAATGATATATATTATTTCTAACATATCACAATTGTTAAAATATTTGAAATAAATTCTAAATATTTCTCTAAAAAGTCAAAATTTTATCTTTTCAAACAAGATTGAATGGTATTTCTAGTTCTTATAGCAAGGACAAATTATCAAAGGAAGCCCCAATCATTCAATATACCTTCTTCTTTCTTATCTCCACTCAATCATATTAGGGTATCAAGCTTGTTTGACAACCATCATGACTGTGTGAAGTAGAATGCGTCTGCCTTTGTCATTAAGACTGGGAGCACTACTCAGTGGCAGGCCGACTTAGCTCCAAAAGAAATGGCCGCCTCTGACATGAGGAACAGACGCCATGTGCAGCCGCTCCTAACATGGAGTACAAATACTGCTCATCCTGTATCCCTGGATTAGGAGCCCTTACAGGGTACTATCAGCCAGGCCAGCTGAGCCCAGGTTTTTTAGTGAGCTTGTTACTGCTCCCCCCTCCTCCTTTTTTCATCCGGGCTTGGGACCGGCAAAGGAGGAGTTATTCAATATATAAAAGTTATAAATAGTTTTATTATTGAACATTTCCAACATGAATATTTCACAATACCATAAATAGGTTACTATGACAACTCGTATATCAAAGACGTAATTACATATTAGACTGTGTTTTAAGAGCTATTTTTATATTCAAAGGAATCGGCGAGCCCTTATTAGAATTCGTTTGATGTTTCGTAATATGAAATATTTAGTTTTTTTGTGTAAAATCGAAGATTTTTTTTATTACAAATAATAACTTGACTTTGAGTATTCAAGGTTTCTTTTAAAATAAAATATTAATGTAAACTTTCAAATATAAGAATTCTTTCAGAATCTATAAAAACATGAAGGCTGTCACCTAGAAAATTAGAAAAGACAAATATTAGGATGACACAACATTTTTTAATGCAAAGAAAATGAAAATATTGTAACAAAGTATTTACTATTTTATTAGCAGAGTATTATTTTATGTTTTTATTTTGCTATACTCTGTACACTTCCCTCTTTTTCTTATCTTTTGTTTATCACTCATAGTTTGTTCTTGCCCTGAAATAAATTGTTGTCTCATCCCGAAGTTGGTCTTCCCTAATTTTCCACGTGGCAATATGTATTAAATACACCAAAGAGGCATTGATGGAAGTTTGAAGAGAGTAACAGAATATAAATATCAAAATGAATAATCTGTACATAGAGTGTAGTATCTTTTTTTGCTTATTCCTAGTACACGTGGAACAGGCCATGATCATGTTGTGTGGAAGTTGGCGACAGCTTTTACTATAAGTACACCACATGTCTACACATGTGAGAGAGAGAGAGAGATGTATCTATTTTCAATATGTATAAAATAGACACAAGGTAATAAGACCAAATCCAAATAAATAAATAGTGTGTGACGTTTCGGTAACAGCGTTGTTATTATCTTCAGACAAAAGTACTGAATGAGAAATTTTACCACAGCATGTTTTAAATAGTTACTGTTATCAAGTGTGAACAATATTTAACGATTTAAAACACGCTGTGGTAAAATTTCTAATTCAGTACTTTTGTCTGAAGATGGTAACAACGCTGTTACCGAAACATCACACACTATTTATTTATTTGGATTTGGTCTTATTACCTTGTGTTTATAACCTATAATCCAAATTGTGCCTAATCAATGTATAAAATAGATTTCAAATATAAACAGCAGTACAAAGCCATCGCGTGCTCTTCATATCTTCAAATTGATTTTATATATGAAAAATGTTTTGTCTCTTTAAATTTATTAATTATTCATACCTATTAGCTTTCAACGTATGTGTTCATTCTACGGAGGAATGAGGGGAAGAGGTCAATTTTCCTCTTTTTTTAGCCTATACTTTTTATTCAAAACTTTTTGACGTGACAACGTCTTAAATTAGGTTGCGGCTGGGAGTCACTTATGAAAAAGTGTAACGCCCGGTAACGTTACGATGAGTCATCGAACGAGAGTGCTGCGCGCGCAGCTGCGCGCGCAGCGCTAGAGAATTAGGCGCATTGAATCGGCGCATGCTTGTCTCTGTCTTTGTCTTTCTCGAACGTTCTTGGCGTTGGAAAAACAAGAAAGCGTCATAATACAAGTTCACACGTGTGGTTAAAGTATCGTCAGCTGTGTCTGTAGTGAAAATGTGGAGTGCTTAGATTCGTCATTTACAACAACTACAACAATAAAGGTAAATAATTGTACACTGATATTTCATTATCGTAAACTATGATTGATTGATTAATTGTTAGATTGACACAAAAGTTGAGAAACTGAGTTTATAGGTTATGTCATACTATTGATAAATGTTGATAGTGTTAAGTAAATTATTAGTTTAAAATTAATTAATTAATTAATTATTATTTTACAAATTTTAAATAGTTTCAAATTTATTTAGCAAAAATTTGAACCTTCGATCTGAATAAATGTTTTGATTTTCGAATTGATTCTTTAAAATTACAAATATTAAGAAAAAGTGGCAGATATAAGAAAACTTTATTTAAACTGTGTTGAGCAAGAATTTTAACATCTAATTTAAGTAAATGTTTTAATTTTCAACTTCATCATTTATAATTACAAATTTTATTTAATTTCAAATTTATTTAGCAAAAATTTGAACCTTCGATCTGAATAAGTGTTTTGATTTTCAAATACCAACGCGGCTGGTGGAGTGGCGATCTATCGTAAATTATCATCGACATCTACGGCGGAAGTGTTCCAAGTTGCGATTACAGACGTAACTCGTGTCATTAAAACCAAGGGTGACATGTGCATGACTGAAGTTACTTGCTTCGCCGCTAATACTAGCTTCAAGTTTATACTCGGTGCTGTATATATTCATCCAGGAGCTAGTATGCAGGATATTGGAATGTTACTATGGCAAGGACTCGGTCCGTACATTCACAACAGCCAGTACGTGCCACCGTTCGTGCAAGTTGATTCTAGTATACCGATTCTTCTGTGTGGTGATTTTAACAAAAACGTAAAGCCTGACAACTCGTTTCTTAAATTCATGAAAAATACGTATAATCTTGATTGCGTATCAAACGTTTCTAAGTCAACTACGTTAAAAGGAACAACTATCGACTTGACTTTCGCAAGACACATTACAGCAGAAACACTTCCTTTCATTTCATATTTCTCCTATCATCGTCCTATCCTCAACAAAATCACTCAAATAGGAATTAGTTAAGTTTAAGTTTACATGTACAATGTTTTAGTAAACAAAATATATTTCTATAGTTAAAATTTGTGCAATTCTTATTTTCATTCAATTCCTTGTTCCTATTGTGCAATTTAATTATATTCATATCAATAAATATTCTACCGTTGTCACGTAAAATCTTCGCCCGTAAAACCGACTTTACAGGCAACCATTGTTTTTTTACAGAATCAACTACAATGAATACTATTTTTATTTATTATTTATATGTACTGTATATACCTAGTTAAACAGTGATCAATCTTTGTTTCGTAATTTTCATCCTATAAGACTGTTCACCCATAAACAAGTGAAAATTATTTAATTGTTCGACCTTGATGATCCAAAGAGGACAGCTATATAAAATGTAATACAGTTAAATCTGTCTATAGCGCCCCCTCTTGGAATTCACCAAAATAGGGTGCTATAGAGAGGTGGTCCTATAGACAGGTTACTTTTAATGTAAAATATTTACATTTTAATGTTTAAAATCGGGCGCTATAGAGAGGAAGGCGTTATTTAGAGGGGGCGCTATAGACAGGTTTAACTGTATATTGAGTAGTGGTGGTGGTTTCTTGTCCACTCCATGGAAATGGGAGGGTACCATTGTCCCGTTAGTCAGCCACATTTCAGAGTTCCCTGTTCACGGTTACCGTAGTGGCTTGGGGCTCACGACACCGTACTTCGCCCTACAGGGCAACGTAGAGGAGGGAATATATTGAGCGAAGAGGTGCAAAGTTTGAGATTTTTCTAGATAATCAGTTGCTTCAAATTAAATCACATAGAGTTCTAAATTCATTAATATCTTTTCTCCCACAACACTTTTATTTTTATTCATATTTATCTAATTGCTAAATGTTTGTAGATTAAATGTTTATTTCTTCAAATAAAAGACACTCCGGCCAGTAAATCTTTTTATTGTCTCGACGTTTCGACAAAAATATTTTGTTCTCATCAGGAGCAAACAAAAATGAAAACATTAGGCAAAGCGTTAGAAATAATTTCTAATGTTTTAATTTTTGTTCGCGCTCCTGACGAGGACAAAAGATTTTTGTCGAAACGTTGAGACAATAAAAAGATTTACTGGGAGAAGTGTATTTTATTTGAAGAAATATGAATGCCGGCCAGACAGCCTCTATTTTTACAATGAAATGTTTATCTTATCATTTAGGTTTTTAAGTTGATGTTTATTTAAAATTTGCATGGATTTTTTTGTTGATCAATGATTTGGTATAGCCGGTCATTAAACAATGAGATAGTATGTCTGGATTGTATTTATCGGCAGAAAATGTTTACAAAGTGGTAGGTTTACAAAAAGAAAATATTTATAATTGAAGTTCTAAGTTTCCGTAGCAACAGGTTTCCAAACAACAAACTCTTCCACCAAACAAACAATATTCCATGGCGTAAATATTCTATTTCAACTAAGTGAAATGGCTAAGAATGTTTTGTATGGAGCTCTGTAAAACCAGGAGCCATGTGCGTGTTCACATACACGCGATATGCCATCACGCATGATGGTGTTACATATGGGACTGTACAGTTCTTGTCTGGATTTGCATAACTGCCACGAATTGATATGAGTTGATTCTTTGATCATTTTAATAAAAGCTTGATAGATGAAATTATGTATTTGTGCTTAGAAAGGTCATCATTGATATGCTAGGTGTTACTTTTTTATTCACTTTTTTTTTTATTGAACAGAAACAGTAGAAAAATATTTTTCACTAATATACATATCCAAAGTGTTTTCTCACAATATAACATGAAAATAACGTTTAAATTTTATTGATGAGCTGATACCTTTCAGTTTAAGAGATGATTAAAGGAAAATTAGGGAATGATCTACCGAAGAGTTTAAATTTTTCATATAGAATTCGAATATTCCAAGAGGTTAGGTTCAATTTAACTTAAACATCTTCCTTAAGAGAATATCTCTAAAATAGGTTACTATATAAACGTACAAGCGACCTGTAGAAAGTAACTACAAATTCAACCAATCATTGCGCTCAATATCATCATTAGCTCTCTGAATCGATATAATAAATAATTCCAACATCATAGAACAATCCAAGTAATGATACAGGTAGTTGTGCAAGTAATACTTGTAGTTGATATCTTCTAAGAACAGTATAGATGTATTCTTCTTTCCTTTCTCTTATTTTGATCAGATTCTTGTCTCCAATGGGGGGTGCACCACAAACATCTCTATCCATTAGAAACGAGAATAACGTATTTATGATTTTTAAATTATATAAATATGAACATTTATAGCTATTTATTTTTAATTTTATAGAAAAATTTCAAAATATTTTCTTTTATCTGTGCTCAAAACAACAAATTATTTCTCTCACGTGCCGCCATTTGCTTTATGCGAACTCTACACGCCATTGCCTTACTTATCTACAAAGGTTTATGATACAAGGTTATATATGTTACATGGTTGGTCTATATGGTGTAAGATAAACTTGTGATGGATAGAATCCTGTTAATTGGAACACGAGTAGTAGCTAGGTTTTGGTTCAAGTTGGATAAAATTAAAGCTTCTTCACTTTTCATTCTGAGGACAGGATTTAGCCTGTTTGATAACTCTTGGAGTAGGTGAGGGTTGGTTTGAATGTTCTAGAATTAAAAATGAAATCTTTTACAGTGTGATGTGACTGGAGGAATTTTTATTTCTTAAATAAATTTCGAGAAAATGGTGTTTCTGTTTCCACTCAGATCCTCGCAATCATAAAGAAGGTATTCAATGAGTTAATCATTATAATATTAGCAAAAATGGACGTTTTGGGTCCTCTATTTTACTGATTCTGCTCGGAAATGTTTTGATCCAAGTATCGATAGTCACTATACCTACTGCACAGATATCTGCTCGATTACAAAAATGCACGTTTACGTATTAATTAATTTATATTAAATATAAAGTCAATAATCTTTGAAAACGCGGGATTTTTTTTTTCTGTAATTGAGTAGGAAAAGGAATTTCTTTCGAAAGCGTCACAGTGTGTGTGTGTGTGTATAACACAAAATTTAAAATTAATAAACCTTAATATTTCTCTAGTTTCTTCATAATTTCTTCAGAGTTTCTTCATCTTGATCATTCCAATTTCTAATCTTTCTCCCCTTCTCTTTTCATTGGTTGTATTCTCAAATCATTTTTATTGATTAATCCATTTCACCATAATTATGTCCCATACAATTATTTTATATTTTTCTAAGGAATATGTCCATTTTGTAATTTAAAAAAAAATCCGACTCGAGACTGGAGCACCACATGTTTTTCTGTCAATAGTTAAGAAGTGAAAAAAAACTTTTTTTGCATGAATTTGTATCGAATAATCTTTCTCTGGAGGTTATACTGTTTAAGATGACAAAGAATAAATTTGATGCATTGGCCTTGTACAAGTTTTACAAGGCTACTCAAGAGAAGATACATTGAGAAAAGAGAGTCGTATGTAAATGGATATGTAAATGAACGAGAGAGAGATCACGTGTAAATAACTTTTCGATACAATAGATGTGAATCTCCTGTAAATTAATTAAATAAGGCAACAGGGTTAGGGAGATGTAAGTTTTTAAAAACAATTTTATTACAATCTCAAGATATCGGGCATTATCGTCCTTCTAACGGCGTTAGTATTATTGTACTCCTGGAGAAGGAAGCTTGACAATGCAAAATAAAATGACAAGAAACTTATCTACAGAAAGCTGTCGTATTATGTAATTAATCTTTTATATGTAATTATGTGCGCATTTGTGCGAATCCTGCGTAGAGCATAGGTCCCTAATAAAAGTCTTGTTGTTGTATTTTTATAAGGATCTTCAACAGGTCTTATTCCTCTTCAAATCTAATGAAATATTCTTCCTTCCTATTCCTGTCAAGCTATAACTAGTAAACCCCATAAATTAATGTAATAAACTAGCGCGCCATCTGTTTTGAGAATTCGAAACTACAAGTTTCGCCAGTTGTAATTTACTATATAACAGCGGTATGGTAGATTAAAACTGGCGACCACTGGGAGGTTTCACCACTGTTGAGCCAGGCCCTCCCATTAATTTTTTATTGCAGTAAGGGCAGTAGAAATTTGTTTAATTTTTAAAAGAATCATACGCGTCTATAATAGTTTTGAATTCTAATAAATTAATATATTTGAAGGTTAAGTTAAAGTGAAAACGTGCTGTATTACCTGAATTTCCAACAAAAGAGATGCAGTAATTTGTGACAAAGTAGGGTGGTTTGAGAATTGAACTGACAAAACCTCTATAAGACTTTATTAAACGCCTTTCTCGAATGTTTTTAATCTAATTATGGAATGAACTAGAAAATTTTGTTGAATTAGAAAGATAAACTTACAAATTCCATCTAAGGATGGCAAGTTAATAAATAAAATACACACAAAGCTTTATTAAGACCACCGGTCTTATACAGATTTACCACAGGAAGAAATAATAGATGAAGCTCCTATACTCCAGGCAGCGCAGCACCCAACAACAGCCCCTTGGTCCGACGCATGTCCAATGGCCACACATTCCTTCCTTAGCGAATCACTGAACAAAGTTAATAAATAACATTATAATAGCTTTAAAAATTAGTTAGGAACTTGATAGTTAAATATCTGCAATCCTTTTTATTAATTTCTTCTAAATAATATATTACTAAAGTTTGGAGAACCCATCTTTTACCTATTTATATATTTCAGTAAAGACGAAATTTCTTTTCTCCTGAAAAACTAACAAAATTCAATACATAAAAAAATCGTAATTGAATTCTTAACTTTTCCATTCTTTTGATGTGTCTTTTGTAATGTTTTTCGATTGATTTCTTTCTATTTAAAAACCTTACATCGATTTTTTTAAAAGAGAAAATATTTGAGCTTTAACAAAATGGTTACCTAAATATTTTAAATAAGTTTTCATTCTTTTTATCAACAAGGAGTTCATTAATTTCCACCCATTAACATAATCGAGTTTGTTTTTCGACGAATTAGTTTATGGGATTTGTTCCCTGCTGTGTAATTCCATTACAACATTTGCCAAACAACTCTAAAATGTCGCGATGGCTATAAATTATTTAAAAATAGTGTTTTCTGAGTCATACACTCGTACAAGTGTTGCCTATACCTAAGCGTTTTCTATTTCAATTTATTCGCGCGTTATAGAAAATAAAAATATAATTTTTATACATTCCTAAAAAGAGAGAGAAAGAGATTGAGATTGAAACTACTTTAATTCAATAAAAAATTAAAATGTCAGATGTTGATATTAAAAATAAAAGAAAGCATATCCTGACCAAAAGCACATGTGCTTTTTAGATGGCAGAGTGCCATCCAGTGGAACAGAAATCAACTAAACATTGATGTAACCTGTTCCCTGATATTTGGCCAACCCATTTCCTTGATAAATCAAGAAAAACCATCCACGAACGAGTTTCGCACTGTTGGCGCTCGTCAGCGTGGAGCAGGCTGTACCACTGTGACCAAAAACCCATTTCTTGGTTTCTCAAGAAGCCTCTGGGTGGTTTCAATGTTTATATAATATTATATAGGGTTAAATAAAGAATAAATATGAATAAATAAGATTAAATAAGGATATATATATAAATTTAAAATAGAAAATTATATAAAAATAAAGAGAGAGATATGTATGTATTATTTAACAATAGAAATATATTCAAAGCCGTATTTGAACTTTCCTTTTATGGCGTTATATTACGGTCATATGAAAATTAGAAATTAATTTTTATATAACTTTTTATTTTTTCATTTATTTCAACGGTCCTAGAAGCCTATGTCCATACTTCTATTAAAACACCCACGTTTACTGTATATATCTAGTCTATTACAAATATATGTAGTAATACGACACTTGAAGTTACACCGCATGAGTTTCTTTTCAATGAAAAATCAAAATTTTATTTCAAGGTGAAATATTGACTATTTCTACCCTTTTTGGATGAGGTATGAAAGAGTGAATTATGAAGAGTAATGTCATCATTAAGAGTCATCATTACTCTTCATAATTCACTCTTTCATACCTCATCCAAAAAGGGTAGAAATAGTCAATATTTCACCTTGAAATAAAATTTTGATTTTTCATTGAAAAGAAATTCATGCGGTGTAGATTCAAGTGTCGTTTTGCAATCACAGGCCGCAGTGTATTATATTATATATGTAGTAATGTAGTTTATACTGTTGAATGACTGTAGTGTGGTTAGAAGCAGTCGTGGTGGTTGAGTGATGGGTGGTAAGGACACACCGAATCCAGAGGCCCCGTGAGGAAATAGATCGGTTAGGAAAGATAGAAGGTCAACCCCTAGAACAAATGGCGTCGAGACCCCTTCTGTGAGAACTGTCCCTTGATCATCATATCCAGCCGCTTTTAAACCGATTTAAGTAAGATAAATTCCCTAGGGGAGTATGAAGACTTGACACTTATTTACCAAGGGGGTTGTTTTTTAACCCGGCTATCTTTCCTTGTACTCCCACACAGGCCATTTTATTTATATACAGTAGAACTCCTCAAATTCGGAAATTCTGAAATTCGGAAACTCCCAAATTCGGAAAGTATTGTAATGTTTTTTTTACATACAAAAAATCAATTTTCACATGCTTTTATTTTGTTGATATTTCAACATTATTTTATTTTATTTTATTTACTTTTACTTTTGCTTTGCTTTTATTTTATTTAATTTAATTTTTATTAGTAATTTATTTTTAATTTAAGTGTTTAATTAATTTACTTTTACCGATTATTTATAATAGCTAATTAGGGGTTTATCCCCTTTTTTAAAAGCTTAAATAAATCAACAGTTTCATTTGACCTTTGTGCTTAGTTTAGGATATTGTCCAATAAGAAGGCAGCATTATTACGTCATAAGCCATTCACGCATTTTTTATTGCAAAGTTGATTCACCTAAAGTTCAAATTATCAAACATTTTCAGACATTGTAAGTTTCAAATTCTTTTATTCAACTCTCAATTTTTTGCATTTACAAGTTTGTTCTTCAACAAAATGGCATCCAAAGAGGAGCGGCAAAAACGAGGCAAGTACCGAATTCTTAAGCTTGGTGAAAAGTTAGATGTTCTTAGTGACATTAAAAAAGGATTAAGCTATACAACGATAATGCAAAAGTATAAAATTTCTAAGACAACTGTTTATGATATAAAAAAGTCTGAGCTTAAACTTACAAAGTTTGTTGATTCTACCGAAAAAGATGTCAAAAGGTTTTCTCAAGTAAAAAATCCGTTATACGAAAATGTTGATAAAGCAGTTAACATCTGGTACGAAAGTCAGAGATTATCAGGGGTTCCTATTCGTGGTATTGAACTCCAAACAGCTGCCAGTCATTTTGCATCAAAATTGAATAATCCCACTTTTAAAGCTAGTGGTGGATGGTTGTCACGATACAGAGCCAGACATAATTTGAAAAATAAAAAAGTTGTCGGGGAAGCATTGAGTGCTGACGAAGATGCAGCTAATCGCTTTAAAGATGATTTTCACAAACTAATGACTGACGAAAAGTATGAACAGTTCCAAATTTATAATGCTGACGAAACAGGAGTTTACTGGAAGTCATTACCCGATAATTCTCAAGTCAAAAATGCAAACAGCGCTAGTGGTCATAAGCAATCCAAAGATCGACTCTCTGTTTTACTTTGTGCAAATGCAGACGCTTCACATAAAAATGTTTTGGCTGTTGTTGGAAAATCAAAACGTCCAAGAGCAATCAAAAACATCATTGATCGATTGCCTGTCCATTACTATTCTTCACACAAGGCTTGGTTTAATCAAAGCATTTTTAGTGAATGGTTTTTTAAACGGTTCATAAACGAAGTTCGCAATTTTCAAGAAAATAAGTTAAGAGTTGCTCCAGATCAAGTAAAAGCGTTACTACTAGTTGACAATTCTCCTGCTCATCCAACAGAGCTGATCAGTAATGACGGCAACATTAAATGCAAGTTTTTACCACCTAATACAACATCTGTATTGCAGCCTATGGACCAGGGAGTTATTGTTGCCTTTAAAAGGTTGTATAAACGAAGACAGTTAGAAAGTTGTTTAGTATTTTCAAGTGATGCAGATCAGCCAAATAACTCTGTGGGTGAACAAACTTTTTCTAATTTAAAAAAGTACGACATCAAGAAAGCGATATTCAATTTTGGAAATTCTTGGGATGAATTAAAATCTTCTACAATAAGAAATGGATGGAAGATTTTGCTTGAACACAAAAATAATTCAGATTTGGAAACAGCAGGTGATGCATTACAATTATCCGAGGATGAATCTGATGAAGATGAACAAGAAATTAGACGGCTGGAGCAATTATTTCAAAGAGCTAGAATTGAAGTAAATCAAGAAAGCATTAATGAATGGATCGATATAGACCTTGATGATCCAGGTCACAATGTTCTTAGCAATGATGATATAGTTGAAGCTGTTTTGAGTGAAAAAATGGAAATCAGCAGTTCTGATGATAGTTCCTCAACTTCTGAAGACAGTTTGGAGCCGGATGTTCCCAGATGCGAAGCGTTGAAAAGTTTCGATGTTGCATTAAAATATTTGGAAAAGCGCACTGAACCAGAAATGCTTGCAAGCTACAACACCATCAATAGTCTTCGAACTATGCTTATGAGAGAAGAAGAAGCTTTGTTAAACAAGCCAAAGAAACAGACAACAATCAGCAACTTCTTTGCCAAGCCATAACTTACTTGGCCATCAATTGCATTACATACATAATAAAATATTTTACTATTTTTCATCGGTTTCATGCTCAAAACTCAAAGTAGTCAAGGAACATTTGATTAAAAATCGTAATTAAAATTATGTAATGTACATATAATATTCAACCTAAAATTGTTCATATGCTTCAAAATCTTTGTCTCAGTCATCTAAATGCCTATTTATGCCACATAAATATTCACAAATCTAACTCTCTCAAATTCGGAAAATCCTCAAATTCGGAATACCTTGCGCCCCAAGCTTTCCGAATTTGAGGAGTTCTACTGTATTTCGGAATATTATGACATATAAATATAAGATATATTATAAGGAATTATATCTAATTCAGTAAATAAAGAGCAAAGTCTATGAATATTATACTGGGAGAGTTAAGTTCTGATAAGCCATGTCCTCTATTTCTCATATTTTATTCATTACTGTATAAGGTCAAGGTTGTTTGTGTATAAATAGATTTCAATTATATATATTAAAAAGAGAAAAGGTAGCATTATATAATAGATTCTCCTCTTTGTGTTCTAACTTCTTTTTATATATTAACAAATTTTGGATATATAAATAAAAGACTCATATCCCGTCAAACCTAGACGCCATCTATTGACCGTTGCCGCAAATTAGCTGCCTCAGGTGGGTGACAAAACCATAACACCAGCTTTGGCAAAATGAAAAGCATCCACCTGTAGACGATTGTTTCGGGATAATGGCCCTCGTCAGTCCAGGGTCGCTATGTTTGCGGCGACTGTCAATAGATGGCGTCTAGTTTTGACGTCTATTTTGAACGGAGAGTTCTCCTTTATCTTTATAGATCAATATTTTCCCGGGAAAATTTTGTATCCACGAACGCGTTTCGCGCTGTTGGCGCTCGTCAGCGTGGAGAAGGCTGTAACCACTGCGACCAAGAAATGGGTATTGATCGTATACTATAAAATTTAAACTGCTCCACGCTGACGAGCGCCAACAGCGCGAAACGCGTTCGTGAATAGCTTTTCTTAATTTATCAAGAAATTGGGTTGGCCAAATATCAGGGAACAGGTTAAATAAATGTTTAGTTGATTTCTGTTCCACTAGATGGCGCTCTGCCATCTAAAAAGCACATGTGCTCCTGGTCAGGATATGCCTTCTTTATTTTTAATATCAACACCTGACCTTTTTATTATTATTTTTCTATTATTTTTCAATACTATTTAATATAATCGTAAATATTGAGGCTGCCTGGCCGGCATTCATATTTCTTGAAAATGAAGATACTTCGGCCAGTGAATCTTTTTATTACCTCACTGGCCGAAGTATCTTCATTTTCAAGAAATATGAATGCCGGCCAGGCAGCCTCAATATTTACGATAATCAAGACCAATTTTGGTCCCGAGGTATTCAAGATGGCAAGGTGAGGTAATAAAAAGATTCACTGGCCGAAGTATCTTCATTTTCAAGAAATATTTAATATAAGCCTAAATTGGTTATGTGGTTCAAAGCACGAGAATTCTAACGATTCAAACTAAAATTTCTTTCTTCACGCCCTTTATATAACGTGAAGCCGTGAAGTTTTGAAAGCTCGTGGCCCAGGTTTATAGAAATCAAGAAACGAACAACAGTCTTTGATTTCCAGACTTAAGTCTGGTCATCTACGGACAATGACTTTTCAGAATGGTTGCAAGGTTTTCCCACTATGTACTAAGTGCAATTCTCAGCCTGCAACCCCAAGACACATTATTGACTGTATTGACTCATCCTTTGATGAGCTCTACTCTTCCCCGGCAGACGCCATCAAAAGTCTCAAGCTTTACAAGCTTGTTCCCATAGTGTGATTGAGTAGAGATAAGAAAGAAGATGAAGAAGAAACGAATAAGTTTAGTTTTCGTAGTAAAAACTAGTTAAGAGTTTTGGCTACGTCTCTCTGACGCGTTCTTCCTAAATCGTCCTCCATAATCCTGCCATCAGGTGACGTAAGAGCAAGGTCACAGAGGCGGAATAGGATTAGATTGTGCAATAAGTTTAGACCTCAGGGGAACTCCAGTAACTACTGTGGCCTTGAATTTTCCATGGCACCTCCCAACGGGACCATTTGAAAAGTTTGGCCAAGAAATTCTGAATTTCCCCCCTAATTATCAAACCATTGTCATTCTAACTCAGTGAGATTTCCCATGAGAGACTATAGCATAAAATAAACACGGATTATTTTTCGTGAAGATGGTGGATTAATGATTTTTCCTTCTTTTCTTATTCTCAAGTATTCTGAGGAATGGTAGTGTTCTGTGTTTTTTTTTTTTTTTTGTAAAGTTGGAAACTCCTTCTCATTTAATATTGTTTCACTGCTATACATCCAAAAAGCACATCACCAAGGTAGCAAGCATCCTTTTGACCACCATTTTCCACAGATAGACGATGTAATAATATTTTGTGGAATCAATACTCATCTACAATACATAGGCTTGGTAAAATTGGCTCTATATCTATGCTGTAATTATACCGGATAAAGAGAAAGATATCCCTCGAAATATTTTGAGAAAAAAAACTGTTCGTTCCTTCACAGATCCAGGTGCGCTCTTTTTATATATATAAACACTTTCTACTATTCTTACTGCGATGAAAAATATTGGAAGGGCTTGGTTCATAAGTGGATAAACCTCCCAGTGGTTTCGCCAATTTAATCCACCATATAGATTTTTGGATCTCTAATACTGTGGGGGACGATATTCTGCTTAATATATGAGACACTGAAGGTGGAATCTTAGTAGGACTCGAGTACACTATGAATTTTGTTTGCTTTATTTGAAAAGAAACATTCGTGCTTAATCATTTTATTTCTTATATATAGAAGGTTGCCCCAAAAGTTCGTGTTTTTCTTATTACTTGGCGAATAATATTTTATTACGGCGAATACATTATAATACATAATACAATTACTTTATACATAATGCAAAGATATTATACGCCGAATAATATTGGTATTTCAATTTTTGCATGTGTTTACGAACTTTTGGGACAACCTTGTAGATACCTATGTCCACCCTAAACATATCAAGAGACACATCCCGGTTCTGAACGTGTAGAACTGAGACGTGGGACGATCTTCGCCTTCTACCAGCGCGAGGTTCACCGCGTAGAGAAAGAAAGAGGGGAAAACAACGGACAACCCACATTGGTGAAAGGCACCGTAACGTAAAAACTCTTCTCTCTAAATGGTACTTGAATATAAGAGAATTTTAATATAATATTATACACACAACACAACAACACAACACAAACACAACAACACACACAGCTTTATCAAGACCACCGATCTTATACAGATTCACCGCAGGAAAGAAACATAGATGGAGCTCCTATACTCCATACAGGACAGAACCCAATAATAGCCTCCAGGTCCGACGCATGTCCAGTGGCCACACCGTACAAAGGTTAGCGTATAACTGAAAAGGCGAATGTGGAATCAGCCACGTTCTAGTTTTCGCTTTCCTCATCCAAATGGACCACTAAATTCGGCGATTCTATTAATCTCCTCCGAACGGTGACTGCGGCCTTGTAGAATCTATATAAAACAAAGAGGAGACCTTTATCAAATATCATTGAATTCATTTAGTTATATAATATTATAAAGAAATCAAAATTATCTCTCTTTTGTTATATTTTGTTTATATAATTTTTTAACCGTTGACTAGAAGTCAATAAACCTTTTACATTGTCTCTCTCTCTCTCTCTTTCGATACTAAAATATTATTAACTAAAAATATTTTCCTACTAAATCAAATAACCTATTTGGCAAAAGATACTTGAAACGTCTTGCTATATCATTCTTGAGGATATCTTTGTTATCATTCAATCATTATAGTATCTTTTGTTTCTATTAGAGTTTTCAACCTTTTTCATTTCGTCCTTACAATATACGAATAATATTCTACTCACACACAAAGATACAAGAATCGATCTATGGCCCAAGTGTAGATGTTACATTCGATCTGGTGACGCGACAGCTGTTTCCATTCCCTCGCAGACGATTTATTTCCTTGCAGACGACGCAGGCTTCATTATCGCTGCCATTATTCCTTCTTTCATTAGTCAGGCCCTATTGCTTACAGTAGCAGAAATGTTTCTTTAATGAGAGCTCTCTCTCGATATATACTTGTAATTCTTTTGATATTTAAATGATCGTATGTTATTTAATTATATACTGCCACTATACACGACATGAACATTAAGAAATATAGAGAAATGGTCGACATAGACTGAAAATAATAATGAGATTATGAGAATTTCTATCGTAGTTTTGGAAACTTAAATAATGATATTTCCCATCAAGAAAATGAGGAAATCTTATTTCTCCCAATTTATTATTTCGTCTTTGGGCAGAAATAAATCCTGGCCTTGATAAAGATAATTCTCATTTAGACATCCTACCTCTGGTTATATCTTGTGGAATCACGAATGTCTCGTTAATAAATATTGTGATTCTACTCTTAATTTTAAAAAATAAATTATTCCATAATTATTTATTTTGATTATATTAGTAGATAGGTGGTGTCTTATTGTTGCCAGTTACTGATGATTACACCCTAATTGTTGCCAATTACTGATAGATCAATATTCAAAGACCATCAGTCTAACATTGGAGTCTATTTTGATTCAAGATTCTAGAATAATTGTAAAAGAGTATGTGAAAACAATGATATCATTAAGGAGCTTTGAAACAAGTTTCTTGTTGAAAATCTTCTGATATATAAATTTTTCAGTCGGAGGATACAATAAGATTGTATTCTAATAGTTGCCAGTTACCAATCAAATCTGATCGCTTCAACAATGGAGTCCATTGTTCTCATTCAGAAAGTTAATCCAACAATTGTATTACACACTGATTGTTGTTAGTTACTGATGGTTTTATATTGAAAACTGATCG
This sequence comes from Cordylochernes scorpioides, assembly GCA_030710605.1. Taxonomy (NCBI): domain Eukaryota; kingdom Metazoa; phylum Arthropoda; class Arachnida; order Pseudoscorpiones; family Chernetidae; genus Cordylochernes; species Cordylochernes scorpioides. The sequence goes on along the minus strand of CP092866.1, from coordinate 33,972,611 downwards.
GTTCCAACAATCTTTTAATAAATCTTATTTTAAAAAAAGGTTTATAATAAAATAGATTCATCTCCTTCTGGTTGTTTCCTATCGACTAATGGGTAACTTCCCTATTCGCTAAGGGAAGAAGAATGACAAGACGGGAATGAAGGAATGAAAGAATCTCTTCTCACCCAGTTTTGTTAGCCTTCTGATTTATAAATATTTAAATATGAACTGCTTTCCACCTAAAGATATAGAAGACATGTACTCGACTCAATCTAGGTATTAAGATGTATCTTCATCTAGGTGTTTCTTCAAAAAGATCACTGTGTATCCAATATCTTCTAGAGTTATTGTCTGAATCCCGATATATTAATGCTAAAAGGTATAACCTCTTTGAATTTTATCTGTGTGTAGTTAGACAGAGACTTTATACCGCAATTTTTTTTTTTTGCTTATCCCTAGTACACGTGGTACAGGCCATGATAATCATGGTGGATAGAGGTAGGCGATTGCTTTTACTGTAAGTGCACCACATGTCTACACATGTGAAAGGCAGGATTATTAAAATTATTAAAATAAATGAAATGAGTATATTTGAAGAATTTATTAACGCTTTTATGACTGCAGATTGTATGCATATATTTATAAATAATATACATCGAGGAATGTTCCTTCTCAAATAAAACATAAATAAGCTTTAAAAAAGAGGCATCTCCTTATCGTCCAACTGAAATTTTCTGATGGCTTGCACCATCTATCGGAATAAATAATAAAATAATCGGAATATCAGATGGCGGAAGCCATCAGCAACTTTCAGTTGCATGATAAGGAGATGCCTCTTATTTTTCTCAATTTATGCGCCTTATCCCAGTACAATATCACATTTGTACTATTTTTTCATAAATAAGCTTGATGGAAGACATTTAAATGTCATTATCGATACGCTATCTACTGAACAAATTCATCAATTTGGGACCTGTGACGGAGAGAGAAGATAGGATCAAAATGAAAGTTGACGAATCAAACATAATTGGTTCCATCCAATGACAGACAGATCAGGACAAATCAAAGCTGAGAAAACATGCCGGAAGAAATAAACGTCCTGGGTAAACTGTAATTAGACCCCAGTGCAAATACTGTTGTTGGTTTACTGTCTTTGGCCTGAGTGAGGAAATATCTCTCTTCAATATCGGAAGTTTAAATAAAAAAAAATCGTGTGTATATTGTAAATTTGAACAAAATCTTAAACCTAGGATTCCATAAACCAACATCTTTGAAGGATCGCTTTCCAAAAATATCAAAATCAATAAAGGAAAATGTGTTATCATTGTTTTCAAACCTTCATGTCTAATCTTCTAATCTACGTCTTTTTTTCCCTCAATTTATCTTATGTTTACTTATAGAATATGAGAATATTCTAGAATTTGATATATAGAATTTGAGCCAATTCCCCATGTAGCGAAATAATTCGAACCATAAATGAAAAAAACTCGGTTAAATCTCCATTAAACTTTCACAAACTTCAGCTCTTAATATAATTGTCTAATGCTGAGGCACAATTTGGATTATAGATTATAAACAAAAGGCAATAAGACCAAATCCAAATTAATAAATAATGTGTGATGTTTCGATAACAATGCTCTTAACGAAACGTAGAAGCCATCTTCGCAGCCCTCTATATGGCAGATATCAATCCAGATGAGGACATCCATACGGACAAGGCACTTCGGTTGGCCGGTATTGTGATCAGGGTGCATGGACCGATCTGATCTGCTCCATGGACACGACACCACCACCACCTCAGTTGGCCGGTATTGTGATCAGGGTGTATGGACCGATCTGATCTGCTCCATGGACACGACACCACCACCACCTCAGTTGGCAGGTATTGTGATCAGGGTGCATGGACCGATCTGATCTGCTCCATGGACACGACACCACCACCACCTCAGTTGGCAGGTATTGTGATCAGGGTGCATGGACCGATCTGATCTGCTCCATGGACACGACACCACCACCACCTCAGTTGGCAGGTATTGTGATCAGGGTGTATGGACCGATCTGATCTGCTCCATGGACACGACACCACCACCACCTCAGTTGGCAGGTATTGTGATCAGGGTGCATGGACCGATCTGATCTGCTCCATGGACACGACACCACCACCACCTCAGTTGGCAGGTATTGTGATCAGGGTGTATGGACCGATCTGATCTGCTCCATGGACACGACACCACCACCACCTCAGTTGGCAGGTATTGTGATCAGGGTGCATGGACCGATCTGATCTGCTCCATGGACACGACACCACCACCACCTCAGTTGGCCGGTATTGTGATCAGGGTGCATGGACCGATCTGATCTGCTCCATGGACACGACACCACCACCACCTCAGTTGGCAGGTATTGTGATCAGGGTGTATGGACCGATCTGATCTGCTCCATGGACACGACACCACCACCACCTCAGTTGGCAGGTATTGTGATCAGGGTGTATGGACCGATCTGATCTGCTCCATGGACACGACACCACCACCACCTCAGTTGGCAGGTATTGTGATCAGGGTGCATGGACCGATCTGATCTGCTCCATGGACACGACACCACCACCACCTCAGTTGGCCGGTATTGTGATCAGGGTGCATGGACCGATCTGATCTGCTCCATGGACACGACACCACCACCACCTCAGTTGGCCGGTATTGTGATCAGGGTGCACGGGCCGATCTGATCTGCTCCATGGACACGACACCACCACCGAAAGATCATAACACTATTTATTAAGTTGGTCTTATTACCTTTTGTATAAAATTATCTGATATAAAACGTTATTCCCATTGATGATCAAGAACGGACTATGATCTCTTAGTTTTTATTTTTGTCACAACGAAAGAACATGTTAGTCTTTCCTATATTCAGTAGCAGTAACTTGAAGAACTAACTTTTATTCCAATATTTTTTTTTTGTAAGATGTGTAAGAAGACTAAACAAAGAAATAAATTTCGATCTTAATTTTATATATCGCAGACGAGGATGAAAATCACATATAAAGAAGTACATCTCAATTTGAAAGAAAATATAAAAACTGTATCCTCTGGTATTATAGATTTCTTACAAATTCATATTATACAACCTTTGATATAGTTTAAGTCAATTAGCAAACTCTTGAATTATAAAAATTTGAATGGATTCACGTTCTATAGATCCATGATTGCCCGTTTCAATTTTCAAGCTTTGGTAGATTTGTAAAAACCAACCTATTTATTTGAGCTTAAGGCTACGAGTCTCAACTGTATTGACAAACCTCTTCCATTTCAAAATCTATCATTTTGAGGTTGATTAATTCGTCTTTCTAAATATGCGCGATATTAGCTGATTAGACACAAAAGAAAAGGCCATTTTTATGTTATTTTAAAGGATCTTTGGAACCTAATCTCAGAATCTTTATACCTGAAAATATTTAGACGACTTAAGCATACAAACAAGTTTTAAACAAGATATCGCTCGCCATGTCTCACGACAGAATCTAATCTATTCCAATTTATTCCCCCAATAACGATGATCAACATAATTAGCCAGACAGTCGCGTGTCTAGATGACATTTGTCCCGATGGGACGTGAAATAATTAGGAACCTCGTGCCACAAACTTGAATCCAGGTTGGCTATGTGATCTCACAAAGATCTGTCACACAAAACATCTATTAAGGTCTTCTCAGCCCAATACATAAACTCATAGACAAAACTTGAGGAAATGGAAAGTCTTTGAATGTTGCAGTGATCTTTATAGACAAAACTTGAGGAAGTTTTACCTTTTACCATGTATATCAGGATTTAGACAATAACTCTGGAAATTATTTGATACACAGTCACTTTTATTGAAGCCACACGAGATAACCAAGTGTAAACAAAATTGCCTCTGTATCTTTAAAAAAAGAGAGACAGAGGAAATTTTGTTCACACTTGGTTATCTTGTGTGTCTTCAATAAAGGTCACTGTGTATTAAATATCTTTCAGAGTTTTTGTTTAAATCCCGATATACATGGTAAATGGTAAAACTTCCTTAGGTTTTGTCTATGAGAATGTAGTTTCCTGAATAAAACAGCAAGAAAACGAAAACGTTCGAGACATCTACCTAATCTACCAAGATCTTCCTTTCCTCAGAAATTTTATGGAATTTATTACATTTAAAGTAGCATACTTATAGAAATCTTGAATGAAGATGTTCATATTATGTTTTTTTGTATATTTCTTGGAAAAAATCCCAGAAAGTTTTAATAGTGATGAAAAAATAATTAGCGTTTAAAGAGTATGTTTAGAGATTTATTTATTTTTTACAGGTTCAATATAGTCGAAATTTTAATTTTAATCAATGAAAATTACTTATTATTTATTAGCCCGCCATCTGTTAAGAAACTTTTATACTATTTTAGACGCGTATGATTCTTTTAAAAATTAAACAAAAATAATTATCTCTGCTACCCTTACACTGCAATGAACCAATATTTGTTCATGTATGTTTATATAAAATGTGTGTTAGTGGATAAAAATGGATTTATATATCAATATTTCGCTCTTATAAATATTTCGTTAATATTAAATATGTGCGGATCATATTTTATTATGAATACAAAATAAGGTTTTTCTTTTCTGTGTAAATTGTACATATTTAATTTGGAAGTGATGTTTAGTTTTATCTATTCTCTAATAATTTCGATATTGTCTGTATATCCATGTATTTCAGAATATCGGTCAAATACTCATTCCTGATTAATCAAGAAAAGCCAACAACGTACACGTTTCAGGCTGTTCGTCCACATCAGGGTGGTGCAGGATGTACTTCAACGACCAAAAGAGATGATCCGATAGATTTCTCGAAAAATCAATTTCATAGCCACGCATTTTAACTTTATACGTCACATTCTAAGATGGACGAAGTGGCAGAAAGCGTATAAATCTAAATAGTCATATTTATCTGAAGGAAGCGTCTTCAGTATCATTTATTTTCATTGGTTTATAAAATATCGTGGCAGCCATTGGCCAATCAAGAAAAGCGATGAAAATTCTCCAGACATGAAAAATGCATCGAGGATCTTGACGTAAACAGCTCCATGGTTTTCTCTGGTTCGATTCAAATCATTTTAACCATTTTTCAAAAATGCAAACCTTTCATATACAGCCACGCATAAGCCGTTCAATATAAATGCTCACTGGAGGCTGTGTCCTGAAAAATATTCAATAAAATTCCAACAAATTGGGTCAAATTGGTGAGATTTATTTTTAATATTAATATGAAATTTGCGTATATATTTATGAGGAATTTTCCCTACTCGCACAAGATTTTGGTAGCATATAAGGATTATATAATAGTCGTAAATCATTTTTTAGATACATAGGTTCTTCCAAAATTAAAAACTTTAAAGATTACTCAAAATTATTTTGTTGCTTAGTATTTAAAGAAATTATATAAGCAAACTCTTTGGTCAAGGTAGTAATATTATACTGAAACAACCATATTTGGACTGTCAAATAAGTCAATAAACGGATAAGAGAAGGGACGTTATGTAGGAGTGAAATAAGTAGTCTCTCGTGAATTGTTCTTGAGGGAAGTTGAACTCTATGTGTTAAATTCTGATTTTTTTCGGAAGTAAACATTTTCCTGATAAAGCTAGAAAACTAATGTACATGTTTCGGGCAGTTTGTCTTTGTTGGCGGTTTCTGTTTTACCTTTTCAAGTATAATATTATTATCAATAAGATCGTAGGTATATGCACCTTTGAGATCACTATCCTCCAAGAACAAGCCCATCACATCTCTGTAGCGTCATGTGGTGTTGCAGCAGCAGGATGCCCCAGCTGACATTCTCCGAGGTCGCCAGCTGGCTCGACAGCCACGCCGAGAAGGCCGCAGACTACTTCATTCAGAAGGCTGAACTGGATGTGGTGAACCGCTGGCTGGTATCCCACGGCTTCCTGACCATCCAGGGCTCCGGTAGCTCTCCAGGACGACCCTCGGGGTACCTCAGCGATGGTGGCGGGGACCCTGTCCGTCGCCCCTCCCGCAAGCACCTCCGCCAGGACTTCGCCAAGGCACGCAACCGCACGTGCGAGCTGAGTCCCGAGCCTAAGAACCGCCGAGGGAGTCTCCGCGACATGCGCAAGTCGGTGTCCTTGCCATCTCGCTCCATCCACATCCTCAACCTGCTCATCGAGTCCAAGGTCAGTCTCACCTTACTTGGAGCGACTAGGCTTTCTTCGCCCATAGTGAAGCATGAATTTATTATTACATACTTAGTTAACCCAGGTTCCTGGAGCGTACTGAAGTTGCCAACTTCCCGGGCTGTCTTTCTGACCTATGTTTTCTTGGTTTTACTTGTAATGCCAGTGGTCCAATCCATCAGGTGGTGCCATGCAGGTTTATATTTTTGGAAGATTCTCTAGGGATGATAGGATTAATGTAGGTAATCCATAAGAGGATGACCATCAGGAATCTTTGGTGTTGGAAGGTTGGGCAAGTGAAGAGGAGGTGGCAACGGTTTGGTCTTCGCCTTGGAAATGGGAATAAGTTGGGTCTTCTTACCTTCGCATAGTCTGCCTGAATGTAACCATTGACAGTCAGAATTTTTTTGAGTAACATGACTTAAACAGAGAGAGATATTTAAAACTCAGCTTCCTAGAGCACAGAACGCCAACTACCCGTGCTATCCAGCTCACTAGTATAGACTACTGCCAAGCGCTTTTAATCGCGTCCAGAGTAGATTGCTGAATTAAACTAGTTGACCAGTAAGTCCCATGCTGAGGTCGAGTCTGGGAGACTGGCCATAGATGTAGGGTTGATGTAGGTCAGTCCAAGATGGATAGCTGCTTGCATCCTATGGCTAAGGAAAGCTGAACAGCTGAAGAGAAGATGTTCGACTGTCTGTGGTCAGGCAGTTCCAGACTGGCAGTGAGTCTGGGAGGTGGGCCAGGAAATAAGGATCAATACGCATCGCTTTAATATAACAAATTTGTAGAAGCTATTAAACACTCTTCACTGTTCTTCTACAACTGTGCTCTCTCCACTAGAGAACGATAAACGATCATTAGAGCTTTCATCCATGTTGAAATACCAAACAATAATTGTATATATAGAATTGACATTTTGTTTATCTTTTATACTTTCTTTGTCTCTTATAACAATATTTATTCAAAATGTTCTATTTTAAGTTTACTTTTTCGGGATGAATTCGAACATTTAAAATACACTTTTGATGAAAAAAGAGGAGGGGGAGCAGCAACAAGCTCACTAAAAAACCTGGGCTCAACTGGCCCGGCTGACAGTACCCTGTAAGGACTCCTGATCCAGAGATACAGGATGAGCAGCGTTTGTACTCCATGTTAGGAGCAGCTGCACATGGCGTCTGTTCCTCATGTCAGAGGCGGCCATTTCTTTTGGAGCTAAGTCGGCCTGCTACTGAGTGGTGCTCCCAGTCTTAATGACAAAGGCAGACGCATTCTACCTCACCCACACCATCAAAAGTCTGAAGCTTGATACCCTAATATGATTGAGTGGAGATTAGAAAGAAGAAAAAAATAAGATTTTGTTAAAAGATAAAGAAATATAAGAATCAAAATGTCGACAATTATCTTTGTTCATCCAGACAGCTGTTAATTTTAAGCTGCCAAAAACAGCTTATACGCTAAACTAGTAATTCTAAGATGAACTAAATAAGACAGGATCAAGTCACTGAAGATGTTCAATAAACCCCGGTGCCCAGGTCCGCGTGCCCCGACCGCCGACCTCCAAGGGCCTGGAGTTCAAGCGGGAGCTGCGGTACTCCAACGAGCGCCAGTTCTTCCTCAACATCGTCCAGGAGATTTCCAACGACTTCGACATGCGCAGTCTGACCTCGAAGGTAATCGTCAACCTCAGCCTGCTGCTTGACGCCGACGGGGCTTCGCTCTTCCTGGTCGAACGTCGCAAGTCCCGGCACGTGCTGGTGTCGAAGGTGTTCGACGTGAGATGTGGAGCCAACGTCTTCCTGCCATCTCCGCACGACTCCGACGAGATCCAGGTAACAGCTTACACTTTCTCTCTGTTTGTTTCATTAAGCATCTCTAGTACACACGTGGCCCTATGGCAATCATGGTGTTTGGCGACTGCTTTTTACTCTAAGTGTACCACATGCCTACATTTGTAGAAAGCAATTCGACTTTTGCACTTACAAATATACCAAAGTCCCATTCAGTTACTTGCCATCACTGGTAGGGTTGAACTTTTGCAAGAATCTGAGGCCATTGAAGCATTTTTTTATACAGAAAAAAGTGCGAATGCGGGATTCGATCCCAGGTCTTGGCTTCGAAAAAGGAAGATTTGTACCACTTGTTCACCAAATAAGAAGTTTAGTAAGAATCCTGACCTGATCCCAGTACATCTTCACCTTTTTACTTTTTTTTTTTCATATTGGAAAATGTTCGTTTTTATTATAAGTCTCGTTGCATTATGGCTACCCATTATAACGCTAAACAATATAGTCATTCAACTACATGGCTCATATAACTTGCACTGACGTCCCCTATCTCGCGGGAAGTGCGAAGTTATAAGAAGGTTGGAGAAATGGCACAAATCGTAGATAGCCCCACCCTGGATCAAATCCCGCATTGGACTTTTTTTTTCCTCGAAAAAAAATTTGCTTGAATGGCTCCCAATTATTACAAAAATCCAGCCCCACCCGTGAATTCAAGTAATCCAAATGAGGCTCTGGCACATTTGTAAATGGGGAAAATTGAACTGCTCTCTACACGTGTAGCCATGTAGTACAGGTATATATAGTGCACATAGAGTAAACGTGATCACCCGCTACTTATTTGGATTATTATAACCTGTATCACCTTTACATACACCCACACACATACAAACACTTAAGAGATAAAAAAAAATAATTTATTAATAAAAATAGTTTATTTTCAAAATATATTAAATATAAATCCACTGAAAACGAGAGAAATGAATATTTCAGCTGTCACCATTGAACAATCGGATTTATACGAGAACAAATAAAAGCTGCGGTCATGGTAGTCATCGCATGACCATCAGTAGATTCTTACAATGTATTTGATAGATGGCATTGGGTAAAAATATCAGGCTTCCAGGGAAAAGTTTCTTTCCAAAAACTTTAATCTCTAGCTTTCGGGTACGAACGTCCTTCTACAGGAGAAAACACGATGATAAACACGCATCATGTTTTCTCCTGTAGAAGGACGTTCGTACCAGAAAGCTAGAGATTAAAGTTTTTGGAAAGAAACTTTTCCCTGGAAGCCTGATATTTTTACTCAATATTGCTACATGGGATTATTTTATTGAATATATGGCCTTGCTTTCTACATGTGTATACATGTAATGCTGACAAAAGTTACTATTACGGGTTATCACACAAAAATCAATAAACTAGGACCTACAGTAAGTGTAACTTGAACACAGAAAAAGGTACACTCAAGAGTACAACACCAACAACAAAAAGGGGGTAAAAAAACACGATTTGTTAAATAAAAAAAAAACAGTACTTATCTTTTATTTGCAGCGTTGATAAAAAAAAACTATTCCATCATGTGGTGCACACAGAGTAAAAGTGGTCACCCGCTACTTATTCGGATTATTATAACCTGTATCACGTTTACATCCACACGCACATACACACACACTTGAGATATAAATAAAATAATTAATTAATAAAAATATAGTTTATTTTTAAAAATATATTAAGTAAAAATGCACTGAAAATGAGTAATAAATAATGTGTAAGCTAGGAGTGGTTGGGCAGGTGCCATGGGGTAAGGGGATAATCGGCTACGTTGCCCGGACGGGCGAGGCGGTGAATCTAGCCCAGGCCAGCAGTGACCCGCGGTACTGCGATGAAGTAGACCGGGTGACGGGGGTACCGCACCGACTCCCTGCTGTGTCTGCCGCTGAGGAACCAGGAGACCGGGGAGGTCTTCGCCGTGGCCCAGGTGGTCAACAAGCTCAACGGGGAGTTCACGCCGGACGACGAGAAGGTGGGTGGTGTGTAGCGAGCAGCCGTACACATGGATGGAAGGTGTTTACAGATAGGAGATTGATCTATATAGAGAAAGGACACCACTCCCGTCAAATAGACGCTAAAACTAAGTCTCATATTCTAAGTTTTTAATCAAATATTATTAATCAATTTCTTTTATCCAATATTAACTTTTGGTTGATTCTTCACCAGCTTGCTTTAATAACATATTATTTTCTATTCAGTTTGCACCCCAAATAAATACTTTTTATTTGGGGTGCAAACTGAATAAAAAATAATATGTTATCAAACTAAGTCTCATATATTTACCATTTACGCAAACTAATCATCGATCCGAGTTCGCTAGTTTGCAAAGATGATCAATAGATGGCGCTTAGTCCAAGTGTTTATTTTGACGGGAGAGGTGTCCTTTCTTTATTATACCCTCATGTATAAAACTTGAGGAAGTGGAATTTTTTTATATTGTCGGTCTTTTTTTCAAGGAGACAAAGACAATTTTGTCCACACTTGGTCATCTCGTGTGTTTTCAATAAAGGTCACTGTGTATTAAATATATTTCAGAGTTATTGTATGAATCCCTATATACATACTAAAAGATAGAACTTCCTTAAGTTTTGTCCATGAATCTATATATACATAAAAATAGTAAATATGAATTTTTAAATTGTTACGTATAGAAAAAAATATTGTATACGATTAAAATGTAAAATTAACGATAATGTTTCTATTAAAATAATTATTCCCATAAATTAGATTCAGATACAGATTAGAACAACATTTACACATATTCCAAAATGTGAACAGTCAAGATGTATTTTTTATTTTTAATAACAACACCTGGCCCTTTTATACTTTTTCTTACTTTTTTTCACATGTTTAGCGTAATTATGTAAGTTTGGCCTTAACACTACCCATTTCTTGATATATAGAGAAACCTCTTGGAACAAATTTTTGGTCTTTGAGGTACAGCCTGTACCACGATGACGAGAGCCAACAGTCTGAAACGCGTATGTGGTTGGCTTCTCTTGATTGATCAGGAAAATTGGTTGGCCACAACTATCATAGAATATTCTAAATTAACGTTTAGTTTATTTTTATTTCACTGAATAGCGCTTTGTCATTTAAAATTCTCATGTGAACGGTCATAATATGACTTTTTCATTTTGAATATATATAAATACATACATATAGAAAGTGTCCCCATTCTCGGCTATAGAAGCCCAAACTAAGCCATTAGTGTCCCCATTCTCGGCTATAGAAGCCCAAACTAAGCCATTATATCTTGAATATTCAGTGGGGAGGTAATAAAGAGGACTTAGCCTAACCGGACCCTGGGGTGGAATTCAATCTTCCACGTCCATTATGCAAATGTTCTGCACAAGTCGCCATATTGGTGTCAACCCTGTTTACTTCCACTTCATATAGCAGAGCTTAGCTTTACTGAATTCTTGAGCTTTTCTATAAACCGCATTGTTTCCTGGTAATTCTCAAAGTGTTATAATTGTAATTTTTGTATTTTGCATATAAACAATCTGCATAGTTTTAAGATATATGTAAAATATCATCATTAACCTAGCGCCATTTATATCTCGATGATAAACACATTTTATTTTTAAACATAAATGTTCTTCCCTGATTTATAATATAATAAAATAAAGCTTCCAGGGTTTCTTGTGTAGCTTTCCAGCTCACGCTTTCAACGGGCGAAGTTACAACTGAGAGCGAGCAAGGGAGACGGAAGAGACTTACTAAATAATGGATATTTATACTTTATTTGGCGATGTTTTTATGATAAAGAAACTTATTGCGTAAGAGTTTTTAGATATATTTATATAACAATAATTTTTTTATGGAAGCATAGGTCGCCTCTCCCGTCAAAATAAACGTCAAAAACCTGACGCCATCTATTGACCGTCGCCGCAAACTAGCGGCCTCGGGTCGGTGACAAAGCCACAACACCAGCTTTGGCAAACTGAGAAGTGTCCACCTAAAGACCATGGTTTCGGGCTAATGGCCCTCGTTAGTCTAGGGCGGACTTTATTCCATGAGATCCACACGGGATCTAATGGAATCTTCACAATCTACCAAAGAGCTGTTTTGCTGGCGAAGTGAGATGGCGTAGATGGCGTCAGGTTTTGACGTTTATTTTGACGGGAGAGGCGCCCTATGCTTCTATAGATCAATTTCCTCCCGGCAAATTTTCCATCAATAATATTTTAATTTATAAATAATTAAGATTATTTCTCTACACAGCCTTCATCCTGCGATGACTAAAAATTGAAAGAGGAAGAGCATGGGTCATCAGTAGTGAACCCTCCCAGCCATTTTAATCTCCAGAGCGCTTCAATATTCTATTGTACTGAGTTATTATATACCATGGATTGCTATTGAATTCAGTAAATTGGTGTTTTGAACAAACTATGTACATATGCTTCTAGGACTGTAGAAATGTTTATCTAAATTAAATACAACAACAACAATAGCCTTTATTGGGCACACGTGCCATACAGGATTCTCCCGGTAGGACAAAATAAATAAATAACAAATTAGCATCATAGTTATATACAAATGTTGGGTATTGACCTCGACCAATTATCGAGTTGGATCCGGTATCTGTGCTAAATATTTTGATTGAGCTGATTTCCAGTATTTATAAAAAGCGAATGCAAAGGGTCTGAATTTTACGACTTTTGCCATTAAAACATAAGGCGAATTGCTATTATAGCCGGTCTCTTGACGAAGAATTTCTCTTTCTTCTTCCATTGCCGTACAGTAGACCATGTAGTGTGGAAAATCGAGACTAAATTCACCGTTGCATAAGGTGCATTTTATGGTCTTAGTTTTCAGTAGTGAAACATGATTAATTCTCTGTACTACAAAAAGGCTTCTTACTTGTGGAATGATTCTCTTTAAGGTTAGGGGGATATTGTCATTCAGATAGCATTCCATTGTAGGTGATGAATGAAAGTATTTATAGTGAGAGTAGAGTACTGATTTTCTTATTCTTACATAATCCAGCTGCAAGGACTGATCGGTTGCCGTTCTAATAATTAGGGGGATGTATCTTTGTGTTATCTAAATTAAATATACAATACATATATGTGTATATGTATTCTCTCTATAGTTTATCCCGATTAAGAAATTCAAGTTATTTTTATACTAAAAAGATGGCACGAACTTAAATAATATTTTGCACAATGAAGAATGGATCCAGGATATGGAATCATTAATAATTAAAATATACAAGTATCAGAGTCATCAATCAACAATTCTTAATCAATTCTGTCACCGTTTGCTTTTGTGAATGGAATAAATACCCAAATATGGCCAATTATTATAAGCATCGGTAGTTCAGTGGTAAAATGTTCGCCTGCAACGCAGGCGGCCCGGGTTCGATTCCCGGCCGATGCATTTTTTTTTTTTCAATTTTCAAAACTCATTTATATATTATACAAGAATGACATCCACGGCGCCAATTTATAATTGTAACCAATAGTATTTGAATAAAAGCATTTAATCGGGTAAAACCCGGGCGTTGCCCGGGTCATTCGGCTAGTGGGGGGAATAAATATAAGATTAAAGAATGGATTTAGTTACGGATTTATTGAAATTCGAAACTATTATAGACGCGTATTATTCTTTAAAAATTAAACAATATCTACTGCTCTTACATAAAAAATCATACGCGTCTATAATAGTTTCTAATTTTCATAACAGATGGCACGCTAGTGCATCATAAGAATGGATTTATATAGTAAAAGAAATTATTAATAATAAACATATAATAAATGGAATCGTGAAGATTGTATATAGTAAATGTGGGACCACCAAGAATGAGTGCAGTGACAGGAATTGTAAAGAATAGATGCAGTAAATAAAAACATGAAGAATGAGTTGCGCAATCAGGATATGTTTTTTTTTTATTATTATTATTATTATGGAATATAATTTCAGAGAGTGTGAGAAATTTGAAGTGTTTCAACTAAGGTCACTTCACAGATGTTTATAAATAAGACACTTATAAAATAAAGGACGTCTCATGGTGAGTCATGACTGATGACCAAGGCCCATGATCTATGAAAGGAACCAATCAATCGATTCAAGGATCCAATAACTGATCAATATATTCCAAGAAAATCCAATACCTAAGATTTAAAACAACCAAAATGACCGAACATTATATCCCATCCAATTTGTTCCTACATAAAAAGGCTGTGAGGTTTGTTTAAAACAAGCGAGATTTTCTCAGCCAACTCCGAGTTTAAACAAAGACTTGAAGGTCAAGCCTTGTTATTGGATTATCCGGGATTTGCCGAGAGGGTGTTCTTGCTTGAATTTCTTTAAGGAGGAAAACACAACAATTCCAAATGTCAAAGTGAAGTTACCCAAACAAAGGATTTATTACCGCGAATAGTTTTACCAATTTATTTCTTTTATCATACTATTTTGAAAAATATAATAGCTTTATTTATTTAATTTCTATATTTCTGTATATTTTACACAACAGAACATGTAGACACTAAATATACTAATTCATTATTATTAAATATATTCATTTAAAAATTACAAAATATTTCCTCACAATGAGTTTCTTTTTATTTAAAAACGCTAGCTTTCAAGCGATAATCGCTCTTCAACGGACTTAATAAAAAATATCGACTTCATCCTACCAGAAATATTTACAAAAACAAACGCGCGCAGCGTGGATATTTATAACTGAAATTTTAAAATTTCATTTTTGTCACAATTTTATCATGAATAGATATTTATTCCTTATTAGCAATTATTTGCAAACAGTGTATTTTTACATAATATTATTATTTTGAATAAATAATAAAAAGTTGGGGGAGGAAGATATTGATGTATCTAAAGAGAATCATCTCTCTCTTTAATTATGTATCATAACGATGCATCACCCTAGTAAATTTGGAAAATTCAGACAAAAGCCAACTTGTATATCCGAAACCATGGTATACAGGTTGACCTTTTGTCTGGATTTGCCAAAACTGGTGTTATGACGCATTCTTTATCATCAATAGTAAAGTTTTTGGACCCGCTCATCGCCTGGTCCAGGACCCTCCAGCGCCGAGGTTTCCTTCTACCTTCATCTTCCATCACTTTGTAAAATTGTATCACATATATATATGTGACAATATAGTGGTAAATGTGGTGAGGAGAGAAATAATCACACGACGAGTTGTTAGAGCAATCATCCAGGCAGCCAGCCGAGAGAGAGCGAGCGAGACGTTATCAGCTGAACGACTGTTTTCCCTGTGTACACAACCGGGGGGCTAACCAGGATAGTCGCCAGGTGGTGACGGCCCCCCCCCCCCCTCAGGAATGTGGCCAAAAATGGTCGTAAGTTAGTTATCTAAAGTGTCTCGCTTTTAGCTGCCCAGCTCTCTCTCGTTGGCTGTTGGTTTGTTTTATTAATCCTGAAAGAGCATATATTATGACATATATGTCATAATATATACCCTTCCAGGAATAATAAAATAAACCTAGAGCCATCCCAGAGAGAGATGGTATGTAAAGTCCGGTCAATTGAGAAAGCAGCGACATTCCAAAGGGGCGGCAAATCGGGCCCGCCCGTCAACACCTGAGGACTATTTTTGGACAGTTTGCGGGGGGGCGTGCGACACAAACGGCCGTTCAGCGGTGGCACTCCCTCTCTCTCGGATGGCTTCCAAATTCCTCTACCAATTTGTGGCGTGATTATTTCCCTTTCCCCACATTATCACTATATTGTCACATATATATATTTCATTTTTCATTTTCATGTATATACCTCTCTCTTCTCTCTCTCTCTCTCTCTCTCTCTCTCTCTCTCTCTTTGAGATGTAATATTGTCTAGAAGACAATAAATAATTTTTAATTGTCAATTGTCACTAGTAAAGTTTTTTAATTAAGATGATGAACAGGCACATCGTTCTTATGTATACCTAAAGGGCGAAGTGCTTCAAGCATTCCTCTTAAGCAAAATAATCAATTTAACTATTATATTGGAACATTTCAAGCTCAGTAGAGAATAGGTCTTCCTTCTAAAAATCTGTTCACCTTCTAAGTGCTGATCACTTGTTCGCCACAACATTCTATCAGTGTTAACAAGAAAGTATTTATAGGAGATGTTAGCACTTTTGGCACGGCATTCTCGAATCATACATAGGTGATGATTTCCCACGGGACTTGTTAGTAATACATGAATTCAGGATGCATTCAGCGAAATTAATGTCATATTGTAGAGCTGGAAAAAAAAAAGAATTTCAAAATTATTTCAAATTCTATTCGTAATTTTAGTTGAGAGTAAACTATTAACATATGACAATAAGATTGTGTTTGTTTTTTTAATCTATACTCATAGACAAAACTTAAAGATGTTGTACCTTTTGGCATCGGGATTCATATAATAACTCGGAACGATAGTTGATACACTGTGTGAACAAAATCGTCTGTTATGAAAATTTGAAACTATTATAGACGCGTATGATTCTATTTGAAATCAAACAATTTCTACTGCCGGTTACTGCAATGGAAAAATTAATGGGTGGGCCTGGCTTTTCGCCAGTTTAATCTACCATACCGCTGTTACATTGCATTTTTCGATCATCCTTTTATATTGATATTGTTGTTTAGACTCTTGGAATGGGTATTTTAGATGAACTATGGATATAAGCTTCGAGGACAGTAGAATTACATACAATTATAATAAATTACGCGTCTAAAATAGTTTCTAATTTTCATAACAGATGGCGCGCTAGTGCATCGTGAAATTGTCTGCGTCTTTCCTTCGAAAAAATAACCAAGCGGCGACATCAAAGAGTTTCCACTTCTTTAAGTTTTTTCCATGAGTGTTTATTTTACGATAGATGGCAGTAAATCATCATCAATATTCAGTTTCACGATCAATAAGTCCTTGTTGTAAATTAATTTAACACCCTGATCCACCCCTACTACACTCAACCTATTAAAGCATAAATCATGTCTGTGTTAAATGCCCATGATCAGAGTTTATATCACTAAGGAATAGGTTAAAATCATATTAATGTTTATTAAATAATAAAAAGACATATATTGGATTAAATAAAAGATTTATCTGCCAATATTTCGGTTGGCTGAATGCCAATCTTTATCAAGGCATTACATTTTTATATAAACGTTGGCGTTCAGCCAACCGAAAAATCTTTTATTCAAACCAATATATGTCTTTTTATTATTTAATGATTTGAATATGTGGCCGCAGCTTTGCAGAAAATTGACATAGATCCAGAGCAGAAATTTTACACATTAAAGTTAGTGGACATTGCTGCTGCTGTGATTGAGATGCATGGAGACATCTGAGGCTCTTCTTTGGACACGACAACAACAACATTTAAATATAGATTGCTCTATTTTCAGAACGATTAATGTTTATGTGAAGGGAATCCGTGTGCTATATAGTGAATTACTCCACTCTATACACGAGTTGTCGAGCCATTGTATTCAGTGTGACACGTGTGTGACACCAGCTGATGGGAACCTACCTCCAGTTCTGCGGCACCGCCATCGCCAACGCTCAGCTCTTCGAGGTTTCAAGGAAGGAGTACGAACGGAACAGAGTGAGTATTGTTTGATACTTGGAATGTTTATAATTATTTAGTGAATCTTACAGAGACGCACGTACTGTCCTTTGAAACTATATTTCTGAAAGTGTCAACATATGTAACTTCCTTTTGAAGTTTGGATTCTCGAAATTCTCAAAAATTTTCTTGGAGTAAAAGAATCTATGAACCAGATGTCTTCCTTAAAGTCGATTTGAAATGGAGAATGCTTAAATAAAGACAGCTCCTTTTGGTATACTTAGAAAACGAATGTTTTTAATCCATATTGACCTAAAAAAGGTCCAAAGGAATTTACACTCATGGGCAAAAATTAAGAAAGTTGTACCTTTTAGCATGCACACACACACACACATATCGGGATTCAGACAATGAAATATATTTGATACACAGTGACCTTTATTGAAGATACACGAGATAACCAAGTGTGAACAAAATTGTCGAACAAAATTGTCTCTGTCTCCTTCAAAAAAAAAAAAGGGGGGGGGGGGGGGGGGCGGCAACATCAAAAAGTTTCCTTCTTCCTTAAGTTTTGTCCATAAACAGCTATCCTGCCCGGACTGACCAACCTCAACCCTACATCTATGGCCAGTCTTCCAGACTTAACCTCAGCATGGGACTTTCTGGTCAACTGGTTCAACTCAGCCATATCAAAACAAAACGAGAGTAAAACTGTTTATCACTAGTCCATACTAGTGAGCTGGACTCCCCGGATAGTTGGTGTTCTCCGCTCCAGAAACTGGGTTATAGATACATCTCTATCTCTCCATGAGTGTGTATGATAACTTCTGGATAACCCAGTGTTCCCTGGTGTTCCAGGCCTTGCTGGAGGTGGTACACGACCTGTTCGAGGAACAAACCTCCCTGGAGAAAGTGGTTCTGAAGATCATGCAGCGGGCCCAGCGTCTGCTGAAGTGTGAGCGGGCGGCCGTGCTGCTCCTGCAGGAAGAAGAAGGGGTGAGTGCCAGTCCCATCCTGCCAGTACCTGTCGTCTTACACACGGACTGTGTACAGGGGATCAAGTTCTCCAAGACTTTCGACCTCACCTCCCCCAGTCCCTACCGTCACTCCAGGTGGGTTCCATTAACACACACACAATAATGATTACTCTTTAAACACAAAATCTTCCAGGCAAAATGTCCTCTATTATTATAAACTTTCGACTATAATCCTTCAACATTTTGATCCATTTAAACATAGAAGCAAGAGCAATACATCTATTTATACAAGAAATTAAACCAATTTAAAAATAAAAAAGGCATATCCTAACCAGGAGCACATGTGCTTTTCAGATAGCAGAGCGCCATCTAGTGGAACAGAAATCAACTAAACATTGATCTAGCCTGTTACCTGATATTTGGCTAACCCAATTTATTGATAAATCAAGAAAAGCCATCCACGAAAACGTTTCGCGCTGTTGGCGCTCTTCAGCATGGAGTAGGCTGTACCACTGCGACAAAAAAAATGATTTTTGGCCTCAGAGGCTTCTTGAGAAACCAAAAAATGGGTATTTAAGGCCAAACCTACGTAAATACGCTTAACACATGAAAATATAATATATACATATATAAAATTGAATGTCTGTCTATATGTTTGTACTCTATAGATTCAAAACCATACATCCAATCGCCGTGAAATTTTGGGATATTATTAGGTATATCCCCGGGAAGGTTTTTGATAAATAATTTCTTGAATATCTTGAATATCCTTAGAGTTATTTGCATATTTGTAGATTTAACTCGCAAGCAGCGCCCCCATTGCGACGATATGATAACAAGTTTTTTTATCTATAAGTTTTATTATCACTAAGTTTATTATCTTAAAGATTATTTATCAAAAGTAAGATTTTCTACCTATTAATTGCGCACAAGTCAAAGTTAGTTTTATCATTTATCTACAACATATATATTGGGAGAATAGATAAAATGATGATTTTGTAATGTAGAAAATTAGGAAAGACAAAATTCAGGATGACACGGCAATTTATTTGAGACAAGAATAATGATACAATTCCAAGGCAAGATACTATTCCTTTAACTTCCAATTACCGATGGAACCAATCAATATTGATTTTATTCAACTTATCGAGTATTTTTCAAGGGACCGGGAAAAAATGTTCACTTTATCGAGAGATTCAAATTTACGAGTTTCAAATTATCAAAATATATCTATTATTTTTTTATAAGTTTATAGAGAATTGTTTTAACAAATGTTCGTTAGACAAACCTTTACTCGGGTAAAACCCAGGCGAAGCCGGGTACATCCGCTAGTAGATAATAAAAACTAATTTAGTGCGATTTTGATTTATATTTAAAACGTATATGCATATTGGTTATTTATATAGATCTTATATGCACATCGGCAGCAGCGCTCCTATAGAATCGGTATTATCTTGGTGGATTTTTAGGATGGTTATTTTTATTATAAGCAAAATTCTAATAGAGAGATTTTAACCGAGGTTGGCAATTCGTTTTAGTACAATATAATGCGGCCTGTGATGTGAAACGACATTTGAAAATTATCCCGCATGTGTTTCCTTTGAACGAAAAATCAAAATTTATTTTAAGGAGAAACAACGATTATTTCTAACCTTAAGGATGAGGTATGAAAAGATGAATTGTGAAGAGTAATGATATACTTTATGATTTATTATGATAATGATTTATTTTCCGTTTATCATTACTCTTCACAGTTCATCCTTTCATACCTCATCCCTAAGGTTAGAAATAAACGTTGTTTCTCCCCCCCCACCCCTTAAAATAAATTTTGATTTTTCGTTCAAAGGAAACACATGCGGGATAATTTTCAAATGTCGTTTTACAATTCGTTTTAATGTTCATACTTGAATTTCTCCGACGTCCATAGTTGCAGTTTATCCACCTTTGTTTATTTTCTATATATCGGTTTAATTATGATAACAATATTTTGTAAGAATTAATCTTTAATTATATTTTTTTAATCCGAAAAGCCCCATATTCTGGTTTAATTATTGTATCCATTAGCTATAGTGGGGCAATAAAAAGGTGACCTAACACGTGCTACAATTACTTAAAAACTCTCCCAGCACGTGTGGGAACACCGCCCACTTCCCCCAGTCTGCGCATGTGCAGGTAGTTGTTTTGCCAACGTCACGTTAGAGTAGTTGGCGTGTGTATGGTAAACTGTTTTGGTCAAAGTTGGATCGCCAGTGGTGAATCCCCCCAGCGGTTTAACCAATTTAATCTACCAGACCGCTTCTTTAGAGCTCTAATACTGTAATTGAAGAATCTGCTCATATATGTTACACTGAAGGGTGGAATCTCAGAAATGGTATTCAGGAAAACTATGGACAAAGGATTTTAGGGCAGTAGAATTACATATAAATATTTGCATCGGATAATGCTCTTCCGTAAACAATAAAGACAAGGCCAGTTAGACATAAATTAATATAAGGCAATAACGCGCCATCTATACATACAAAATGAAAGCATTTAATGTACTATAATGCCAACTACCTAATTTCCATTATTCTCGCCAATATATGTTTAATAGCGTTTGTAGATATCAACATGCCCAGCGTCCAGTGGTTTCCACCAATTCAAGGTTCTTCACTTTGTATATTGTCTAATCCAGAATTTGTTTCTTATATTTCAATGTTATGTCTAGCATTGCCATCCTTTTATAGAATTCTTCTTATTTTGTACATATGCCTTTCTGTTAGACTCCGTGTATCCCTTACATAGGTAATGATGGAAGTGATATCCTTGTAGCAGTTTAATTTTCCAATTTCCAATCAATTTCTAACTGCACCTCTACTGCAGCGAGATAAATATTGGGAAGGCCTGGCACATCAGTAATGTAACAGCGAAGCAGGTTGATCAATGATGAACCATGCCCTCTCTATATTTACATTGCAATAGGAGCAATAGGATTTTTATTTTGAAAAAATATTCATAAATATATTTTACCGTACACAAAGCTTATATTCATAGATTATTGAATACCTTAATCAAAGATTATATTCTAGTGACAGATGAATAAGCAGAATATTCCAATATCGTATTAGATGCATGCATGCAATATCATATTGGTTTGGTGAATTAATTTGGTGAAACTGTTGGGAGAATTCACCACTGATGAACCCCTTCCCATATTTTTTCATCGCAGTAAGGACAGTAGGAGAATATTTTTTTAATTTATAAAAGAGAAAAATCCGTTAAAATGTTGCCATTTCTTGTACATGGATGACGCTCTAGAGTCTATGTTGATGGGAAAAAGTTGGTGGACGAGTGGGTAACACCCTCGATTCCCGACAGTCATGAACCGGGATTTAATTCCACATGAACATTCTGTTTAATATGTGAATAACCTTCACTTATTATTCATTGTTTCAATTATCATAAACTAGGTTGCTCTTGTTGAGCGGTACCTAATAAAGTGATTTTGAACCGGCGGCTATGTTGATGGGAAACCAAAGCCAAGAACACTCTTATATCAATTGAGAACAAATGTAGAAAAATAGAAAAAAATCGAAAGAAAAAACACGTATCTAGAAAAAAATAAACGAGGATAACAGCCCATCTTAGAATAGAGAACACACTGAATTCAAGGCCCCGCACAAGACCTAACTATGTAAATACAATGTAAATGTGATGTACATATTATCCATTGTGAATATCATAAGCTAGGTTTCTCTTTTTGAGCGGTAACTAGTTAGTTATTTTGGAACTGGCTGTCTATGTTGATGTTTTGTAAGCGACTAGCCGATTGTCCAGGCGTCGCCCCTTTTCTGCCGGAGTGAATGTTTGGCCAACGACTGTTGTCTTTATAAATTTCAATTATTATGATTATTACATATAAGCGTATTTACGCAAATTTGGTCTTAAATACCCATTTCTTGGTTTCTCAAGAAGCCATTGGGACCAAAAATCATTTTGGTCGCAGTGGTACTGCCTACTCCACGCTGACGAGCGCCAACAGCGCGAACGCGTTCGTGGATGGCTTTTCTTGATAAATCAAGAAATTGGGTTGGCCAAATATCACGGAGCAAGTTAAATAAACGTTTAGTTTATTTTTCATCCACTAGATGGCGCTCTGTCATCTAAAAACCACATGTGCTCCTGGTCAGGATATGCTCTCTTCATTTTTAATATCAACACCTGACCCACTTATCTTTTATTTTTTCTTTTGTTTTTCATATATATATATATATATGCATTTATATGCATTGACCTTCTCTCTTTTTGACAAATTGAACGCTGACTATTTCCTATGGGGAGGTTTATAAGGATAACATATTGTACGTGGTTCTACACCGCTCTGAGGGGAAAGAACTCCTCGAGATACTCTCGTCTAGAAACAAGACCATTCTGTACGAATTCCTTTTTTTTTTTTTTTTTTTTGCTTATCCCTAGTACACGTGGTACAAGCCATGATAATCATGGTGGTTAGAAGTAGGCGACTGCTTTTACTGTGAGTGCACCACATGTCTACACATGTGAAAAGCAGATCGACTTTGCACTTACAAATATGCCAGAGCCCCGTTTTGGTTACTTGCACTCGTTGGTGGGGTTGGACTTTTGCAAAAATCGAGGGCCATTGAAGCATTTTTTTAAATCAGAAAAAAAGTGCCCAATGCGGGAATCGAACCCGGGTCGTAGCGGTCGAAAACCAACGGTTTAGACCATCCTTCCACCGACCCACTGCCATTGAGCATGTTGGAGACAAAACTACGCAATAAGCAAGGACCTGTACAAACTCAGGGTAGCTTGTAGCCTTTGATATAATTCAGACATCCTTTCAGTGAAGGCTTCGTATGGTGTAAATATTTCCTTTTTTATTTTCATACTGTATTTTATTTTATTTATTTTTTTTTTTTTTTTGCTGTTGTCTAGAGGTCAAAAATATAAATAAAATGTGCTACGATATAGCGAAAACCGTATCTGAATTGGCTAAGTAAATCTTGGGTTCTCGACGGACAAAAATATCGACCGTCATATATATATATATCTATATTAATAAAATGCAAATTTCATAAGTGGTGTTCGCTAAAAACTTTCGTTACAATGCATCAATTTCGACCAAATTTTCAACATTTATGTAAAACGAGATGGAGCAGGTTTTGCTTAACATCAAAATAGTTTTCCTAACTTTAACATGCGTAACTTCGCTGTTATCGATTAAATACAAAAATAAATCAACAGAGTTAATTTTATTTATATATAAATACAAAAAAAATTCAGCAATTCATTCAACTCAATCTAAAAAATTATTCAAAACAAGCAATTTTAAGATAACACCATATGTAAAACAGTCGGCCAAGAAAACAACAACGATATTACATCTTTCTCACATATTCACAAACAATCTTGATTAATAATTAAAACAAATCTTTAACATTGTTTATTATACTTCATAATATATAATATTCGTTAGGCAAACTTTCACTCGGATAAAACCCGGGCGAAGCCGGGTACACATCCGCTAGTATATATATATATGTGATGAGAGTTGCTGTCGACTTATCTGTGATGAGAGGAGAATTCCAGTAGCTTTTGTAGAGATCCTGTCGACTCATGTAATAAATAGTTGAATGTTTGGTTGTTGTCGACTTGTAGAATCCTGTCGACTACTGAAATAAGTTGAAGTTCTGGTAAGCCTTGTGTACTGTGTTGACCAAGAGGAACAGTCAGGATGTAGAGTTTTCCAGTACCTCTCTGCACCTTGGAAGACCTTTAAAAGTTCTCACAAAATACAGGCAGTCGTGGTCGAGGCAGAGTGGAAAGCTGGGGATATCCATACACAAAAAACGAAGACACAGTTGCACTAAGAAAGTTCCGTTAACAGATAAAAGCTGAGCTAGGAGCGAAAAGATGGAGATAGACGAGTTCTTCCTAACTACATGTTGGATGAGATCGACATAACATACGACCGACGCGGCTTGCACTAAGGGTGAACTAAACTAAACTGTACTGAACTGAACTGAGCTGTCAAGCCACTGTCAGGTGATGTATTTATAGATTAAAGACGGGGGGGGGACCTTATGTGACAGGGGCGTTTGAGAAAGGGCGCCTTTACCTGTCCAGGTGTGAGAGGGGTCTCTGCATTCCACCACATGTGACAGTGTGGGTGGCCTGTCGTGGGAATTGTGAATCTACCTGATTTATGACTTCCATATTTAGACTCTGTTGTTTTAACAATACTATGCTCGATCTCTGCTTTAGCTCAACTTTTAAATCTATTACAGATTTTATTTATTTATCCACTTTGTACAAATAACGTTACATAGGTGATGCAATGACACAGATTAATCATGCGCATAATTATTTATAGATGTGTTTCTATATACAACATGGCAATCTTATTACAAGTTATATAGACAGTATGGGGTTGTTGGTTTAAATTACCATAGATGGGCCCCGGGAGTGAAAGGGTTTATCCGGGTTTAGGCGGGTAAAGCCTCTCTAACACAGGTAAGTAATTAAAATTTCTTTTAATTAATTTAAACTGTGAGGGTTAAAAAGGGCTATAACAAGATGATATTTGTTGGATATATAAAAGTGAAATAAAAATGACATTTTGTTTGATTAACAAAAAAGATGATTAAAATAAAATGATGACAAAAATTCACATTCTAAGAGAATATTGGTGGGCGTTGGACAGGGTTAGTAGTTAAAGAATAAGCAATTGTGAGATTTACACATGCAATCAAATACTTAGGTCCAGGTGCAAAGCGAGGATATGGACTTGAGCGTCTTCCTAGGCAATGTTTCACCTGTGATCCTGTATAGGGTAACAGTGCTTTGTCACAATTGTAGTGTTATTGGGTTGAAAAGTTGTTGAAGAATATGTAATTGTTAGAAGTGCTCATGTAAACCAAATACTCAGATCCAGGTGCAAAGCGAGGATATAGACTTGAGCTGTCTTCCTTGGCAATGTTTCACTTGCGATCCTATATAAGGGTTACAGTGTTTTGTCACAATTTTAGGATTATTGGGTTAAAAGTTGTTGAAGAAAAGTTGCTTATTAATATGATTGAGAAAGGAGTGAAATAGAGCCATGCGATAAGTAGAATTGTAGCGACAGTAGGTGATCTGACTTGACTCGAAATCAAAGGTTGAATGTGGTCCGCTAGAGCTGAAAAAAAAAAGTTGAAAGTTGAAAAAAAGTGAACGCTTTGTGTATGCGTTGGTGATTTGCTCTGCGGATGAAATGAAATAAACTCTTGAAGCTTGTTCAGACCAGAAGTTTGGATTTGTAAGTCTGGGGAACTGTGTTCAAGGCGTTTGTTGAATTACGAAATCAAAAAATAAATTGTCAAGCAGTGCTGTCGTTTTTCTACATTGATGTGACGCAATGACGGAAAAGATAGTGATGAAAAATATAGGGGATTGGTTAAAGAATATGATTGTTGAAAACGATTGTTGTAGATGCCCGATAGTGGATGATAAACTTTGTCAGATAATAAAGGTATTTAAACAAATAAAATATAGTGAATAGAAATATAGAAATATGATTGCGGGTACAAAAAGTGTAAGTGGACAAAATTAAACCTGTAATATATAAAATATATAATCAATAATAAAATAAAAAATAATTTTTGAAACAATTAGATATTTTACAATACTAAAATAATATCATGAAAAATAAAAGTAAATTTGATTAAAGGTTTTTTTTTTTTTTTCAAATGTTGGATTAAAAAATTTGTTTATATAATTGAAAGGTAAGAATAAGAATAATTATTCAAGATTTTATACAAAATTTATAATATAATTGAAGGTTATTAATGATTGGATAAATTTTAAGTAGTGTAAAATTGAACAAAAATTGTCTCTTTTGACGAAAAGTTACAGTTGTGGTGTGTGACTAGATTATATCCCTTTGGTAACATCGGTGTTTCTATGACTCTGAAACTGGGAATATGTGAAATGATCTTTTCGTTTGTCCTCAATGCTGGTATGTAGAGAATGATTTCTCTTTCGCATTAAAAAGTCTATATAAGACTTAACCAATTTGTTTTAATTGGTGTTATCAATTAACATGTAAAATGTTTAAAGTATGTTGTGTTGTGATATCTCGTTGTTGAGATTTGTGAGATTCTCGAGGAAATCTAAATGGTTGGTTTGAAACATTTGTTTAAAATGGCGATCATGAAGCTAGCGGTCAAGATGACTGCTTGAGGGGGGAGAGAAGATATTCTCAAAAGATAACAGTGACCAGGGGAGTGGCGTCAAAAAGGGCGTCCACTTCCTTTTTTTCACGGAAATTCTATTTTTGGGGTGATCACACGTGCGGGATGGTTCTCCAGGCCTGAGATTCACTTGAAACTGACTTTCTCCTTTTGTTGAGTTGGCAATTTACTGTTATAATTGAAAGATATGATCTTCTCGGTGTTCGTAAGTGTTAAGACTTAGTAAAAAATGTTATACGATGATTTCAGGCTAGAAGGGAGTGAAAGATATGACTTTCGACGTGTACACGCTTTGGGATGAATTGTGGTGTCACAGGCGTGGTGAAGGCGTCTTTGGCCTGAAAAGTGAAAAAGTTTTGTGGTGTGGCACTGTGACACGAAGTGAGAAATGTGAATAAAAAGGTGTCACGTGAAGTCTTAGTTTGGTACAAATCCAACCTGTTTCACCATGAATAACAAATTAAAAAAGTCATGGGTGGTTGTTGTATGAAACACATCGAGAGAATATTTGACTGTTAGTGGATGTGGCACGCTTAATGTGAAATTATTTTATTGTGGCGACGATATAGAGCTAAGTGGAGGCTTGTGTGGCTCAAGATTTGGATTTGTGTGTTAAGTCGCGCACTAAAAATTAATGCCAATTTGAGATAGTGATGCGAGGGTGTTGTAAGGTTTGTTGAAAGAAATTTGTGGATTATTAAATATGCAGGTAAAAGGAAAGATGAGGGAGTGTATTTATCCTCGAATATTAACGATTGTAATCGTTTTGGAAGGCTGTGACTTAAATTAGCTACTGGCGGTGAAGTGGAGTGAATCTTTATTCCTAACTTATTTTGGGAAAGATAGTTGTTTTCCCTAGTGGTGTTTTTGAAGATATTGTATCTTCCGATTTTTGCAATTAAAAAAAAATGCGTTTCACCTATGTTAATTTATTTAAAAATTGATATTTTTGATCGTTTTTTGATTATGGTAGCGTGAAAATGTTCCTTGTAAAAAGGCAATGTCGTGAGAGTTACAAATAATTTGAATTGGGCGCTTACTTGAAATGGTGAACATTACCAAATTTTAAGAATTGATAAAGATATTGGTCTTTTGGTATAAAGATAACTAATAAGTAAAACAAAAATAAGTTTAGTATTATGATGAATGAGATTTTTTTTTTTTTAAATAATAATAATGATTTTTTTTTTCAAGTTGTAGATTTGGATAGTACCATTTTAGATAAATTTAAGAACGACATGTAAGATTAGTAAAAATGGTAAAAAAGCGTGATGGGCGAAAATTTTTTTTTTTAAGTAAAATTGAGAGTAATAACTTGAAATTTATAATCTGATTAAAAATTAAACTAAATTTGATAAATGATAGTGTGAAAGTTTTAAAATTTGAATAAAAAATGATATAAAAAAAAGGTAAAAATTGATTTTAAATGCTTAAAGTGAAAATATAAATACAAAATTTAGGTTGAATCAAGTTGTGAAGTTGAGGATAAGGTTAAGGTAGGTTTTTAAAAACTTACAATTTGGATGAAAGTTCAGTCAGGAGACTTAGTCTTTGGTGGTCGTCCTGCTGTCGGGGAAGTCGCTCCATGTAGATCTTGTAGAAGCTTGTAACTTCTGGAAAGTTGTTTGTCGCTTGTTGCCTTGAGCATTGTCTCGATGATGTCAAGTCGAAGGTGTGGAACTTGTCACAGGGTTTGGGCCACATCGCTGCTCGGTTTCCATGACTTGCGGGAATATCGGGGCTGTCGTTGGCGCGGTCAGCTTGCTCCCGACGTTGGCGATCGGTTAGCGGGTATGCGGAAGTCCGTTGGGGCGGCGTTTCTTCCGTAAATATCGTCTCTTGTTGGGGGGAGAGATTGCTTGGTTGTTTCGTTGGTATGGCGGGCTTGTTCCTCCATCTTCGCTCTTTCTCGCTTCCTATCTGAACAGTCTTCTTACCTTTTCGTTGTGTCATCCTTCGTTTTGGTCATCCTGTCGACTTAAATGTGATGAGAGTTGCTGTCGACTTATCTGTGATGATAGGAGAATTCCAGTAGCTTTTGTAGAGATCCTGTCGACTCATGTAATAAATAGTTGAATGTTTGGTTGTTGTCGACTTGTAGAATCCTGTCGACTACTGAAATAAGTTGAAGTTCTGGTAAGCCTTGTGTACTGTGTTGACCAAGAGGAACAGTCAGGATGTAGAGTTTTCCAGTACCTCTCTGCACCTTGGAAGACCTTTAAAAGTTCTCACAAAATACAGGCAGTCGTGGTCGAGGCAGAGTGGAAAGCTGGGGATATCCATACACAAAAAACGAAGACACAGTTGCACTAAGAAAGTTCCGTTAACAGATAAAAGCTGAGCTAGGAGCGAAAAGATGGAGATAGACGAGTTCTTCCTAACTACATGTTGGATGAGATCGACATAACATACGACCGACGCGGCTTGCACTAAGGGTGAACTAAACTAAACTGTACTGAACTGAACTGAGCTGTCAAGCCACTGTCAGGTGATGTATTTATAGGTTAAAGACGGGGGAGGGGGACCTTATGTGACAGGGGCGTTTGAGAAAGGGCGCCTTTACCTGTCCAGGTGTGAGAGGGGTCTCTGCATTCCACCACATGTGACAGAGTGGGTGGCCTGTCGTGGGAATTGTGAATCTACCTGATTTATGACTTCCATATTTAGACTCTGTTGTTTTAACAATACTATGCTCGATCTCTGCTTTAGCTCAACTTTTAAATCTATTACAGATTTTATTTATTTATCCACTTTGTACAAATAACGTTACATAGGTGATGCAATGACACAGATTAATCATGCGCATAATTATTTATAGATGTGTTTCTATATACAACATGGCAATCTTATTACAAGTTATATAGACAGTATGGGGTTGTTGGTTTAAATTACCATATATATACATCTGTCATAATTTGTATATAATTAAATGCAACCCCGACCCACTATGTATGTACCATGTATGATTTTCAAAGATTTAATAAAAGAATAAGGTAACTGGAGGAAAGAAAGTAACAAAAGACATAGGAAGTAGATCTAGAGGAGAACATATTTATTAATAACGTCGCAGTTAACCTTCTGACCCCGGGTCCCTGCGAGCTAAGTTTAAACCAACACTTCCTGGCAGAGACCGGACGTCTCTAGTGACCGCAGAAGTTATATTAGTCGCGAAGCACTCAATACTTCCTGACAAAGCAGGACGTATCTGGTATCCGCAGAAGTTATATTAGTATAGAGACACCCAACATTTCCGGACAGAACCGGACGTATTTTGACAACGCGGAAGTAAATAAAGTCGAAATAGCACCCGACACTTCCTATCAAGCAGACCATATCTTTCACCAAAGAGAACCGCGGTCCATTTAGAAAGTCTCCCCTTAAGTAGGTCAACCAATAGGAAAACGGGGGCGTTCCATTTTCGACCAATGGGAAGGAAGCCAACTCGTGGTGTTAAATCGAAAAGCAAGAATGGAGTAACGTTTTCGCTCTCATAGGAACAACACCTACAGTTGTTCACTTGCTCTCGCCGAGTTCAGACCCAGTCATCGACTCGACCCCACCAAGGTAATGTCTGCTCACTAGAGACCTCTCTCTCCGCTCATTTCATCTAAATCCAATCATCGCCATGTGATCAGATAATTAATAAGTCAAATCGCTCAGCTCTTCTCAAACTTTCTTTCCTCCAATCCAGTTGCCTTTCATTTTCAAACCCCATCACGTGTCCTGATTATTCCAAACTGTATGCTGCCACTTCCACTCAAACGACTGCGCTTCAACCAAATCTCACCATTCGCATCCAACAACAAGAAATTCCGCAACGATATTGTCACAGAACGGTTAAGTCGACAGGATTCTACAACAGTGTAATACATCAAATATTGCAGTGTAATAACTTTGGATTATATTACATATATATCTATAAAAATCAATGTTTGTATGTTTGTATGTCCGGTATACAAATTCGCAGTAGTTCACTAATTCAAACCAAAATTTCCATACATAGGTAAAAAAATACGGGGAAGACGATAGGCTATTTTAAAAAATATATAAATCAATTATTAAAACTATATATTCAAATTATTCTACTTTGCTCACGAACAGCGCCCTCTATCAAAGATTAGATTAAATTATGCTTATGCAAACAAATAGATAATGCTAATAACAAACAATTATAAAAAAATCTTATCTAAATATATATCACTCGGGTAGATATGCACACGGGTCAATCCCGGGGCGAAGCCCGGGTCACCCGTCTAGTAGAATATAAATAAAAAGTTTTTTTTTCTAATTGGATGTTTCCTTATGAAATTTTCGATATTTATTACACACGAGGGGTATTTCTTTAATAACTATCTTTGAAGTATTAATATATGTGCAACAATTATTTTTAAAACTTCATAAATTCACAAACGACACCAACGTATTCTAAAGTGTTATTAAATAATCCTTATTGTTAATGTTTAAGTATTTAAAAATACAAATAAATGTGTTGTGTGTATCAGATATTCCCATAAAAAGATAATTTTATTATGCAAATGTTGTTTTTTTAAAGCGTGTATATGTAATAGACGATGGCCCGAGCTCCAGACATCGCCTGGATTACTTCGTCTGGCAGAGAAAG
Source organism: Cordylochernes scorpioides (assembly GCA_030710605.1). Lineage (NCBI taxonomy): Eukaryota > Metazoa > Arthropoda > Arachnida > Pseudoscorpiones > Chernetidae > Cordylochernes > Cordylochernes scorpioides. Next base: position 33,941,219 of record CP092866.1, on the reverse strand, counting down.
TCGCCATGACAGGTGAAGTGATCAACATCAAGAATTCTGTCACTGAGGTACGTGTCAAGAAGTCCATTTGAATTTGTGTCAATTAGATCCTTTTTTTTTATTATTCAGATTCCGTTTTTCATATAAGATTATTAATAATTTCATATCAATTTAACAATATGCATTAGCGCGCCATCTGTTATGGAAATGGTAAACTATTTCACAGAAGAACTTATGTTTATTTTCTAATAAAATGTAGTAAGGGTGTAGAGTATATGGAATATTGTTTTATCTGAAAATAAAAATACGCGCTGTTAAATAGTTTACAATATCAATATCGTATAAGATTACTAAAAAGACACAGATCATTTTCAAATGGGGCGTGAATTGTTAGATATATCCAAGAATATATTTTATATATGCTAAAACTGAAGGTTTGCATATGTCTTCACAGCGACTATGTCTGATTATTCTTTAGATGGCTACAGCTATTGTATGTGGCTGTTTCTTTTATAGGATGTGACATTTTCAAGGCATTCTTATTGGTGGGATGTTTAAGGAAACTATGGATAAAAGTTGACTAAAAGACTTACCTGTAATTAGGTTGAGAAAGAGATTCATTTGATGCACAGTTAATCTTAATTATTAGAATTTCTATCTGGAGTTGAGGAAATATGTGGTGCAGCATCAGCAAGGATTCAGCAAACATCTGCGATCCATCCTCTGTCTCCCTATCCGGAAGAGAGACTACAAGATTATCGGTAAGTTTGGTAGATCCATTATTGGTAAGTTTGGTAGATCCATTATCGGTAAGTTTGGTAGATCCATTATCAACTCTTTGCCAATTTTCAATTTATAGAGGCATCATAATAATTATCTTGAAGATAGATGTTGCCTGACCGGCATTCATATTTCTGTATAAAAAAAAAAGACATTTCGGCCAGTTAAAGTTTTATTTTCTCAACGTTTGAACAAAAATATTTTGTCTTCGTCAGGAGAAATAAATAAAAATAAAGCATTTGACAAGGCGTTAAAATCATAATAATTGTTGAAAGATTTGCTGAGAGGATATTTTACACGTAAAATCATCAATGCCACAATGATATCAAAAAAATTGGAAAGTTGGAAAATTTAGTTTCTTTATGAAATTTTGTTGAACCTCCCTGGATTAAGACTAATATCATAGCTCAAATTCATCACTTTCGTTAATATCATTTTGATCTCTCCAAAGTTTTTGAGGATTCAACGATTCAAATTTGCTCAAAGGCAGTCGACACATGTGGACAAAATGTATCCAGTTTCGTGAAATAAAAGTGATTTTTATGGTACTTTTAGAAATGAGGTTTAGACCGATAAATGAAGATATAAAGATTATAGTGCTATATATTGTCATTGTTATAGCCCTCGATTGTTTTAAAAGTTAAATATTTTCTAAATTTCTAATACATTTTTATCTCTATTTTTCCTTATATAATATCCTTTCCCCCCTTTTTTCATATTAATGTTTTTATTTTAACATAACTATTTGAATTATCTATATTTAAAATATACTTATAAACATAAAAATTATGTAGCGTAGAAATCAAGTCTTGGAATATCTTAAGATGTAAAAATATTTATTGATGACGTCACCACGACCAGTCGACAATTATCAACCAACCAAACTATCTGCAGCTAGAGAATATCGAGCAAGCAAGCTAGGCAACATATATGATGATTTAACAAATATAATGTAATAAATCTGTTTTAAATATTTTCATTGAATAATTAAATTAAATAATAAAATATCTCTTCGCCACACAATATATATCATATCTAATAAGTTCTTGTTTCACCAAAAATGTTAAATCTTGTGTGAAAATTAATAAGGCCTCATATATGGTTTAACTGATATTTTAATATGATGTATTCTGAATTTTCGAGTTGTTCAATGTTCTAAACACATCCGATTACCTGATGTTTTATTCATTAAATTTCTGACACAAAATTATATGACTTTCAGTTACCTCCAAAACCTGAAACTATTGGATGTGATTAATTTACTTAGCTTACACGTTGTCCTAACTGTTTTAAATGGCAATTTTGTGTACACATTTCATACGGTGTACATATTTCAAGCTACTATTTCTAATTACTATATGCAAAATTTGACATCGAATGTGTAATTTGCGTGCTTCCCAATGTTTAATTATGTTAATTTCACGATGATTTGATTTGTATATAATTTCAGATTTACCTGCAATTAACCTAATTGTACTAGAGCGCCATCTGTTATCAAATTATAAAACTATTTTAGAGGCGTAATATTCTTTTTAAAATGAAACAATTTCTACTGTCCTTACTGCGAAGGACAGTAGAAATTGTTTTATTTTAAAAAGAATATTACGCCTCTAAAATAGTTTTATAACCTAATTGTGGCGTGTGTTTGCAACCGTTAAATAAATTAATAAATGATGTATAAATCACACATAATCAGTTATAACGTCCAAATTCTGAAGATTCATATTCTGACAAAGTTAAAATCTACTGATCTGAACAACATCTGAGTTCACCACTGATGAGCCAGGCCCTCCCTTTAATTTTTCCATTGCAGTAAGGGCAGTAGAAATTGTTTTATTTTAAAAAGAATATTACGCGTCTAGAATAGTTTGAGTCATTTTTTTTTCTTTACAGATCCAGGTACGCCCTTTTATATAAGCGTCTAGAATAGTTTCGTATTTTGATCTGAGTTTCTGATTATAAAGGTTCGTGAAGGTTGGAAGGTTTTGTAACAGATAGTAAATATGCAACATTTGTGGGTCAAATCTGGGATCTATTCCTGAAGATAATCATTCTTGTCATACTCTATCCCATCTATTTATATCATTCTAACTATAGGACCACGTTAGATTCAAAGATAAAATATATCGGCATGATATACGGCTTATAGAGAAATATATTAGATAATTAAAAAAGACATGGATTGAATAAAAGATTTATTTTCCTATATTTCGGTTGGCTGAACGCCAACCTTTATCAAGGTTCATACAAAAATGTAATTACTTAATAAAGGTTGGCGTTCAGCCAACCGAAATATTGGCAAATAAATCATTTATTCAATCCAATATATGCCTTTTTTTTATTATCTAATGATTTAAGTATGAATTGCTCTATTTTCATAGAAAAGTATGTAAATAAGGGAATATTAATATTCAAATTTTATAATTATAACCAGGGTGATCGTTAAACGAAAAATCAGTTTCCTATATGCGAGAGAGAAAGAATAACACTCCAATAACGGAGGTCTATTTCTGGCCGCAATCATCAGAATTTACGACATGTTGACAGCAGTAACTTAACCTTTCTTATTACCTCGACCTTCAATATCGAGGTGGAACAGAACGCCCTGGGTGACAACTGTAGGTAGTTTTGGACAACACTGCGATAACTGTAGGTAGTTTAGGACAACACTGTGACAACTGTAGGTGGTTTGGGACAAAACTGTGACAGCTGTAGGTAGTTTGGGACAACACTGTGACAACTGTAGGTAGTTTAGGACAACACTGTGACAACTGTAGGTAGTTTTGGACAACACTGCGATAACTGTAGGCAGTTTAGAACAACACTGTGACAACTGTAGGTAGTTTAGAACAACACTGTGACAACTGTAGGTGGTTTAGAACAACACTGTGACAACTGTAGGTAATTTAGAACAACACTGTGACAACTGTAGGTGGTTTAGGACAACACTGTGACAACTGTAGGTAGTTTAGAACAACACTGTGACAACTGTAGGTAGTTTAGAACAACACTGTGACAACTGTAGGCAGTTTAGAACAACACTGTGACAACTGTAGGCAGTTTAGAACAACACTGTGACAACTGTAGGTAGTTTAGAACAACACTGTGACAACTGTAGGCAGTTTAGGACAACACTGCGACAATTCCGTAGAAAATTAGCTAAACAACTGTTCCGTATCCACACATAAGCTCCCTCTTTCAGAAAAATAGCTCCACATTATTTTTAAATAAGATTTTGACACAGAAAATATGATTTAAAAATATGTAAAATGAGAATAATGATAGAAAAGAGGATGGTAGGAAGAGGAATTGGACTGACGGAAGTGGTGGGAGAGATTGAGAACTCACACTTTATTCCAAGGTTCAAATAAGGTTAAATACAAAATTTGAATAAATATGGACAAATATATAGGTGCATAAATAAATTTAAATATATAAAATAATTTATAAATATACATATTAAAATCAGATAAGGGCATATCCTGACCACTTTCACATGAACTTTTAGATGGCAGAGCGACATCTAGTGGAACAGAAATCAACTAAACGTTGATTTAACCTGTTTCCTGATATTTAGCCGACACATTTTATTGATAACCCAAGAAAAGTCAACCACGAACGCGTTTCGGGCTGTTGGCCCTCGTCAGCGTGGTGCGGACTGTACCTCTACGACCAAAAATATTTTGGTCCCAGAGGCTTCCTGAGAAACCAAAAATTGAGTATTTAAGGCCAAACTTGCGTAAATATATATATTCAGTCTTCATTGGTGGTATCTACTCCGTCACCGATGGACTGCGAGAGTTCTTTCCCACATGGTCCATACATCCCAGGTCGATGTAGTGGCTAGCGTTACCCACCTGACAGAATTATCTAACTCCACGACATCTCCGCCCACATGTCCCAGCCTAAATTGGTTATTAGGAGTAAACTGAATTGATTGAAATCTTATTTCAAATCTCTTATTTACATATTCGCATGATTTTGATTCGTTATCGATTATTCTCTTACAAAAACCATATTTTCCCTACATTTTATAAGATACTTGGGATGGGTGATAAATTCAATAAATACAGCATCAGAACTTAGCAAACATGCGACGAAGAATTCCAAGAATAAACATATAGAGCGTCAGCATTAACGTCGGCCTCCTTCCTGAGCCAATAAAGTTGACAAATGTGACAAAGGTTACCATGTACAAGTACCATCTTGATCCATGATGTTACTTGTAGATGGTAATCTTCGTTACACTTGTCAGCTTCATTGCTTCGGAATGGAGGCCGACGTTAACTGCTGACGTTCTAAATGGTCATTCTTGAAATTCTTCGTCACATGTTTGCTAAGGTCTGATACTGTAGTTATTGAATTTATCACATATCCAAAGTATCTTATAAAATGTAGAGAAAATATGACTTTTGTAGCGAATAAAATCGATAACGAATCAAAATATCACGATAATATGTAAATAAGAGATTTGAAATAAGATTTCAATCAATTCAATTTACTCCTAATAACCAATTTAGGTTGAGACATGTGGGCGGAGATGTCGTGGCGTTAGATAATTCTGTCAGTTTGTTTACCAATTAGACTAACTTCGTGCCCCTACAATTTACAAGTCGTGAATACTGTATAACGACATTGGGAGTAAATTAGTTTATAGATCCATTAGGTCAGAAACACGCAAGTCGGTTTAATTTCTGAGAACAATAGATTCTGGAAAACTCTAAGAGTTCAGTGATCTATTTCGAATATTCAGAAATGGTTTCATTGTCAAGGATTAATAAGAGATCGCTATTGCACGAGGGTAAGGGTTTATTTTATTAGTTTTATATGAAATAACAATAATAGAATTGCTAGAAAATATTTTATTGATATTACAACTTGTGGACTAGCAATGTCTATCTTTATTAAAAGCTTAAAAAAAAAAACAAGCAAGAGAGCTTTCGAGTAAAACGGTTCGTCATCTAGCTCAACAACTGTAAATATGTAAATAGAGTACTTATAAAAATTGTGTACATAGAAGTTGGTACAGTAAATAGAACGGAATTTTTTACTCATAATGTGTAGAATTCACTAGTAGTAAACAATGGATATTTGACCATCATGTGCAGAAGTAGTTTGCAGTAAAGAGAACGGATGTTTGAACCATCATGTGCAGAAGTAGTTACAGTAAACAGAAAGGATGTTGACCCATCATGTATAGAATTCACTAACAGTAAGCAGACGGATGTTTAACCGATCATGCGCAGAAGTCACTAGTAAACAATGGATATTTGACTATCATGTGCAGAAGTAGCTTGCAGTAAATATAACGGATGTTTGAACCATCATGTGCAGAGGTCACTATCAGTAGTTAGACGGATGTTTTACCCATCATGTTAAGAATTCACTAGCAGTAAACAGAACGGATATTCGACCATGATGTGCAGAAGTTACTAGCAGTAAGCAGACGGACGTTTGACCCATCATGTGCAGAAGGTAGCCAGTAGTAATCAGAAGGATGTTTAACTGATCATGTGCAGAATTCACCAGTAGTAAACAACGGATTTTTGACCATCATGTGCATAAATCGCTATCAGTAAACAGAAAGTATGTTTGACTAAACATGTGAAAAGGTTTATAACAGTAAACAGAACCGATGTTCGACCCTTCATGTGCAGAATTCACTAGCAGTAAGCAGACGGATGATCTATCATGTGCAGAGGTCGATAGCAGTAAACAGAATGAATGCTCAACTCTCTCTGAGTTCTGTCTATAGAATGAATGTTTGACTTGCTATGTGCATGGAGATTCTATCTATCAACAGAATAAATGGCCGACACATCATGTGAAGAATTCACTAGTATTAAGCAGATGGATGATCTACCATGTACAGAAGTCGATAGCAGTAAACAGAATGAATATTTAACTCTCTCTGCGTGCGGGGGATGTTATCTGTCTATAGAATGAATGTTTGACCTGCTATGTTTATGGAGATTCTTCTATCAACAGAATGAATGGTCGACACATCATGTGTAGAATTCACTAGTAGTAAGCAGATGGATGTTTGAACTATCATGTACAGAAGTCGATAGCAGTAAACAGAATGAATATTTAACTCTCTCTGCGTGCGGATGATGTTATCTGTCTATAGAATGAATGTTTGACCTGATATACGCATGGAGTTTCTATCTATCAACAGAATGAATGGTCAACACATCATGTGAAGAAGTCACTATCAGATATAAAGACTGAACATGGCTCTGCGCAGGTGTCGCCATCAGTGTCAACAGACTGGATGGATTGGCCTTCGATGAAAATGATGAACAGCTCTTTGAGGCAAGTTCAACATATCATCTCTAATTGTATATGCACGTTATTAAAACACATTTCTTCCTAATATCAAAAATAAATTTCTAAATGTGCAATTTAGAATACTAACATAAGAAAACACATGACTTGATAGTAATATATACCCAATTATTTTTTTATATCTTTTAAATATAAATATATTGATAAAATAGATATGCGTTCGACTAACATCTATTCACATATATTTGACTTATTTTACCACTCTCTGAATAGTCTCCTTATACCCTAGGACTCAATAATAAAAATTGAAAAGAATCAGTTTCATTAGACGTTGTTTTAAATTATGAGAGATTAATTTGGGTTTGGTTATACTAATTATTTAACCGCCTTTTCAAAATTCACCCACCCAAAAGGACACTTTCTCTTTGCTCATTTCCAAACAAAATATATATTCTCTCAGACCCAATGGATATTTATCATTAAATAATTTTAAAATAATTATGATGGCGATGGGGGCATTATAGGATCATAAAAATACCAACAAATTGTTTCCATAGTTTTTAATTATTTATTATTACTATGTAAAAAAACATAAATTCAAGTATTTTATAGAATTTATTATATCGGTAAATATATTCAGAAACTTTAATGACAATATCCATTAATATTTTCAAACTTAAAAATTAAAACAAACTTTTAAATGGCTAGCGCTTCTTTAAGTAATATAGTTTCCAATTATTGTTTTTGAATCCTAATAAGAATGATTGAAAAATTCTAAAATTATATACGACGTTATATGAACAAACATAATAATACAAATCATAGCAATACACTATAAATAGAAAATGATAGCCCAAACATCACAAAGAGTATATGTCTCACAGGCATTCACCCTGTTCTGCGGCCTCGGCATCACCAACGCGAGAATGTACGCCGAGCTGGAGCGTGCGAGCGCCAGACAGAACGTCGCCATTGAGGTTGGTCTTACCATATATCTTCTCGTAACTTCAACTCACAGCATCTGGATAACAGGTCATCTCCTACCACGGCACCGCCCAGCCGCAGGAGATTCAAAAGTTTCTGGTAAGTGGCGTCCAACATGGGGTTTAGTAAATAGCGCCCAACATGGGGTTATATTAGTAAATGGCGCCCAACAGGGGTTATGGTAAATGGCGCCCACACATCGGGTTTTAGTAAATGGCGCCCAACATGGTTTTAAGTACGTGGCGCCCAACATGAGGTTTTGGTAAATGGCGCCCAACATTGAGTTTTAGAAAATGGCGCCCAACATAAGGTTTTAGTACGTAGCGCCGACACATGGAGCCCAGATAAATACCAAGCTGGGGAGAATATATTTTGATTTTTATTAACTAATTAAACATAATAAAATGTCAACCAGAAGTTTTATTTTTGATTTAAATATCACAAATAAGCTTACTTTTTAATCGTTGTATAGGAAGTAGAATGTTGTTAGGCTCAGATATTCAAGTATAAAGAGAGATAATTTTTTAGATAAGAAAAAAAAATGTCAGAAAATATAGCCCCATAGGTAAAAGAGATAATCTGGGAAGGAAACTCAAGAAGCTCCTAAACACTCTCAGGGGATATTGCCATGTAATTAGCCTATATTTCCGCTTGCTCATTGACCTAGAAAAGCGAAATGTGGCTTCGAGACTGTAGAAAAGAGTTTGACTCGAATGCATTTAAAAATAAGGATGTCTCAGATAATAGTAGCGGGGGGATGGGGAACTAAAAATGAAAAAAAAAAAAAGTAAATAAGATATCAACACGGTTAGGTACACCTGTGCCATGTACAGAACGCCTATGTCCCGGCCGCTGAAGAGCTCCATCTGAACAGCCTCAAGTTTGACGATTTCTCTCTCAACTCGGACGAGATGATCCTGGCGGCCGTGAGGATGTTCCAGGACCTGGGACTGCTGACCCGCTTCAAGATCGACACCAAGGTACCGTACTTCTGCTCCTACACACACACACGCATCCAGATTTCCCGACTTACCTAGTTACCCAATTACTTCCATATATTGCCGAGCTAGAACAACAACACATCGAATACTCTTCAAAACCTCTCTTAAAATAATTTAAAACACAATTATTTCAATTAGTTTAACTTTTAAGATCATGTTCTCTCTCCGATCTCTATCAAATATTGGCAGCATCTAATACAGCAATTTCTCCAGTTTTATTCACAACACAATAAAATTAGGTCTATACTCTGGTATATCTAGAAGCTACAAGTTTGTTGAACTCTTCCAGTTATTTTGATTGATTGGAAATACCTAAAATATTTTCTGGGTCATAGGATGAGCAATTTTGAAAAATACAGACACATTTTACAAATTGAATATATATTCAGATTTATAAAGGCAATCACTATATGTTATAGAAGTCTGTTTAAAGTGAATATATATGTGTATAGGCATGTGTTTCAGTTTAAAATAGAGCTGAAGCTTAATAAAACTGATAAATATTTTAGCGTTTGCACAAACTAGATTCTGTATCAAAGTGTGCATGTTGTAATTCGTGCATTCAATGACCTGTGGATTTTGTTCATATATATTTGGTTCACGGGTGTTTGGTGATATTTTAGCTTTGTGTGCTATTTTTGTATTGTGTGTCCTGTATATATGTATACGTGAGTATGTGCAAGGTTAGCAAGTGTATGGATGTGCAGACCCTGTGCCAATGGCTGTGCACAGTCCGTAAGAACTACCGTTGTGTCCCGTACCACAACTGGAGGCATGCCTTCAACGTGGCCCAGATGATGTTCGCCATTCTCACGGTGAGATCGATGGAATTACTCAGTGATGAGACATATTTACACATGTGTGAATGCAGCAATGCGGCATGCGATCTCCACACTCCGATCTGGAGTGCCTCGCCATGCTGGTAGCCTGCATTTGCCACGATCTCGATCACCGCGGTACCAATAATTCCTTCCAGGAAAAGTAAGCACTCCTAGAAACTTCGTAGTTAATTACATATAAGCATACGCACTATAAGAAACAAACATATATGCAACACGTCATATTTTCCTTAACCTCAAAGTATTTCTAAACTCTCTCACGTGTCAGTTTCATTCGAACAGGTCAAATATTAAGAAAACACATACGCAGAATAAAAACACATTTATATTTATATAAATTTTACTTTCTCCAAATCCGCATTTCCAATCTTCTAATATTTTCTTTTACCTTAATCTCAGCGCCCATTTCTCTGATCCGTACAATAAACACAACACACTCCACAAATATTTCTTACTCTATTTTCTTAACCCTTTAGAAATTTCCCGGACCGTATTTGCATATTATTATATAAGCAATATTTCCACAAACACATATATTTTTATGCAAATTAAAATTAAGTATAACATCATAAATAACAACCAATATTTACATATTATATCGTAACATATATGGCACAGCTTATATATTGTACCCATCCTATATTAGTATATTATACAGCCTACTTTTATATGAGATGACTATGTTACATGATATTTTAAATTTTGACTCTAACAGGCTTATTTATGATCATGCTGAAGAGGATTTCTTGGGGTGCTTTATATCTTTAATTTATATTTCTGGATGGCCTAAACCGTTGCTTTTCGACCGCTACGATCCGGGTTCGATTACCGCATTGGGCACTTTTTTCTGATTTAAAAAAAAATGCTCCAATGGCCCCTTATTCTTGCAAAAGTTCAAACCCCAACCAGCGAGTGCAAGTAACCAAACGGGGCTCTGACACATTTGTAAGTGCAAAGTCGAACTGCTTTTCACATGTGTAGACATGTGGTGTACTTATAGTAAAAGCAGTCACCTACTTCTACCCACCATGATTACCATGGCCTGTACCACGTGTACTAGGGATAAGCAAAGAAAATTAGATTTCTACAGTCCTACCACAGATTTCCATAGTTCGTCAAAGCACCAAATCAGTATAAACAATAAGCGTATTTAAGAAATTCAGTTCACTACAAGAATGAAGCGGTCTGGAGATTGAAATTGAAAAATCGCTGGGGGGTCCGCCACTGATTAGCCATACCCTCCCTTTTTCAATTTTTATTCACACACACATTGCAGGATAAGAGAGAGAGAGAGCTATAGAAATAAATTTCAATTTTATATTTTTTAAATTATCGTTAATTTTTTTAAAAATAAATTTCATATGATGGGGGGGGGAGGAAATTGCGGACCGTATTTCCATATTACATACACTATATTTGCATATAGCATATTCCAGCAACCCACATGACATGGTGTCGTCCAGGAGCGGGTCCCCACTGGTGCAACTATACGGCAACAAGGCCACCATGGAGCTGCACCACTTCAACCACGCCGTGATGATACTCACTAGCCAGGTGCTATATTTAGAAATTTCCTCTCGACCTACTTCCGGGATCGGCTGCTATATTTAGCCCGGCGTTGCCATGGCGACGGCCACTGACCGCCATCATCCCCCGCTCCGTCTTTAGACCGAGTTTATTGGATTCTTGCTTCCCATCAAATTACGCCTTGTTCCTGTGAGCTCATCATTGACTACTGCAGGAAGTTCGCTGAACTGGTCTAAGAATAGCTAAAGTCAATCTTTCCTTAGGGTTTTCCATCTCTCTTAAGAGAGATATGCAAATATTGAATCGTCTCATTTCTTGTGTTTTCTACTTAGTGTATGTAAATAGAATTATCTACAGAAATGATGTTTGTAACGACGATGTGTCTGTGTGTAAACATAGAATTTTAAAGAGTAATCTTTACTTTGGTCTAGAAGCAAATTTCGTATTTTTCGTTGCTTTGCAACTCTTTCGCATTCAAAAAATGTAAGCCTCCTTAAAAGAAGTCACCCGTGACTCCTGATAACCTTAACTGGGATGTTTGTTCAGAAATGCAACATCTCATCAACTGGAATATGTGTCCAAGGCCACAATATCCCAACAACGGGAATGTGTGTCCAGGAATGCAACATTCCAACATCGGGAATGTGTGTCCAGGAATGCAACATCTCAACAACAGGAATGTGTGTCCAGGAATGCAACATCTCAACAACGGGAATGTGTCTCCAGGAATGCAACATCTCAACAATGGGAATGTGTGCCCAGGAATGCAACATCTCAACAACGGGAATGTGTGTCCAGGAATGCAACATCTCAACAACGGGAATGTGTCTCCAGGAATGCAACATCTCAACAACGGGAATGTGTGTCCAGGAATGCAACATCTCAACAACGGGAATGTGTGTCCAGGAATGCAATATCTCAACAACGGGAATGTGTGTCCAGGAATGCAACATCTTAACAACGGGAATGTGTGTCCAGGAATGCAACATCTCAACAACGGGAATGTGTGTCCAGGAATGCAACATCTCAACAACGAGAATGTGTGTCCAGGGCCACAATATCCCAACAACGGGAATGTGTGTCAAGGAATACAACATTCAACATTCCAACATCGGGAATGTGTGTCAAGGAATACAACATTCCAACATGGGGAATGTGTGTCCAGGAATGCAACATCTCAACAACGGGAATGTGTGTCCAGGAATGCAACATCTCAACAACGGGAATGTGTGTCCAGGAATGCAACATCTTAACAACGGGAATGTAAGTCCAGGAATGCAACATCCCATCAACGGGAATATGTGTCCAGGGCCACAATATCCCAACAACTGTATTGTGTGTCCGGGGCCACAATATCCCAACAACGGTAATGTGTGTCCAGGGTTACAATATCCCAACAATGGGAATGTGTATCCAGGAATGCAACATCCCATCAACGGGAATGTGTGTCCAGGAATGCAACTACCAACAACGGGAATGTGTGTCCAGGGCCACAACATCTCACAACGGGAATGTGTGTCCAGGAATGCAACATCCCAACAACGGGAATGTGTGTCCAGGGCCACAATATCCCAACAACGGGGCCACAATATCCCAGCAAATTCAATGTGTGTCCAGGAATGCAACATCCCAACAACGGGAATGTGTGTCCAGGGTCACAATATCCTAACAACGGGAATGTGTGTCCAGGGCCACAATATCCCAACAACGGGAATTTGTGTCCAAGGCCACAATATCCCAACAACGGGAATGTGTAACCAGGGCCACAATATCCCAACAACGGGAATGTGTGTCCAGGGCCACAACATCCTGTCGACCCTCAACTCAGCCCACTACAGTATTGTCATGAAGATCATCAAGCAATGCATCCTGGCTACAGATCTCTCTACTTACTTCCAGTGAGTTTCTTGTTCTTCCATTTCTTTATGGCGTTGCTAGGTAATTGAAATTTGGGTAACGGAAAGTTTTAAATCTATATTACAAAAGCCAATTAGAATTCAAATTATATTTATTACAAGAAAAATTACGTAGACAATGTTCCGATAATATTGTTAGGTCACGACCACTTAAAGGGGAGGGGGGGGGGGGAATTCGCATTTTAGAAGTATAATTATCAACACAATTTCTTCATTAAAATTATCTTCACGTGAGAGTGAAAATACATTAGTAGGGAAAGGCAACCCAGATATTGATATATAGTTGGAAAAAATAAAGAGACGCGAGCAATAAGTTATACTATAGAACTCTTGGATCAAAATAAGATTCTTTTTTAAATCCTTCCAATATATCGATGAAGCTGGTAGTCTGTCCTCTTCCAGCGAACTTCGCCAAGAAAACTCTATCCACTGGAATTCAAGAGATATTTTTATAGTGGCAGATTGAATTGAATCATCTATTTCTGCATACACATTGTTGGTTTTGATGCACCAATCTCCTGGAAGAAGACAGGTGACACCAGCGCGCCGAAATGTTGAATGATTTCATTAGAATCTTATTTTGTGATCCAAAATCGGTCTTACATAAATAATGTATCATATGAATTTTTCCATATTTCTCAATAAGTGTATTGTACCATGCTGCACCTATACACTGAGCGAGAAACAACAATGTTTAATCAGTAAGTTGTGGAAACACTGCGCTCGACAATAGAGGCAGCATCAAGTCTAGGTACAGACGCAATTATTGTGAGCAGATGATGTCCTAAGATGATGTCCTAGATGACTGTCCATACATGTCAACCATTTTCCAGGGTTTGCTTCACTGATGGCAGTACAGGTAAGTCATTATCAACAAACGTTTTCGCTTGGTTAGAATGGTGTTCAAGAAAGTACTTGGATACTTTGCAGAGTATTTTGGCTAATGCGTGCTGTGCGAGTTTGAGCGTTATCCTACTGGTAAATGTCAGTGGGCACAACGTGAAGATAATGCTACAGGCTGCAGCATGGCATCCTCCAGAGATGTATCTGTTATTATAATGTGGCGGCGTATTGCAACGTCCATGCAGTGTAACGTTCCTTTCAGACATACTTCTTTTCGGTGGACACCGTGTCCATCCAAGTCTTCACAACGGTTTCCAGGACATTGATGTAGGTGTCAGCGTTCATCCTAAGACCCTTTTCAAATAAATTAGGAGGCATGTCATTACTTTCACTGTTGATAACGCCAAGGAACATCACGGAGGTAGGGAATTTCGTGTGCATCACGACAGGCACCTATGAAGGGCCTTTACAGATTCAGCGATCATTCCTGGGATGAGCCTTCTGGTTCACATCAAATTTCCTTTCAGCAGAGAAGAACCTCAGTATGCCATAAGAGTCATGTTTCAGGTTGTTGAGAAAGGCAACAGCCTTTCCTTTTTCTGTTATACTTCATATCCTCAGTCGGCAAAAGGCCTTTCCGAAGGGCATAAGACTTGAGATCAAGGTCCTCATGGATAGTTCTGACAATTGTCATAGATCCAAAGCCCTTTTCCTTGGCTATGGCCCTCATGCTCTCCCCAGGATTTGCATCAATCTTATCCTTGGTATTTGACAAATTCTTTGCTTCTTACCCTGTCCGATCGACGCGTGTGCTTTTTCCTAGCAGCCATTCCCTGTTTGTTACTGTCGGCCTCATCAAACTACTTCTTGATGAGATAAACAGTAGTTTGGGCAACTTGAGAAAGTTCACTGCTTCATCTGTTCAAGATATCGTTTATTCGGTCAGTATAATTTCAATAAGTTTATGTTAACAAATAAAATTATAAGTTATTAAAGAAACCTTTTTTTTACAATTATATCCTGATATTGAGAATATTGCATCTATACTTTTTCTATTATTATAGAATATTTAATACCATTTAATATATAGTCGTAAATATAAATTGGTAAAACAAATAAAAACCACTATTCCGAAACGTATCCGTTGTTGATTTTTAACAAACAGTGAAATGTGTCTGAATATTGTATCGCTGGCTCCAGTCGCCATTTGTGTTCTCTGTCAGGATGCTACCTGGAGTCACACAGGGATGAATCTCAAGTTGTATTACAGTGGATCGAAATGAGATCAATACAATAGATGGAACTTGCCTTCTGCCGTCAGAAGGATCCTTGGCGCTGACTTCCATACCTCCAGACTGGTCCTCTCGGTCACAGTTTCGGCTCTGCAGATGTTACTCTCCTT
The DNA here is from genome assembly GCA_030710605.1 of Cordylochernes scorpioides. Lineage (NCBI taxonomy): Eukaryota > Metazoa > Arthropoda > Arachnida > Pseudoscorpiones > Chernetidae > Cordylochernes > Cordylochernes scorpioides. Next base: position 33,925,660 of record CP092866.1, on the reverse strand, counting down.
CGCTGAACTGTCCAGTCAGTGGTGTCTTGTCTCACTCTCACGAGATCCCACAGTTCACACCCGGCAGGGCACACTTCAGGACACTTTCAGGCACCCACACCGGTCCGAGAGCACTGCCTCTTGGCAAACTGTTATACACCCGATTGTGTCCGCATTAGATACGATGTCAACTCGAGGACCGGTCGTGTCACCAGACTGTATTGTCCTCCTCAGCCGCCCCCTTTCTTAATACCCCGGTCCAAACAAGGACCTGTACAGTCCGACCGTGCAAAGAGGCAGCGGTTCACAGATTAGCCGACCCTGGGTCAAGGGATCAATGTTTGCTCCCTGTGTCTGGGACCTTGGCTCCCAACCAAACGGATTCCGCGTCACTTCCTTGTTTATCTCACGTCTTCTTGGCTTTGAAAGATTCTATGTTTGAGAGATATTTCGACAGAGAGAAATGGTTGTGTGTGAAAGCATATGGTTTATCTTTCACAAATAATGTTAGTTCATTACCTTTTTCTCAAAATATTTTCCTAATAGAACGTTGAATATCAAGAAGTAAAAATTTTATTTGGTTTTATGCTCTTAATCAATGAATCACATATCCTCTAGACGCTTGCCTATTTCAGTATTTCTTTCTTTAATTCTCTGATGCTAATCTTGATAAAGAAAAATATTGGATTCTATAGAAAGGAATGAAAGAGAGAGAGAGAGAAGTTGAGAAAGAAATCAATAATCAATCAAACTAATGCAAATTTAATGGTTTAGTGATATAATAAGAAAAAAATGAGACATTTAGGCATTTTTTCAAGGTTTATTTGTAAAAACTGAGTCGCTTGGTTGATTTGTGAGAGGTAAAATTGCAAATTCCCTGAGGATAGATATTCCTACCGATTCCCAAAAAGTCCAAGACAATCCAAAGTCCATTGCTCCCATCAGAAATCAATATGCGCCATTATTGATTGGACATCTTCAATGAATAATTGAGAGCCAAGCGATCTCAAAGTTCGATGGGAAAACTCCACCAAACTTCAAAGCCCTTTCCATAATTTGAAATCTGTTATTTTTTAAAAGCCATATTTAAATAGGAATTGGGGAAAAAAATGCTCTTACCAATATATTTTCTCTTTCAACTTATATACGCTAAGTTATTTTTTCTCCGCTTTTAACTAATAGCGTTTTTATTTCCATCTTCCAATAACATTTATTTTTCATTAAAAAATGACATCAGCCTTCAAAATGGAACTTATTGCTGAAACGAACCAATATTTTCAAATGGGTGAGAAAATGTGTCAAAGGTTTTCTACAAAACTTTATTCGCCTATATCTGTGAAGATTCTTTCTAATAAATGGATTTTATTTTAAATTGTTTTTGCTTCTTTGCGTATTCTTTTTTAAACTAATGTTTTATTTTCTCGACGCATATCAAAATTCGAAATATCTTAATTAAAAATTTGATAATAATACAAGGTTCTAGTAAAAAATATTGAAGGATATTAAGAAGAGTATTTTTTAATTTATATGTCCCGTCAAATGTATGCGCCAACCATTGACCATCCTTAAAATCTCACAGACTCTGGTCAGTGAAAATACCACACTTCCAGCTTTAGAAAATTCAGATAGCCGACCTGAAAGCTTCTTGACTATAGTTTTATCAGTCCAGGGCGGCTTAGATATCATGGTGATCACAGAGTATTCATGAATACTAATTGTCTAAATATGTGTTTTAGTGGCACAAATTGGTTTGCTTAATTCACTGGCTAAATATATTAATGAAAGTTTTACTTAAATTTTAGTAAAGACATTGTACTCCCTTATTAAAAAAGAATCAAAACTATGTGTTAGCTTTTAATCATCTGTATAATCTCTCAAACTCTGGTCAATGAAAATGCTATGACATCAGCTGTAGCAAATTTGTGAGGTCCACTTGAGGACACCATGGTTTCCTGTTATTATGCATAATAAACAATAGGCGGAATTAGATAATAAAAGAGAGATAATTATATAAATATTGCTCCTTCGCTCTTAATTTTTTTATATCTAAGAAGATAATTATTAAGGGAGGGAGGGGAAAATAGGCGGCATTACACAACTGCTCACTTATATTGCAATCATATCACAAACATAAATACTAGAGATAAAACGTAGGGAGAAAAGATTTTTTAATAATCAATTAAACGTGCGACAAGCTTTCGGGCAGTCACGCCCTTCGACAGGTAATGAACCATAATAGCAAAAGGCTTTATATAGGATTCCGTTTTTGAGATATATTTACATATGAGAAGAATATAGGACGACTAAGATATCATTTAGGTTAAAAATATTTTGCAAATCTAAACTATTGTATATGATATTTACGTAACTATGCTAATCCTGTAATGCCAAAAGACAAACAAATGGTAAATTTGCAGATGGCTATATTATGAAACTGTAAAATGAGACCGGACATCGACTGTTCAACCCGCCATCAGCGGCCACATTGGAACTATAGAGGGGGTGGAAGGGTGGGGGTTTAAAGGTTATTGATTGCGGGTTGAACAGTCGATGTCCGGTCTCATTTTACAGTTTCATAATATAGCCATCTGCAAATTTACCATTTGTTTGTCTTTTGGCATTACAGGATTAGCATAGTTACGTAAATATCATATACAATAGTTTAGATTTGCAAAATATTTTTAACCTAAATGATATCTTAGTCGTCCTATATTCTTCTCATATGTAAATATATCTCAAAAACGGAATCCTATATAAAGCCTTTTGCTATCATGGTTCATTACCTGTCGAAGGGCGTAACTGCCCGAAAGCTTGTCACACGTTTAATTGATTATTAAAAAATCTTTTCTCCCTACGTTTTATCTCTAGTATTTATATTCAACGGAGAAAGTTTTCATGTTATTTTGATATCACAAACATGTAGAAAAGTTCGGCCTGTAATTTACAAGATGTTTCGTATGGTTGACAGTATATACCAGGCATGTCAAACTCGCGGGCCTCATGCGGCCCACAACGAATAAATTTGCGGCCCACCAGACAATATATTTTAATTTTAAAAAAATTATAAATAAAAAAATAATAATAAAAATTTGTAGCCTAATTTTTAAAAATTGTAATTATACATAATTTATGTGGCAATATCGTTGCGGGGTTTCTTATTGTTGGATGCGAATGGTGAGATTTGGTTGAAGCGCAGCCGTTTGAGTGGAAGTTGCAGCATACAGTTAGGAATAATCAGGACACGTGATTGAGTTTGAAAATAAAGGCAACGGGTTGGAGGAAAGAAAGTTTGATAAGAGCTGAGCGATTTGACTTATTAATTAACTGATCACATGGCGGTGATTGTACTTAGCTGTGGGATGAGCAGAGGGGGAGAGGTCTAGAGCCGATGTCACCTCCTTGGGAGCCAAAGCGTAACTAACATTTCTTGCTTTTCGATTTAACACCAAGCTTCAGTTTCTCTCTGATTGGTTGAGATATGATCACATGGTGTTTTCCTATTGGTTGACCTACTTAGTGGTTCCTCCCTAATTGGCCGGCGGCTCTCCTTGATGAAAGATGGCCTGCCTGGTATATCCGATTTCGTCAGGAAGTATTGGGTATCTTGACGCTTATAGCTTCGACGGATATTAGATACGTCCTGTTTTTGCCGGAAGTATTGAGTGCATCTTGGCTAAAATAACTTCTGCGGTCACTAGAGACGTCCGGTCTCTGCCCCTGCAATGTTGACACAGGGGTGCCAAAATAGTCGTGCCAGCTTTAGTCTTACTTCCTATATCTTTGTTACTTTCTTTCCTCCAGTTACCTTGTTCTTTATTAAGTCTTTGAAAATCATACATGATATATACATAGTGGGTCGGGGTTGCATTTAATTATATACAAATTATGACAGATGCGCCCCCTACATGTGAAGAATTCAAGAAGGGGTTAGCCTGAGAGAATTCTGTAAAGTGAAAAATAATTTTGTGGGAAAATTAGTTGTGGGTATGGAGGGGCTATATACAAACATTGCTGGTAATATAAAAGTAAAATAGAATGGTGTTGATGATATAGGTTGAGTATAATTAATAGAACTCAAAAATTTTTAATTGTAAGAAATCAAGGAATGTTATGGTACATAGTGGATTAAAAGAAAAGAAAATGCGCCTAAACGAATTCTACTCGAGTTAAGAAATGAATTCGAGGGGGTTCTATTTAGGCTTTGAAATCAAAATAAAAATAATATAAAAATAGTTGAATGAAATCAAAATTGAATGTGTTTGGTTGAATGGTGAGAAAAAAAAAAGAAAAATGCCTAACCATATTCTAGCTCGAAATTGGGAATGAAATCGAAGGAATTCTATTAGGTCTTTTGAGAAATCAAAAATAAAAAAAATAAAAAGTTGGAAGAAATCAAAGTGAATGCTTGGTGCGTGGTGAGAAAAAAAGGAAAAATGCCTAATTACTTTTTTGCTTGAATTTTGGAAAGGAATTCGAGGAAATTTCATAAGGTCTTTTGAGAAATCAAAGTAAAATAAAAATAAAAAGTTGGAAGAAATCAAAGTGAATGCTTGGTGCGTGGTGAGAAAAAAAAGGAAAAATGCCTAATTATATTCTAGCTCGGAATTGGGAATGGAGACCGAGGGAATTCTATTAGGTCTTTTGAGAAATCAAAAATAAAAATAAAATAAAAGTTTTTTGAGCGAAATCAAAGTAGAGTGCTTGGAAAAAAGAAAAATGAAAAATAAAAAGATTTCAACAACAAAGGGTGATTTAATGTTTTTAGTTTAATCGAAAGTCAGTGAGTTTTCGTTGATAATTGAGTTGTGGTAATATAAATCAAGTGGTAAGTAGAATGATAATTGATAAATGAAAATGATAATATAACTAATTGGAAAAAAAATGATAATTAATGATTAAAAGTGGTAATAAGTTGAATAAATTGATAAATTGATTAAATATTTAAATTTTAATTGAGAGAAAATAATGAAAATGATTGATATGAAAAATAAGGTGTATTGGTTGGAACCCTTTGGTATCTACATGCCCTGATCTACATGTATTGATTGCTCCATTTTGCCCTATAAATGTTTTACTTGTTCAATTATGCCCTATAAATTTTTTGTCTCATCTGTAGTGACACTTAGGTGAAAAACGTGATTCTAGCCCTCAAGTGCGTTTATGCTGTGTACAGGAGACATGGAAATCTATATAACCTTTACGTGTAATTTTTTGTCTTTGTGTGTGTGTTGTGAAAAATGTTAGAAGTCGGTTGTGTAAGAGATGTGTGAGCTAGTTCTAGGTGTTGTTTCGTGGATGTGTAATTGGTTGGTAAAAATCGATATGTAGACTCGAACTGGAATCAAAACCGGTGGTATAGTGAGGTTCCCAGTCGACCTCAATAGGGGATCTTCTCATTGTAATTAGAGATACGGAAGTGGGGTGTGTCGGGCAAACGAGAGGGAATGAAATTGGAGATCGGACGAAGGCGTTCCGCTTTGTTTACAGAGGCCGAATTTATCGCTGCGGACTACACTTCCGTCGTGGTGTCTCAAATTCTCGTTTCCTGCCGTCTATTTATTTTTGGTGCGGCTCAGATCTTGTTTTTGGAGCGTGATTTCTCCGACACTAGTTGGTTATCTTTCAGTTACTGCTATCTTTTCGGAGTTTATTTAGATTTTCTGCGAAGATGGTTCCTAAAATTATGAGAAGTTTTATAAATACTTGTCCACAATGAAGAATTGCTTGTCCACAATGAAGAATTGCTTGTCCACAATGAAAAACTGTTTGTCCAAAATTAAAAAATGCTTGTCCTAAATTAAAAACTACCTCTTGTAGTTCGAAGATTTTTTGATCGGGCATGGCATAGATAAACAAGTAATTAATGAATAAAATTGGAATACAGTTGTATGGCAGAAGTAATAAACAAAGGATAAGAATCAGATGAAATATAGGATATTGCCCCATGTTCGTCCATATTTTTGTAACTGGGGACTCTGAAATATTTGCTTGAACCTTATGAATTGTAGAATTTGAATGATTGGTAGGTTCGCAGTTCTCCTGTTTGATATCTTTAGGGAGTGATGTGGTATGATTGAACTGTTTGTCCGGTTTATAGTTCTCCTGTTTGATCGTCAATGGTTTTATTAGAGATATGTCGGCGGTAATTGGTTTAGGTTGAGATGTGTGATCTTTTCTCTGACGTGGATGTGGTAATTTTGGCATTATTTGTGTTGTGTGTACGCTGTGCTTTATGTACGAATTTTGTTTTGTTTGGGTACCTGTGTCGGTATTTTTACGTGCAGGTTGTTTGTATTCATCGATTCTTCTAGCGAATCGGCAGGTGGGGCAGGTTTTTACCTGTTTTGCGATGTCTTGTGTCATGTTCTGCCAATAATATTGTGCTGAGATGAGCCTCGTCATCTTGGAGATGTTTGGATGGTGGTGTTGAGTGTGTACGGACTTAAGGAGTCTGGTTGTAAGTGAACTTGGGACTATAGTTTTAAGTACTCCTTTTCGGGAGACGGTGCGCAGTTTATTGTGATCTATAGTCACGCGAGATTTTCCCGGTGGAGAAGACTGTTGGCTCTGTATGAGTGGCGCATCTAGAAAGCCACAAAATGGGATACGAGTTCCAATGCCCGTTTCATATTGTTGTACTCCATTTATGCTACGGACCTCATATTCGTATCTTGACAATCTTAACCTCCATCGAAACAATCTGCCTGACGGAGCTTTGATCTCTTTCAACCACTGCAATGCGGGATGGTCAGAAAATATTGTAAACTTTCTGGCCATTAGACAGGTGCGGAAATTATCCACACTTTCCACAATGGCTAGGCATTGTAGTTCCAAGTCTGAATAATTTCGCTCGTGACTACGCAGAGATCGGCTGAAATGTTGAACGGTGTATGTCTTCCCATCAGGGTAGACTTGTTTAAGAACGCCTGTAATGCTGAATGTTGAGGTGTTACAGTACACCTGGCATGGCAGACCTTCCTGGTAAAGGTGTAATGTGGGGTGTGTGGTAAGGTTTTCTTTCAGGTTAGTGAACGCTTTCTGGCATTTGTCATCCCAGACCCACACGACATCCTTTTTTAGAAGGTTGACAAGTGGTGTCCGCAAGCGGGCGTGGTCCGGAATGAACTCTTTAAAGACGTTCACAGCTTTTAGGAAAGATCGTAATGTTTTTCGATTGTGTGGTTGTTTGGTGGCGTGAATTTTTTCTATGTTTTGTGTAGACGGGATGATTGTATTATTCTTAACGATTGTGCATGCGCTTGTTTGTTGTTGTTGTCTTTTGACGTGCGTGTTGTGTTTGTTGTGCGGGTTGTGCGTGTTTGTCGCGTGGTGACGTATGGGTGCGTGTATGTTGTGAGGTATATTTGCGTAATTATGGTGTGGCGAAGTGTCATGTGTGAATTTTGTGTGGTAAGTGGGTGAGCTGTGTCGGTGTACGGACACTTGTTTGGGCATTATTGGAGTTGTAGATTGAAGTCGTGGTGGTTTTATATGTGGTGGGCATAAAGTATTGGCAATTGGGTTGAGCGAAAAGTTGTGTGGTGTGAGATTAGAATGGTGGCATGTAAATATTTGGGGTTTGGGTAATGAATGCAGGCAAGGGTTTCCATGTGTGAAAGCTTTGGGTGCTGTGCGAGTCCTTTGGGACAGGTTTTGGCCTAGCCCGTGCTTGCATTCATTTGACACATGTTTAAAGTGGTAGATAGTATTAGACAATGGGACGCCAAGTTGGAAAATAGTGCCGCGATTATAATTTAGTTTTAATTTATATTGATAAAGGGTTTTTAAGGTAAGAACTCCAAATGGCAAGGATGCATTTACCACGTGGAAGTTCTCTCTACGGGTTATTTGGCCTATTGTCAGAGGGAAAGTTAAATGTCCTATTATTTTCGTAAAACTATTTAGGGTGGATAGATCAAGGGAAGGTTTTTTAATACTTAAGTTGGGAAGTTGTGCCTTTAATCTATTGTATAAATGATACGGCAATATGTTCGAACCTGCGTCTGGTTCAATTAGAAAGGTACATGGTAGGTCCTGGGTCAGATACAAGTCTAAAGTCAATTTGATGGTGTCATTGGGTGGATTGCCTACCTTAGTCTCGAAAAGTCTCCACTGTGGCGTCTTCGGCTTGGTGCGGCTGGCTTGGACTATCTGCTGGACCGGGTCGGGACCTTTTGCACTGTCCTCGCAATTGAAAGGGAAATTTAGTCATTTGTACTGCTTCCATTCGAGTGGACCGCGTTGTCGGTACACTGGGCCCGTGTCGCGTGGCTTGCTTCCGGGTGCACGGGTACGGCATGGCGGATGGCGACTCCTCGGTGGACGTCAGGTTGTTCGGACACGTACCGGCGGTGCGGGCGGCGGTTGTCCCGAGGGTGGCGCTCCGGAAGACCGCTTCCAGTTGCGTGGATCTCGCCCCTTGTAGCGCGGCGGTCAGTTCTAAAATTACCGTCGCCAGGGTATGTCTTGTCGCTTCGTTCGTTGTCAGTTTCTTCTCTCTTGGTTTATCATTGCCTTTTGTTGTGCTGGCGCCTGGGTTAATTTCCATCTTCATCCTGATTAAGCTCTATAATCTTTATCCTGTCGACTTAACCGTTCTGTGGCAATATCGTTGCGGGGTTTCTTATTGTTGGATGCGAATGGTGAGATTTGGTTGAAGCGCAGCCGTTTGAGTGGAAGTTGCAGCATACAGTTAGGAATAATCAGGACACGTGATTGAGTTTGAAAATAAAGGCAACGGGTTGGAGGAAAGAAAGTTTGATAAGAGCTGAGCGATTTGACTTATTAATTAACTGATCACATGGCGGTGATTGTACTTAGCTGTGGATGAGCAGAGGGGGAGAGGTCTAGAGCCGATGTCACCTCCTTGGGAGCCAAAGCGTAACTAACATTTCTTGCTTTTCGATTTAACACCAAGCTTCAGTTTCTCTCTGATTGGTTGAGATATGATCACATGGTGTTTTCCTATTGGTTGACCTACTTAGTGGTTCCTCCCTAATTGGCCGGCGGCTCTCCTTGATGAAAGATGGCCTGCCTGGTATATCCGATTTCGTCAGGAAGTATTGGGTATCTTGACGCTTATAGCTTCGACGGATATTAGATACGTCCTGTTTTTGCCGGAAGTATTGAGTGCATCTTGGCTAAAATAACTTCTGCGGTCACTAGAGACGTCCGGTCTCTGCCCCTGCAATGTTGACACAGGGGTGCCAAAATAGTCGTGCCAGCTTTAGTCTTACTTCCTATATCTTTTGTTACTTTCTTTCCTCCAGTTACCTTGTTCTTTATTAAGTCTTTGAAAATCATACATGATATATACATAGTGGGTCGGGGTTGCATTTAATTATATACAAATTATGACATTTATTTATTAATAACGAACCACTGGTCGCCATACATAAGTCGTAAGTTTTGATAATATTATACCTACATACATAACGTATGTACATCGCCATAAGTATTGTGTGCCTTAAAGTTTAAAGAAAATATTCTTTCGGAGTACTAGAAAAAAAAAATTTAAGTTACGTTCAATAATTTGTGCAGTTATTCTGTGTCTGGTAAGTTAAAAAATATTAATTTTTAAAAAAAATTTAAATATTAATTAAAACGTTTTATTATTTTGTGTTAGCGATTACTAATTTTTTTTCAGACCTTTGTATTCAATATGTCTTCATCAAAACCAAGTGGCAGTAAAACTAAACGAAAAATTGCTGACGATCATAGGAATTTTCAAGAAAAGTGGGAATTAGAGTATTTTTGCTCTGAAGTAAAAGATAAAATCATCTGCTTGATATGTAATAATGCTATTAGTGTACCAAAATTATATAACATTAAACGTCATTATGAACAACATAAATCAAAATATGAAACCTACGAAGGTTTAATGAGACAAGAAAATTTAAAAGAGTTCAAGTTGGGAATGAAAAAACAACAGTTTATGTTTACTAAAGTAACACAAGGGAGTGAAGCGGCGGTGCATGCAAGCTACGTTTTATCGGAGATGATAGCTAAACACTCAAAACCTTTTACTGAAGGTGATTTCATCAAGGAATGTTTAATTAAAGCTGCAGAAATTGTTTGTCCTGGAAGTGTGAAGACGTTTCAAGCAATATCTTTGTCTCGAAATACCGTTGTGGAACGAGTTACTGATATGGCCAGAAATTTAAATGATCAGATAAAAGAAAAATCATCTTGTTTCGAAGCATTTTCCATTGCCTGTGATGAGAGTACGGACATTGGGGGCGTAGCTCAGTTAGCTGTTTTTTTTTTTTTTTTTTCGAGCTTGCGACACGGATTTCAACATTTTTGAGGAATTATTGGAACTACTCGTAGTACCGATGCATGGCACTACTACAGGAGAAGATATATTTAATTGCGTTTATGATATTCTGCAAAAATACAATTTACCTCAATCAAAATTGACTTCTGTAGCAACAGATGGAGCTCCTTCAATGACTGGAAAAACCAACGGTTTCGTAGCATTACTGCGAAAAAAACTAAGTGAAATTTCTGATGGTTCCAATATTCATCATACGCATTGCATTATACATCAAGAAGTATTATGTACGAAGGTAATAAAAATGGAAAATGTGTTGACACCTATCAAAAAAATTCATCAATTTCATAAGATCTCGAGGTTTAAATCAGCGACAGTTCTCTCTGTTCTTAACTGAATTAGAAAGCGAATATTCAGGTTTATCATACTATACCGAGGTACGTTGGCTATCATGCTCCAAGGTTCTCAAACAATTTTGGGGCTTGAAAGAAGAAATATGTCAGTTTTTAATAACCAAGAATCAAGACATCACTTTGTTTTCTGATCAAGTATGGTTGCAAGATTTTTCCTTCATGGTTGACATAACAAAACACTTGTCGGATTTAAATTTGAAACTGCAAGGAAAGGATCAGATCATTGCCAACATGTGTGACCAAGTTAATGCATTCAAATGTAAGCTAGTTCTTTGGAAAGGCAGTTGAAAAACGAAGATTTAATGCACTTTTCGACATGCAACATGTACAAATCAAGTTTAGGTGAAACTGCATCGTATCAAAAATATGCGGAAAAAATGTTAAGTCTTAGAAACGAATTTGAAACAAGGTTTTCTGATTTCAAATCTTTGGAAGGCAAGTTTACTTTGTTTTCTTCGATTTTCCCGATAAATATAGAATCGGTACCTAATCATATGCAAATGGAGGTAATAGATATCCAGTGCGATTCAGATTTAAAGGCAAAATTCATTGAAGTTGTCGTTTCTGAATTTTACAAATATTTGCCAGCCAGATTTGAAAACACTCGAAAATTAGCATATGAAATTATGTCCATGTTTGGAAGTACTTATCGGTGCGAGCAGTTATTTTCACTTATGAAAGGAAATAAGTCTCCAATCAGATCGAGAATTACTGACGTTCACCTTGGGTCAGTTTTAAAATTAATCACTGCGAACAAGATTTCCCCCGAAGTAGGAAATATGGTAGCAGAAAAGAGATGCCAAATATCAGGGAGAAAATATTAACTTTAATTTCTTTTTTCTTATTAGTATTTTTTAAAATAAACCTACATAAATGTTACTATAAAAATTTAATTACTTGTTTTCTTTTTTTGCGGCCCACATAATCTTATTACTTTTTTATTTGGCCCGTGTTAGGATTTGAGTTTGACATGCTTGGTATATACTGATGGTTTATTTACTGGTGAAACCTCTGATTTGGAGTGTAGATTTGCATAGGTCCGAAATAGACAGGATTATGAAAATTCGAAACTATAATGGAAGAGATAGAGGAAAGAATATTGAAAGCATTTTAATGGAGATTTGGAGATAAATTGAAGGAATAAGATAGGTTTTAACAGGGATCGGGAATAAAGAAGTTTTGAAACGTGTAGGAAAGGAACGAGGCCTGTTGTTGTTGTCGTGTCCAAAGAAAATCCACATATGTATCTATGCATCTTTATTACAGCAGTCGCAATGTCCTCTAGGGTATTTAAAGCTGCTGTTCTGGGTCCATGTCAATTTTCTGCAAGGCTGCGACCATTGCTGGACATGTGAATATGTGGGTAGGTGTTGGAGGAAGTTATATATTTCAGCATGTATATCGGGTTTCAGATAATAACTCTGAAAGATATTACAGTGACACCTTTATTGAAGACACACGAGATAACCAAGTTTGAACAAAATTGCCTCTGTCTCGTTAAAAAAAAAAAACAGATGATCGGCGACATCAGACACTTTCCACTTCCTTAAGTTTTGTCCATGAGTGCATTTTAGGGTGTTGGGATCCAGAGCCATCCGTGACTGCTTCGACATATATGGACTTATAACTACCTGAGGTAGATAGTGTTCGACACTCAGTCTGAAATGACGCCTATTGATTACTTGAACTCGTTGGTTAGGTTGGACATATGAAAATATCACTAAACAACCATTGGAGTATCTTTTACTGGTTTCTTGATCGAAGGTATTTTAACCTACAGCTTTTTTTCTCTCTCTCTGAGACCAGGGATAGATGAAACAAGACACCTAATGATTGACTTAGATTTCAGGTTTATACACTCATGGATAAAACTTAAGGAAGTGGAAAGTCTTTGATGTCTCCTGCCTTCTGATTTTTTAAAGGAGACAGAGGTAATTTTGTTCACACACACTTGGTTATCTTGTGTATCTTCAATAAAGGTCACTGTAATATCTTTCAGAGTTATTGTCTGAATCCCGATATACATGCTAAAAGGTACAACTTCCTTTAGGTTTTGTCCACGGGTGTATATATGTAGTAATGTAGTTGTTGTATCTTGTTGGATGAATGCAGTGTGGCATGTTGGTTGCAGTCGTGGTGGTCACAATGTTTAGAGTGGGTTCAGGCGTGATTGGGATTACACAAAAGGACGAGACATGTTGGATGTCACCACAGAGATGGCGAGAAACAAGTGTAGCCGACGCCGGTCAGGGGAGAACTGTCTAGAGGGGTCTGTCAATCGTGTGTCTCAAAGCGGACTAATCTGTTTGAACAAGAAGGGGGCACACCCTTTGTTTTTCTGACCTATTTCCTTCACTGGCGTCGACTGTCACTCACTCGAAATTTTATTTGTTACCTTGGCAATTACACTACAACTATATAACACATGGAGACATAGATATATATTGGAATATATTACAACATATATATATATATATACAGACGTTGGTTCTTGCAGGAGCCGCGCCAAGTTCTTCAGCCTGGCCGAGGGCTCTCCAGACTGGAAGCAGGACGAGGAGCGCGAGATGCTGCGCAACATGCTGATGACGGCCTGCGACCTCGCCGCCAGCACCAAGACTTGGTCCGTGCAGCAGAAGGTGGCCGAGCTCGTCACCAGCGAGTTCTTCGACCAGGGCGACAAGGAGAAGAGCCAACTAAAGATTCAGCCTCAGGTATCTTAAACTTCTGAACTTTAATATTTTTATTTACTTCTACGCTTTGATCTCTTTCCAATTTCCAAGTGAAATCAACCTTATTCTCTTCATACAACAATATAAACCCTCGTTCTGACCATGAACTTTCCACGAGCGAATTTCAGCAAGTAGAGCGTGGTATCCCTTTTATACGGCAGTATCTGTGACAAACTTCATCAACACACAGAAGGTCAAATATCTCGACATATTAGGAATGAAAGCTCTAATATATACGGTCATGGACAAAACTTAATTTTGTCCACATTTGGTTATCTCGTGTGTCTTCAATAAAGGTCACTGTATATTAAATATCTTTCAGAGTTATTATCTGAATCGCGATATACAATGCTAAAAGGTACAACTTCCTTAAGTTTTGCCTATGAGTATATATATATAACTTATTATGGATCTCCTTTTACATATTTAGAAAGAGTTTTATACACACTAGTGTGAATACAGAAAGTGTTACACCCAGAAGTAGTTAAAGAAAAAACATGGAATTTGATTCAAATCAGTTTCTTGAAAGCGTGTAATTAATGATTAAATTTTGTAGGCAAAACGTCCGAAAAAGTGAAATACGGAAACATTTTCAATCATTTGTTCTATGATATATCTTGTACATTCATTCCAAGTTTAATGATATTCTACCAGTTACTTCTAAGTGTTTCTATTTCATCTTGTGTATTTATATTGTCATCAAAAGTTATATCCTATATTCATCAAATACCTTCGATAAGAAGTTTCTCTCAGCTCATATTACCCAACAATAGTAGCGTTTTGGTAAACTAAACTTGCTTAAAGGGTTTATCCATTATACGTCACAGACCCTTCAAATATTTTTAATTACTTGAGAGATAGTAGAAAACTACTACACAAACTAGTACACAAGAAGCTCCTCTTAACGTTTATTATTGTTTTTTATGATCGTTATTTTAAGAGTTTTAATTCTACAATAGTAGAAAACCAGTTAATATACTAAAACAAAATGCGCAAAAAAAAATCATTTTGATTAAGGACGCTTTATATATTTGAATTGTATCTAAATGGTTTGAATTGGCCACATTGGGCATTGGATTTCATCTCTAGAAAGACGTCAGAGATTATGGTAGACATAACTAAAAAAAATCAAAATAATCATTTATGAATTCATAGCATTATCCTTCACGCCAAGTAACGTAAAATGTATTTGGATAGATTTTCCCTTCTGGAAAATATATGGAAAAAGAACATATTCAGAAGCCAGGACGCTCCATAAACTGTTTATTTGTGTACAGGCTCTGATGGACAGAGACCGGCAGCATGAGTTGCCTGAGCTCCAGTACCGATGGATCGACACTATCTGCCTTCCACTCTACCGGGTAAGTCCATCTTTGCCAAGTCCTGAAAGTGCCATGTGTCCTGGAGTGTAGTTAGGTCAATATTATCTACTAGTACAATCTAATTGATGACACACACTATAATTAACATTTCCAAAGAGATATGATTCCGTAACTTGTAATACATTTCATAGTAGCAATGGAAGATTTCTATTTATAACATAGCCTACTCTCCAAGCTTCAATTCCCATGGGGATTTCCATTCCGTATTGTCATTGGTAGAACTACCAATGTGAAAAATGAAGATATTTGGAGAATATAGAGAACGAAATACTTCCAGTCAATAACAAAAAGAAAATGTAAATATTACATTGAGAGGTTGTTCTGGATATATAATTTGTATCTAGAGTCCCTCTAAGACAGATACACAAGAGTAAAAATAAAAAAACATTAGGCCTCCAAGAAAAGGTTTCTTTTTTTAAAAATGTTTAGTTACAAATCTCTCTAGCTTTCGGGCAAAAAAAGCCTTTCTACACGAAAAAATATTTTACATTAAATTTCCAATAAGAGTGCGTTCTTGCCCGAAAGCTAGAGAGATTTGTAAATGAAAAAAATAATAATAATAAACTTTTTCTTGGAGGCCTAATGTTTTTATTTTAATATTGATTTAAGGGATTACTTTATCGAATTGTGAACAGTAGATAAATGACATCAATTGGATTCTACAATACAAAAATAAATATAGATACAAAATTAACTTTGAGGGAACTCCATTACATCCTAACTTCGAATTGGAGAAGGCAAACGACATATTTTTGTTATAAAAACTTTATAAACTGTACAAATGCTTGTGTTCTAACTATATGGGCTGTTCTGCAAACTTCTAGGGTGATTGCTTGGAATCTTTGATAGCCCAAATGTAAGGCAATCATTTAATAGGAATGGATTGTTAATATATATTAAAACTATTATTTATTGATTTTTTTCTCTTACACAGGTGAAATAGTGGAAACTGATTTGAAAACCTGAGATCTCATTCAATAAAAAATATATCATTAAGTATAATTTGTATGACTATGTTTATTCAGAATTAGAAGGTTGATTGTGTTCTCTCAGGCTCTGGCTAAACTCAACCCCCGCTTCAATGAGATGGTTGAGAGCGCCCTCGTCAATCGGGATAAATGGGCGACATTGTCAACGCAGAGTGCAAGAAATCGCAAGGAAGTCGCCATCTAGAGGCAAATAGAGATAGCCTGAGTTATTGAGTACCCAATGTCAACTACATGGGTTTCTATCTAACTTTCCCGACATCTCTGATATAACAGGAGGTCATTCTATATGCTGTATATCGTTTAGATCATTTTTGCTCCCTTTATGTATTTGTAGTAGAGCAATAAATATGTGATGTGCATGATTTTTTTTATAATAAACGATATATGATTGGATATTATTATATTCCTAAAATATATTTTATCAAAATGGCATTTCCTTCTTGCCTATTCACATTTTATGATATTGCCAATAGTATTGTTTTTTTTTTTTTTGATAAATTTAATTTCAATTTATTTATCTGTGAATTTTTGAAAATATGTTGACTCTTGACTTGAATGTTTTTCTTAAAAATATATATAAATTATTGTTATCAAGATTTAAACGTTTGAGACACATTCTAAATATATTTCACGATTCACATTAACATTTTAAAAGAAAAAATATACACGAATATTTTAAAAATCTTTAAAAGTACAATTATTATAAGCATATATATTAATAAAAATTGAAATTATATATTACCATTTCATATTCTAAAAATCAATTATCGATCTCTGTAGAAGATTTGTATATGGAAATCTTTATATATCACTTCAGAGATTCTCTACTTGTGATAAACATTTACTTCTTCATCGTACACCATAGTAGAAAAGGGAGGCAGAATTCGTTTAAATGGTGCAAGATCCTTTTTTAAAATTCTTATAAATATATGTGAATCATAGTAATTTAATCTTCAATACATTTTTTTAAATGAAAAACTTTGAAATGTTTATTTATAAATGCAATATAGACGATCTCATTTAAAAAATCGAATTACACTAAAAGCAAAATAATTGACGAATATATTAGAGATATTTAAAACATTTATAACACTTAAAAATTTTCATTTAAAAAATAGATTTGGTTATAGAAAAATATATAATTATTATACTGATGCATAAAGTTTTTTTTCCAATAAATTATTTACAAGTCGCTATTAGTCGAATATTATTTTTATTATAAAGTTTTATTTTCTATCTATATTTATAACAAAATTAAAAAACTGAAATACTAAATTAACGTGAATATAGACTACATATATTTTTCAAATTTTAACTGGTAATTGTTTCAAGCTAATTTTATATCGCGAATTATATTAATATTTTGAAAGAGAGAGAGTACAATCTCCTCCCTATTTGTATTGTAAAAATGTGCATACTCTGTCAATTTTGTGTATCGTTGAAATCGCATTTAATCGGCCTCTCTAGTTATCAAATGTCAGAAAAAAATAATACTATTCATAATATATATCACATTGTTATATCGAATTTTTACATGAAAATTAATTGTTAAAATATATAGAGCAAAATAATTATATGTATAGACATCTGTTGCAAAATTTCTAGTCGAAGAAATGGTTAAGAAAAATTGCTGTTAATATTAATAAAATTTGATAGTTTATAAATTTTTGAAAGTATTAATTTTATTATAAATTTTTAAATGGCCACTTTATTGATGAGACACGGTATTCATTTATGCCTTTATTTTTTTAAATAGTCATAAAATATGTATATATTATTACTATATTATTTATAAGATATATATTCGAATAAAAAAAATAGAAGAATGACATTACAAAAATATATTGTCAAAAATATAATAGATACAATTTATTACAAATAATAATTAAACTTTAAATATAAAGTTATGTGAATGTTTTAACATTTATTATTATATAGTTTTAATTGTATATATAAAACATTTATTTTTTATTTTTTTAAATAAATATGAAGGATAGATATTTCATAGAGAAGCATTTTATGAGTAAGTGCTTTCAGATATTTTACACTGTGCTTACTATGGAAATATTTCCTTTCTTTTCTATCTTTCATTTTCTTTCCAAGATTTTTTCTCTAAAGGGAATTATGTCAGTGACTTCGCTAGATAAATTCTCATGTTTTGTCTATTACCTATAAACTATTATATTGATTAATTATACGAGATAATGTACAAAAAAAAACGAAAATTAGCACTTTTTAAAATATTTGTCAACTAATATTTTAAAAACATTTTGCCTAGATTCGTTTTTAAAATTCAAATAATGTTGTACCCTTCTTAGTCATTATTTTTCTCTGTAATCCTTGATATATTTTTGAAATGCGTTTAATTTTATTTGAAATCGAGTTTTTTTTTTGTTTTTTTTTTGTAATTCGTAAAAAAAGGTTAGGTTATTTTTATTTTTAAAATAAATAACTCGTATATATAAATCAATATCCCTGTCTCTTCAATAAATACATAATTTGCAATATAAATTTTATTTATTCGATTTGGCCTTAAAATGAAAACTTTGTTTCCCTCTATATATTTTTTAAAACAACATATTATAGAAATTTGAACATCCATTCAAATGTTACTCCGAAATTTTTTGCATAAATTATTGATGAAAATGAATTTTATATTTTTCTGAAAAAAAAAATCTAAAAGAAGTGCAATACTTTTGTAATGGTGGTCTGAGGGTGTAAATCTGATGCCATATTGCTAATAATTATTTTTGAATATTTTCTATTTTGAAAACAATTCTTTATTTCTAGCTTCAAACATTTCTGTGTAACAAATTATTTAGTAAAATATTTCTATTAATAAATATCTGTTGATATTTTAAATCTATATTCGCGTGTTTTACCTAATATGTGGATTTTTTTTTTCGTAGAATAATTGCAAAATAGATGTTGTCTTCGTCTATTTTAGAATTTAGCTACATTTTTGTTTCAAATAGGCTTTTTGTTTAGAAAGTAGTTTAAGAAATTTCCCTTTCAACTATTATTAGTTTTAGAAAATTTCGTTTTCTCTAGGCGCGTAGAAACTTTTAAGCATAATTTAATATTCAACTGTGACTTTTCCAGCAAATACATTATAATAATTCTCTTCGCATTTCAAGTCTCTCGGATACATTTATTTGATAAAATATAAAGAAGCAAAAATAAAATATTTTATTTTTAATAACGAAAATTGGTATTTATATATTGTAAAAAGTTGTACATTTCTAAAATCCAGTTCCATTGTGCATTTTTATACTCTAATATTTAATATGGATATAAATATATATTTGTCTAATATTAAAAGTATTCTACCATATAAGCTCCGTCATATGTTTGGAATACAAAATAAATTTTATAAATTAATCTAAATTCTGAAATTAGGCAAGGCTAGTAAAAAGACGAGAGAGGTTATAGTTATATTAAAATATTTAAGTTAAATATGTCTCTGAAAACCTATTTACCATTTTCCTAAATAAATCCTAAATAACTTAATCATTAATATAAATAAAAATTGGTAAAACATTAGCGCATATGTAAATACTTAGAATTGGCTTAGTTTAAATTGTTTGAAGCAAAAGCTTAAAGGTAAAATAGCATGCAAACAATATACATTAGTTTAACCTAGCTTCTAGTAACTTCTCTAATTTGGCAGCATTTTAGCTTTCAAATAAAATCGTTTAAGCCCACGTCGCTTTTTATACCTAACTACTTTTAATGGTCTTTTTAAATGGAAGAAATAAAATGAAATGTTTGCAAGTTATGCTTTGAAAAAATTATGAGCTTTATATTTAGCGAAATGTTTCGGGTTAATAAAAGGGACCTTTAAAATGTTTGTTAAAACTTTTTCTACGCGCAATTGTTTAAAATAATGATTACCAAAGTCGAGAATAAAAGTATGTGTTTTGAAATAAAGAGTATATTCTAAGGATTAGGAAGATGATCTTTACCTGAATTCCTACTATCTTTTTTACCAATGATCTTAATAATCACACACAGTTACTTAATTTTAAAATCAATCATACGTTGTATATTTTCAATACTATTTTATAGAAATATATATTGAACATTGCAATACACAGTTCTTTTTTTCTTTAGAATTTGAAGTTTGCCAATTTCTTCAACAACAAAAAAAAATTGTAAATAGTTCAAACATTTTGAAGCAAAAATTTGTATATTAATTTCGTATTTTAGTATCCTTACAATATCCCTCTCAGTTTTTTTTTTTTTTTAATTCAAATAATTATTCGATTTTTTTTTTTTTTTTTGCTAAAGGAAAGGATGGACTTTTTATACAATATTTTCTTCCTATTTACATGGTTAAATTATAAATATTTCAATTAATCTTTTCATCAATTCCGTTTTATTCTCTAAAAAAAGCTTGAATATGTAAAATTATTAATGTTAGATACTAATGTGTCGCAGAGAGGAGAAAAATGAAATAGTTTTGTTTGAAGGTTAAACAAGTGGTTGATATTGGGTCTTATTATATATATGTCACAATAATATTTGTAAAACGAATTGATTTTTAGAAAGTTTTCTTATCAAGTTCAGAGAGTCGTTTGGTAAAAAATATATTATATATTTTATATTACAATTTATTATCAAGTAGTTTATTTTTAACTATTGATTTAAAAATAAACAATAAAATATCTCACTGATAATATAGAATTTGTTTTAGTTAATCATATAGTATTGCGAATTATGAAATAAAGACAATTATTCACAGATAATATACTTACGAACTAACTAAAATAAAAGGGTTAATTTTAAAAATAATGGGAGTTTTTATAATGAATAAAATAAAATAGATTATTATTTTAAAATTATATAATATATAACACTTTTTGACCTACATGGCACAAACGTCTACTTAAAATTTTCTGATAACTTTTATTGTTAACGAAATTGTCCATAAATTTCACAAGATCCATTAAGTTATTTAAGATGAAGTTTAAGCATTCTTTACCGTATTGTTGGTTAAATTGCCTTACAATCCTATTTTAGAGAGAATTGTTGTAGGCGTGAACGAATGACGGTCTTTCAGCTCCATCTAGTGTCGGTTCAGGGAATTAGAAATTCGGTGGTGCATTACCATTTTATAAAATTTTCGATGACTTTTCTTTATAGCCATTCATTTTTTATACTTTTATACCCTTTTTTATGCTTTTTGCAATGTACAATTGGCATTAAAATTAGACATACAAATTCAAAACTATGTAAACAACATTCAACATGATGCTTTTTTTTATCTTTCACGGGAGTTATTGCAGTATCATCTTTTCTCCTAGTATTTATAATATATATCCCCTCTCCCGCGTCAAAATAGACGCCAAAACTATGAGCCATCTATTGCCGTCTTCGAAATCTAGCGGAATCGGGTCGGTGACAAATATTTTGACGATAGTTGTGTCTTTTATTTTTATAAATCATTATCCTCCCGGCAGAATATCCATCTATATCTTAGGTTAGATAAACGCCTAGAGAAAATTCATAAAAAGAGCGAAATCATAAGTCAAAGGTTTCTTTAAATTTAAATAAACCTTTCTCTTTATGATTTCACGCTTTATATGTATCCATCTATATTTAGGCCATATATATAGCCTAGCCACTTTACCAACTAAACACCTATCGTAAAGATAGAGGCTGCCTGGCCGGCATTCATACTTCTTGAAAATAAAGATACTTCGGCCAGTAAATCTTAAATGTTTCAATTTTTGTTTGCTCCTGATGAGGGCAAAAGATTTTTGTCGAAACGTCGAAGTAATAAAAAGATTTACTGGCCGAAGTATCTTTATTTTTCAAGAAACTAAACACCTCTTTGGCAAATTCTGAATATTTCATTTGATCCCTTGTGAATCTCCTGAAATAAAAGCCGCCCTGAACTAACGAAGGCCATTAGCCCGAAACCATGTTCTCCAGGTGGAAGCTTCTCAGTTTTCCAAAGCTGATGTTGTGGCTTGTTCACCGACCCGAGTAAGATAGATTGCGGTCAACAGATGACGCCTAGTTTTGATGTCTATTTTGACGGGAGAGGCAACCTTCATTTTTATAGATTATGATAAATTTCCATCTTTATATATTTACGCGACAAAATTTATCTCAAAGTAAAACTAAGGATTCCAACTCGGAACTTATTTTCGTGGTAAAATTTCGATATGAACATGTAAGATCCCCGTGGTGGGTGTTATAACAAGTCATAAAATAGTTAGTGTGGGTACTAACGATAAATTAACTATATAATATAATTTTATAATATTTAACTCCTTCCTGTCCAGCTACATATAATAATAGAAAGAAAGGAAATTCATTTGTATACATTAAATAATACAAATCAATATTAAATAACAGTAAATTACTTTCATATTTGAGTGACTTTCAGTTTTAAATAACCATGTCTAACTCTGTGACTAACACAAATATTATTAACATGATGCCACGCCATCTGGTATAAGAAATTGGAACCATTTTTGACATGTATGATTCTTTTTGAATTAGTAGTAAGGGCAATAGAAACTTATTATAATTCCAAAAGAATTATATGCGTCAAAAAATAGCTCAAATTCTTTTTAAAAATTATTCATTACAGTATATCCGCAAAATTTGAACAAATTTTGTTGTAAAGTCAGCCTTTTTTTAAAAAATACATTCAGACATTATATCTATCAACAAGACAATAAATATCTCATAGAGTTATCATCAGTTTGAAATGTAATTCGGCAACACAGCCTTTATCTGCTGAAATAAGCATGCTTCTTGTTTTCGAAGGTTTCTTTACAAAGAAAAATTATTTTCAGGAGAGAAATATCTCACACAATTATTTCAAAATTAAATCTTTTTTTTTTTTTAATTCAAAATACACTCTTCATTCCATTTTATAATAAAGGCCTATCTAAAAAAAGGATTTTCTTGGGGAATTACAAAAATAAAAAATAATAAATTCAAGTTTTTTTCCTACATTTATATATAGAGATCTTTAATGTATATTTAATCTATAAAGCAGCGTTGCTAAGTTATTTCCGTTAGTATTTGTCATCAAATTTTTCTTATCTCTTTTAAATGTTTTAACAGTTGTCTATATAACTTTACATTTTATATCTATACTTTTCATAATGTGTGCGAAAAAAAAGGAGAAAAAAGTAAGAAGAATAAGAGAAAAGGGTCCGGTATTAATATAAATAAATATCCAGATCGTTGAAATGAGTATTTTAAATAGCAGAGCGCCCCAACAAGCGAAATAAATATCAATTAAACGTTAATTTAAATGTATTCTAAAATACTCATTTGAGTGGTAAGGATAAGTTTAAATAATATATATTCAGCTTTTCCCAGTTTATTTATCTATATTCCGTTTGAAAAGTGCGAGTTTTTAGAGAAACCCTATATAATATATTCCTATTTTTCTTAACTCTACTTAAAAATTCCCTTTAAAGCCCAGATTTTTTGTTTTCAGATGTGCTGAATGAATTGCTCTAGTTATTTGAAATAAATAATTTCTTGGTCATGTAACTGTTTGTTGTCTTAGTTGAGAGTCATATTTCATTACATTACCCAACCAGATCTTTGCTTTTTCACCTCTTTTTATATATAAAAAAAACTATATTTATTACTCATCCTTTTGTATCATATATTTTCGGTGTATATTGTATTACTCTTTCTAATTGAATAGGTCACAAAGGAAATTTCAGAACTTTGCAGCCTATTATCCTTAAATGAACATTTAAAAAAACTGTGAACACATCAAAAGAATTTTTCAAAAACTTTTCAGAAATCTAGAAGCCTCTAAAATATGGTCCTGTTATGTCCACATGATGAGAAATACACGTTAAAATTTGCATAAAGATATTTTACCTAAAGAAAATCGGTATATAATTATTATATGTATTTACATATACTATATATTTACATACTTAGTTTACCAGACTTGTTATAACGCTACTGTGGTGAACCCCCCATTTTTTACTATGCCTAGCTCTCATTAATAATGTTTTTTAATCAAAATTGGATTTGACAGCAAAACCTGTGACTCATTTGGCTACCGATCAGATGATGTCTTACTTCTTTATTCCCCAAGACAATAAATTATTATATTTACATACTTCTTACCCATTTTTTCAATATTCTCTGCATTATCTTAGTCCAGATACCACACTTAAAATTTGCCTTTTAAATACTATTTTCCCCATTATTTTAATACTTAGTCGTCCTTCAATTAATTCCCTTATTCCTTTATCCATCCTTTATTCGATTTTTTTTTTTTTCATTTTAAAAATTTGTATATACTTTTTTATCAAATGTTTCCATTTATAGTTTATACTACACTTAAAATTTTCTCCATTCCTCTCATCACCTATAGGCGATGTTTATCTAATACTTGCTATATGTAAGACAATGTCTAAGGTCAAACAGCCAGCCATCTATGCTGCTGACACAGGTTTTGCTGGCACTCCAGTTCTCACATCATTCCAATGTGAGGCCTAACCTGCCTCCTTATCAAAGTCCACACACCCACCCTAGAATCTTTGGTATATTCCCTCTGTACATATTTACATACATACTCTATCTCTCTATGTAAATATGGAATGTTTATTGTGCTACTAGATAATAAAGTTCTTACTATGTGTCTCCTCATTCTCCTCGGCCTTTTTTTTAAACCTCTTCTTCTTTCTTATCTCCACAATCATATTAGGATATCAAGTTGTGACCCTTGATGGTGTCTGTTTGACAACCATCATGACTGGGTGAAGTAGAATGCGTCTGCCTTTGTCATTAAGACTGGGAGCACTACTCAGTGGCAGGCTGACTTAGCTCCAAAAGAAATGGCCGCCTCTGACATGAGGAACAGATGCCATGTGCAGCTGCTCCTAACATGGAGTACAGATGCTGCTCATCCTGTGTCCCTGGATCAGGAGCCTTTACAGGGTACTACTATCAGCCGGGCCAGCTGAGCCCAGGTTTTTTAGTGAGCTTGTTACTGCTCCCCCTCCTGCTTTTTCATCCGGGCTTGGGACCGGCAAAGGCGGAGTTTTAAACCTCTTTTACACATATCATTTAAACTCCCAGAATATTGAATCCAGATACAATAGGTGAAAGATAACTCAGGTTCCTGGAATGCAGAATAACAACTAGCCAGACAAGTGAGAAATATGAACACAAAACTCCAATTTCAATGATCCAATTCTATTTAAAATAATATCTATATACAGTAGAAACTCTATGAGAGGACACTTCTCTACAAAGGACAGTTTTCATCAACAAAATTACCATTTTTACTATTTAGAAACTCTCCGGTAAGAGGACACCTCTTCCTAAAGGACACGTTAGCTTTGCAATTAGGTGTCCTTTACAGGGAGGTTCTACTGTATATCTATATATATAAAAATCAATGTTTGTTAGTTAGTTTGTTTGTTTGTATGTCCGGTATACAAATTCGCAGTAGTTCACTAATTCAAACCAAAATTTCCATACATAGGTAAAAAAATACGGGGAAGACGATAGGCTATTTTAAAAAATATATAAATCAATTATTAAAACTATATATTCAAATTATTCTACTTAGCTCACGAACAGCGCCCTCTATCAAAGATTAGATTAAATTATGCTGATGCAAACAAATAGATAATGCTAATAACAAACAATTATTTTAAAAAAATCTTATCTAAATATATATCACTCGGGTATATATGCACACGGGTCAATCCCGGGGCGAAGCCCGGGTCACCCGTCTAGTTTATATATAGAAAGAAAAAAAAAGAGAAGAGGTGAAGTTAGAGTAGAAAAAGAGCCAAAAATTGAACCATGATATATTTTCAAACAAACAAATATTACCATTGTTCTGTCTTTAGCTCTTTTTCTACTCTTCACATCTTCCCTTTTTAATTATTTTTTCTTTCTGTTCCGCATATATAGATGCGAAACTGCTGAAGCTTTTGCGTAAACCTGTTATAGCCCTTTATTGTTATCAAAAATATTTTTTTATATAAATATATACCATGGATGCATCCCTGGGGGTTGGGAAGTTGTCAGATCATTTTTTTTTTTTGCCTCAATCACTCATAGATTTTTTTTTTTTTTTTATTATTATCATTTACAAAGCACGTCATTTAAAATGCTCCAATGGCCCCCCGATTCTTGCGAAGTCCAACCCCACCAGCGAGTGCAAGTAACCAAACGGGGCTCTGGCACATTTGTAAGTGCAAAGTCGAACTGCTTTCACATGTGTAGACATGTGGTGCGCTTACAGTAAAAAGCAGTCGCTAACTACCCACCATGATTATCATGGCCTGTGCCACGTGTACTAGGGATAAGCAAAAAAAAAAAAGCACGCGATATCCGTCTTGGATATTTGCATGCATACACAATTTTGGGAGCTTTTACAGTAATTATTAATATGATTTTAGTTATTATAATAGAAATTATTAACGTATTTGTCAGTTAGTTAACGATATAGATGGAGATGCTCATGGAAGATTTTACTCCTTATCAACAATGGTTAGAATTAGGTATTCTATCATAGGTTGATAGATGGCGATAGTTATTTTTTCTTCAATAAAAATTACAATTATAGCTTATCAAAAATGCTTATCATTCTTTTGTCTGATGATGATAATAATGCTGTTACTGAAATGTCACACACTATTAATTTATTTGGATAAGGTTTTATTTTTTTGTAGCTTAACAAGAAGAATGAGGTTCAAAATATCAACCAAGCCAATATCATTAAAGCAATTTGTTTCTCTATTGAATTCTACATGACTAGTTTATTAGCCAAGTGCCCTTTAGCAGGCTTTAAAATAATGTTATTTATTTGAGAGAACTGGATGGAAGTAGGCTACACTAAACACTCTATCATCAGTTTAAGGCCAACCTGAGGTCACTAGGGGTAGTGTCTGCTATGGAGAGAGGTTCTATTATATAACACAAATTAATGCTCATGATAAGGCACAATTTGGATTATAGATACAAGGTAATAAGACCAAATCCAAATAAATAGTGTGTGACGTTTCGAGCAATTTTGAGCTTAGATTCAGCACTTTTGTCTGAAGATGGTAACAACGCTGTTATCGAAACACACTATTTATTTATTTGGATTTGGTCTTATTACCTTGTGTTTGAAATTAAGGCTCATTATACTTATATCAAATAGACTTAACACCTCCCTTAGAAACCAGTTTTATAACAACAGTTTTATAACATGAAGGGTCTATCATATCTTGGCTGAAGGACCTACTCAAAGAAGAATGAGGTTTGTTGGAAGATCTCCCACGGAGGATTCAATGGCAGCCCTTATTATACTGAGTTATTGCTACCCAGAAAGTGGGCAATTTTTGTTTGCTCTAGGAGTTCATCTGGAGGACAAGAATAGAAGTTACTGAGAAGTAAAACGACCAAAGTTGCTTTCTCTATTTACATAAAATCTGTTATATACCACAACAGCTCAAGGAAGTTTATGATATATTCAATTGAAACATAAAGTAAAGGTAAAAAAGCAACCTCTATATAGTGGAACCTCTTTATAACAACAACTTCAAGGTAATAAGACCAAATCCAGATAAATTAATAGTGTATAATGTTTCAGTGAGAGCGTTGTTACCATCTTCAGACAAAAGTACTGTAGTACTGTTCAGTACTTTTGTAAAAATGGTAATAATGCTGTTAATGAAATGTCACACTATTTATTTAATTAGATTTGTTCTTTTTACCTTGTGTTTAGGGGGGGTCGGTGGAAGGCTGGTTAAACCGTTTGGTTTACGACCACTACGACCCGGGTTCGATCCCCGCATTGGACACTTTTTTTCTGTTTTTAAAAAAAAAAAAAAAAAATGCTCCAATGGCCCCCCGATTCTTGCAAAAGTCCAACCCCACCAGCGAGTGCAAGTAACCAAACGGGGCTCTGGCACATTTGTAAGTGCAAAGTCAAACTGCTTTCACATGTGTAGACATGTGGTGCGCTTACAGTAAAAAGCAGTCGCTAACTACCCACCATGATTATCATGGCCTGTACCACGTGTACTAGGGATAAGCAAAAAAAAAAAAACCTTGTGTTTATAATCTATAATCCAAATTGGGCCTTATCAGCAATTTCAAGGTTATTGTTGTTTCTTATCCCCTTGTGTAAAGATTACACAAATTCCATGAGATGATCTCATTGAATGGGATGTAGGGGTGCAGCTTTCGTTGATCATGGCACCATGATCTAGGCACACTTTGGTGAAAGTCTGACTTTGCCTGTAGTTTGAGGCCGTTCCTAACATGGAAGCAGACACCTTTGCCGCCAACTCTAACATGAGTACAGATGCAGCTCCTCCGTATCCCTGGTCCCTCCGGGACCCTTGCTGAGGTCTATCAACCGGGTCAGTTGAAGTCAGGATTTTTAAAGAGGTCTACTCCTCTTCTAACAATGCAGCTGTTGGTCCGCGACTGCTTATTCGTCAGAGTTATTCTGCTTGTTTCGCAGCCGGCCTTCATATCTGAAGGGCGTTCCCCTATCCACCACCTGGGAACGCACCCTATAGCAGTCAGCTCTGCCAAATCCAAATAAATAAAGTGTATGACGTTTCAGTAACAGCGTTGTTTTCTAAACTTAGAAAATTTTCAAGTTTCTTCTAATCTGCTATCTTGTTTACACACATGATAACAGTACTATTTAAGAATATTCTGTGATATTTCTCTCATTTAGTTTCTTGTCTAATGATGGTAACAATGCTGTTACCAAAATGTCACACGCTATAATTTATTTGGATTTGGTCTTATTACCTTGTAGCTCTAATATATAATCCAAAGTGTCATGTCTAGATTGTTTTTTTAGCCTGTGATTATAATGACATATAAAATCTTGGTCTGAAGTGTCATTGTTATAGTGGGGTTCAAATATAGCAAATTGTATAATATAAATTGATTTCTATATTGATAGCAATTTTGGTGATTAAAAGGTATTTTTTTTCCATGTGTGAGATTCTACTAGATATTTAACATTTGTTTGGAATTCCTATCAGAACACCTCACTATATTATCAATTCCCAGGCCAACAAGATTTATAACAAAACAGATTTATTTATAAGAAATGAGACCTATATACTATGTTTAAAGATCCAATCAAGTTTCAAACAGATCATTTTTGGTCTCTTGTTCTTAAATCAAAAAGAGATTGTATAGCATATTATCTCTAAAGAAAAATAAAGAAAACCAATTTCCTAAGAGTTGGCTAGCAACATTTATGGTATGTACACCACTGATCGCAGACCAATGTAGTAGGGGGTATGTATAATGAGAAATGGTACAATGTTTATTTTCTACAAACAGCAATGAATTCTTCAATCTTCAACAGGAGCATCCAGATCATGATAACCAACAAGAGAGCGTGGGTCCCTGCGCCGCCTGCGCAACAACAACACCAGGAGGTTAGTCCTTCTAGAAACCCCAGCAAGTGTTTGGATTCCACAGGCTCTATGATGTTCTTGGCAATATAAACCCCAAGTGGGGGGATTCCAGGACAAAAACCCCAAGGTGACCAAGAACCCTCCAAATACTGTGGAATCTGTTGTTGTTTCTTATCCCCTTGTGTAAAGCTTACACCAATTCCATGAGTTTATGCTCCTCGAGCTGTTTTATGATAACAAGCGGCCTCTCCCAAAGGTCCTGTTTAGTACATCTAATGCAAGCCAAAATGTGTTCTGGAGCTGCAGATGGGATCTTATCATAACGGCAACATGGTTATAACATCCTAACTCAAGAGCCCTAAGTTGAGTTTCAGTTATGTTAACAACGTAATAAGATTTGACTGCATCTGAAAAGTGATGGAAATTTTGATGGGAATAATATTGATCTAAAAATATAAAGTTCACTTCAGTTTGCCAAGGTTGGTGTTGTGGCTTTGTCACAGACCCGAAGCCACTAGTTTGCGTCAACTGTCAATAGATGGTGTGTAGTTTTGTTTATTTTGACGGAAGAGGTGGAAACTTTATTATTATTTAAACTGTCAGATAACAGACATTAACAGACTTCACCAAATACCTCAGCTCTGCAACCAATATGTCATTAGAATATGCTAGATGTGCCACACCATTTACAAGTAAGTGTCTGTGAGAGACAGATACTTGAAAAAATATCTCATTAATTATAATTCTATACAGTTAAACCTGTCTATAGCGTCCCCTCTAAATAGCGCCTTCCTCTCTATAGCGCCAGATTTTAAACATTAAAATGTAAACATTTTACATTAAAAGTAACCTGTCTATAGCACCCTATTTTGGTGAGTGCCAAGAGGGGGGCGCTATAGACAGGTTTAACTGTAATCTTTTTATTGTGCATATATAGTATTATGATGTACTAGAGCGCCATCTGTTATCAAATTATAAAACTATTTTAGTGGCGTATTATTCTTTTTAATATAAAACAATTTCTACTGTCCTTACTGCGATGAAAAAATTTTTAATTTTAATTTTTTCATCGCAGTAAGGACAGTAGAAATTGTTTTATATTAAAAAGAATAATACGCCACTAAAATAGTTTTTATAATATAGTATTATGTTTGACAAATTGAACCTATTTATTTTACATTATTTTTAATATCTATATATTCAAGTATTCTCTCCAAGTGTGAGTTTTGACATAGATGGAAGTGACACTTCCAACACTGGCCTAACTGACAATTTCCCACTGGTAGGAGAGAATCCATCAACATTCATGTCATTACATTCAGTGTGCAATCTACAATCTACAATCAATTACTTGTATGAATTGATCCTCCCAGAATTCTCTCCGCACCCCAATTATTGTGTGTCTCATAAGGGTCATGTTTAACTTTGAAGTAAATGGTTGGAGACCAAAAGGTATTGTTGTTGACCTAATTGACACTTAGGTGCAGTTAAAGAACTCTACAGAGTGGCTTACCTGTCCATGAAGGGGAGAGGAGGCCTTGCCATCGGAGGGTAGACTGTAACAACACACATCAATACATTCTTCTCTGCAATTTTTGGTGCACTAGTTAAAAGACA
>CP092866.1:33766728-33894784 GCA_030710605.1 Cordylochernes scorpioides | reverse complement strand
CTGACCTGATCCCAGTACATCTTCACCTTTTTACTTTTTTTTTCATATTGGAAATGTTCGTTTTTATTATAAGTCTCGTTGTGTTATGGCTACCCATTATAACGCTAAACAATATAGCCATTCAACTACATGGCTCATATATCTTGCACTGACGTCCCCTATCTCGCGGGAAGTGCGAAGTTATAAGAAGGTTGGAGAAATGGCACAAAAACCGTAGACAGCCCCACCCTGGATCAAATCCCGCATTGGATTTTTTTTCCTCGAAAAAAATATTGCTTGAATGGCTCCCGATTCTTACAAAAATCCAGCCAAACCTGTGAATTCAAGTGATCCAAATGGGGCTCATCCAAATGTAAGTGGGGAAATTGAACTGTTTCTATATGTGTAGACATGTAGTACAGGTATATATAGTGCACACAGAGTAAAAGTGGTCATCCGCTACTTATTTGGATTATAATCCAAATTATTATAATATAATATTAAATAATTATTATATAACCTGTATCACGTTTACACCCACACACATACACACACTTAAGAGATAAATAAAATAATTTATCAATAAAAATAGTTTATTTTCAAAAGATATTAAGTAAAAATGCACTGAAAATGAGAGAAATAAATATTTCAGCTGTCACCATTGAACAATTGGATTGATACGAGTATACCAGGTCTATTAGTATGAAACGCGAAAATGGGCGCCAGAGGCCGCTGTGCAACTTTATTTGAGCCGACGGTGGCGCTGTTGTAGGCGTTTTGTTCTTTGACTCACGTGGTATCAGCATGCGTGCAGTTTTAGAAAAATTCAAATCGTGAAAATTTTCTGGAGCCCGTGGAAAATGGCGATTTCCGAGCCAAAAAGTGCCCATTTG
The DNA here is from genome assembly GCA_030710605.1 of Cordylochernes scorpioides. Taxonomy (NCBI): domain Eukaryota; kingdom Metazoa; phylum Arthropoda; class Arachnida; order Pseudoscorpiones; family Chernetidae; genus Cordylochernes; species Cordylochernes scorpioides. Next base: position 33,893,912 of record CP092866.1, on the reverse strand, counting down.
CGGGAAATTTTGTTGTTCGCCTTCAACTGGAAGAAAAGTGCCACTGAAGCCCACCGAATGCTCGAGGAAGTTTACAGCGACCACCCTCTGAGCAAATCGCAGTGTTACAGGTGGTTTAAAAAATTCCAAAGTGGCGATTTTGAACTTGATAATGAACCACATGGAAAACCGCCCCAAAAGTTTTAGGACGCTGAACTGCAAGATTTTTTGGATGAGGACAGTACCCAAATGCAGGAGAAACTCGCAAAACAGCTCCAGGTGTCTCAAGATGCTGTTTCTCTACGTTTAAACAGCCTCGGAATGACCCAAAAGCTTTCCAGATGGGCCCCCCACGAGTTGAGCGAAAGGCAGCAATAACGGCGTCTGGTAACCTGCGAAGGGCTGCTCGCCAGGCATGAAAAGAAGTCATTTTTGCACCGAATCGTAACTTCTGATGAGAAATGGATCCACTTCAGCAATCCTACGCGCCAAAAGTCGTGGGGCCTGCCCGGCCAATTTCCAAAACAGACGCCTAGGCCCAATCGCTTCGGAAAAAAAGGCAATGCTTTGCATATGGTGGGACCAGGCCGGCGTAGTATATTTCGAGCTCCTGAAACCTGGCAAAATGGTCAATACTAGTCGCTACGAACAACAAATGCACAGTTTGAGAGAGGCGTTGAATGAAAAAAGACCGGAATGGGGTGAAAAGCACAACAACCTAATACTGCAGCATGACAACGCTCCAGCCCACAACGCTACGGTGGTCAAAAACACCATAAAAGACTTGGGCTGAGAACTCTAACCCCACCCGCCGTACTCACCAGACTTAGCGCCGTCGAACTACCACCTTTTCACATCTTTAGGACACGCCCTAAAAAAACAGGAATTTTCGAACTAAGACATACTCCGAAAATGACTTGTTGACTGGTTCGACTCAAAAGGAATAGAAATGTTCAGACAAGAAATTCGAAAATTGCCTGAAAAGTGGTCCGAGTGTATAGCTAATCAGGGCAGTTACTTTGAATAAAAAATATTTTGTTGTATGGAATTGGTGAACTTTTGAATTCACTGAAAATTTTCGCGTTTCATACATTAGCGCGCCATCTGTTATCAAAATTCGAAACTATTATAGACGCGTATGATTCTTTTAAAAAATAAAACAATTTCTACTACCCTTACTTATTGGTAGATTAAACTGGCGAAAACCACTGGGAGAGTTCACCACTGATGAGCCAGGCTCTCCCATTAATTTTTCCATTGCAGTAAGGACAGTAGAAATTGTTTTATTTTTAAAAAGAATCATACGCGTCTATAATAGTTTCGAATTTTAATATATGGTATTGTATAGATATAATGTGTAAACTAGGAGTGGCTGGGCAGGTGCCATGGGGTAAGGGGATAATTGGCTACGTAGCCCGGACGGGCGAGGCGGTGAATCTAGCCCAGGCCAGCAGCGACCCGCGGTACTGCGATGAAGTAGACCGAGTGACGGGGTACCGCACAGACTCCCTGCTGTGTCTGCCGCTGAGGAACCAGGAGACTGGGGAGGTCTTCGCCGTGGCCCAGGTGGTCAACAAGCTCAACGGGGAGTTCACGCCAGACGACGAGAAGGTGAGTGGTTTGTAGCAGACAGTCGCACACATGGAAGGAAGGTGTTGGCAAATAGGAGATTGATCTATATAGAGAAAGGACACCACTCCCGTCAAATAGACGCTAAAACTAACTCTCACATATTCTTAATTTTTAATCAAATATTATTAATCAATTTCTTTATCCAATATTCACTTTTGGTTGATTCTTCACCAGCTTGCTTTAAATAACATATTATTTTTTATCCAGTTTGCAACCCAAATAAAAAGTATATATTTGGGGTGCAAACTGGATAAAAATAATATGTTATTAAACAAAGTCTCATATATTTACCATTTACGCAAACTAATCATCGATCCGAGTTCGCTAGTTTGCAAAGATGATCAATAGATGGCATTTAATACAAGTTTCATTTGGACGGAAGAGGTGTCCTTTCTTTATATACCCTCATATATAAAACTTGAGGAAGTGGAATGTTTTTTTATATCGACGGTCGTTTTTTTAAGGAGACAAAAATAATTTTGTTCACACTTTGTTACATCGTGTGTCTTCAATAAAGGTCACTGTGTATCAAATATCTTTCAGATGTCTGAATCCCTGATATACATGCTAAAAGTTACAACTTCCTTTAGTTTTGTTCATGAGTGTATTTATACATAAAAATAGTAAATATGAATTTTTAAATTGTTACGTATAGAAAAAATATTGTATATACGATTAAAATATAAAATTAACGATAATATTTCTATTAAAACAAATATTCCCATAAATTAGATTCAGATACAGATTAGAACAGCATTTACACATATTCCAAACATATTCCAAAATGTAAACAGTCAGGATGTCTTTTTTGTTTTTAATATCAACACCTGGCCTTTTTATACTTTTCTTACTTTTTTTCGCATGTTTAGCGTAATTACTCAAGTTTGGCCTTAACACTACCCATTTCTTGATATATCAGGAAGTATCTTGGAACAAATTTTGGTCGTTGAGGTACAGCCTATACCACGATGACGAGAGCCACTAGCCCGAAACGCGTATATGGTTGGCTTTTCTCGATTCAAGAAAATTGTTTGGCCACAACTATTATAGAATAATATAAACCAACGTTTAGTTAATTCCCCCCCCCCCCACTAAATAGCGCTTTGTCGCCTAAAATTCTCATATGAGAGGTCAGAGAGAATATGCCTTTTTCATTTTGAATATATATATATATATAAATACATACATATAGAAAGTGTCCCCATTCTCGGCTATAGAAGCCCAAACTAAGCCATTAGTGTCCCCATTCTCGGCTATAGAAGCCCAAACTAAGCCATTATATCTTGAATATTCAGTGGGGAGGTAATAAAGAGGACTTAGCCTAACCGGACCCTGGGGTGGAATTCAATCTTCCACGTCCATTATGCAAATGTGCTGCACAAGTCGCCATATTGGAGTCAACCCTGTTTACTTCCACTTCATATAGCAGAGCTTAGCTTTACTGGAATTCTTGAGCTTTTCTATAAACCGCATTGTTTCCTAGTCATTCTCGAAGTGTTATAATTGTAATTGTTGAATATTGCATATAAACAATTTGCATAGTTTAAAGATATATGTAAAATATCATCATTTATCTAACGCCATCTATCTCGATGATAAACACATTTTATTTTTAAACATAAATGTTCTTCCCTGATTTATAATATAATAAAATAAAGCTTCCAGGGTTTCTTGTGTAGCTTTCCAGCTCACGCTTTCAACGGGCGAAGTTACAACTGAGAGCGAGCAAGGGAGGGGGAAGATATTTACTAAATGATGGATATTTATACTTGATTTGGCGATGTTTTTGTAACAAAGAAACTTATTGCGCAAGTTTTTTAGATATTTTTATATAACAATAATATTTTATGGAAGCATAGGGCGCCTCTCCCGTCAAAATAAACGTCAAAAACCTGACGCCATCTATTGACCGTCGCCGCAAACTAGAGGCCTCGGGTCGGTGACAAAGCCACAAAACCAGCTTTGGCAAACTGAGAAGCGTTCACCTAGAGACCATGGTTTCGGGCTAATGGCTCTCGTCAGTCTAGGGCGGACTTTATTCCATGAGATCCACACGGGATCTAATGGAATCTTCACAATCTACCAAAGAGCTGTTTTGCTGGCAAGGTGAGATGGCGTAGATGGCGTCAGGTTTTGACGTTTATTTTGACGGGAGAGGCGCCCTATGCTTCTCTAGATCAATTTCCTCCCGGCAAATTTTCCATCAATAATTTTTTAATTTATAAATAATTAAGATTATTTCTCTACACAGCCTTCATCCTGCGATGACTAAAAATTGAAAGAGGAAGAGCATGGCTCATCAGTAGTGAACCCTCCCAGCCATTTTAATCTCCAGAGCGCTTCAATATTATATTGTACTGAGTTATTATATACCACTAGACGAATGGCCCGGGCAACGCCCGGGTTTTACCCGAGTGCGAATATATTTTAAAAACGTTTTAATCTTCATCTAGATCTTCATCTTGTCTACACCTTGTATACATCTTGCTTCCTAGGGTAGCCTAGAGTGGCCGCTATAGACAGGGTGGTCTGTATAGATAGGTGGATGTATCACACAGCTGGTAACAGGGTTGCCTAGAGTGGCCGCTATAGACAGGGTGGTCTGTATAGACAGGTGGATGTATCACACAGCTGATAACAGGGTTGTCTAGAGTGGCCGCTATAGACAGGTGTATGTATCACACAGCTGATAACAGGGTTGCCTAGAGTGGCCGCTATAGTCAGGGTGGTCTGTATAGACAGGTGGATGTATCACACAGCTGATAACAGGGTTGTCTAGAGTGGCCGCTATAGACAGGTGTATGTATCACACAGCTGATAACAGGGTTATCTAGAATGGCCGCTATAGACAGGGTAGTCTGTATAGACAGGTGGATGTATCACACTGCTGATAACAGGGTTGCCTAAAGTGACCGCTATAGACAGGGTGGTCTGTATAGACAGGTGGATGTAACACACTGCTGATAACAGGGTTGTCTAGAATGGCCGCTATAGACAGGTGTATGTATCACACAGCTGATAACAGGGTTGTCTAGAGGGGGGCAGGGAGGACACGTGTTCGCCGGCAGCCAATGGGCGCGCATTCTATCCGTGAGCTTCAGACAGAATAAGGCAATTATATATATAGATGCGCTTGCTATTGAATTCAGTAAATTTGTGTTTTTAACAAACTATGTACATATGCTTCTAGGACTGTAGAAATGTTTATCTAAATTAAATATACAATACATATATGTGTATTCTCTCTATAGTTTATCCCGATTAAGAAATTCAAGTTATTTTTATACTAAAAAGATGGCACGAACTTGAATAATATTTTGCAGAATGAAGAATGGATCCAGGATATGGAATCATTAATAATAAAAATATACAAGTATCAGAGTCATCAATCAACAATTCTTAATCAATTCTGTCACCGTTTGCTTTTGTGAATGGAATAAATACCCAAATATGGCCATTTCTTATAAGCATCGGTAGTTCAGTGGTAAAATGTTCGCCTGCCACGCGGGCGGCCCGGGTTCGATTCCCGGCCGATGCATTTTTTTTTTTTTTACAATTTTTAAAACTCATTTATATATTATACAAGAATGAATCCACGGCGCCAATTTATAATTGTAACGAATAGTATTTGAATAAAAGCATTTAATCGGGTAAAACCTGGGCGTTGCCCGGGTCATTCGGCTAGTGGGGGGAATAAATAGAAGATTAAAGAATGGATTTAGTTACGGATTTATTGAAATTCGAAACTATTATAGACGCGTATTATTATTTTTAAAAATTAAACAATTACTACTGCTCTTACATAAAAAATCATACGCGTCTATAATAGTTTCTAATTTTCATAATAGATGGCACGCTAATGCATCATAAGAATGGATTTAGTAAAAGAAATTATTAATAATAAACATATAATAAATGGAATTGTGAAGATTGTATATAGTAAATGTGGGACCACCAAGAATGAATGCAGTGACAGGAATTGTAAAGAATAGATGCAGTAAATAAAAACATGAAGAATGAGTTGCGCAATCAGGATATGTTTTTTATTATTATTATTATTATTATGGGATATAATTTCAGAGAGTGTGAGAAATTTGAAGTGTTTCAACTAAGGTCACTTCACAGATGTTTATAAATAAGGCACTTATAAAATACTAGACGAATGGCCCGGGCAACGCCCGGGGTTTACCCGAGTGCGAATATATTCTAAAAACGTTGACTTGGGTGGTCGCTATTAACAGGGTGGTCTGTATAGACAGGTGGATGTATCACACAGCTGATAACAGGGTTGTCTAGAGTGGTCGCTATAGACAGGGTGGTCTGTATAGACAGGTTTATGAGAGAGGCACAAACTTACAGGTTGTTGACGCCGCAATCCCCAGAGAGAGTGTTTTTTGTTGCATCATGCTGTGACTCACACGACGACCCAAGGTCAACAGGGGTGGAGCAGCAAGCTTAAGCCTATCACCGTCTGGCGGCGCTGCTTGCGAGTTATATCTACAATTCTGCAAATAACTCTAAGGATATTCAAGATATTCAAGAAATTATTTTTCGAAAACCTTTCCGGGGATATACCTAATAATATCCCAGAATTTCATGGCGATTGGATGTATGGTTTTTGAATAACAGGGTTGTCTAGAGGGGGGCAGGGAGGACACGTGTTCCCTTGCAGCCAATGAGCGCGCATTCTATCCGTGAGCTTCAGACAAACAGACAGAATAAGGCAAATATATAAGTAGAAAGGACGTCCCATGGTGAGTCATGGCTGATGACCAAGGCCCATGATCCATGAAAGGAACCAATCAATAGATTCAAGGATCCAATAACTGTGATCAATATATTCCAAGAAAATCCAATACCTAAGATTTAAAACAACCAAAATGACCGACCATTATATCCCATCCAATCTGTTCTTACATAAAAAGGCTGTGAGGTTTGTTTAAAACAAGCGAGATTTTCTCAGTCAACTCCGAGTTTAAACAAAGACTTGAAGGTCAAGCCTTGTTATTGGATTATCCGGGATTTGCCGAGAGGGTGTTCTTGCTTGAATTTTTTTAAGGAGGAAAACACAACAATTCCAAATGTCAAAGTGAAGTTAACCAAACAAAGGATTTATTACCGCGGATAGTTTTACCGATTTATTTCTTTTCTCATACTATTTTGAAAAATATAATATAGCTTTATTTATTTAATTTCTGTATATATATTTCACACAACATGTAGACACTAAATACTAATTTATTATTATTAAAATATTCCTTTTAAAATTACAAAATATTTTCTCACAATGAGTTTCTTTTTATTAAAAAAACGCTAGCTTTTAAGCGATAATCGCTCTTCAACGGACTTAATAAAATATCGACTTTATCCTACCAGAAATATTTACAAAAACAAACACGCGCAGCGTGGATATTTATAACTGAAATTTTAAAATTTCACTTTTTTCACAATTTTATCATGAATAGATATTTATTCCTTATTATCAATTGTTTGCAAACAGTGTATTTTTTACATAATAGTATTATTTATCTATATATATAAAATTGAATGTCTGTCTGTCTGTTTGTTTGTCTGTACTCTATAGATTCAAAAACCATACATCCAATCGCCGTGAAATTTTGGGATATTATTAGGTATATCACCGGGAAGGTTTTTGAAAAATAATTTCATGAATATCTTGAATATCCTTGGAGTTATTTGCAGATTTGTAGATTTAACTCGCAAGCAGCGCCCCCATTGTGACGATGATAACAAGTTTTCTTATCACTAAGTTTGTTATCTTAAATATTATTTATCAAAAGTAAGATTATCTCAGGATGACACGGCAATGTGACACGGGAAAAAATGTTCACTAGATAAAACTATGATTTTCTAATGTAGAAAATTAGGAAAGACAAAATTCAGGATGACACGGCACACAGGGACCGGGAAAAAATGTTCACTTTATCGAGAGATTCAAATTTACGAGTTTCAAATTATCAAAATATATATTTTGACGTGACAACGTCTTAAATTAGGTTGCGGCTGGGAGTCACTTATGAAAAAGTGTAACGCCCGGTAACGTTACGATGAGTCACCGAACGAGAGTGCTGCGCGCGCAGCTGCGCGCGCAGCGCTAGAGAATTAGGCGCATTGAATCGGCGCATGCTTGTCTCTGTCTTTGTCTTTCTCGAACGTTCTTGGCGTTGGAAAAACAAGAAAGCGTCATAATACAAGTTCACACGTGTGGTTAAAGTATCGTCAGCTGTGTCTGTAGTGAAAATGTGGAGTGCTTAGATTCGTCATTTACAGCAACTACAACAATAAAGGTAAATAATTGTACACTGATATTTCATTATCGTAAACTATGATTGATTGATTAATTGTTAGATTGGCACAAAAGTTGAGAAACTGAGTTTATAGGTTATGTCATACTATTGATAAATGTTGATAGTGTTAAGTAAATTATTAGTTTAAAATTAATTAATTAATTAATTATTATTTTACAAATTTTAAATAGTTTCAAATTTATTTAGCAAAAATTTTGAACCTTCGATCTGAATAAATGTTTTGATTTTCGAATTGATTCTTTAAAATTACAAATATTAAGAAAAAGTGGCAGATATAAGAAAACTTTATTTAAACTGTGTTGAGCAAGAATTTTAACATCTAATTTAAGTAAATGTTTTAATTTTCAACTTCATCATTTACAATTACAAAATTTATTTAATTTCAAATTTATTTAGCAAAAATTTGAACCTTCGATCTGAATAAGTGTTTTGATTTTCAAATACCAACGCGGCTGGTGGAGTGGCGATCTATCGTAAATTATCATCGACATCTACGGCGGAAGTGTTCCAAGTTGCGATTACAGACGTAACTCGTGTCATTAAAACCAAGGGTGACATGTGCATGACTGAAGTTACTTGCTTCGCCGCTAATACTAGCTTCAAGTTTATACTCGGTGCTGTATATATTCATCCAGGAGCTAGTATGCAGGATATTGGAATGTTACTATGGCAAGGACTCGGTCCGTACATTCACAACAGCCAGTACGTGCCACCGTTCGTGCAAGTTGATTCTAGTATACCGATTCTTCTGTGTGGTGATTTTAACAAAAACGTAAAGCCTGACAACTCGTTTCTTAAATTCATGAAAAATACGTATAATCTTGATTGCGTATCAAACGTTTCTAAGTCAACTACGTTAAAAGGAACAACTATCGACTTGACTTTCGCAAGACACATTACAGCAGAAACACTTCCTTTCATTTCATATTTCTCCTATCATCGTCCTATCCTCAACAAAATCACTCAAATAGGAATTAGTTAAGTTTAAGTTTACATGTACAATGTTTTAGTAAACAAAATATATTTCTATAGTTAAAATTTGTGCAATTCTTATTTTCATTCAATTCCTTGTTCCTATTGTGCAATTTAATTATATTCATATCAATAAATATTCTACCGTTGTCACGTAAAATCTTCGCTCGTAAAACCGACTTTACAGACAACCATTGTTTTTTTTTTAATAAGTTTTTAGAGAATTGTTTTAAAAAATGTTCGCTAGACAAACCTTTACTCGGGTAAAACCCCGGGCGAAGCCGAGTACGTTTTATAAGTTTATAGAGAATTGTTTTAACAAATGTTCGTTAGACAAACATTCACTCGGGTAAAACCCGGGCGAAGCCGGGCACATCCGCTAGTTTTGAATAAATAATAAAAAGTTGGGGGAGGAAGATATTCATGTACCTAATAGGGCATCTCTCTCTTTAATTATACATCAGAACACCATGCATTATGTTCATCACTCTAGTAAATTTGGAAAATTCAGACAAAAGCCAACTTGTATATCCGAAACCATGGTAAACAGGTTGACCTTTTGTCTGGATTTTCCAAAACTGGTGTTGTGACTTATTCTTTATCACCACTAGTAAAGTTTTTGGACCCGCTCATCGCCTGGTCCAGGACCCTCCAGCGCCGAGGTTTCCTTCTACCTTCATCTTCCATCACTTTGTAAAATTGTATCACATATATATATATGTCATAATATATACCCTTCCAGGAATAATAAAACAAACCTAGAGCCATCCCAGAGAGAGATGGGATGTAAATTCCGGTCAATTGAGAAAGCAGCGACATTCCAAAGGGGCGGCAAATGGGGCCCGCCCGTCAACACCTGAGGACTATTTTTGGACAGTTTGCGGGGGGGCGTGCGACACAAACGGCCGTTCAGCGGTGGCGCTCCCTCTCTCTCGGACGGCTTCCAAATTCCTCTACCAATTTGTGGCGTGATTATTTCCCTTTCCCCTCATTATCACTATATTGTCACATATATGTGGTATTCTACTATGTTGGGAAACCTTACTCTTGGTGTTGAAGGTTGTTGAAGTGGTGACGCAGTCGTGGTGAATGATGCAGTCGTGGTGGATGATGCAGTCGTGGTGGCTGAGTGAAAGGATTACACACAGGGGAAATAAGCCGGGACACTTGATGGTTGAAAATATAAGGCAACGGGTTGGAGGAAAGAAAGCTTTTGAGAAAGGCAGAGCGGTTTTTGATGATTAATTAGTTGATCACATGGCGATGATTGGATTTAGATGAAATGAGCGGAGAGAGAGGTCTCTAGTGAGCAGACATTACCTTGGTGGGGTCGAGTCGATGACTGGGTCTGAACTCGGTGGGAGTGAATGAAGAACTGTAGATGTTGTTCAGATGGGAGCCAAAACACTACTAGGTTCGAACTCGGCGAGAGCGAGTGAACAACTGACCATTCTTGCTTTTCGATTTAACACCAAGACTCAGTTTCTTTTTGATTGGTCGAGAGATGTCACATGATCTTTTCCTATTGGTTGACCTACTTAGTGGGTACTTTCTAATTGGACCGGCGGCTGCTTTGATGGAAGATACCGCCGATCTTGTCATGGAGTGTCGGGTGTTATTTCGACCCTATTTACTTCCGCGTTATCAAATACGTCCGGTCTTGGGTCGGAAGTATGGGGTGTCTCTCTACTTTTATAACTTCTGGTCACCAGATACGTCCTGCTTTGCCAGGAAGTATTGAGTGCTTCTTGACTAATATAGCTTCTGCGGTCACTAGATACGTCCGGCCTTCTGTCAGGAAGTATTGACTGTACAAGTTATTTATAATTGTGTCCGCTTTAAACCTATTTCCTATGTTTGGTTGCTACTTCTTTCCTCCAGTTACCTCGTTCTTTATTAAGTCTTTGAAAATCATACATTGTACATGCATAGTGGGTCGGGGGTGCATTTAATTATATACAAATTATGACAGATGCGCCCCCTACATGTGAAGAATTCAAGAAGGGGTTAGTCTGAGAGAATTCTGTAAAGTGAAAAATAATTTTGTGGGAAAATTAGTTGTGGGTATTGAGAGGTTATATACAAGTATTGGTGGTGATATAAGAGGTAAAATAGAGTGGTGTTGATGATATAGGTTGAGTATAATTAATAGAAATCAAAAATTTTTAATTGTAAGAAATCAATGAATGCTATGGTACATAGTGGGCTAAAAAGAAAGGAAAATGCGCCTAAACGAATTCTACTCGAGATAGGAAATGAAATCGAGGGAGTTCTATTAAGGCTTTTGAAATCAGAATAAAAATAATATAAAAATAGTTGAATGAAATCAAAATTGAATGTGTTTGGTTGAAAAAGAAAAATATTTTGTTGCATGGTGACAAAGACAAATGCTTAGTTACTTTTTTGCTCGAATTTTGAGAAAAGAAATCGAGGAAATTTCATAAGGCGCTTTGAAATCAAAACAAAATAAAATAAGAATAGTTGAATGAAATCAAAATTGAATGTGTTTGGTTGAAAAAGAAAAATTGTTTTGTTGCATGGTGATAAGGGAAAATGCCTAGTTACTTTTTTGCTCGAATTTTGGAAAAGAATTCGAGGAAATTTCATAAGGTCTTTTGAGAAATCAAAGTAAAATAAAAAGTTGGAAGAAATCAAAGTGAATGCTTGGTGCATGGTGAGAAAAAAAAAAGGAAAAGTGCCTAACCATATTCTAGCTCGAAATTGGGAATGGAAACCGAGGGAATTTTATTAGGGCTTTTGAGAAATCAAAATAAAAATAAAAATAAAATTTCATAAGGTATTTTGAAATCAAATAAAAATAAAAAGTGGTTGAGCGAAATCAAAGTTGAGTGCTTGGTTGAATGAAAAAAAAAAGGAAAAATGAAAAATAAAAAGGTTTCAAAAATAGGATGATTTAATGTTTTTAGTGTAACCGAAAACCAATGAGTTTTCGTTGATAATGAAGTTATACTAATATAAGTTAAGTGATAAATAGAATGATAATTGATAGTTAAATATGATAATAATTTGAATAAATTGTTAATTTGGTTAAATATTTTGAATTTAATTGAAAAATAGTAAAATTGGTTAATGTATAAATAAAAAAAAATGTATTGAATTGAGTTCTTTTGTATCTACATGCCCTATAAATTTTTTAATTGCTCAATTATGCCCTATAAATTTTTTGTCTCAGCTGTAGTGACACTTAGGTGAAAACGTGATTCTACCCCTCAAGTGCGTTTATGCTATGTGTACAGGAGACATGGAAATCTATATAACCTTTATGTGTAATTTTTTGTCTTTGTGTGTGTTGTGAAAAAATGTTAGAAGTCTGTTGTGTAAGAAATGTGTGAGCGAGTTCTATGTGTTGTCTTGTGGATGTGGAATTGGATGGTAAAAATCGATATGTAGACTCGAACTGGAATCCAAAATCGGTGGTATATCGAGGTTCCCAATTGACCTCAATAGGGGACCTTCTCATTGTAATTAGAGATACGGAAGTGGTGTGTGTCGGGCAAAAGAGAGGGAATGAAATTGGAGATCGGACGAGGCGCTCCGCTTTGTTTGCATAGGCCGAATTTATCGCCGCGGACTACACTTCCTGTCGCGGTGTCTCAAAATTCACTCTTCCTTCCGCTTATTTATTTTTTGGTGCGGCTCAGATCTTGTTTTTGGAGTGTGACTTCTCCGACATTGGTTGGTCATCCTTCAATTACTTCTATCTCTTCGGAGTCTATTTAGATTTTCTGCAAAGATGTTTCCTAATGTTTGTCCAAAATTAAAAACTGCCTCTTGTAGTTCGAAGATTTTATGAGCGGGCATGGTATAGATAAACAAGTAATTAATGAATAAAATTGGGATACAGTTGTATGGTAGAACTAACAAACAAAGGATAAAAATCAGATGAAAGATAGGATATTGCCCCATGTTCTTCCAGATTTTTGTAAAGGGGGACTCTGAAATATTTGCCTGAACCTTATTAATTGTAGAATTTAAATGATTGGTAGGTTCGCAGTTCTCCTGTTTGATCGTTAATGGTTTTATTAGCGATATGTCGGTGGTAATTGATTTAGGTTGAGCTGTGTGATTGTTTCTCTGACGCGGGTGGTGTAAATTTAGCATTGTTTGTGTTGTGTGTACGCTGTGCTTTATGTACGAATTCTGTTTTGCTTTGGGGCCTGTGTCGGTATTTTTACGTGAAGGTTGGTTGTATTCATCGATTCTTCTAGCGAATCGGCAGGTGGGGCAGGTTTTTACCTGTTTTGCGATGTCTTGTGTCATGTTCTGCCAATAATATTGTGACGAGATGAGTCTCGTCATCTTGGAGATGTTTGGGTGGTGGTGTTGTGTGTGTACGGACTTAAGAAGTCTGGTTGTAAGTGAATTTGGGACTATAGTTTTAAGTACTCCTTTTCGGGAGACGGTGCGCAGTTTATTGTGATCCATAGTCACGCGAGATTTTCCCGGTGGAGAAGACTGTTGGCTCTGTATGAGTGGCGCATCTAGAAAGCCACAAAATGGGATACGAGTTCCAACGCCCGTTTCATATTGTTGTACTCCATTTATGCTACGGACCTCATATTCGTATCTTGACAATCTTAACCTCCATCGAAACAATCTGCCTGACGGAGCTTTGATCTCTTTCAACCACTGCAATGCGGGATGGTCAGAAAATATTGTAAACTTTCTGCCCATTAGACAGGTGCGGAAATTATCCACACTTTCCACAATGGCTAGGCATTGTAGTTCCAAGTCTGAATAATTTCGCTCGTGACTACGCAGAGATCGGCTGAAATGTTGAACGGTGTATGTCTTCCCATCAGGGTAGACTTGTTTAAGAACGCCTGTAATGCTGAATGTTGAGGTGTTACAGTACACCTGGCATGGCAGACCTTCCTGGTAAAGGTGTAATGTGGGGTGTGTGGTAAGGTTTTCTTTCAGGTTAGTGAACGCTTTCTGGCATTCGTCATCCCAGACCCACATGACATCCTTTTTTAGAAGGTTGACAAGTGGCGTCCGCAAGCGGGCGTGGTCTGGAATGAACTCTTTATAGGCGTTCACAGCTTTTAGGAAAGATCGTAATGTTTTTCGATTGTGTGGTTGTTTGGTGGCGTGAATTTTTTCTATGTTTTGTGTAGACGGGATGATTGTGTTATTCTTAACGATTGTGCATGCGCTTACTGGTTGTTGTTGTCTTTTGGCGCGCGTGTTGCGTTTGTTGTGCGGATTGTGCGTGTTTGTTGTGTGGTGACGTATGGGTGCGTGTAGGGATTTTGTGTGGTAAGTGTGTGAGCTGTACTGACACGTTTTTTTGGGCATGATTGGAATTGTAGGTTGAAGCCGTTGTGGCTTTATGTGTTGTGGGCATAAAGTATTGGCAATTGGGTTGAGTGAAAAGTTGCGTGGTGTGAGATTAGAATGGTGGCATGTAAATATTTGGGGTTTGGGCAATGAATGCAGGCAAGGGTTTCCATGTGTGAAAGCTTTGGGTGCTGTGCGAGTCCTTTGGGACAGGTTTTGGCCTAGCCCGTGCTTGCATTCATTTGACACATGTTTAAAGTGGTAGATAGTATTAGACAATGGGACGCCAAGTTGGAAAATAGTGCCGCGATTATAATTTAGTTTTAATTTATACTGATAAAGGGTTTTTAAGGTAAGAACTCCAAATGGCAAGGATGCATTTACCACGTGGAAGTTCTCTCTACGGGTTATTTGGCCTATTGTCAGAGGGAAAGTTAAATGTCCTATTATTTTCGTAAAACTATTTAGGGTGGATAGATCAAGGGAAGGTTTTTTAATACTTAAGTTGGGAAGTTGTGCTTTTAATCTATTGTATAAATGATACGGCAATATGTTCGAACCTGCGTCTGGTTCAATTAGAAAGGTACATGGTAGGTCCTGGGTCAGATACAAGTCCAAAGTCAATTTGATGGTGTCATTGGGTGGATTGCCTACCTCAGTCTCGAAAGGTCTCCACTGTGGCGTCTTTGGCTTGGGATGGCTGGCTTGGAATATCTGTTGGGCCGGATCGGGACCGTTTGCACTGTCCGCGCAATTGAAAGGGAAATCTAGCCATTTGTACTGCTTCCATTCGAGTGGACCGTTTTCGGACTATTTGCACTGTCCCGGTTCGCGTGGGTTGCTTCCGGGTGCACGGGTACGGCATGGCGGGTGGCGACTCCTCGGTGGGCGTCAGGTTGTTCGGACACGTACCGGCGGCGGGGGTGTCGGTTGCCCCGGGGGTGGCGCTCCGGAACTCCGTCTCACCTTGCGTGGATCTTGCCCCTTGTAGCGCGGCGGTCAGTTCTAAAATTACCGTCGCCAGGGTATGTCTTGTCGCTTCGTTCGTTGTCAGTTTCTTTCCGCTCGTTGCCAGTTTCTTCTCTCTCGGTTTGTCATTGCCTTTTGTTTTGCTGGCGCCTGGGCTAATTTCCATCTTTATCCTGTCGACTTTAGGAATATAACCGAAAGTTATTATATCACTGCAATATTTGATGTATTACTGTTATAGAATCCTGTCGACTTTAGGAATAGCTGTGGTATTCTACTATGTTGGGAAACCTTACTCTTGGTGTTGAAGGTTGTTGAAGTGGTGACGCAGTCGTGGTGAATGATGCAGTCGTGGTGGATGATGCAGTCGTGGTGGCTGAGTGAAAGGATTACACACAGGGGAAATAAGCCGGGACACTTGATGGTTGAAAATATAAGGCAACGGGTTGGAGGAAAGAAAGCTTTTGAGAAAGGCAGAGCGGTTTTTGATGATTAATTAGTTGATCACATGGCGATGATTGGATTTAGATGAAATGAGCGGAGAGAGAGGTCTCTAGTGAGCAGACATTACCTTGGTGGGGTCGAGTCGATGACTGGGTCTGAACTCGGTGGGAGTGAATGAAGAACTGTAGATGTTGTTCAGATGGGAGCCAAAACACTACTAGGTTCGAACTCGGCGAGAGCGAGTGAACAACTGACCATTCTTGCTTTTCGATTTAACACCAAGACTCAGTTTCTTTTTGATTGGTCGAGAGATGTCACATGATCTTTTCCTATTGGTTGACCTACTTAGTGGGTACTTTCTAATTGGACCGGCGGCTGCTTTGATGGAAGATACCGCCGATCTTGTCATGGAGTGTCGGGTGTTATTTCGACCCTATTTACTTCCGCGTTATCAAATACGTCCGGTCTTGGGTCGGAAGTATGGGGTGTCTCTCTGCTTTTATAACTTCTGGTCACCAGATACGTCCTGCTTTGCCAGGAAGTATTGAGTGCTTCTTGACTAATATAGCTTCTGCGGTCACTAGATACGTCCGGCCTTCTGTCAGGAAGTATTGACTGTACAAGTTATTTATAATTGTGTCCGCTTTAAACCTATTTCCTATGTTTGGTTGCTACTTCTTTCCTCCAGTTACCTCGTTCTTTATTAAGTCTTTGAAAATCATACATTGTACATGCATAGTGGGTCGGGGGTGCATTTAATTATATACAAATTATGACATATATATATTTCATTTTTCATTTTCATGTATATACCTCTCTCTTCTCTCTCTCTCTCTCTTTGAGATGTAATATTGTCTAGAAGACAATAAATAATTTTTAATTGTCAATTGTCACTAGTAAAGTTTTTTAATTGAGATGATGAACAGGCACATCGTTCTTATGTATACCTAAAGGGCGAAGTACTTCAAGCATTCTTCTTAAGCGAAATAATCAATTTAACTATTATATTGGAACATTTCGAGCTGTTTGATTGTCAGTATAGAATAGGTCTTCCTTCTAAAAATCTGTTCACCATCTGATCACTTGTTCGCCACAACATTCTATCAGTGTTAACAAGAAAGTATTGTATAGAGATGTTAGCACTTTGGCACGGCATTCTCGAATCATACATAGGTGATGATTTCCCACGGGACTTGTTAGTAATACATGAATTCAGGATGCATTCAGCGATATTAATGTCATATTGTAGCTGGAAAAAAATAATTTCAAAATTATTTCAAATTCTATTCGTAATTTTAGTTGAAAGTAAACTGTTAACATATCACAATAAGATTGTGTTTGTTTTTTTTTAATCTATACTCATAGACAAAACTTAAGGATGTTGTACCTTTTAGCATCGGGATTCATATAATAACTCGGAATGATAGTTGATACTCGGTGTAAACAAAATCGTCTGTTATGAAAATTTGAAACTATTATAGACGCGTATGCTTCTTTTTGAAATTAAACAATTTCTACTGCCCGTACTGCAATGGAAAAATTAATGAGAGGGCCTGGCTCATCAGTAGTGAACCCTCCCAACAGTTTCGCCAGTTTAATCTACCATACCGGTGTTACATTGCATTTTTCGATCATCCTTTTATATTGATATTGTTGTTTAGACTCTTGGAATGGGTATTTTAGATGAACTATGGATATAAGCTTCGAGGACAGTAGAATTACATATAATTATAATAAATTACGCTTCTAAAATAGTTTCTAATTTTCATAACAGATGGCGCGCTAGTGCATCGTGAATTTGTCTGTGTCTTTCCTTCGAAAAAACAGCCGTGCGGCGACATCAAAGACTTTCCACTTTTTAAAGTTTTTTTTCCATGAGTGTTTATTTTACGATAGATGGCAGTGAACCATCATCAACATTCAGTTTCACGATCAATAAGTCCTTGTTGTAAATTAATTTAACTTCCTGATCCCCTCCTCTACACTCAACCTATTAAAGCATAAATCATGTCTGTGTTAAATGCCCATGATCAGAGTTTATATCACTATTGAATAGTTTAAAATCATATTAATGTTTATTAAATAATAAAAAGACATATATTGGATTTAATAAAAGATTTATTTGCCAATATTTCGGTTGACTGAATGCCAATCTTTATCAAGGCATTACATTTTTGCATAAACGTTGGCGTTCAGCCAACCGAAATATTGGCAGATAAATCTTTTATTAAATCCAATATATGCCTTTTTATTATTTAATGATTTGAATATGTGGCCGCAGCCTTGCAGAAAATTGACATAGATCCAGAGCAGAAGCTTTACACATTCAAGATGGTGGACATTGCTGCTGCTGTGATTGAGATGCATGGAGACATCTGAGGCTCTTCATTGGACACGACAGCAACAACATTTAAATATGGATTGCTCTATTTTCAGAACGATTAATGTTTATGTGAAGGGAATCCGTGTGCTATATAGTGAATTTACTCCACTCTATACACAAGTTGTCTAGCCATTGTCTTCAGTGTGACACGTGTGTGACACCAGCTGATGGGGACCTACCTCCAGTTCTGTGGCACCGCCATCGCCAACGCTCAGCTCTTCGAGGTTTCAAGGAAGGAGTACGAACGGAACAGAGTGAGTATTGTTTGATACTTGGAACGTTTATAATTATTTAGTGAATCATACAGAGACGCACGTACTGTCCTTTGAAACTATATTTCTGAAAGTGTCAACATATGTAACTTCCTTTTGAAGTTTGGATTCTCGAAATTCTCAAAAATTTTCTTGGAGTGAAAGAATCTATGAACCAGATGTCTTCGTTAAAGTCTATTTGGAATGGAGAATGTTTAAATAAAGATGTCTCCTTTTGGTATACGTAGTAAACAAGTGTTTTCAATGCATATGCATTCTCTGAATCTCCTAAAAAAGGTCCAAAGGAATTTACACTCATGAAAAAAAATTAAGAAAGTTGTACCTTTTAGCATGTAAATCGGGATTCAGACAATATCTCTGACATATATTTTATACAAAGTAACCTTTATTGAAGACACACTAGATAACCAAGTGTGAAGAAAATTGCCTTTGTCTCCTTCAAAGAAAAAAAAAAACAGAGGACCGGCAATATCAAAGACTTTCCACTTCCTTAAGTTTTGTCCATGAAACAGCTATCCTGCTTGAACTGACCCACTTCAACCTTACATCTATGGCCAGCCTTCCAGACTGGATTTCAGCATGGAACTTTCTGGTCAACTGGCTCAAAGCAGCAATCAAATCAGGGCGCGAGTAGAAATACTTAGCTCTAGTCCATACTAGTGAGCTGGACTTCCCGCGTAGTTGGTGGTCTTTGCTCCAAGAACCTGGGTTATAAATATCTCTACATAAGTATGTATGATAAATTCTGGATAACCCAGTGTTCCCTGGTGTCCAGGCCTTGCTGGAGGTGGTACACGACCTGTTCGAGGAACAAACCTCCCTGGAGAAAGTGGTCCTGAAGATCATGCAGCGGGCCCAGCGTCTGCTGAAGTGTGAGCGGGCGGCCGTGCTGCTCCTGCAGGAGGAAGAAGGAGTGAGTGCCAGTCCCATCCTGCCAGTACCTGTCGTCTTACACACGGACTGTGTACAGGGGATCAAGTTCTCCAAGACCTTCGACCTCACCTCCCCCAGCCCCTACCGCCACTCCAGGTGGGTTCCATCAACATACACACAATAGCGATCACTCTTTAAACACAAAATCTTCCGCGCAAAATGTCCTCTATTATTATAAACTTTCGACTATAATCCTTCAACATTTTGATCCACTTAAACATAGAAGCAAGAGAGAAATACATCTATTTATACAATAAATTAAACCAATTTAAAAATTAAAAAGGCATATCCTGACCAGGAGCACATGTGCTTTTCAGATAGCAGAGCGCCATCTAGTAGAACAGAAATCAACTAAACATTGATTTAGCCTGTTCCCTGATATTTGGCCAACCCAATTTCTTGAAAAATCAAGAAAAGCCATCCACGAAAACGTTTCGCGCTGTTGGCGCTCGTCAGCATGGAGTAAGCTGTAACACTGCGACAAAAAAGATTTTTGGTCTCAGAGGCTTCTTGAGAAACCAAGAAATGGGTATTTAAGGCCAAACCTACGTAAATACGCTTAACACATGAAAATATAATCTATATATATAAAATTGAATGTCTGCCCATCTGTCTGTATGTTTGTACTCTATAGATTCAAAAACCATACATCCAATCGCCGTGAAATTTTGGGATATTATTAGGTATATCCCCGGGAAGGTTTTTGATGAATAATTTCTTGAATATCTTGAATATCCTTAGAGTTATTTGCAGATTTGTAGATTTAACTCGCAAGCAGCGCCCCCATTGCGACGATGTTAACAAGTTTTTTATCTATGTTTTATTATCACTAAGTTTATTATCTTAAAGATTATTTATCAAAAGTAAGATTTTCTACCTATTAATTGCGCACAAGTCAAAGTTAGTTTTATCATTTATCTACAACATATATATTGGGAGAATAGATAAAATGATGATTTTGTAATGTAGAAAATTAGGAAAGACAAAATTTAGGATGACACGGCAATTTATTTGAGACAAGAATAATGATACAATTCCAAGGCAAAGATACTATTCCTTTAACTTCCAATTACCGAGGGAACCAATTAATATTGATTTTATTCAACTTATCGAGTATTTTTAAAGAGACCGGGAAAAAAATGTTCACTTTATCGAGAGATTCAAATTTACGAGTTTCAAATTATCAAAATATATCTTTTTTATATATAAGTTTATAGAGAATTGTTTTAACAAATGTTCGTTAGACAAACCTTTACTCGGGTAAAACCCGGGCGAAGCCGGGTACTGTTGTGATATGTGATGTATTATCATATACTATGAATTTTGTCTATTTGATATGTTGTAACTATTTTCATGTAAATATCATTTTATCTTTCAACGCTATGCAAATCCATGGCGATTTTTCAATATGTAAAACTCCTCGCTGTATAAAAGAGAACTATTTGATGGTGAAATAAATTCTTTCAACCGGACAATGAGTGGTTGTCGCCTCTAGTCTTTTTAACATAATTCTTAACATGGCGCAGCCGACAGCCGATATGTTGTTTTTAAGCTTTGTCTAGGTCTCTAAAAGAAAAGAGCAGAATTACAAAACATGGAAAATATAAAGCCACCTGCCGAATTTGTGCCATATAATGGTGAGAAGAAATGGGAAACTTGGCGTGAAGCATTTGAAATTTTTTCTATAGCTGCAGACTTGGAGAGCATGCCATTGGTACGTCAACGAGCCATTTTGAAACATATTCTTGGTGAAAAAACGGTTTCGATATATAAAACATTCAGAGTAACAGAGAATGAAGCTTACCCAAGTATTAAAGAGATGCTCGACATGTTCTCAAAACATTTCAAACCCTTTAAAAATATAATACAAATTAGAAACAAATTTTTCACAAGCGTACAAAAGGAAGGTCAAGGTATAACTGAATTCGTTACGGAATTAAAACAACTCGCCCAGGAATGTGAATTCGAGGAATTGGCTGAATCTCTCATCAGGGATCGTTTCATAATTGGAATGATAGATCAGGAAGTAAAAAAGAAGTTGTTGGAAGATCCCCAGTTGACCCTACCAAAAGCAATTTCTGTAGCCACGATTGCCGAGTCTGTCTGCGTACAAATAGCGTCATGGGAAGAAAAACAGGCCATGATTGAGAAGATTAACAAAAATACCTGGGAGAAAAATAGAAGTCGAGTAGAAAAAGCTAAAGCAGGACCCAGTATTGCAAACACTAAAAATGAATGCAAGTGGTGTGGACAGCAACACACATATGGTAATTGCCCAGCATACAGAAAGACATGTAACGCATGCGGGAAATTAAACCATTTCGCAGCAGTTTGTAGGACCAGACGCATAAGAAACCTTATAGCGGAAAATGAAGGCGAAGAATCCTTCGAAGGAGGTATCAATGTAAATAAGGTTCTTGTTAAGACCGTTCGGTCGGACAAATGGTCCGCTGTGATAAGTATAAATGGAAACAAGACGTCTGTACATTTGGATACTGGTGCGCAGATTAATGTGCTTCCTCAGAAAGTGATAAGCTTGTGGCCAGCAAAGCCAATAATCAAGCCCACGTCGTTAAAGGCATATGCATATGGACATTCGGAATTACCTATCGTGGGGAAATGTGAAGTGTTATGCCAATATGGTGAAAAGAAAAGCTTGTGTGAATTTATTATTGCTGATGTCGATGCGCAGACACTCATCACAGGCGACACTTGCGAGAAGCATTGAGATTTTGAAACGAATCAATCAAATAAACTCGCATGAAATGATTTTACATGATCAAACGAAAAAAATACTCGAACATTTTCATGAGGTGTTTCAGGGAGTTGGAGTGATAAACTCTGAATGTAAAATGTATACAAAACCTGAGTATCCGCCTGTACGTGCCCTTCCAAGACGCATCCCGGCAAGCCTAGGAAATGAAGTTCAGTCTGAATTGGAAAAGATGGTAAAACAAGGAATAATTACGAAGATTTATCATGAAACAGAGTGGTCTCACCCTATGGTCGTAGTGAAGAAAAAATCGGGCCAAATTAGAATATGTTTGGATCCACGCAAATTGAATCAGGCCCTGGTGAGAAGACACTTCCAGACTCCGGCTCCATCTGAATTATTACATCAGATTCCCAAGGCTGATTATTATACCGTGTTAGATGTAAAATCGGCCTATTGGCATGTTCCGGTTGCCAACGAATGCAGAGATCTGTTGGTGATGGCTACACCATTCGGAAAGTTCAGATATAACCGATTACCATTTGGTTTGAATATATCGGCGCAAATATTCGTGGAAATGATGACAAATATTTTTAAGAACAGTTTTCGGAACGTCACATATGTAGATGACTTGCTGATATACGCAGATAGCATTGAAGAACATAATGAAAAATTGAAAGGTATACTAGAAATAGCAAGGAGAAACAATATCAAATTCGACTTGACTAAGGCTCAAATATGCAAAAAGGAGGTTAGTTTTTTGGGCCACATGATTTCGAAAAATGGAATTGATCCAGAGCCAAATAAGGTCGACAAAGTGATCAACCTCAAAAAGCCAGAAGATAAAAAATCGCTTCAGAGAGTCATGGGTCTTTACAACTATTTAGGAAAATTTATTCCGAATCTAGCCGCGTCAACGTCCAACATAAGAGGAATATTAAAAAAGAATGTGGTCTGGCACTGGGGCCCTAGACAAGACATCGAATTCCATCACATTAAGGAATGCGTTCGAAACGCTCCTTCGTTGGGCCATTACGACAAAACTTAGACGTTAGTTCTACAATGTGATGCCAGCAAGGATGCTATGGGAGCTGCTCTGCTGCAAGAGAATCGACCGCTGGCGTTTGCATCCGCATCATTCAACGATTCTCAGAAACAGTACTCACAGATTGAAAAAGAATTATTGAGCATTCATTATGGATGCAAAAAGTTCGAATATTTATTATTAGGACACACGTTCATAATCCAGACGGATCATCAGCCTTTATTACCACTTATCCAAAAACCGTTAACTGATATATCGCCTCGACTGCAGAGAATAGTTATGAAACTCTTTGTTTTTGATTTTAAATTGCAATATCGGCCTGGAAAATGTTTAATTCTCGCAGATACCCTATCCAGAGATACTCATCCCATAGACGAACTCCCAACTCCCTTTCTCGAGGACAGAAGAATGGTCAAATTAATATCTGCCAATATCTCGGACGAAAAACTGATTACTCTACAGAAGGATACCCGAGAAGATACAACGCTGTTAAAAATAATCCATTACGTTATTGAAGGGTGGCCAATAAGCAAAAAAGATGTAGATGAAGATGTAAAACCCTATTATGATTTTAGACACCGTATTTACCTATGGAATGAGTTATTATGTGTCGGATCGGCAATAGTGGTTCCTGGAACACAAATAAACTACATGCTCGAATTATTACATAATCTCATCAAGGGATATCAGCAATTCAGGGTTTGGCACGTGAATCTCTTTTCTGGCCAGGAATGTCCATGGACATAGCTGAGAGAGTTAAAAGTTGTGACATTTGTCAAAAATACCAGAAATCTAAAACACGGGAGACGTTAAGATCATTTCCAATTCCGGATTATCCTGGCAGACAGTCTCTATGGACATATTTTATATTGAAAGAAAGCCTCATTTATTAATTGTGGACAGATTTAGTGGTTATCCGGAGGTTTATGCATTAAACCCGCCTACTGCGACCAATGTCAGAAACAAATTAAGAGAGACATTTGCACGATTTGGAATCCCGGAAACTATTATGTCCGACAATGGACCCCCGTTCCACTCAGAGATAATGACTGACTTTTGTACAAAATGGGACATAAGGCAAATTTTCTCAAGTCCACACCTTCATAGATCCAATGGACTGGCAGAAAGGAATATCCAAACAATAAAGACTTTATTGAACAAATGTAAAGATCAAGGATCCGACGCATATCTGGCCCTGCTGACCTACAGAAATACTCCAAAGAATGACCTACCGTCCCCGGCACAACTATGTTTGTCTAGAAATCTCCGCTGCCTCATCCCAAGAATCACCCCGCTATATGGCCCGTGCAAAACCAATCAAAGACATATAGAGAATGCAAAGAAAAGAAGACAAAATTCGATGAAAAGGTATTACGACAGAAGCAGTAAAATCTACCCTAAAGTCAGCGTGGGAGAGGAGGCCTGGTGCCAACTGTCTCCAAAACAGGCATGGACACCAGTGAAGATTACAGCTCACGGGAATTCGCCTCAAAGTTTCAAAGTCGAAACACCATCTGGAAGGGAATTCCTCAGAATTCAACAATTTCTAAGACCAAAAAATGGACCATCCGGAAAAGGGGAATCGCCCTCCTTGGGGACCTCGTTCTCAGGTGAATCGTCTCCAGTAGCGGCAGACTCCAGCAGTTGGCAGAGAACTACTGAAGAGGAGCCAGTCGCAGGACCATCTACAACTCCAATACAACGACAACCAAGTGATGGGATGGCTGTGCCCTCTGAGAACTCATCTGTAATGCCCCGGTTCTCTAGGTTCGGTAGAGAGCTGAAGAAACCACAAAGGCTTGGGTTTTGAGGAAGGGGAAACGTGTTGTGATATGTGATGTATTATCATATACTATGAATTTTGTCTATTTGATATGTTGTAACTATTTTCATGTAAATATCATTTTATCTTTCAACGCTATGCAAATCCATGGCGATTTTTCAATATGTAAAACTCCACGCTGTATAAAGAGAACTATTTGATGGTGAAATAAATTCTTTCAACCGGACAATGAGTGGTTGTCACCTCTAGTTTTTTTAACATAATTCTTAACAGGTACATCCGCTAGTAGATAATAAAAACTAATTTAGTGCGATTTTGATTTATATTTAAAACTTATATGCATATTGGTTATTTATATAGATCTTATATGTGCACATCGGCAGCAGCGCTTTTATAGACTCGGTATTATCTTGGTGGCTTTTTAGGATGGTTATTTTGATTATGAGCACAAAATCTAATAGAGATTTTGAACGAGTTGGCAATTCGTTTTAGTACAATATAATATAATGCGCCCCGTGATTGTAAAACGACATTTGAAAATTATCCCGCATGTGTTTTTTTTTTTTAACGAAAAATCAAAATTTATTTTAAGGAGAAACAACGATTATTCCTAACCTTAGGGATGAGGTATGAAAGGATGAATTGTGAATAGTAATGAAATATTTTATGATTTATTATGATAATGATTTATTTTTCCGTTTATCATTACTCTTCACAATTCATTCTTTTATACCTCATCCTTAAGGTTAGAATAAATCGTTGTTTCTCCTCAAAATAAATTTTGATTTTTTGTTCAAAGGAAACACATGCGGGATAATTTTCAAATGTCGTTTTACAATTCGTTTTAATGTTTATACTTGAATTTCTCCGACGTCCATAGTTGCAGTTTATCCACCTTTGTTTATTTTCTATATATCGGTGTAATTATGATAACAATATTTTGTGTAAGAATTAATCTTTAATTCGATTTTTTAAATCCGAAAAGCCCCATATTCTTGTTTAATTATTGCATCCATTAGCTATAGTGGGGCAATAAAAAGGTGACCTAACACGTGCTACAATTACTTTAAAAACTCTCCCAGCACGTGTGGGAACACCGCCCACTTCCCCCAGTCTGCGCATGTGCAGGTAGTTGTTTTTCCAACGTCACGTTAGAGTAGTTGGCGTGTGTATGGTAAACTGTTTTGGTCAAAGTTGGATCGTCAGTGGTGAACCCTCTCAGCTGTTTAACCAATTTTTTTAATCTACCAGACCGCATCTTTAGAGCTCTAATACTGTAATGGAAGAATCTGCTCATATATGTTACACTGAAGGGTGGAATCTTAGAAATGGTATTCAGGAAAACTATGGACAAAGGATTTTAGGGCAGTAGAATTACATATAAATATTTGCATCGAGCAATGCTGCAAACAATAAGGACGAGGCCAGTTAGGTATAAATTAATACAAAGCAATAACGCGACATATATACATACAAAATGAAAGCATTTAATGTACTATAATGCCAACTACCTAATTTTCATTATTCTCACAAATATATGTTCAATGGCGTTTGTAGATATCAACATGCCCAGCGCCCGGTAGTTTCCATCAATTCAAGGTTTTCAACTTTGCATATTGTCTAATCCAGAATTTTATTTCTTATATTTCAATGTTATGTCTAGCATTGCCATCCTTTCATAGAATTCTTCTTATTTTATGAATATGCCTTTCTGTTAGACTCCGTGTATCTCTTACATAGGTAATGATGGAAGTGATATCCTTGTAGCAGTTTAATTTTCCAATTTCCAATCAATTTCCAACTGCACCTTTACTGCAGTGAGATAAATATTGGGGAGGTACTGGCACATCAGTAATGTAACAGCGAAGCAGGTTGATCAATGATGAGCCAGGCACTCTCTATATTTACATTGTAATAGGAGCAATATGATTTTTATTTTTAAAAATATTCATAGATATATTTTACTGTACTCCAAGCTTATATTCATAGATTATTGAATACCTTAATCAAAAATTATATTCTAGTGACAGATGAATAAACAGAATATTCCAATATCGTATTAGATGCATGCATGCAATATCACAGTGGTTTGGTGAATTAATTTGGTGAAACCGTTGAAAGGACTCACCACTGATGAACCCCTTCCCATATATTTTCATCGCAGTAAGAACCGTAGGAGAAGATTTTTAATTTGTAAAAGGGAAAAATCCGTTCAAATGTTGCCATTTCTTGTACATGGATGGC
The DNA here is from genome assembly GCA_030710605.1 of Cordylochernes scorpioides. Classification (NCBI taxonomy): domain Eukaryota; kingdom Metazoa; phylum Arthropoda; class Arachnida; order Pseudoscorpiones; family Chernetidae; genus Cordylochernes; species Cordylochernes scorpioides. Next base: position 33,866,913 of record CP092866.1, on the reverse strand, counting down.
GCGCTAGAGTCTATGTTGATGGGAAAAAGTCGGTGGCCGAGTGGGTAACACCCTCGATTCCCGACAGTCATGAACCGGGATTGAATCCTACGTTAACATTCTGTTTAATATGTGAATAAACCTTCACTTATTATTCACTGTTTCAATTATCATAAACTAGGTTGCTCTTGTTGAGCGGTACCCAATAAAGTGATTTTGAACCGGCGGCTATGTTGATGGGAAACCAAAGCCAAGATCACTCTTATATCAATTGAGAACAAATGTAGAAAAATGGAAAAAAACGAAAGAAAAAAAAACACGTACTTAGAAAAAATTAAACGAGGATAACAGCCGATCTTAGAATAGAGAACACACCAAGACCTCGCAAAAGGCTCTAACCATGTAAATATGTAAATACACTGTAAATGTGATGTACATATTATCCATTGTAAATAACATAAGCTAGGTTTCTCTTTTTGAGCGATACCTAGTTAATTATTTTGGAACTGGTTGTCTATGTTGATGTTTTGTAAGCGACTAGCTGATTGACCAGGCGTCGCCCCTTTTCTGATTGAGTGAATTTTCGGCCAACGACTGTTGTCTTTATAATTTTTAATTTATTATGATCATTATATATACTCATTAATAGCAGTAAAGTTGTTGCATGAGGTATTCATTAATCTATTATTTACATTGTATCGCTGTAATAATATTATTTTCAGATATATTTTAATACCCAGAGAGAGAGAGAGAAAGATGTTGATTTTATATGCATTGACCATCTCTCTCTCTCTTTTTGACAATTATTGAACGCTGACTAGGCCCCTCTATGAGGAGGTTTATAAGGATGACATACTGTACGTGGTTCTATACCGCTCTGAGAGGGAGTAACTCCTCGAGGTACTCTCGCCTGAACAGAAGACAATTCTGTACGAATTCCTCAACATTGTCATTGAGCATATTGGAGACAAAAACTACGCAAGGACCTGTACAAACTCAGGATAACTTGTAGCCTTTGATATAATTCAGACATCCCTTCAGTAAAGGTTTTATCTGGTGTAAATATTTCCTTTTTTATTTTCATACTGTATTTTTTTTTTTTTTTTTTTTTTGCTGATGTTTAGAGGTCAAAAATATAAATAAAATGTGTTACGATATAGCGAAAACAGTATCTGAATTGGCTAAGTAAATCTCGGGTTCTCGACGGACAAAAATATCGATCGCCATATATATAGAATATAAATAAAGGCCTTTATTTGCTAATTGGATGTTTCCTTCTGAAATATTCGATATTTAATACCCACGGGGGGAGGGGGGCATTTCTCTAATAACTATCTTTGAAGTATTAATATGTGCATCAATTATTTTTAAAACTTCATAAATTCACAAACGACACCAACGTATTCTAAAGTGTTATTAAAGAATCCTTATTGTTAATGCTTATGTATTTAAAAATACAAATAAATGTGTTGTATGTATCAGATATTCCCATAAAAAGATAATTTTATTATGCAAATATTGTTTTTTAAAGCGTGTATATGTAATAGACGATGGCCCGAGCTCCAGACATCGCCTGGATTACTTCGTCTGGCAGAGAAAGTCGCCATGACAGGTGAAGTGATCAACATCAAGAATTCTGTCACTGAGGTAAGTGGCAAGAAGTCCATTTGAATTAGAGCGTTAATTAGATCATCTTTATTCACAGTCCATTTTCATAAAAGATTAATTTCATATCAATTGAACAATATTCATTAGCGTGACATATGTTATTGTAAATTGAAATTTTACAGTAGAACTTATGTTTATTTTCAAATAAAAAAATGTATTAAGGAAGAAGTATAAATGGTTTTACTTGAAAATAAAGATACGCGCTGTTAAATAGTTTACATTTTCAATCTCATATAAGATATTAAAAAAACACAGATAATTTTCAAATGTGGCATGAATTATTAGTTATATGTATATCCAAGAATATATTTTATATATGCTGAAAAACTGAAAGTTTGCATATGTTTATCTGAAGTAGTAAAATATTGTCGTATTTATCTACACAGTCCTGCACTTTCTCTAGGTCAACACACTGTCACATTTTCTACTTTAAATTCGAGACACTATCATATTTTAAGTATATGATGTATATAGTTGTTTATTTGTTTTGCATAATATTTCATTTATAAATTAATCTCAAGATTTAGTCTGTGAAAATAAAAATATTGGACAAAAACAAAACTAAAAATAGATGGTTTAATGTTAGGTAGATATATAATTAATTGTGATGGTTATAAACACAAGGTAATAAGACCAAATCCAAATAAATAAATAGTGTGTGACGTTTCGGTAACAATGTTGTTACCATCTTCAGACGGTACCGAGAACAACGCTGTTACCGTCACACACTATTTATTTATTTGGATTTGGTCTTATTACCTTGTGTTTAATATCTATAATCCAAATTGTGCCTTATCATGTGATGTTTATGTAATTTTGATCTTCATTAAATAAAATATATAAATTTTAAATGTGTTTTAAACTTTAGTAACAAGCACAAAACAGTATACAATTAAGAAAAAAACAATATTATTATATTTATCCTATTATAATTCTAATACGAGGATTATATTTAGAATGCTGGATAAAAGTGTGATAGGGAGATATAAGGATAATGCCAATAATGATGGTGGCTATAAGGATAAATTCACTCATAGACAAAACTTAAGGAAGTTGTACCTTTTAGCATGTATATCGGTATTCAGACAATAACTTAAAGATATTTGATACAAGGTGACCTTTATTAAAGACACACGAGATAACTGTCAACAAAATTACTTCTGTCTCCTTAAAAAAAAACAGACAACTGGTGACATCAATGACAATCCACTTCATTAAGTTTTGCCCATGAGTGTATATAATAATTAGGTAAATCTATACATGTTATTTATGTATTCACATTTGGACAAAACCTTACTGCAATACGACAAAGAAGAGCTTGGGCTTCACAGCGACTTTGTCTGCTTATTATTTAGATGGCTACAGCTATCTGTGTGGCTGTTTCTTTTATAGGATGTGACATATTCAAGGCATTCTCATTAGTGGGATGTTTAAGTTACTGTCGATAGAAGTTGACTGAAATACTTACCTGTAATTAGGTTGAGAAAGAGATTTGTTCGATGCATTTAATTTTAATTATTAGGATTTATATCTGGAGTTGAGGATAGGTACTGTGGTGCAGCACCAGCAAGGATTCAGCAAACATCTGCGATCCATCCTCTGCCTTCCTATCCGGAAGAGAGACTACAAGATTATCGGTAAGTTTGGTAGATCCATTATCGGTAAGTTTGGTGAATCCAATATCTATAAGTTTGGTAGATCCATTATCAGTAAGTTTGGTAGATCCATTATCTGTAAGTTTGGTAGATCCATTATCAGTAAGTTTGGTAGATCCATTATCTGTAAGTTTGGTGAATCCATTATCTGTAAGTTTGGTAGATCCATTATCAGTAAGTTTGGTAGATCCATTATCAGTAAGTTTGGTAGATCCATTATCTGTAAGTTTGGTGAATCCATTATCTGTAAGTTTGGTAGATCCATTATCAGTAAGTTTGGTAGATCCATTATCAGTAAGTTTGGTAGATCCATTATCTGTAAGTTTGGTAGATCCATTATCAGTAAGTTTGGTAGATCCATTATCTGTAAGTTTGGTGAATCCATTATCTGTAAGTTTGGTAGATCCATTATCAGTAAGTTTGGTAGATCCATTATCGGTAAGTTTGGTGAATCCAATATCTGTAAGTTTGGTAGACACATTATCAACTCTTTGCCAATCTTCATTATGTAGAGGCATCATAATAATTATCTTAAAATACACTTCGGCCAGTTAGAGTTTTATTTTCTCAAAGTTTCAACAAAAATATTTTGTCTTCGTCAGGAGAAATAAATAAAAATAAAGCATTTGACAAGGAGTTAAAAATCATAATAATTGTTGAAAGATTTTGCGGAGAGGATATTTTCCACATAAAATCATCAATGCCACTACGACAACATTGGAAAATTTGGAAGAATTCATGAGTTTCTTTATGAAATTTGGTTGAATCTTCTTAGACTTCGACGAATGTATCATAGCTTAAATTCATCATTTTCGTTAATATCATTTTGATCTCTTCAAATTTATTGAGTATTCAGCCGTCCAAATCTGCTCAAAGGCGGTCGACACATGTGGACAAAATGTATCCAGTTCGGCGAAAAAAAGGTGATTTTTAGTACTTTTAGAAATGAGGTTTGGACCGATAAATGAAGATATAGAGATATATTGTGCTATATATTGTCATTGTTATAGCCCTCAATTGTTTTAAAAGTTAAATCTTTTCAAAATTTCTAATATTTATTCTTTCTATTTTTTTCCCTATATAATATCCTTTCCCCCTTTTTCCTATATTAATGTTTTAACATAACTATTTGAATTATCTATATTCAAAATATAATTATAAACATAAAAATATTGTTTCGTAGAAATCAAGTCTTAGAATATCTTAAGATGCCAAAGTATTTATTGATGACGTCAGTACGACTAGTCGACAATTATCAACAAAACTATTTACAGCTAGAAAATATCAAGCAAGCAAGCTAGGCAACATAAATGATGATTTTACAAATATAAAGTAAGGATCAGATATGACATAGCCACGCAATAATATTTGAAATGAAGGCGATAAAAACGTGGTGATTTTCTTTTAATGGTAAAAACACAAGCAAGAATGCCCTTCTTCAGGTAACAACTTGGAAATATTTTAAAACTATGGATATGAAAGATAGCCCAATACAGTAGGTAAATAGTTCAGCTGGGGGGATTGGCGAGGTAAAACACGGAATCAGTTATAACGTCCAAATTCTGAAGATTCATATTCTGACAAAGCTAAAATCTACTGATCTTAACATCTGAGTTTCTGATTATAAAGGTTCATGAAGGTTGAATAGTTTGTAACAGATAGTTGATATGCAACATTTGTGGGTCAAATCTGAGATCTATTCCTGAAGATCCACCATTCTTGTCATACTCTACCCATCTATTTATATCATTCTAACTATAAGACGACGTTAGATTCTAAGATAAAATATATCAATTTGGCGTGATATACGGCTTATAGAGAAAATATTAAATAATAAAAAAGGCATATATTAGATTGAATAAAAGATTTTTTTTGCCAATATTTCGGTTGGCTAAACGCCAACCTTTATCAAAGTAATAAAAAAATGTAATTACTTAATAAAGGTTGGCGTTCAGCCAACCGAAATATTGGCAAATAAATCTTTTATTCAATCCAATATATGCATTTTTATTATCTAATGATTTAAGTATGGATTGCTCTATTTTCATAGAAAAGTATGTAAATAAGGGAATATTAATATTCAAATTTTATTATTATAACCAGGGAAAAGGTGATCGTTAAACGAAAAATCAGTTTCCTATATAGGAGAGAGAAAGAATAACACTCCAATAACGGAGGTCTATTTCTGGCCGCAATCATCAGAATTTACGACATGTTGACAGCAGTAACTTAACCTTTCTTATTACCTCGACCTTCAATCTCGAGGTGGAACAGAACTTGTCGCCCTGGGTGATAACTGTAGGTAGTTTTGGACAACACTGCGATAACTGTAGGTAGTTTTGGACAACACTGTGACAACTGTAGGTAGTTTGGGACAACACTGTGACAACTGTAGGTAGTTTAGGACAACACTGTGACAACTGTAGGTAGTTTAGGACAACACTGCGACAACTGTAGGTAGTTTGGGACAACACTGTGACAACTGTAGGTAGTTTGGGACAACACTGCGATAACTGTAGGTAGTTTGGGACAACACTGCGATAACTGTAGGTAGTTTGGGACAACACTGTGACAACTGTAGGTAGTTTGGGACAACACTGTGACAACTGTAGGTAGTTTGGGACAACACTGTGACAACTGTAGGTAGTTTGGGACAACACTGTGACAACTGTAGGTAGTTTGGGACAACACTGCGATAACTGTAGGTAGTTTGGGACAACACTGCGATAACTGTAGGTAGTTTGGGACAACACTGTGACAACTGTAGGTAGTTTGGGACAACACTGTGACAACTGTAGGTAGTTTGGGACAACACTGTGACAACTGTAGGTAGTTTGGGACAACACTGCGATAACTGTAGGTAGTTTGGGACAACACTGTAACAAGTGTAGTTAGTTTGGGACAACACTGTGACAACTGTAGGTAGTTTTGGACAACACTGCGACAGCTGTAGATTGTTTGTGACAACACTGCGACAGCTGTAGATTGTTTGAGACAACACTGCGACAATTCCGTAGACAACTAGATAAACAACTGTTCCGTATCCACACATAAGCTCCCTCTTTCTGCAAAATAGCTCCATATCATTTTTAAAATAGGAATTTGACACAGAAAATATTATTTTAAAATAGGTAAAATGAGAATAAACTGATAGAAAATAAGACGGTACGAAGAGAAATTGGACTGACGGAAGTGGTGGGATAGATTGAGATTGAAAACTCACTTTATTCCAACGTTCATATAAGGCCAAATACAAGATCGAATAAATATGGATAAATATATAGGTGCATATAAATAAATTTAAATATATAAAATAATTTATAAATATACATATTAAAATCAAATAAGGGCATATCCTGACCACGTTCATATGAACTTTTAGATGTTGATTTAACCTGTTTCCTGATATTTGGCCAACGCATTTTCTTGATAACCCAAGAAAAGTCAACCACGAACGCGTTTCGGGCTGTTGGCCCTCGTCAGTGTGGTGCAGACTGTACCAAAAATATGTTGGTCCCAGAGGCTTCCTGAGAAACCAAGAATTGAGTATTTAAGGCCAAACTTGCGTAAATATATATATTCAGGCTTCATTGGTGGTATCTACTCCGCCACCGATGGACATCCTATGTCGATGTAGTGGCTGGCATTACCCACCTTACAGAATTATCTAACTCCACGACAATCTCCGCCCACACGTCCCAGCCTAAATTGGTTATTAGGAGTAAATTGAATTGATTGAAATCTTATTTCAAATCTCTTATTTACATATTCGCATCATTTTGATTCGTTATCGATTATTCTCTTACAAAAACCATATTTTCCCTACATTTTATAAGATACTTGGGATGGGTGATAAATTCAATAAATACAGCATCAGAACTTAGCAAACATGCGACGAAGAATTTCAAGAGTGAAAATATAGAACGTCAGCATTAACGTCGGCCTCCTTCCTGAGCCAATAAAGTTGACAATTGTGACAAAGGTTACCATGTACAAGTACCATCAAGGATCAAGATGGTACTTGTAGATGTTAGCCTTCGTCACACTTGTCAACTTTATTGGCTCGGAATGGAGACCGACGTTAATGCTGACGTTGTATATGTTCCTTCTTGAAATACTTTGTCATATGTTTGATAAGTTCTGATGCTGTAGTTATTGAATTTATCACACATCCCTAGTATCTTATAAAATGTAGGGAAAATATGGTTTTTGTAAGAGAATAATCGATAACGAATCAAAAAATCACAATAATATGTAAATAAGAGATTTGAAATAAGATTTCAATCAATTCAATTTACACCTAATAACCAATTTAGGTTGAGACATGTGGGCGGAGATGTCGTGGCGTTAGATAATTCTGTCAGTTTGTTTACCAATTAGACTAACTTCGTGCCCCCACAATTTACAAGTCGTGAATACTGTATAACTACATTGGGAGTAAATTAGTTTATAGATCCATTAGGTCAGAAACACGCAAGTCAGTTTAATTTCTGAGAACAATAGATTCTGGAAACTCTAAGAGTTCAGTGATCTATTTCGAATATTCAGAAATGATTTCATTGTCAAGGATTAATAAGAGATCTCCATTGCACACCAGGATAAAGAGTTTATTTTATTCGCTTTATATAAAATAATATTAAAATTGCTCTAGAAAATATTTGATTAATATTACAACTTGTGGACTAGCAATGTCTATCTTTATTAAAAGCTTTAAAAAAAACAAGCAAGCGAGCTTTCGAGTAAAACGGTTCGTCATCTAGCTCAACAACTGTAAATATGTAAATAGAGTACTTATAAAAATTGTGTACATAGAAGTTGGTACAGTAAATAGAACGGAATTTTTTACTCATAATGTGCAGAATTCACTAGTAGTAAACAATGGATATTTGACCATCATGTGCAGAAGTAGTTTGTAGTAAAGAGAACGGATGTTTGAACCATCATGTGCAGAAGTAGTTACAGTAAACAGAAAGGATGTTTGAACCACCATGTGCAGAAGTCACTAGCAATAAACAGAAAGGATGTTGACCCATCATGTATAGAATTCACTAACAGTAAGCAGACGGATGTTTAACCGATCATGCGCAGAAGTCACTAATAAACAATTGATATTTGACTATCATGTGCAGAAGTAGCTTGCAGTAAAGATAACGGATGTTTGAACCATCATGTGCAGAGGTCACTATCAGTAGTTAGACGGATGTTTGACCCATCATGTTAAGAATTCACTAGCAGTAAACAGAACGGATATTCGACCATGATGTGCATAAGTGGCTAGTAGTAAACAACGGATATTTGATTATCATGTGCAGATGTAGCTTGAAGTAAACAGAAAGAATGTTTGACCCATCATGTGCAGAAGTTACTAGCAGTAAGCAGACGGACGTTTGACCCATCATGTGCATAGGTAGCCAGTAGTAATCAGAAGGATGTTTAACTGATCATGTGCAGAATTCACTAGTAGTAAATAACGGATTTTTGACCATCATGTGCATAAATCGCTATCAGTAAACAGAAAGTATGTTTTACTAAACATGTGAAAAGGTTTATAACAGTAAACAGAACCGATGTTCGACCCTTCATGTGCAGAATTCACTAGCAGTAAGCAGACGGATGATCTATCATGTGCAGAGGTCGATAGAAGTAAACAGAATGAATGCTTAACTCTCTCTGAGTTCTGTCTATAGAATGAATGTTTGACTTGCTATGTGCATGGAGATTCTATCTATCAACAGAATAAATGGCCGACACATCATGTGAAGAATTTACTAGTATTAAGCAGATGGATGATCTACCATGTACAGAAGTCGATAGCAGTAAACAGAATGAATATTTAACTCTCTCTGCGTGCGGGGGATGTTATCTGTCTATAGAATGAATGTTTGACCTGATATATGCATGGAGTTTCTATCTATCAACAGAATGAATGGTCAACACATCATGTGAAGAAGTCACTATCAGATATAAAGACTGAACATGGCTCTGCGCAGGTGTCGCCATCAGTGTCAACAGACTGGATGGATTGGCCTTTGATGAAAATGATGAGCAGCTCTTTGAGGCAAGTTCAACATACCATCTCTAATTGTATATGTATACGTTTTTAATACACGTTTATTTTCCTAATATTAAAATAAATTTCTAAATATGCAATTTATAATACCAACGTAAGAAAACACATGACTTTATAGTAAAATATATCCAATTATTTATTTATATATCTTTTAAATATAAATATTGATAAAATAGATACCACTCTCCTAATAGTCTTATTATCTAGGACTCAATGATAAAAATTGAAAATATTCAGTTTCATTAGACATTGTTTTAAATTCTGAGAGATGAATTTGAGTGTGGTTATACTAATTATTTAACCGCCTTTTCAAAAAGTACTCATCCAAAAAGACACTTTATTTTCTCATTACAAACAAAATATATATTCCTACAAAACCCCAATGGGTATTTATTAATAGAAAATATAGCGTCATATACGATGATTAAAATACCAACAAAGTTTGCATATTTTTTTATATTATATATATTATATTACTATATATATATTATATATATAATAAATTCAAGTAATTTATAGAATGTATTACCTCGGTAAATTTATTCAGAAACTTTAATGAATATATCCATTAATATTTTCAAACTTCAAAATTAAAACAAACTTTTAAATGACTAGCGCTTCTTTCAGTAATATAATTTCTAAGTATTGTTTTTGAATCCTGATAAGAATGATTGAAACAATTCTAAAATTATATACGACGTTATATGAACAAACATAATAATACATATCATAGCAATACATTATATTTAGAAAATAATAGACGAAACATCACAAAGAGTTTATGTCTCACAGGCATTCACCCTATTCTGCGGTCTCGGCATCACCAACGCGAGAATGTACGCCGAGCTGGAGCGTGCGAGCGCCAGACAGAACGTCGCCATTGAGGTCGGTCTTATCATAAATCTTCACGTAACTTCAACTCACAGCAATTGGATAACAGGTCATCTCCTACCACGGCACCGCCCAACCACAGGAGATTCAAAAGTTTCTGGTAAGTGACTCCCACCTTTGATTTAGTAAATGGCGCCCAACATGGGTTTTGGTAAATGGCGCCCAACATAAGGTTTTAGTACGTGGCGCCCACACATGGAGCCCAGATTAATATCAATCTGGGGAATATATTTTGATTTTTATCAACTAATTTAACATAATAAAATGTCAACCAGAAGTTTTATTTTTTATTTAAATATCACAAATAAGCTTATTTTTTAATCGTTGTATAGAAAATAGAATGTTGTTATGCTCAGATATTCAAGTATATATAGAGATTATTTTTAGATAAGAAAAAAATGTCAGAAAATATAGCCCCATAGGTAAAATAGATAATCTGGGAAGGAAACTCAAGAAGCTCCTAAACACTCTCAGGGGATATTGCCATGTAATTGGCCTATATTTCCGCTTGCTCATTGACCTTGAAAAGCAAAATATGGCTTCGAAACTGTAGAGAAGAGTTTGACTAGAATGCATTTGAAAATAAGGATATCTCAGATAATAGTAGCGGACTTAAAAAATAATAAAAAAGTAAATTAGATGACAACACCATGCACCTGTGCCATGTACAGAACGCCTATGTCCCGGCCGCTGAAGAGCTCCACCTGAACAGCCTCAAGTTTGACGACTTCTCCCTCAACTCGGACGAGATGATCCTGGCGGCCGTGAGGATGTTCCAGGATCTGGGACTGCTGACCCGCTTCAAGATCGACACCAAGGTACTGTACCTCTGCTTTTACACACACACATCCAGATTTCCCGACTTACCTAGTTACCCAATTACTTCCATATATATTGCCAATCTAGAACACTAGCACACATTGAATACTCTTCAAAACCTCTCTTAAAATAATTTAAAACACAATTATTTCAATTAGTTTAACTTTTAAGACAATGTTCTCTCTCCTATCTCTATGAATATTGGCAGCACCTAACCTTGCAGTTTCTCCAGTTTAATTTACAACACAGTATGATTAGATCGATACATTGGTATATCTAGAAGCTACAAGTTTGTTCAACTATGTAAGTTATTTTGACCGATTAGAAATACCTAAAGAATTTTTTGGGTCATAGGATGAGATTTTGAAAATCACAGATGGAAATTCTACCCTACAAATTATAAAGTCGATCATTAGATCTTTAATGTGAATATATAGGGTTATAGACATGTGTATTTTTGTTTTCAATAAATCTGAAGCTGAATAACATTGGGCAATATGTAAGTGTTTTCACAGACTAGATTCTGTATCAAAGTGTGCATATTGTAACTCGTGCATTCAATGACATGCCAACTTTAGTGCCTATATATATTTGGTTCACGGGTGTTTGGTGATAATTTAGCTTTGAGTGCTATTTTTGTATTGTGTGTCCTGTATTATGCATGTGCAAGGTTAGCAAGTGTGTGGATGTGCAGACCCTGTGCCAATGGCTGTGCACAGTCCGTAAGAACTACCGTTGTGTCCCGTACCACAACTGGAGGCATGCCTTCAACGTGGCCCAGATGATGTTCGCCATTCTCACGGTGAGATCGATGGGATTACTCAGTGATGAGACATATTCACACATGTGTGAATGCAGCAATGCGGAATGCGATCTCCACACTCCGACCTGGAGTGCCTCGCCATGCTGGTAGCCTGCATTTGCCACGATCTCGATCACCGCGGTACCAATAATTCCTTCCAGGAAAAGTAAGCACTCCTAGAAACTTGGTAGATATTTACATATAAGCATACGCACTTTAAGGAACAAACATATATGCAACAAGTCATATTTTCCTTAACCTCAAAGTATTTCTAAACTCTCTCACGTGTCAGTTTCACTCGAACAGGTCAAATATTATGGAGACACATATACAGAATAAATACATTTATATTTATATAAATTTTACTTTCTCCAAATCCACATTTCCAATCTTCTAATATTTTCTTTTACTTTAATCTCAGCTCCCATTTCTTTGATCCGTACAATAAACACAACACACTCCACAAATATTTTTTACTCTATTTTCTTAACTCTTTAGAAATTTCCCGGGCCGTATTTGCATATTATTATATAATCAACATTTCCATATATTTTTATGCAAATTAAAATTAAGTATAACATCATAAATAACAACCAATATTTACATATTATATCGTAACATATATGGCACAGCTTATATATTGTACCCATCCTATATTAGTATATTATACAGCCTACTTTTATATGAGATGACTATGTTACATGATATTTTAAATGTTGCCTAACAGGCTTATTTATGATAATGCTGAAGAGGATTTCTTGGGGTGCTGTCGTGGTTTTCGACCGCATTGGGCACTTTTTTCTGATTAAAAAAAATGCTCCAATGGCCCCTGATTCTTGCAAAAGTTCAAACCCCCACCAGCGAGTGCAAGTAACCAAACGGGGCTCTGGCACATTTGTAAGTGCAAAGTCTAACTGCTTTTCACATGTGTAGACATGTGGTGTACTTATAGTAAAAGCAGTCACCTACTTCTACCCACCATGATTACCATGGCCTGTACCACGTGTACTAGGGATAAGCAAAGAAAATTAGATTTCTACAGTCCTAGAAGCAGGATTTCCATAGTTCGTCAAAGCACCAAAGTAGTATAAATAATAAGGGTATTTAAGAAATTCAGTTCACTACAAGAATGAAGCGGTCTGAAGATTGAAATTTAGAAATCGCTGGAGGGTCAACACTGATTGGCCATACCCTCCCTTTTTCAATTTTTATTCATTGCAGGATAAGAGCGATAGAAAAATAAATTGCAATTATATATTTTTAAAATTAACGTTAAAAATACCATCATATTATGATGGGGGGGGGGGGGTTGCGGACCGTATTTTCATATTACATACACTATATTTGCATATAGCATATTCCAGCAACCCACATGACATGGTGTCGTCCAGGAGCGGGTCCCCGCTGGTGCAACTATACGGCAACAAGGCCACCATGGAGCTGCACCACTTCAACCACGCCGTGATGATACTCACTAGCCAGGTGCTATATTTAGAAATTTCCTCTCGACCTACTTCCGGGATCGGCTGCTATATTTAGCCCGGCGTTGCCATGGCGACGGCCACTGACCGCCATCATCCCCCGCTCCGTCTTTAGACCGAGTTTATTGGATTCTTGCTTCCCATCAAATTACGCCTTGTTCCTGTGTGCTCATCATTGACTACTGCAGGAAGTTCGCTGAACTGGTCTAAGAATAGCTAAAGTCAATCTTTCCTTAGTGTTTTCCATCTCTCACTCGAGAGAGAGAGAGAAATATTAAAATATTGAATCGTCTCATTTCTTGTGTTTTATACTTGGTGTATGTAAATAGAATTATCTACAGGGATGATGTTTATAACGACGGTGTGTTTTTGTGTATACATAGAATTTTAAATAGTAATCTTTACTTTGATCTCGAAGCAAATTTCGTATTTTTCGTTGCTTTACAACTCCTTTCCTATTTAAAAAAAAATGTAAGCCTCCTTAAAAGAAGTTACCCGTGACTACTCATAACCTTAACTGGAATGTGTGTCCAGGAATGCAACATCTCATCAACTGGAATGTGTGTCCAGGAATGCAACATCCCAACAACGGGAATGTGTGTCCAGGAATGCAACATCTCATAAACTGGAATGTGTGTCCAGGCATGCAACATCCCAACAACGGGAATGTGTGTCCAGGAATGCAACTACTAACAACGGGAATGTGTGTCCAGGGCCACAACATCTCACAACGGGAATGTGTGTCCAGGAATGCAACATCCCATCAACGGGAATGTGTGTCCAGGGTCACAATATCCCAACAACGGGAATGTGTGTCCAGGGTTACAATATCCCAACAATGGGAATGTGTGTCCAGGAATGCAACATTCCAACAACGGGAATGTGTGTCCAGGAATGCAACTACCAACAACGGGAATGTGTGTCCAGGAATGCAACATTCCAACAACGGGAATGTGTGTCCAGGAATGCAACTACCAACAACGGGAATGTGTGTCCAGGGCCACAACATCTCACAACGGGAATGTGTGTCCAGGGCCACAACATCTCACAACGGGAATGTGTGTCCAGGGTCACAATATCCCAACAATGGGAATGTGTGTCCAGGAATGCAACATCCCAACAACGGGAATGTGTGTCCAGGAATGCAACATTCCAACACCGGGAATGTGTGTCCAGGAATGCAACATCTTATCAACTGGAATGTGTGTCCAGGAATGCAACATCCCATCAACGGGAATGTGTGTCCAGGGTCACAATATCCCAACAACGGGAATGTGTGTCCAGGGTCACAATATCCCAACAACGGGAATGTGTGTCCAGGGCCACAATATCCCAACAATGGGAATGTGTGTCCAGGAATGCAACATCCCATCAACGGGAATGTGTGTCCAGGAATGCAACTAACAACAACGGGAATGTGTGTCCAGGGCCACAACATCTCACAACGGGAATGTGTGTCCAGGGTCACAATATCCCAACAATGGGAATGTGTGTCCAGGAATGCAACATCCCAACAACGGGAATGTGTGTCCAGGAATGCAAAATCCTAACAACGGGAATGTGTGTCCAGGGCCATAACATCCCAACAACTGTATTGTTTGTCCAGGGCCACAATATCCCAACAACGGGAATGTGTGTCCAGGAATGCAAAATCCTAACAACGGGAATGTGTGTCCAGGGCCATAACATCCCAACAACTGTATTGTTTGTCCAGGGCCACAACATCCCAACAACGGGAATGTGTGTCCAGGAATGCAAAATCCTAACAACGGGAATGTGTGTCCAGGGCCATAACATCCCAACAACTGTATTGTTTGTCCAGGGCCACAATATCCCAACAACGGGAATGTGTGTCCAGGAATGCAACTAACAACAACGGGAATGTGTGTCCAGGGTCACAATATCTCAACAATGGGAATGTGTGTCCAGGAATGCAACATCCCATCAACGGGAATATATGTCCAGGAATGCAACATCCCAACAACGGGAATGTGTGTCCAGGGCCACAACATCCTGTCGACCCTCAACTCAGCCCACTACAGTATTGTCATGAAGATCATCAAGCAATGCATCCTGGCTACAGATCTCTCTACTTACTTCCAGTGAGTTCCTTGTTCTTCCATTTCTTTATAGCGTTGCTAGGTTCTTGAAAGCCGGGGAACGAGAAGTTTCAAATCTACATTACAAAAGCCAAATAGAATTCAAATTATATTCATTACAAGAAAAATTACGTAGACAATGTTACGATAATATTGTTAGGTCACGGCCACTTATAAGGGTTTTGCATCTCTGAAAGTATAATTATTAACACAATTTCTTTATTAAAATTATATTCACGTGACAGTGAAAATAAATTAGTAGGGTAAAACAAAAGATGATATATAGTTGGCAAACAAAGAGAAGCGAACAATATGTTATACTATAGAACTCTTGGATCAAAATAAGATTCTTTATTAAAACCTCCCAGTATTTCGATGCAGCTGGTCGTCTGTCTTCTTCCAGAGAACTTTGCCAAGAAACCTCTATCCAATGGAACTAGAGAGAGACTTTATAAGAGACAGATTGAATTGAATCATCTATTTCTGCATGCGCATTGTTGTTTTTGATGCACCAATCTCCTAAAGAAGACAGACGACACCAGCACGCCGAAATTGAAGTATTTCATTAGAATCTTATTTTGTGATCCAAAATAGGTCTTTAATAAATAATGTATCTCATATGAATTTTTCCATATTTCGCAATAAGTGTATTGTACCATGCTGCACCTATACACTGAGCGAGAATAAACACCGTTTGATCAGTAAGTTGTGGAAACACTGCGCTCGACAATAGAGGCAGCATCAAGTCTAGGTACAGACGCAATTATTGTGAGCAGATGATGTCCTAATAGATGACTGTCCATTCCATGTCAACCATTTTCCAGGGTTTGCCTTCACTGATGGCAGTACAGGTAAGCCATTCATCAGCAAACGTTTTCGCTTGGTTAGAATGGTGTCCAAAAAGTACTTGGATACCTTGCAGAGTATTTTGGCAAATGCGTGCTGTGCGAGTTTGAGCGTTATCCTACTGGTAAATGTCAGTGGGCACAACCTGAAGTAATGCTACAGGCTGCAGCGTGGCATCCTCCGGAGATGTATCTGTTATTGTAATGTGACGGCGTATTGCAACGTCCATGCAGTGTAACGTTCCTTTCAGACATACTTCTTTTCGGTGAACACCGTGTCCATCCAAGTCTTCACAACGGTTTCCAGGACATTGATGTAGGTGTCAGCGTTCATCCTAAGACCCTTTTCAAATAAATTAGGAGGCATGACATTACTTTCACTGTCGATAACGCTACATCACGGAGGCATGATATTTAGTGTGCATAACGACAAATACCTTTGAGGGGTCTTTACAGATTCAGCGATCATTCTTGGGATGAGCTTTTTGGTCAAAATAAAAGTTCCTTTCAGCATTGAAGAACCTCAGCATACCACAAGGGTTATGTTTCCTTGTTGAGGAGGACAGCATCCTTTCCTTTTCTGTTATACTTCATATCCTCAATCGGCCTTTCCGAAGGGCATAAGACTTGAGATCAAGGTCCTCATGGATAGTTCTGACAATTGTCATAGATCCAACGCCCTTTTCCTTGGCTATGGCTCTCATGCTCTCCCCAGGATTTGCATCAATCTTATCCTTGATATTTGACAAATTCTTTGCTTCTTACCCTGTCCGATCGACGCGAGTGCTTTTTCCTAGCAGCCATTCCCTGTTTGTTACTGTAGGCCTCATCAAACTACTTCTTGATGAGATAAACAGTAGTTTGGGCAACTTGAGAAAGTTCACTGCTTCATCTGTTCAAGATATCGTTTATTCGATCAGTATAATTTCAATAAGTTTGTGTTAATCAATAAAATTATAAGTTATTAAAGAAACTTTTTTTTACAATTATATCCTGATATTGAGATATTGCATCTTTACTTTTTCTATTATTATAGAATATTTAATACCATTTAATATATAGTCGTAAATATAAATTGGTAAAACAAATAAAAACCACTATTCCGAAACGTATCTGTTGTTGATTTTTAACAATCAGTGAAATGTGTCGTAATATTGTATCGCTGGCTCCAGTCGCCATTTGTGTTCTCTGTCAGGATGGTCAAAAGATGCTACGTGGAGTCACACAGGGATGAATCTCAAGTTGTATTTCAGTGGATCGAAATGAGATCAATACAATAGATGGAACTTGCCTCCAACTTCTGCCGTCAGAAGGATCCTTGGCGCTGACTTCCATACCTCCAGACTGGTCCTCTCGGTCACAGTTTCGGCTCTGCAGATGTTACTCTCCTTCGTTGAACTGTCCAGTCAGTGGTGTCTTGTCTCACTCTCACGAGATCCCACAGTTCACACCCGGCAGGGCACACTTCAGGACACTTTCCGGCACCCGCCAGTCCGAGAGCACTGCCTCTTGGCAAACTGCTATACATCCGATTGTGTCCGCATTAGGTCCGATGTCAACTCGAGGACCGGTCGTGTCACCAGACTGTATTGTCCTCCTCAGCCGCCCCCTTTCTTAATCCCCCGGTCCAAACAAGGACCTGTACAGTCCGACCGTGCGAAGAGGCAGCGGTTCACAGATTAACCGACCCTGGGTCAAGGGATCAATGTTTGCTCCCTGTGTCTGGGACCTTGGCTCCCAACCAAACGGATTCCGCGTCACTTCCTTGTTTATCTCACGTCTTCTTGGCTTTGAAAGATTCTATGTTTGAGAGATATTTCGACAGAGAGCAATGGTTGTGTGTGAAAGAATATGGTTTATCTTTCACAAATAATGTTAGTTCATTACCTTATTCTCAAAATATTTTCCTAATAGAACGTTGAATTTCAAGAAGTAAAAATGTTATTTGGTTTTATGCTCTTAATCAATGAACCACATATCCTCTAGACGCTTGCCTATTTCAGTAGTTCTTTCTTGAAGTCTCTGATGCTAATCTTGATAAAGAAAAGGATTGGATTCTATAGAAAGGAATGAAAGAGAGAGAGAGAGAGAAG
Organism: Cordylochernes scorpioides; assembly: GCA_030710605.1. Lineage (NCBI taxonomy): Eukaryota > Metazoa > Arthropoda > Arachnida > Pseudoscorpiones > Chernetidae > Cordylochernes > Cordylochernes scorpioides. The sequence goes on along the minus strand of CP092866.1, from coordinate 33,848,511 downwards.
TTGAGAAAGAAATCAATAAGCAATCAAACTAATTCATATAATTATTTAGTGTATAATAATAAAAATAACACACACACAACACAACACACATTTTAAGTATTATATAAAGGTTTATCTGTAAAAGCCGAGTCGCTTGGTTGATTTGTGAGAAGTAAAATTGCAAATTCCCTGAGGATAGACATATCTACCCATTCCTAAAAAGTCCAAGACAATCCAAAGTCCATTGCTCCCATCAGAAATCAATATGCGCCATTATTGATTGGACATCTTCAATGAATAATTGAGAGCCAAGCGATCTCAAAGTTCGATGGGAAAACTCCACCAAACTTCAAAGCCCTTTCCATAATTTGAAATCTGTTATTTTTTAAAAGCCAAATTTAAATAGGAATTGAGGAAAAAGGTTTTCGCCAATATATTTTCTCTTTCAACTTATATATACGCTAAGTTATTTTCTCTCCGCTTTTAACTAATGGCGTTTTTATTTCCATCTTCCAATAACATTTATTTTTCATTAAAAAATGACATCAGCCTTCAAAATGGAACTTATTGCTAAAACGAACCAATATTTTCAAATGGGTGAAAAAAATGTGTCAAAAGTTTTCTACAAAACTTTATTCGCATATATCTGTGAAGATTCTTTCTAATAAATGGATTTTATTTTAAATTGTTGCTGCTTCTTTGCGTATTCTTTTTTAAACTAATATTTTATTTTCTCGACGCATATCAAAATTCGAAATATCTTAATTAAAATGTTGATAATAATTAAAGGTTCCAGTAAAAAAGATTGAAGGATATTAAAAAGAGTTTTTTTTTTTTTTAATTTAAATGTCCCGTCAAATGTATGCGCCAACCATTGACCATCCTTAAAATCTCACAGACTCTGGTCAGTGAAAATACCACACTTCCAGCTTTAGAAAATTCAGATAGCCGACCTGAAAGCTTCTTGACGATAGTTTTATCAGTCCAGGGCGGCTTAGATATCATGGTGATCACAAAGTATTCATGAATACTAATTGTCTAAATGTGTTTTAGTGGCACAAAGTGGTTGGCTTAATATTCACTGGCTAAATATATTATTAAAAGTTTTACTTAAATTTTAGTAAAGGCATTTCATTCTCTCATTTAAAACGAATCAAAACTATGTGTTAGCTTTTACTCATCTGTATAATCTGGTCAATTGAAACGCCATAACAACAGCTTTAACAAATTTGTGAGGTCCGCCTAAGGACACCATGGTTTCCTGTTATTACATATAATAAATAATAGGTGGGGGGAATCGTATAATAAAAGATAATAATAGAAATATCTCTCCGTCGCTCTTAATTATTTTATATCTAAGGATTATTTAGGGGAAAATAGGCGGAATTACACAACTGCTCACTTATATTGCAATCATATCACAAACTTATAGAAAGGTTCGGCCTGCTATTTACAAGATGTTTCGTTTGATTGACAATATATACTGTTAAAACTAGTTTATTTGTATAGTGCCATTTGTTAATCACGTGACAGGGAAAGCCAATCAGGTGAGACTTTGCGCAAGCAAGGTATGGTATAAAAGGCACGGCGGGATGGCCGGCGCGGAGTTAGTAGGTTAGTAAGAAGCGTTTATGAGGATAGGAGTGCCTGAGCCTAGGAGTTGACGAACTCAAGCTCAGAAGAAAAGTTTATTATAAGTGCCTGAGCCTAGGATATAAAGAACTCTAGATCAGAAGAAAAGTTGATTATGAATAGTCCGAGCCTAGGATATAAAAAAAAAACTCTAGCTCAGAAGAAAATAAGAAAGGGCCAAAGAAGCTGATAAGAAGCCTGAATTGAAATTGAATCAAGTGAAAAGAAAATAAGAAAAGGCTAAAGAAGCTTATTAGAAGCCTGGACAGAAACTGAAGAAAGTTAAAAAGGATAAAGTTGATAAAAATCCCATTGTAAAAACTGATGAAAGTGAAAGGGCTAAAGTTTGCAAAAAGGTTGATCTTCATAATAGTTAAGGATAATTGTTCCGATTGAAATAAGTTTATTTTTATGTATCATTTTATCATTAAAATATACAATCAGAGTCATCAAGCAACAATTCTTAATCAATTCTGTCACCGTTTGCTTTTGTGAATGGATTAAATACCCAAATATGGCCATTTCTTATAAGCATCGGTAGTTCAATGGCGAGAATGCTCGCCTGCCACGCGGGCGGCCCGGGTTCGATTCCCGGCCGATGCATTTTATTTATTTATTTTTTTTTTTTTTACAATTTTTAAAACTCGTTTATATATTATACAAAAATGACATCCACGGCGTCAATTTATAATTGTAACGGATAGTATTTGAATAAAAGCATTTAATCGGGTAAAACCCGGGCGTTGCCCGGGTCATTCGGCTAGTAATAGAATAAAGCTCATTAAGTTAAATTCATCATCAAATCTTGTCGTTCACTACCTCCAGAATATCACATGCCTATCGTTACTGTGAGTACAATAGTTAAACACAAAAATTATGTAAATTATTCATTTGTTTATTTATTATTTTCTAAATTATTTTTATCCAACATATACTGATTGGTTTTTACTGGTGAAACCCCTGATTTGGAGTGTAGACTTGCATAGGTCGGAAATAGACACGATTATAATGGAAGTGGTAGAGGACAAAATATTGAAAACATTTTAATGAAGATTTGGAGATAAATTGAAGGAATAAGATAGGTTTTAATAGGGATCAGGAATTAAGAAGTCTTGAAAAGGGTAGGAAAGGAACGAGGCCTGTTGTTGTTGTTGTCGTGTCCAATGAAGAGCCTCAGATGTCTCCATACATCTCTATCACAGCAGTCGCAATGTCCTCTAGGGTATTTAAAGCTGCTGTTCTGGGTCCATGTCAATTTTCTGCAAGACTGCGATCATTGCTGGACATGTGAATATGTGGGTGGGTGTTGGAGGAAGTTATATATTTCAGCATGTATATCGGGTTTCAGATAATAACTCTGAAAGATATTACAGTGACCTTTATTGAAGACACACGAGATAACCAAGTTTGAACAAAATTGCCTCTGTCTCGTTAAAAAAAAAAAAAAAAAACAGATGATCGGCGACATCAGACACTTTCCACTTCCTTAAGTTTTGTCCATGAGTGCATTTTAGGGTGTTGAGATCCAGAGCCATCCGTGACTGCTTCGACATATATGGACTAATAACAACCTAAGGTAGATAGTGTTTGACACTCAGTCTAAAATGACGCCTATTGATTACCTGAACTCGTTGGTGAGGTTAGACATATGAAAATATCACTAAACAACCATAGGAGCATCTTTTACTGGTTTCTTGATCGAAGGTATTTTAATCTATAGCTTTTTTCTCTGAGAGCAGGGATAGATGAAACAAGACACCTAATGACTAACTTAGATTTCAGGTTTATGCATTCATGGACAAAACTTAAGGAAGTGGTAAGTCTTTGATGTCTCCTGCCTTCTGATTTTTTTAAGGAGACAGAGGTAATTTTGTTCACACACACTTGGTTATCTTGTGTATCTTCAATAAAGGTCACTGTAATATTTTTCAGAGTTATTGTCTGAATCCCGATATACATGCTAAAAGGTACAACTTCCTTTAGGTTTTGTCCACGGGTGTATATATGTAGCAATGTAGTTGTTGTATCTTGTTGGATGAATGCAGTGTGGCATGTTGGTTGCAGTCGTGGTGGCCATAATGTTTAGAGTGGGTTCAGGCGTGGTTGGGATTACACAGAAGGACGAGGCCTGTTGGATGTCACCACAGAGATGGCGAGAGAACAAGTGTAGCCGACGCCGGTCAGGGGAGAACTTTCTAGAGCGGTCTATCAATCGTGTCTCAAAGCGGACTAATCTGTTTGAACAAGAAGGGGCACAACCTTTGTTTTTCTGACCTATTTCCTTCACTGGCGTCGACTGTCACTCACTCGAAATTTTATTTGTTACCTTGGCAATTACACTACAACTATATAACACATGGAGACATAGATATATATTGGAATATATTACAACATATATATATACAGACGTTGGTTCTTGCAGGAGCCGCGCCAAGTTCTTCAGCCTGGCCGAGGGTTCTCCAGACTGGAAGCAGGACGAGGAGCGCGAGATGCTGCGCAACATGCTGATGACGGCCTGCGACCTCGCCGCCAGCACCAAGACTTGGTCCGTGCAGCAGAAGGTGGCCGAGCTCGTCACCAGCGAGTTCTTCGACCAGGGCGACAAGGAGAAGAGCCAACTTAAGATTCAGCCTCAGGTATCTTAAACTTCTGAACTTCAATATTTTTATTTACTTCTACGCTTTGATCTCTTTCCAATTTCAAAGTGAAATCAACCTTATTCTCTTCATACAACAATATAAACCCTCGTTCTGACCATGAACTTTCCACGAGCGAATTTCAGCATGTAGAGCGTGGTTTCCCTTTTATACGGCAGTATCTGCGACAAACTTCATCAACACACAGAAGGTCAAATATCTCGACATATTAGGAATGAAAGCTCCAATATATACGGTCATGGACAAAACTTAATTTTGTCCACATTTGGTTATCTCGTGTGTCTTCAATAAAGGTCACTGTATATTAAATATCTTTCAGAGTTATTATCTAAATCGCGATATACAATGCTAAAAGGTACAACTTCCTTAAGTTTTGCCTATGAGTATATATATATATATAACTTATTATGGGGATCTCCTTTTACATATTTAGAAAGAGTTGTATACACATTAGTGTGAATACAGAAAGTGTTACACCCAGAAGTAGTTAAAGAAAAAACATGGAATTTGATTCAAATCAGTTTCTTGAAAGCGTGTAATTAATGATTAAATTTTGTAGGCAAAACGTCCGAAAAAGTGAAATACTGACACATTTGTTCAATCATTTGTTCTATGATATATCTTGTACATTCATTCCAAGTTTAATGATATTCTACCAGTTACTTCTAAGTGTAACACTTTCTATTTCATCTTGTGTATTTATATTGTCATCAAAAGTTATATTCATCAAATACCTTCGATAAGAAGTTTCTCTCAGCTCATATTGCCCAACAATAGTAGCGTTTTGGTAAACCAAACTTGCTTAAAGGGTTTATCCTTTATACGTCACAGACCCTTCAAATATTTTAAATTACTTGAGATATAATAGAAAACTAGTTAATATACTAAAACAAAATGCGCAAAAAAAATCAATTTTGATGAGGGACGCTTTATATATTTGAATTGTATCTAAATGGTTTGAATTGGCCATTGGACATTGGATTTCACTTCGAGAAAGACGTCAGAGATTCTGCTAGACATAACGAAAAAATCAAAATAATCCTTTATGAATTTATAGTATTATCTTTCACGTCAAGTAAGGTAAAATGTGTTTGGTTATCTAGACAGATGGATTTTAACTTCAGGCAAATATGTGTAAAGGAACATTTTTAGAAGCCAGGATGCTCCATAAACTGTTTATTTGTGTACAGGCTCTGATGGACCGAGACCGGCAGCATGAGTTGCCTGAGCTCCAGTACCGATGGATCGACACTATCTGCCTTCCGCTCTACCGGGTAAGTTCGTCTTTGCCCAGACGTGGAAGAGCCGTGTGTCCTGAAGTGTAGTTAGGTCAATATTATCTACTGGTACAATATAATTGATGACACATATACTCTACATTTACAAAAAGATATGATTCCCTAAATAGCAATACATTTCATAGAAGCAATAGAAGACTTCTATTTATAACATAGCCTACTTCCCATGGGAATTTCCATTCCGTATTGTCATTGGTAGAACTACCAATGTGAAAAAATGAAGAGATTTGGAGGAGATAGAGAACGGAATACTTCTAGTCAATAACAGAGATAAAATGTGAATGTTACATTGAGAGGTTGTTCTGGATATATAATTTGGATCTAGAGTCTCTCTCTCTCTTTCTGACAGATACACAAGATTATATAAAAGGGCGTACCTGGATCTGTAAAGAAAAAAAAAAAACATTTTTTTCTCAAAATATTTCGAGAGATTGCTCCCTCTTTATCAATTTATTGCAGATTTATATAAGAGTTAAAATAAAAACATTAGGCCTTTAGGAAAAGGTTTCTTTTTTTTTTTTAATTGTAGTTACAAATCTCTCTAGCTTTCTGGCAAAAAAGCCTTTCTACACGAGAAAATATTTTACACTAAATTTCCAATAAAAGGGATTTCTTGTCCAAAGCTAGAGAGATTTGTAAATGAAAAAAAAAATAATAATAATAAACTTTTTCTTGGAGGCCTAATGTTTTTATTTTAATATTGATTCAAGGGATTACTTTATCGAATTGTGAACAGTAGATAAATGACATCAATTGGATTCTACAATACAAAAATAAATATAGATCCAAAATTAACTTTGAGGGAACTCCATTACATCCTAACTTCGAATTGGAGAAGGCAAACGACATATTTTTGTTATAAAGACTTCATAAACTGTACAAATTCTTGTGTTCTAACTATATGGGCTGTTCTGCAAACTTCTAGGGTGATTGCTTGGAATATTTGATAGACCAAATGTAAGGCAATCATTTAATAGGAATGGATGATCAATATATATTAAAACTATTATTTATTGTTTTTTCTCCCTTACAACAAAGTGAAATAGTGGAAACTGATTAGAAAACCAGATAGCATTCAAATAAATATATCATTAAGTATAATTTGTATGACTATGTTTATTCAGAATTAGAAGGTTGATTGTGTTCTCTCAGGCTCTGGCTAAACTCAACCCCCGCTTCAATGAGATGGTTGAGAGCGCCCTCGTCAATCGGGATAAGTGGGCGACATTGTCAACGCAGAGTGCAAGAAATCGCAAGGAAGTCGCCATCTAGAGGCAAATAGAGATAGTCCGAGTTATTGAGTACCCAATGTCAACTACATGGGTTTCTATCTAACTTTCCCGACATCTCTGATATAACAGGAGGTCATTCTATATGCTGTCTATCGTTTAGATCATTTTTGCTCCCTTTATGTATTTGTAGTAGAGCAATAAATATGTGATGCGCATGATTTTTTTTTTATAGTAAACTATATATGATTGGATATTATATTCCTAAAATATATTTTATCAAAATGGCATTTCCTTCTTGCCTATTCACATTTTATGATATTGCCAATAGTATTGTTTTTATATATATAAATTTAATTTCAATTTATTTATCTGTGAATTTTTGAAAATATGTTGACTCTTGACTTGAATGTTTTTCTTAAAACTATATATAAATTATTGTTATCTAAGATTTAAACGTTTGAGACACATTCTAAATATATTTCACGATTCACAATAACATTTTAAAAGAAAAAAATATACACGAATATTTTAAAAATCTTTAAGAGTACAATTATTATAAGCATATATATTAATAAAAATTGAAATTATATATTACCATTTCATATTCTAAAAATCAATTATCGATCTCTGTAGAAGATTTGTATATGGAAATCTTTATATATCACTTCAGAGATTCTCTACTTGTGATAAACATTTACTTCTTCATCGTACACCATAGTAGAAAAGGGAGGCAGAATTCGTTTAAATGGTGCAAGATCCTTTTTAAAAATTCTTAGAAATATATGTGAATCATAGTAATTTAATCTTCAATACATTTTTTTAAATGAATAACTTTGAAATGTTTATTTATAAATGCAATTTAGACGATCTCATTTAAAAATCGAATTACATTAAAAGCAAAATAATAGACGAATATATTAGAGATATTTTAAACATTTATAACACTTAAAATTTTTCATTTAAAAAATAGATTTGGTTATAGAAAAATATATAATTATTATACTGATGCATAAAGTTTTTTTTTCCAATAAATTATTTACAAGTCGCTATTAGTCGAATCTTATTTTTATTAAAAAGTTTTATTTTCTCTATCTATATTTATAACAAAATTTAAAAACTGAAATACTAAATTAACGTGAATACAGACGACATATATTTTTCAAATTTTAACTGGTAATTGTTTCAAGCTAATTTTATATCGCGAATTATATTAATATTTTGAAAGAGAGAGAGAGTACAATCTCCTCCCCATTTGTATTGTAAAAATGTGCATACTCTGTCAATTTTGTGTATCGTTGAAATCGCATTTAATCGGCCTCTCTAGTTATCAAATCTCAGAAAAAAATATTACTATTCATAATATATATCACATTGTTATATCGAATTTTTACATGAAAATTAATTGTTAAAATATATAGAGCAAAATAATTATATGTATAGACATCTGTTGCAAAATTTCTAGTCGAAGAAATATGGTTTAGAAAAATTGCTGTTAATATTAATAAAATTTGATAGTTTATAAATTTTTGAAAGTATTCATTTTATTATAAAATTTTAAATGGCCAATTTATTGATGAGACACGGTATTCATTTATGCCTTTACTTTTTTAAATAGTCATAAAATATGTATATATTATTACTATATTATTTATAAGATATATATACAAATAAAAAATAGAGAAAAATTACTTTACAAAAATATATTGTCAAAAATATAATAAATACAATTTGTCACAAATATTAATTAAACTTTAAATAGAAAGGTATGTGAATGTTTTAACATTTATTATTATATAGTTTTAATTGTATATATAAAACTCTTTTTTATTTTTTAAAATAAATATGAAAGATAGATATTTTATAGAGAAGCATTTTATGAGTAAGTGCTTTCAGATATTTTACACTATGCTTTCTATGGATTTTTTTTTCCATTCTTTTCTATCTTTCTTTTTCTTTCCAAGATTTTTTTCTGTAAAGGGAATTATGCCAGTGACTTCGCTAGATAAATTCTTATGTTTTGTCTATTACCTATAAACTATTATATTGATTAATTATACGAGATAATGTACAAAAAAAAACGAAAATTATCACTTTTAAAATATTTGTCAACTAATATTTTAAAAACATTTTGCCTATATTCGTTTTTAAAATTCAAATAATGTTGTACCCTTCTTAGTCATTATTTTTCTCGGTAATCCTTGATACATTTTTGAAATGCGTTTAATTTTATTTGAAATCGAGGTTGTTGTTTTTCTTTTTTGTAATTCGTAAAAAAAAGGTTAGGTTATTTTTATTTTAAAAATAAATAACTCGTATATATAAATAAATATCCCTGTCTCTTCAATAAATAGATAATTTGCTATATAAATTTTATTTATTCGATTTGGCCTTAAAATGAAAACTTTGTTTCCCTCTATTTTTTTAAAACAACATATTATAGAAATTTGAACATCTATTCAAATGTTACTCCGAATTTTTTTGCATAAATTATTGATGAAAATGAATTTTTATATTTTTCTGAAAAAAAAAATCTAAAAGAAGTGCAATACTTTTGTAATGGTGGTCTGAGGGTGGTATAAATCTGATGCCATATTGCTAATAATTATTTTTGAATATTTTCTATTTTGAAAACAATTCTTTATTTCTAGCTTCAAACATTTCTGTGTAACAAATTATTTAGTAAAATATTTCTATTAATAAATATCTGTTGATATTTTAAATCTATATTCGCGTATTTTACCTAATATGTGGATTTTTTTTTTGTAGAATAATTGCAAAATAGATGTTGTCTTCGTCTATTTTAGAATTTAGCTACATTTTTGTTTCAAATAGGCTTTTTGTTTAGAAAGTAGTTTAAGAAATTTCCCTTTCAAAAAACTATTATTAGTTTTAGAAAATTTCGTTTTCTCTAGGCGCGTAGAAACTTTTAAGCATAATTTAATATTCAACTGTGACTTTTCCAGCAAATACATTATAATAATTCTCTTCGCATTTCAAGTCTCTCGGATACATTTATTTGATAAAATATAAAGAAGCAAAAATAAAATATTTTATTTTTAATAACGAAAATTGGTATTTATATATTGTAAAAAGTTGTACATTTCTAAAATCCAGTTCCATTGTGCATTTTTATACTCTAATATTTAATATGGATATAAATATATATTTGTCTAATATTAAAAGTATTCTACCATATAAGCTCCGTCATATGTTTGGAATACAAAATAAATTTTATAAATTAATCTAAATTATAAAATTAGGCAAGGCTAGTAAAAAGACGAGAGAGGTTATAGTTATATTAAAATATTTAAGTTAAATATGTCTGAAAACCTATTTACCATTTTCATAATAATAATCCTAAATAACTTAATCATTAATATAACTAAAAATTGGTAAAACATTAGCGCATATGTAAATACTTAGAATTGGCTTAGTTTAAATTGTTTGAAGCAAAAGCTTTAAGGTAAAATAGCATGCAAACAATATACATTAGTTTAACCTAGCTTCTAGTAACTTCTCTAATTTGGCAGCATTTTAGCTTTAAAATAAAATCGTTTAAGCCCACGTCGCTTTTTATACCTAACTACTTTTAATGCTCTTTTTAAATTGAAGAAATAAAATGAAATGTTTGCAAGTTATGCTTTGAAAAAATTATGAGCTTTATATTTAGCGAAATGTTTCGTGTTAATAAAAGGGACCTTTAAAATGTTTGTTAAAACTTTTTCTACGCGCAATTGTTTAAAATAATGATTACCAAAAAGTCGAGAATAAAAGTATGTGTTTTGAAATAAAGAGTATATTCTAAGGATTAGGAAGATGATCTTTACCTGAATTCCTACTATCTTTTTTACCAATGATCTTAATAATCACACACAGTTACTTAATTTTAAAATCAATCATACGTTGTATATTTTCAATACTATTTTATAGAAATATATATTGAACATTGCAATACACAGTTCTTTTTTTCTTTAGAATTTGAAGTTTGCTAATTTCTTCAACAACAAAAAAAAAATTGTAAAGTAGTTCAAACATTTTGAAGCAAAAATTTGTATGTTAATTTCGTATTTTAGTATCCTTACAATATCCCTCTCAATTTTTTTTTTAATTCAAATAATTATTCGATTTTTTTTTTTTTTTTGCTAAAGGAAAGGATGGACTTTTTATACAATATTTTCTTCCTATTTACATGGTTAAATTATAAATATTTCAATTAATCTTTTCATCAATTCCGTTTTATTCTCTAAAAAAGCGGGAATATGTAAAATTATTAATGTTATATATTAATGTCTCGCAGAGAGGAGAAAAATGAAATAGTTTTGTTTGAAACAAGTGGTTGATATTGGGTCTTATTATATATAGTTTTTCAACTTTTAATTAGACAATTTTAAATTATTATAAAGGACTGCGGCGTATGATTATAAAACAACACTTAAAGTTTCACCGCATAAGTTTCTTTTCTGTGAAAAATCAATATTTATTTCAAAGAGAAATATTTACTATTTCTCTTTGAAATAAATATTGATTTTTCACAGAAAAGAAACTTATGCGGTGAAACTTTAAGTGTTGTTTTATAATTTTAAATTATATTTAGATATTTTTCATTTTAATTTAGACACTTCCATTTTTATTTAGACATTTTCAATTTTAATTTAGACACTTCCATTTTTATTTAGACATTTTCAATTTTAATTTAGACATTTTTATTTTATTTTAGACACATGGACTTTTCTATAAATAGTCCAAGTGTCAAAATAAAAATGAAAAATGTCTAAATTAAAATTGAAAATGTCTAAATAAAAATGAAAGTGTCTAAATTAAAATGAAAAAATGTCTAAATATAATTTAAAATTGTCTAATTAAAAGTTGAAAACCTATATATGTCACAATATTTGTAAAACGAATTGACTTTTAGAAAGTTTTCTTATTAAGTTCAGAGAGTCGTTTGGTAAAAAAATATTTATATTATATTACAATTTATTATCAAGTAGTTTATTTTTAACTATTGATTTAAAAATAAACAATAAAATATCTCACAGATAATATAGAATTTGTTTAGTTAATCATATAGTATTGCGAATTGTGAAATAAAGACAATTATTCACAGAATATACTTACGAACTAACTAAAATAAAAAACGTTAATTAAAAAAATAATGGTATTTTTTATAATTAATAAAATAAAATAGATTATAATTTTAAAATTATATAATATACAACACTTTTTGACTTGCATGGCACAAACGTCTACTTAAAATTTTCTGATAACTTTTATAATTAACGAAATTGTCCATAAATTTCATAAGATCCATTCAGTTATTTAAGATGAAGTTTAAGCATTCTTTACCGTATTGTTGGTTAGATTGCCCTACAATCCCCTTTTAGAGAGAATTGTTGTAGGCGTGAACGAATGACGGTCTTTCAGCTCCATCTAGTGTCGGTTCAGGGAATTAGAAATTCGGTGGTGCATTACCATTTTATAAAATTTTCGATGACTTTTCTTTATATATAGCCATTCATTTTTTATACTTTTATACCCTTTTTTTTTATGCTTTTTGCAATGTACAATTGGCATCAAAATTAGACATACAAATTCAAAACTATGTAAACAAAATTCAACATGATGCTTTTTTTTTTTTTTTAAATCTTGCACGGGAGTTATTGCAGTATCATCTTTTCTCCTAGTATTTATAATATATATATATCCCCTCTCCCGCGTCAAAATAGACGCCAAAACTATGCGCCATCTATTGACCGTCTTCGAAATCTAGCGGAATCGGGTCGGTTACAAATATTTTGACGGGAGAGGTGTCTTTTATTTTTATAAATCATTATCCTCCCAGCAAAATATCCATCTATATCTTAGGTTATATAAACGCCTAGAGAAAATTCATAAAAAGAGCGAAATCATAAGTCAAAGGTTTCTTTAAATTTAAAGAAACTTTTCTCTTTATGATTTCACGCTTTATATGTATCCATCTATATTTTGGCCATATATATAGCCTAGCCACTTTACCAACTAAACACCTATCGTAAAGATAGAGGCTGCCTGGCCGGCATTCATATTTCTTGAAAATGAATATACTTCGGCCAGTAAATCTTAAATGTTTCAATTTTTGTTTGCTCCTGACGAGGACAAAAGATTTTTGTCGAAACGTCGAGGTAATAAAAAGATTTACTGGCCGAAGTATCTTTATTTTCAAGAAACTAAACACCTCTTTGGCAAATTCTGAATAGTTTTCATTTGATCCCTTGTGAATCTCCTGAAATAAAAACCGGCCTGAACTAACGAAGGCCATTAGCCCGAAACCATGTTCTCCAGGTGGTAGCTTCCCAGTTTGCCAAAGCTGATGTTGTGGCTTGTTCACTGACCCGAGTAAGATAGATTGCGGTCAACAGATGACGCCTAATTTTGATGTCTATTTTGACGGGAGAGGCGACCTTCATTTTTATAGATTATGATAAATTTCCATCTTTTTATATTTACGCGACAAAATTGATCTCAAAGTAAAACTAAGGATTCCAACTCGGAACTTATTTTCGTGGTAAAATTTCGATATGAACATGTAAGATCCCCGTGGTGGGTGTTATAACAAGTCATAAAATAGTTAGTGTGGGTACTAACGATAAATTAACTATAATACAATTTTATAATATTTAACACCTTCCTGTCCAGCTACATATAATAATAGAAAGAAAGGAAATTCATTTGTATACATTTAAATAATACAAATCAATATTAAATAACAGTAAATTACTTTTTCCTATTTAAGTGACTTTCAGTTTTAAATAACCATGTCTAACTCTGTGACTAACACAAATATTATTAACATGATGAATTAGCGCGCCATCTGGTATAAGAAATTGGAACCATTTTTGACACATATGATTCTTTTTGAATTAGTAGTAAGGGCAATAGAAACTTATTATAATACCAAAAGAATTATATGCGTCAAAAAATAGCTCAAATTCTTTTTAAAAATTATTATATATATATATATTAATATTTAATTAAAAAGGCATATATTGGATCAAAATATCATTTATTTTACCAATATTTCAGTTGGCTGAACGCCAACCTTTATCAAGGTGTTATAACATTATATAAAGTGTGTCAAAAATGTTATAACACCTTGATAAAGGTTGGTGTTCAGCCAACTGAAATATTGGTAAAATAAATGATATTTTGATCCAATATATGCCTTTTTAATTAAAGATTTATCTATGGATTGCTCTATTTTCAAAATATATTAATATATTATTAATCACAGTATATTGGCTAAATTTGAACAAATGTTTTTGTAAAGTCAGCCTTTTTTAATACATTCAGACATTATATCTATCAACAAGACAATATATATATATCTCATAGAGTTATCATCAGTTTGAAATGTAATTCGGCAACACAGCCTTTATCTGCTGAAATAAGCATGCTTCTTGTTTTCGAAGGTTTCTTTACAAAGAAAAATTATTTTCAGGAGAGAAATATAAATTATTTCAAAATTATTATTTTTTTTTAAATTCAAAATACACTCTTCATTCATTTAAAATTTTAATTTTATGATAAAGACCTACGTAAAAGGGGATTTTCTTAGGGAATTACAAAAATATAAAAAAAATCCAAGATTTTTCCCTACATTTATATATAGAGATCTTTAATGCATATTTAATCTATGAAGCAGCGTTGCTAGGTTATTTCCGTTAGTTTTTATTACCAAATTGTTCTTCTCTCTAGTAAATGTTTATCCTTATACTGAAACAGTTTCCTATATAACTTCACATTTTATATTCTATAGTCTTTACTTTTTTATAATGTTTGCAAAAAAAAAAAAAGATAAATAAAACAAGAAGAATAAGAGAAAAGGGTCTGCTATTAATATAAATGAATATCCAGATCGTTGAAATCAACATTTTAGATAGCAGAGAGCCCCAACAAGCGAAATAAATATCAATTAAACGTTGATTTATAAGTATTCTGGTTCAAAATCACATTAATAGGTACCGCTCAGCAAGAGCAACCTAGTTCATGATAATTGAAACAGTGATATGTATTCTAAAATACTCATTTGAGTTGTCAGGATATGTTTTTCTATTCATATATTATAGCATATGTTTCTTACTTTTCGTAAATTATCTATGTGTATGTTTGAAGTTATGAGAGAAATCCTACATATTCAATTTTTCTTAACTCTACTTAAAAATTCCTTTTAAAGCCCAGATTTATTTTTGTTTGTTTCAGATATGGCAAATGAATTGTTATAGTTATTTTTTAAAAAAATAGAAGGAAAAATTCATGGTGTCATGTAACTGATTGTTGCTCTTAGTTGTGAGTCATACTTCATTATATTCCCAAACGCGATCTTCTTTCTTTTTTTTTTTACCTCTTTTTATATGAAAAAAACAACTATTTATATTTATTACTCATCCTTTTGTATTCTATATTTCCGGTGTATATTGTATTACTCTTTCTAATTGAATAGGTCACAAAGGAAATTTCATAACTTTGCAGCCTATTATCCTTAAATGAACATTTAAGAAAACTATAAACACATCAAAAGAATTAAAAAAAAAAAAATTCAGAAATCTAGAAGCCTCTAAAATTTGGTCCTGTTATGTCCACATTATGAGAAATACACGTTACAATTTGCATAAAGATATTTTACCTAAATAAAATCGGTATATAATTATTATATGTATTTACATATACTATATATATATATTTACATACTTAGTTTACCAGACTTGTTATAACGCTACTGTGGTGAACCCCCCATTTTTTACTATGCCTAGCTCTCATTAATAATGTTTTTTAATCAAAATTGGCTTTGACAGCAAAACCTGTGACTCATTTGGCTACCGATCAGATAAAAGCTAACTGTTTATTCTCCAAGACAATAAATTATTATATTTACATACTTCTTACCCATTTTTTCAACATTTATGCATTATCTTAGTCCGTATACCACACTTAAAATTTGCCTTTTAAATACTTTTTCCCCATTATTTTAATACTTAGTCATCCTTTAATTAATTCCCTTATTCCTTTATCCACCCTTTATTCGATTTTTTTTTTTCATTTTAAAAATTTGTATATACTTTTTTATCAAATGTTTCCATTTATAATTTATACTACACTTAAAATTTTCTCCATTCATAAAAAAAAAAACTTACTATTGTTTCCATTTATCAACTTCTTTTATATATATAATGTATATTTTCCATTCTTTATAAGAAAATACTTCGCCTTAGATGTCCTCTCATCAGCTATAGGCGATGTTTATCTAATACTTGCTATATGTAAGACAATGTCTAAGGTCAAACAGCCAGCCATCTATGCTGCTGACACAGGTTTTGCTGGCACTCCAGTTCTCACATCATTCCAATGTGAGGCCTAACCTGCCTCCTTATCAAAGTCCACACACCCACCCTAGAATCTTTGGTATATTCCCTCTGTACATATTTACATACATACTCTATCTCTCTATGTAAATATGGAATGTTTATTGTGCTACTAGATAATAAAGTTCTTACTATGTGTCTCCTCATTCTCCTCGGCCTTTTTTTTTTAAACCTCTTCTTCTTTCTTATCTCCACAATCATATTAGGGTATCAAGTTGTGACCCTTGATGGTGTCTGTTTGACAACCATCATGACTGGCTGAAGTAGAATGCGTCTGCCTTTGTCATTAAGACTGGGAGCACTACTCAGTGGCAGGCCGACTTAGCTCCAAAAGAAATGGCCGCCTCTGACATGAGGAACAGATGCCATGTGCAGCTGCTCCTAACATGGAGTACAGATGCTGCTCATCCTGTGCCCCTGGATCAGGAGCCTTTACAGGGTACTACTATCAGCTGGGCCAGCTGAGCCCAGGTTTTTTAGTGAGCTTGTTACTGCTCCCCCTCCTGCTTTTTCATCCGGGCTTGGGACCGGCAAAGGCGGAGTTTTAAACCTCTTTTACACATATCATTTAAACTCCCAGAATATTGAATCCAGATACAATAGGTGAAAGATAACTCAGGTTCCTGGAATGCAGAATAACAACTAGCCAAACAAGTGAGAAATATGAACACAAAACTCCAATTTGAATGATCCAATTCTATTTAAAATAATATCTATATACAGTAGAAACTCTATGAGAGGACACTTGTGCTAGAGGACACCTCTCTACAAAGGACAGCTTTCATCAACAAAATTACCATTTTTACTATTTAGAAACTCTCCGGTAAGAGGACACCTCTTCCTAAAGGACACGTTAGCTTTGCAATTAGGTGTCCTTTACAGGGAGGTTCTACTGTATATCTATATATATAAAAATCAATGTTTGTTAGTTTGTTTGTATGTCCGGTATACAAATTCGCAGTAGTTCACTAATTCAAACCAAAATTTCCATACATAGGTAAAAAAATACGGGGAAGACGATAGGCTATTTTAAAAAATATATAAATCAATTATTAAAACTATATATTCAAATTATTCTACTTAGCTCACGAACAGCTCCCTCTATCAAAGATTAGATTAAATTATGCTGATGCAAACAAATAGATAATGCTAATAACATACAATTATTTTAAAAAATCTTATCTAAATATATATCACTCGGGTAGATATGCACACGGGTCAATCCCGGGGCGAAGCCCGGGTCACCCGTCTAGTTTATATATAGAAAGAAAAAAAAAAAAGAGAAGAGGTGAAGTTAGAGTAGAAAAAGAGCCAAAGATTGAACCATGATATATTTTCAAACAAACAAATACTACCATTGTTCTGTCTTTAGCTCTTTTTCTACTCTTATCTTCACCTCTTCCCTTTTTAATTATTTTTTCTTTCTATGTTTCGCATATATAGATGCGAAACTGCTGAAGCTTTTGCGTAAACCTGTTATAGCCCTTTATTGTTATCAAAAATCTTTTTAACACTGTTACCGAAACGTCACACACTATTTATTTATTTGGATTTGGTCTTAATACCTTGTGTTTGAAATTAAGGCTCAGTATACTTATATCAAATAGACTGCATACCTCCCTTAGAAACTACTTCTATAACAACAACAATGAAGGGTCTATCATATCTTGGCTGAAGGACCTACTCAAAGAGGAACAAGGTTTGTTGTAAGATCTCCCACGGAGGATTCAATGGCAGCTCTTATTATGCTGAGGTATTGCTCCCCAGATAGTGGGTAACTTTTGTTTGCTCCAGGGATTCATCTGGAGGACAAAAATTTAAGCTATTGAGAAGTAGAACAACCAAAGTTGCTTTCTATTTAAGTTTTCTACCACAACAGCTCAAGGAAGTTTATATTATACTCAATTGAAACATAAAGTAAGGGGGTTAAAACAACCTTTATATAGTGGAACCTCATTATGACAGCAACTTCAAGGTAATAAGACCAGATTCAGATAAATAGTGTGTGATGTTTCAGTAACAGCATTGTTACCATCTTCAGACAAAAGTACTGAACAGTACTACAGTACTTTTGTCTAAAAATGGTAATAATGCTGTTACCGAAATCTCACACTATTTATTGAATTAGATTTGGTCTTATTACCTTGTGTTTATAATCTACTAGCCGAATGACCCGGGCAACGCCCGGGGTTTACCCGATTAAATGCTTTTATTCAAATATTATTCGTTACAATTATAAATTGGCGCCGTGGATGTCATTCTTGTATAATATATAAATGAGTTTTAAAAATTGTAAAAAAAAAAAAATGCATCGGCCGGGAATCGAACCCGGGGCGCCCGCGTGGCAGGCGAGCATTCTACCACTGAACCAAAAGCAAACGGTGACAGAATTAAGAACGCATGACGCTGATAACTGTATATATTAATATTGTTCCTTATCAGCATCTTCTAGGTAATAAGACCAAATCCAAAAAAAAATAATAGTTTATGAAGTTTCAGTAACAATGTTGTTTTCTAAACTTAGAAAACTTCTAATCTGCTATCTTGTTTGCACACGTGATAACAGTACCATTTAAGAATATGCTGTGATATTTCTCTCAATTAGTCTCTTGTCTAATGATGGTAACAATGCTGTTACCGAAATGTCACACACTATTAATTTATTTGGGTTTGATTTTATTACCTTGTAGCTCTAGTCTATAATCCAAATTGTGCCTTATCATAACAACTTGGTGTTTAGTACTTGATAAATCTAAAGTGTCAAGTCTAGATTGTTTTAACCTGCGATTATGATGACATAAAATCTTGGTCTGAAGTGATATTGTTATAGCGAGGTTCAAATTGTAAATTGTTTAAATATAAATAGATTTCTGAGAATGATAGCAATTTTGACCAAAACATGTTTTTTTTTTTAGAATCTCATGGAGATTCTACTATATATTCAACATTTGTAAATGTAAACTAAGACATTGTTTGGAATTCCTATGAGAACACCTCATCAATTCCCAGGTCAACAAGATTTATTTATCAGACCTACTGTGTTTAAAGATACAATCAAATTTCAAACATATCATTTTTGGTCTTAAATCAATAAGAGAGATTGTATAGCATATTATCTCTTTTATTTATTGCTTATCCCTAGTACACATGGCCCCCGATTCTTGCAAAGTCCAACCCCACCAGTGAGTGCAAGTAACCAAACGGGGTTCTGGCACATTTGTAAGTGCAAAGTCGAACTGCTTTTCACATATGTAGACATGTGGTGTGCTTACAATTAAAAAAAAGCAGTCGCTAATTACCCACCATGATTATCATGGCCTGTACCACATGTACTAGGGATAAGCAAAAAAAAAAAAAACACATGGTACAGGTCATGATAATCATGGTGGGTAGAAGTAGCGACTGCTTTTACTGTAAGTGCACCACATGTCTACACATGTGAAAAGCAGTTCGACTTTGCACTTACAATGCATATTATCTCTTTAAAAAATGAAACAATGAATACCAATTCCCCAAGAGTTGTCTAGCAACATCTATGGTATGTACACCACTGATCTGAGACCAATGTAGTAGGGGGCATGTATAATGAGAAATGGTACAATGTTTATTTTCTACAAACAGCAATGAATTCTTCAATCTTCAACAGGAGCATCCAGATCATGATAACCAACAAGAGAGCGAGGGTCCCTGCGCCGCCTGCGCAACAACAACACCAGGAGGTTAGTCCTTCTAGAAACCCCAGCAAGTGTTTGGATTCCACAGGCTCTCTGATGTTCCTGGTAATATAAACCCCAAGTGGGGGGATTCTAGAACAAAAACCCCAAGGTTACCAAGAAGACTCTAAATACTGTGGGATTTGTTGTTGTTTCTTATCCCCTTGTGTAGAGCTTACACGAATTCCATGAGTTCATGCTCCTCGAGCTGTTTTATGATAACAAGCGCGGCCTCTCCCAAAGATCCAGTTTAGTACATCTAATGCAAGCCAAAATGTGTTCTGGAGCTGCTGATGGGATCTTATCATAACAGTAACATGGTTATAACATCATAACTCAAGAGTCCTAAGTTTAGTCTCAGTTATGTTAACAACGTAATAAGATTTGACTGTATCTAAACAATGTGATGGAAATTTTGATGGAAATAACATTGATCTAAATATATAAAGTTCACACCTCAGTTTGCCAAGGTTGGTGTTGTGTCACAGACCTGAGGCCACTAGTTTGCGTCAATAGATGGTGTGTAAGTTTTGTTTATTTTGACAGGAGATAGGTGAACTTTATTATTATTTAAACTGCCAGGTGACAGACTTCACCAAATACTCTAGCTCTGCAACCAATGTGTTATTGGAATATGCTAGATGTGTCATGCCATTTACAAGTAATTGTCTGTGAGAGACAGATACTTAAAAAAAAATCTCATTAATTATAATTCTATACAGTTAAACCTGTCTATAGTGTCCCCTCTAAATAGCGCCTTCCTCTCTATAGCGCCAGATTTTAAACATTAAAATGTAAACAACATTTTACATTAAAAGTAACCTGTCTATATATAGCACCCTATTTTGGTGAGTGCCAAGAGGTGGCGCTATGACAGGTTTAACTGTAATCTTTTTATTGTGCACTAGCGGATGTACCCGGCTTCGCCCGGGTTTTACCCGAGTAAAGGTTTGTCTAACGAACATTTGTTAAAACAATTCTCTATAAACTTATATAAAAAAAATAATAGATATATTTTGATAATTTGAAACTCGTAAATTTGAATCTCTCGATAAAGTGAACATTTTTTCCCGGTTCCTGTGTGCCATGTCATCCTGAATTTTGTCTTTCCTAATTTTCTACATTACAAAATCATCGTTTTATCTAGTGAACATTTTTTCCCGGTCCCTTGAAAAATACTCGATAAGTTGAATAAAATCAATATTAATTGGTTCCTTCGGTAATTGGAAGTTAAAGGAATAGTACCTTTGCCTTGGAATTGTATCATTATTCTTGTCTCAAATAAATTGCCGTGTCATCCTGAATTTTGTCTTTCCTAATTTTCTACATTACAAAATCATCGTTTTATCTAGTGAACATTTTTTCCCGATCCCTTGAAAAATACTTGATAAGTTGAATAAAATCAATATTAATTGGTTCCCTCGGTAATTGGAAGTTAAAGGAATAGTATCTTCGCCTTGAATTGTATCATTATTCTTGTCTCAAATAAATTGCCGTGTCATCCTGAGATAATCTTACTTTTGATAAATAATCTTTAAGATAATAAACTTAGTGATAATAAAACTTATAGATAAAAAACTTATCATCGTCGCAATGGTGGCGCTGCTTGCGAGTTAAATATACAAATCTGCAAATAACTCTAAGGATATTCAAGATATTCAAGAAATTATTTTTCAGAAACCTTCCCAGTACTATACTAAATAATTTCCCAAAGTTTCATGGCGTTCCAATGAGTGGTTTGGTCAGGCATAAAGGACAGACAGACACACACACACATACATTCATTTTTATATATATAGATATATAGTATTATGTTTGACAAATTGAACCTATTTATTTTACATTATTTTTAATATCAATATATTCAAGTATTCTATCCAAGTGTGAGTTTTGACATAGATGGAAGTGAAAGGCTGCAGAGCACAGGCCTAACTGACAATTTCCCACAGGTGGGAGAGAATCCATCAACATCTATGTTATTACATTCAGTGTGCAATCTACAATCAATTACTTGTATGAATCTCCCAGAATTCTCTCCACCCCCCAATTCTTGTGTGTCTCATAAGGGCAATGTTTAACTTTGAAGTAAATGGTTGGAGACCAAAAGGTATTGTTGTTGACCTAATTGACACTTAGGTGCAGTTAAAGAACTCTACAGGGGGGCTTACCTGTCCATGAAGGGGAGAGGAGGCCTTGCCATCGGAGGGTAGACTGCAACAACACACATCAATACATTCTTCTCTGCCATTTTTGTTGCACTAGTTAAAGGGCAGGATTAAAGAACAAGGAGGATAAGAAACCTGTTGAATGTTCACAAGATCAGAAGTGGTAGGAATCAGCTATATTTCTACGTGGGACTAATATTATTTTCAAGTAATATTGCACACACACAATATAGAGAGAGAGAAGAAAAAATAAGGGCTTTTAAAAAAAGTATTGTAATAGATGGGCTACAATGGCGTAGTACAAGAGGAGGTGTTACAGGAGTGTACCAAAGTTGGGGCAGGCTGCTATTGATTAATAAAATATGCACTTCCCCAACTTATTTAATTCTACACCCAGAGTATCAGTGCCCTCAGTTGAGTTATAGTTGGTAGTAAATAGGATGATTGGAAATTAAAGTCAGTATGTTGAACTAAAGTAGGTGTTAAAGAGGATAAACAGTAGTTCCATTTAGATAATACACAATAAAAACCTAAATAATTGCAATTAGATATTCAATGAATGAAAGGAAGAAAAAAAGTCCAACGAGTTACAAATAAAGAAACTTGTTGCAATTTTTTCTTCCTTTCATTCATAAACAGTAGTAGTTTACCACTGTAGTTAAGACAGTTACAAAGAGTCATAGAGGGGTGTGGAGACTTACATATGGGGGAGAAGGGAGGGTCCATGTTGGTGAGGGGGGGATGTTCTGGCAGTTGGGGTCTACGGGGGTCCCTCAAGTAGTTGTTGAAGAATTGGGCCTGGAACATTCACATGTCACATACCAGATGGGCTAATATCACCTTGCTCTAACACTTCTGTGTGTGGCATTGGTTTTTCTCAAGTCCCAAATTACCTTTATAGATTTCACATCAATAATGTTATCCTGATTATAGTGCTGCCCCCTTCTTGGCAGAGTCCCCAGGAGAGGATGATTATTACAACCAAGTTGTGCTGTAGAAGACAATTACAAAACTTCCCATAGATTGAACTCAATATCGAACTTGAATGTTTTATCCAAAGATCCGACCCACCAAACAACACCTTCACTAAGAGACATGCTATATAGAACCACTTCAATCTAACCAACAGCACTCCCTAGAATTCAACCTGTGTGCCATGGTCTCTCATGGGAGGCTGGCTCTACTGTATGTAGAACCACTACATAGATCACAACCAAAGTCTGTCCCGGAGACTCACCATGGTGACCACATCACCCATCTCCTTCTTGTGCTTGTTCTCCACATGCTTCACAACAAATATCTTGGCCTTGAACTTCTTCTTGGAGAGGAGGCAGAGCCACTTCTCTCCGTCCACCTGGCGGATGTTGGACTCCACAAACTTCTCCTTCTCCCTGACACATACACATCCATCAGTACAGTAGTAGGAGGTACCATCTGCCCCAATACAACATATTCACAATGCACATTCTAAAGCTGCAAGTACAATGCTCCAATGGCCCCCGATTCTTGCAAAAGTCCAACCCCACAAGCGAGTGCAAGTAACCAAACGGGGCTCTGGCACATTTGTAAGTGTAAAAGTCAAACTGCTTTTCACATGTGTAGACATGTGGTGCGCTTACAGTAAAAGCAGTCGCTAACTACCCACCATGATTATCATGGCCTGTACCACGTGTACTAGGGATAAGCAAAAAAAAAAAAGTACAAAGTACACCTAATGGTGCCACACACATTGTACACACGGGGCAGCAGATCATGTTGCTGCCAGTACACATCAGTGTCTTCTCAGTACAATCCAACAGACAAGTTGTGAGAAAGTGTGGAGTACACATACTGGGATGGCATCAAGACAATCAACAGATAACACCACACAGCAGCCAGATGTAAGAAAATGCATGTCCATGTTGACATGTAAAGATTGTGCAAATATCTAGAAGGACATTGATCACAATGGCCTATTCATGTTGAGGTATTCCTACGTTTTAATCAAGGATACACATAAGATGGTAATCTCTTGTGTGGATGGTAAGAGATAATTCAATGGTACAGACCATGATAATCATGGTGAGTAATAGCTAGCAACTGCTTTTACTGCAAGTGCACCACATATCTACACATGATACCAGTTTGACCTTGGCATGCACAAAATTGTACCAGAGCCCAGTTTGATTGCATGCATTCATGGGTGGGATTGGATTTTGGCAAGAATTAAGAGACAATGAAGGAATTTCAAAAAATGCCCAATACGGTATTCAATCCTGGGTCATGGC
Source organism: Cordylochernes scorpioides (assembly GCA_030710605.1). NCBI lineage: Eukaryota > Metazoa > Arthropoda > Arachnida > Pseudoscorpiones > Chernetidae > Cordylochernes > Cordylochernes scorpioides. The sequence continues at coordinate 33,824,170 of CP092866.1, read as the reverse complement.
TGTAGAAAACCAACAGTTATACCACTCCTCTACTAACCCCCTACATTTTTTGTTTATCCCTAGTACATGTGGTACAGGCCATGATAATCATGTTGGGTAGAAGTAGGTGGCTGCTTTTACTGTAAGTGCACCACATGTCTATACATGTGAAAAGCAGTTCTACTAACCCCCTACATACATACATGGATCTAAAATAGAGTATTTTCAATATTGAGGGATATTTTTTTAACAATTATTCAGCACATTTTAGTGATAGATTTGTATTTTATGAGGCTTTATTTTAAGTAGGCAATTTATTGATCATATTTTAACCCAAAGATATTGAAATCCTTCAATCACAACAAAGGCCACATTAGCAGCCAAGTTTGATTCCATTTGAACTCACTAACCTCCATCCAATTTTAATGGCTGATTCTACAAAGTATCCCCATAGGACTGAAATAATTGAAGCTTTGAAATATGGACATGGAGAGTCAGTGGGCTATGGACAAATAAAAGGATACATATTCAATCTTACACCAAATTAATCTTGGTAGATTCCTAAAAGCCCAAATAGGTAAACAAAGAAAATATGTATAAAACCAGTAGCTAACTACCCACCATGATTGTGATCTGAGAGAGAACTGAAGATATAGGGATTCTTGAAAAAAAATTCATCTGCAATTCTGAAAAATTGCTATTGTTTAAAATTCTGATGATGGGTGCTTCTTTTCAAAGAAACTTTGAGGAGAAAAAAAAAGGTAGAGAAGTTCTAGTTAGTAGTGTATTCCAGCGACTACTCACTTCTCAATGTCCTTCTTCCCCAGCTTGACAAGTTCCTCCTCGGAGAGTGGGGTGAGGAGACGGACAAACTCCTGGTGCTTCTTCTGGAACTCCTCCAGGTGGGACGACAACACTACAACATCTCTCTCTGTTATCTACATAGTCTTTGATCTACCAGACTTGGACACTAAGGACATGATGCACCATCTGTTATACGAAATTAAATGTATATTTATTTTTAAAATATGTCAATTTTATACTGTCCTTGTTGCAATGATAAAATAATGGGAGGGCCTGGTTCATCAATGGTGAAACATGGGCATCAAAAATAATTTCTTATAAAGGCATTGTTTTGATGGGATTTTGAAAATGGGAAAGACATTTTTGTATTTTGCTTGTAGATCTATGATACCCTGAATGTATCTTATAGATTCCAGATTTGTGTAGCACCATTAGCTGCTATCTCTCTCATTGTTTAAACATAAGCAACAGTAGCAAGGTTAGTCAGGGGTAAAAAAAAACCTCTTAATTGTTGTCTCAGACATGATTCCATAGAAAAGACCTAGATGCCTCTTCATATATTAGAAGGAACTCTTATAAATGATCCATTCAATTAGCATCAACAACTTAGCATCACTCAAATCTTTAGATATTTCTACAGTCCTAGAAACATATGTCCATAATTCTCTTAAAAACCCATTTATTGCATTCTATAACAAATCTAGAGAGTATATAAGAAAAAAATCAGTCTAATTCAATAGTAGAGCGGCTGGCCTGGAGATCAAACTAACGAAACTACTGGTTCACTGGTCACTACACCACTGTAGCCCTCCCCCCTTTTTTTTTTTAAGTTTGAATGGAAAGGATAACTTATCAAGTATTTTTGAAATTGTCTATTTTCCACAAGAAATGGCGCTGAAAGCACCACAGTCTAACAGGCAATTATGGTATACGTCCTCTTATTGCAAGTAATGTGTGTTCACCAAATGTCAACTCTACCTTCTCTATTTCCCTCAAGTCCAAGGTTGACAAATACCAGAAGCCAGTCTATGAAATGAATAGAATATGAATGTGATATGTAATCATGTCAAATAAATAATATGTATTATATAAATAGAAATGATTCTTTTTAAACATTAATTGTACTAATGGACAAACTTAAGGAAGTGGTGGAAAGTCTTTGATATCGCCAGTCGTCTATTTTTTTAAGGAGACAGGCAATTTTGTTTATTTGGTTATCTCATGTGTCTTCAATAAAGGTCACTGTATATCAAATATCTTTCAGAGTTATTGTCTGAATTTCGATATGCAGGCTAAAAGGTACAACTTCCTTAAGTTTTGTCCATGAGTGTATATTTGTTATACATCCACCCAAGGCCACTTAACAAATCTCTACATATGAGGAGGCCTTTGGGGTGAAATGGTGAAGCCTGAATATTTTTAAAAATCCAATGTCTTTCCTGCAAGTTGTCTGAAAAATAAATACATTATAGAGTAATATCCGATTTATTTATTCAACATATGTTAATTATTTTTTATTCCTTAACCCTAGAGCTTATTGAAAAGTACAAATAGAAAAATATGGTTAGGAAACCTATATTCAAAAGGAGGTAAAAATCCAACGGGGCACAACACAATCCAAGAGGTGAAAAACAAAGGTAGCATTGAAATGTTCAATATATTAAGGGTAGTGCTTATAACACAAGCACACCATAAGTATGAAGCATTAGTGCAATATCTATACATGAGAAATGTAACTATCCAGAAATATGGGAAAGCCATCAATAATGAAGTGGTTTGTTTCCCCAGTTGAATTTACCAGTCTCACTCCAATATTGTATTAGGCTTTTTTTTTTTATTTTATAGCAAGTACTGACGATAAACTCTTTAAATGAACTATATGGATAGAAGCCCTTTAAAGACATAGATATTCTATGTAGAAATACTGGAATTGAGCACATTTGACAAAAATAAATCAAAAATTGCTCTGCTACATACGGGTGAGAATCCTTCTCATAGAATGGAACAGTGGTTCTCTCAATTTGGATTGTAATTTAGGAAACCACACATAATCCAAATTATGGTTGATTATATAATTGATGGTAACACAAAGCTGTCACATAAATTATGTATCTTGTAACCTTATGTTACTGGGTCTATAGGTGTGTGATGGGATAACACAAGGGATTGCTTTAACCACTTCTCACCATTCTTGGAGTCTTCAGGGCTGATGTCTCTGACGTGAATAATCCCCAGTCTGGAGGGCATCTCATCTTCCTTCTGATAGTCCGTGTGTTTGTAGAAGTCCACTGAGTGGACAATCCGCAGGTAGAGCAGCAGTAAGTCCAGGGCCTGTACCAACCATAGTCAGCACAGGAGAGGCACTACTGGCTACTATTCTACCATGCAGCAGAGACATGCCTACACCAACTTACCCTAGCTGGAGCCAGGCCACATCATTAGAGAGAGAGAGACAGAACGTGTCATCCAGGGGCCACGCTAATCTTCTCTGTATTGTTCCAGTATATGTACTGCTGTACAAGTATGTATGATAGAGAGACAGTATTCTATGTCTAGAAACCAAAGGGTCATAATAAAGCTGTAGGTACCAGATACCTTCCCTAAATGTATAAAAGCCCCAAATGAGAAATAAACAGAAAATATTAGCATTAGAGTACAATGAGCATATTTGCAACCTAGTTTAATACTTCGACCCAATCCCTTCATTGTTTTGTCGTAACGACCCTTTGATGTGTCCACACATGTGAAAGGAAAAAGAACAGGAAAATCACACGGGGTCAGCCACCACCAGAGAGCAGCTGGAAAGAGACAGCAAAGTCTCTCTCATTGGCTGAGCTGAACAGGGTGAATATAAGATGAGGTGGGTGGGGAATAAATGTTTAAAATAGGAAGGAGAAGGGAGATTGAGTGCCATTACTGTAAATATACCTACCACATGGGATGTATATCCCATAAATTACAATCATAGTTTCTGTCATGCCATAATTTAATAGAACCCCCATAGCCAACATAGAAGCAGTTAGTGGTGAGGGAAGTACCTGGGGAAGGGGAGTGTCCTCCAGCTCCTCCAGGAGACAGTGGGAGAGACCTCTGAGCTGGTCCAATAGCTGAACAAGGGACTTGGCCAGAGAAAGATGGGCCTCCAGTGCCCCACTCAGTGCACCACTCACAGTGCGTACACGGCGAGCAAGTTCCCTGTTCACTATGGCCCCCAGGTCCATCTCTCTGAGCCTGACATAGGACAGGTCCATGCAAGCCTTCTTGATGTCTGTGGAGTCACGGAAAGTCACCCAGCCTCGCCGGATGAAGTTCTTGTCAGGCTGGGGGTCTGTGAGGGAGACTCGGAGGAACCCAGGCATCTCCTTGCACAGCTGCACAAGGCTGGAGTTTGGCCTCACTTCCATCATAACATTGCTGAAGTTCAAAATGAATCTCTTTGATCATCCAAAACATGACCAACACACACACACACTTCTTCTATTCATATATTAAAATAGAGACACAATGTGTTAGCACAAACTCAAAACAGTAAAATATTCCATTAGCAATTTGACCTTTGTAAAATTGGAAATAATCTAATCACCTCCAAGCAGGAAGAAGTTAAGATAAATAAAGCACAATTTAAGACATACTAAAGGTAAATTTGATATTGAAAGCCTATATGAGAAAATGAAGGATAAAATATTTCAAGAGATTAACTCCCCCTTTTTCTTAGTTTAATGATGGGAAAAAAAATGTTTACAAACTACATGCCTCTTGGAAACTATTTTTAACAATGGGTAAAAAGCTTTCCCCAACTATTCAAGAACTTATTGTCAATCTTTGAAATGGAAGGACTAGTTTCCAAACATTCTGCAATTTTTGGAAAGTAAAAAAAAAAGAGAAGCACAAATCGATTACAACATACAGTAGGAACCTCTATGTAAAGCAGGATACTTAGTTGTAGAGCCAAAGTGTCCTTTAGGGAGAGGTGTCCTCTTACCAGAGAACAGCTAATTGATAAAAATGGAAATGCTGGTAGTGGAAACTGTCCTTTGTGTGCAGAGAGGTGCCCCCTAATAAGAGTGTCCTCTCATGGAGGTTCTACTGTGTACAATTTGTATTGTAAAATATTATAAAGAGCACCATTATTTAGGAACTTCAACACTAATTGACTTGCTGCGACTTAGTCTGAGACATTAATACAGGATCACATTGTTTGCTACCCAAGCACACATTGTACAGGTCACATGGACTGCCTTTTACTGCAAGAGTACACCACATATGTACTGTCATAGAAAGTGAATATAGACTTTACTAGCCCTGTTAGGATGTACTCACTAATAGGGGACAGGTTGATACAAGAATGAGGATGTTCGCAGGGTTACTTACTAAACTTACAACAGGTGTTCAAAGTCTCTGGTGTTTATACAATAATAAAACTACTACTATTATCATGGATAAACAACCCATAATAGAATCCCTATAAAATAAGGATAACCAACCCTGGTCTTTCCTGGAGGTGTTGGTCTCTCATTGGAGGTTGGTCAGGTTATGTCATTTTTGATATCTAAAGGTAGGCATCAGCTGAGTTCCACATAGGAGGTCATATACTGCCCTAGTCATATCTATTTAATTAGTACCAGAAGCCCCACGAACCAAGTTTAATATCAGCATTGAAACACTTACTATAATTGGTAGTGTAAACACCTCACCTAACATCTAAGTTAACTTATTGGTGTGGTGTGGCTAAATTTAATGGCTGAAATATAACGAAAGATGAAAAAAAAGTGACATTTCTGGCTTATTTTGGTGAAAGTTTCAACAGGTTGATCATCTGCCATAACCCAGTTTATTGGACACACCATGTAGTTAACACTGGCCAGTGACAGAACTGTTGGTTGTTCCACTTACATCTTCAACCTCCTTCTTGGTCACATTGAGCGGGACAGTGCGGAAGAAGAGAGACTGAGTCCTGTGGAGCATTTCCTTCTTCTTGGGGGCTTCTGAACACACCAGTGCAGTGATGACAACAAGACATCCAAAGCAAGGTCTCAATCCTTCCATCTGTTCAGTAGCTAAGAGCTAACATACTGGAAGCTGTGTGACTTTTGAATAGAACATATGTGATATGGGCCAAAATTATACAACACAAATTAAGTGTTAAAAGTCTTGGGTAATCATTACAAAACCTAGTATTTTTAGAGGGATTCTTGTGACAAAAAAAAACTAATCATGTAATTCAAACATTTTTGTTCTTGTTGAAACATGGCAGAAAAAAGAGGGGCCCTAAGCCAAGGAGCTCTGCCTCAATACAAGGGTGGGGGTGGTTAATCCCTCAGGATCCCAAGCCACTTCTATTTATATAGTACATTTGAAAGTATAAAACATTGTACATGCTCTTTCTTAGCCTCAACTGGACTTCTTGACCACTTCTTATATATTTAGTCCATTTGATACGCTATAGAAAGTCTTTGAATTCGCCGGTCATCCATTTTTTTTTTAAAGGAGTTAAGAGACAATTTTGTTCATACTTGGTTGTCTTCAATAAAGGTAACTGTGTATCAAATATCTTTCAGTTATTGTCTGAATCCCTGATATACATACTGAAAGGTACAATGTTTTGTCCATGAGTGTAAATGATGTTATATATAGTGGTGGCACACTGGTAGACAAATATTTATTATGGACTAGAAGATTCCAGACAGATTTTTGTTTAAAGGTTGTAGAACAATATCTCTCAACAAACATTTTGGCCGGCATACAATGACATTGTGCCAGTTTGTGATCTCAAGAGCTAAGACAGACAGACCACTGTGACTACGGACTGTGATAGAAGAAACAAGATCAGTCCCAATTATGGAAGTCTACTTCTAGGTAACAAAGTCTTTATAGAGAATTGAGATTGATAGTGTCAATTTATATATATAGTAGAACATGAGAGGACACTCCTGCTAGAGGACACCTCTCTACAGAGGACAGTTTTCATTTTCAAATTTCAATCAGACGGCAGCGGTAGTGTGAAGTCTTTTTTTTTTTTGCTTATCTCTAGTACATGTATGTGGTATAGGCCATGATAATCATGGTGGGTAGAAGAAAGCGATTACTTTCACTCTATGTGCATCACATGTCTAGACATGTGAAAAGCATAGAGTGAAGTCATGGTTGAGAGAGCAGCCCAGAATGTACATACAGGTAGTTCATATAGATACATATATATATATATACAGAGAATTCATCATGTATACATGTCATCCACTACTCTGTCAAGCAGATACTTCTATAAATTTATTTTGACGAGACAACGTCTTTAATTAGGTTGCGGCTGGGAGTCACTTATGAAAAAGTGTAACGCCCGGTAACGTTACGATGAGTCACCGAACGAGAGTGCTGCGCGCGCAGCGCTAGAGAATTAGGCGCATTGAATCGGCGCATGCTTGTCTCTGTCTTTGTCTTTCTCGAACGTTCTTGGCGTTGGAAAAACAAGAAAGGGTCATAATACAAGTTCACACGTGTGGTTAAAGTATCGTCAGCTGTGTCTGTAGTGAAAATGTGGAGTGCTTAGATTCGTCATTTACAACAACTACAACAATAAAGGTAAATAATTGTACACTGATATTTCATTATCGTAAACTATGATTGATTGATTAATTGTTAGATTGACACAAAAGTTGAGAAACTGAGTTTATAGGTTATGTCATACTATTGATAAATGTTGATAGTGTTAAGTAAATTATTAGTTTAAAATTAATTAATTAATTAATTATTATTTTACAAATTTTAAATAGTTTCAAATTTATTTAGCAAAAATTTGAACCTTCGATCTGAATAAATGTTTTGATTTTCGAATTGATTATTTAAAATTACAAATATTAAGAAAAAGTGGCAGATATAAGAAAACTTTATTTAAACTGTGTTGAGCAAGAATTTTAACATCTAATATAAGTAAATGTTTTAATTTTCAACTTCATCATTTACAATTACAAACACCTTATCCGTCGATTGGGTGCCAGTGCACAAGAAAGTGGTAAACATTTCGTTGACAAAAACAGTGAAGTGCAAGCGAAAACAATTTCCTTGCGTGCCTGCTTGTGCAATTACGATCCACAAGGCCCAGGGTGGGACGTTTACTACAATTGTTTACAAGTACTCCTCAAAACAACCACAGCAATTGGTATATGTAGCCATGAGCCGCGTCACAAGTATCGACGGATTGTACATCATAACAGAAAAGGACTCTCCATTGGTTTTCAAACATGGCCGAGATGGAAACGACTCACAGACTACTCGAGATGTTCGCAATGAATACCTACGACTTCGTGGACACACTCTAGACACAATTACCAAACAAGCCGTAAAATTCTGTGACGACGCAACCGACGCTGGACAACTTATTGTAACGAACATCAACTGTCAAAGTTTAAGTGCCCATGCCGCGGACATTGAAACAGATACAGTGATACCACGATCAGACTATTTAGTATTGACTGAAACGTGGATGCGCGACACTTGTGAACCAACTCCAATCAAGGGTTATGAGTGCGTATCCAGGGAAAATAATCGACCTAACTCAGATACCAACGCGGCTGGTGGAGTGGCGATCTATCGTAAATTATCATCGACATCTACGGCGGAAGTGTTCCAAGTTGCGATTACAGACGTAACTCGTGTCATTAAAACCAAGGGTGACATGTGCATGACTGAAGTTACTTGCTTCGCCGCTAATACTAGCTTCAAGTTTATACTCGGTGCTGTATATATTCATCCAGGAGCTAGTATGCAGGATATTGGAATGTTACTATGGCAAGGACTCGGTCCGTACATTCACAACAGCCAGTACGTGCCACCGTTCGTGCAAATTGATTCTAGTATACCGATTCTTCTGTGTGGTGATTTTAACAAAAACGTAAAGCCTGACAACTCGTTTCTTAATTTCATGAAAAATACGTATAATCTTGATTGCGTATCAAACGTTTCTAAGTCAACTACGTTAAAAGGAACAACTATCGACTTGACTTTCGCAAGACACATTACAGCAGAAACACTTCCTTTCATTTCATATTTCTCCTATCATCGTCCTATCCTCAACAAAATCACTCAAATAGGAATTAGTCAAGTTTAAGTTTACATGTACAATGTTTTAGTAAACAAAATATATTTCTATAGTTAAAATTTGTGCAATTTTTATTTTCATTCAATTCCTTGTTCCTATTGTGCAATTTAATTATATTCATATCAATAAATATTCTACCGTTGTCACGTAAAATCTTCGCCCGTAAAACCGACTTTACAGGCAACCATTGTTTTTTTTTTTAAAGTATCCTAAGTGTATATTGATTGTGCTAATAGAGTTATGTTTAAACATAAGACAATAAAACCACAAGGCATGAATGTTTCTTATAAAACGAACTGAGAAACAAACTTTCTACACTCCTTACTGCGATGAAAAATATTAAGAGGGGGCTATGTTTGTTCAAGTATGTATTTCTCTATCTTCAGCCTTTTTTTAGGGAATAGAGATGAACAAAATAGATCCAAAGAGCACAGGTCTAGTTTCCACAAGTAAAGTTCACCGTCCTCCAAGGAAGTTGTTGACAGCCCAACTGGTTTCACTGAGGTTTAAACATTCCTTGACATTTACCTGATTGTACTTCAGACTTGTGACTGTCCCCCTGGTGGTGTTGACTGTTGGATTCCTGGACACAGAGAGCCAAGTAAACAACAACACATTCTACATTCACAACAACAGGATTCCTTTGTCAAGGGCTGTGAGTGCTTTTGCATAAAATTTTGTATAAGGTGCATTACAGCAACACCTGGTTTTAGAAATTTAAACTATTTTAATACCAATATTATTTACTAGACTAATGGCCTGGGCAACGCCCGGGTTTTACCCGAGTGCGTATATATTTTAAAAACGTTTTAATTCAAATACTATTGTCTGTGTGTTTGTACTCTATAGATTCAAAAACCATACATCCAATCGCCGTGAAATTTTGGGATATTATTAGGTATATCCCCGGAAAGGTTTTCGAAAAATAATTTCTTGAATATCTTGAATATCCTTAGAGTTATTTGCAGATTTGTAGCTTTAACTCGCAAGCAGCGCCACCTTGCGACGGAGATAGGCTTAGGTCTGCCCCACCCCCTGTCGAGAGAATGTAATCGTCCGGCCGCCGGCCGGATGGACAGTCCAAGTACCCACCGACCAATCAGAGGGGTCAAGATGTCCTGGCGCGCGGGGGCAGAGTTGGTGACACAGCTGTGCCAAGTAGACAAGAAAAAAAGCCTCGCGGGGGCTTGCCCCAGATGACCTCCGGGAACTTCGTCCATCTTCCATAAACGACCATGATTTTATTCAACTTATCGAGTATTTTTCAAGGGACCGGGAAAAAATGATCACTTTATCGAGAGATTCAAATTTACGAGTTTCACATTATTTAAATATATCTATTATTTTTTTATAAGTTTATAGAGAATTGTTTTAAAAAATGTTCGTTAGACAAACCTTTACTCGGGTACCGATTAATATTGATTTTATTCAACTTATCGAGTATTTTTCAAGGGACCGGGAAAAAATGTTCACTTTATCGAGAGATTCGTTAGACAAACCTTTACTCGGGTAAAACCCGGGCGAAGCCGGGCACATCCGCTAGTCTATATATAATTGAATATCTGTCTGTCTGTATGTTTGTACTCTATAGATTCAAAAACCATATATCCAATCGCCGTGAAATTTTGGGATATTATTAGGTATATCCCCGGAAAGGTTTTTGAAAAATAATTTCTTGAATATCTTGAATATCCTTAGAGTTATTTGCAGATTTGTATATTTAACTCGCAAGCAGCAGTGCCCCCATTGCGACGGAGATAGGCTTAGGTTTTGGCAGGAAGTCTGCTCCACGCCTGATGACCTTGGGTCTTTCAGGGCTAATATATTAAGTAAAACTAATTCAAATATTAGTGCTTTATAATGGCTATCTACTTGAGGTTACCGATTTAAAAGTTTATTTTCTAATTTTAGATTGTATAAGAAACATATTTTATTTTAAGTATTGTACTTTATTTTAAAAAGTTTAAATAATTGTGCAAGACGATATATACGATGCGATACTAAAAATTAAATTTCTATTTATATATATATAATGAATTAAATATTTTATTCTTATAAAGATTATCGATTAAAGGTACTTATATATAATTTTAAATACATATATATAATTAAAGGTACTCATAAAGGTTACCGATTTAAAAGTTTATTTCATAATTTTAGATTGTATAAGAAACATATTTTCATTTAAGTATTGTACTTTATTTTAAAAAGATTAAGTAATTGTGCAAAACGATATATACGATATATAAACGTAATATAGATGTTTATTCTACCATTAACTATGTATATCTATGTTTTGTACATATGTTATATTCTTATATGTAGGGATAATTTCATTATTAATTTTCATTTTGATGTATTGTATACATTTTATCATTAATAAATTATGTTTGAGGTATCAAAATTTCCTTTTTGTACAAACACAGCAACGTGTGAACGGGTACAGCTTATCTTTATAAAAAGGTTTAAGTGGAGAGTGGATGTATGCTCGAAAAATAAGGGTAAAAGCCGGGCGAAGCCGGGTACATCTGCTAGTTTTGAATAAAGACACATTCTGCTTAGCAAATAATGTGGATTGAGGACTTACCTTGGCAGGACTCTCCGGACTTTCCACCTCACTGCACACAACTTGGGTCAGCTCCTCACAGCCAAACAATTCTAGAAATGCACATTCATTATTGAATGGTATAATTTACAATCTCTTGTGGGGACAGCATTCCACAATTATTGCTTCCTTTGAAGACATAGAGAATGGATCCCTTCGAAAATTGCTTCAGAAGAGATTTCTTCCAATCAAAACAATCTAGCAGCCTCAGGTTGGAGACAAGCCACCAGGAGGCTATGGCCCTCATTAGTCCTGGGATTTCATGTGTTTCATAGGAATTTGTGAAATCTCCCAAAATGGACAAAGTGTTTAGTTGGCATAGTAGCAAATCTCTATATAAACTAAGTTTCATTTCTATAGATCTTTACCACAATTTAGTGATATAATATATTTACTATAATTGGTGGGCATTGTGGAGAAAACTTTTGGTAAATTATTAGGTTGCTAGAGGGAAGGAAGGTTCCACAGACTCTGGGCAGCTCACTCACCTTTTAGAGTATGGTGAAAATGTGCTCTCAAGTTTCAACTGTGTTGTCTCTTCAGGACTTGTAAAGGGTCTACAACCAAGTGAACTATCTCTTCATGTAGATAGCCTTCAATTAAATGGGAGACACACTACTACTGACTGATTCTCTCAAGTGAGCAGCAGTTCCAATTGAGGGGAGAGGGATAAAACTATCATTGAACTCATCCCTGCAGCCTATCTATGCCAGTCTGGGGGGAGGATGTAGTTGAAGAAAAATTAGAATTCACAAAACTACAAACATTTGGGAATATTTAAAGTCTATTATTTTCTCAACCTATAAGAAATGAGAATAAAATTTGATAATGGCCCTGAAGACCCATGTGATTGCAAACTTTACAAGAAGATAAAAGAAAGGAACATATACTATATTGAGGCTTTTCTCCCTCTTTAATTGTGTTATATGCTATTGGGTAAATATTTCCAATCTGTACCATGTACTGGAGATTAATTTCATTGACACATCTTGTGAGGTCAGAAAAATAAACATTGATTCCAACTCCACCTTTGCCAGTCCCAAAAGAAAAAGGAGAAGGGGGAGCAGTAACAAGCTCGCTGAAAAACCTGAGCTCAGCTGGCCCAGCAGATAGTACCCTGTAAGGGCTCCAGGATGAGCAATGTTTGTACTCCATATTAGGAGCAGTTGCACATGGTGTCTGTTCCTCATGTCAGAGGCAGCCATGTCGGCCTGCCACTGAGTAGTGCTCCCAGTCTTAATTACAAAGACAGACACATTCTAATTCACCCAAACACAATGGCTGCCTTTATTGATGAGCTCTACTCATCCCCAGCATACACCATCTCAAGCTCTACAGGTTTGATACCTTAATATGATTGAATGGAGATAAGAAAGAAGTAGAACAATGATACCTGTCATCTTGGGAAGAAATATCAAGGCCTTGGGAATTTGAAGGAGTCCCAGGTTCTTGTTTGATAGTCTGGGTGTCCATAGGTTGGTCCACCATGGCTTCTTGGTCCATAGAGCGGAGATCTTCATCTGTTCCTCCCTCCAGCTTCACCACCACTGCACACACTCAGTTCTTTGGCAAGGTACGTATCACACACACACACCACTCTCTGTAAGGGAGAAAACCAATCTTTTAGAAGGAAGAACAAATCTACTTTTTTTTTTTTTTTTTGCTTATCCCTAGTACACGTGGTACAGGCCATGATAATCATAGTGGGTAGAAGTAGGTGACTGCTTCTACTGTAAGTGCACCACATGTCTACACATGTGAAAAGCAGTTAGACTTTGCACTTACAAATGTGCCAGAGCCCCGTTTGGTTACTTGCATTCGCTGGTGGGATTGGACTTTTGCAAGAATCGGGGGCCATTGAATCAATTTTTGAAATTAAATCAGAAAAAAAGTGCCCAATGCGGAAATCGAACCCGGGTCATAACGTTCGAAACCCAATGGTTTAGACCATCCTTCCACCGACTCCCAATCTACATATACCTCCAAATGATGGCTACAAGACAGTAGAACCTCTCTGTAAAGAATACCTAGTTTCCGGGCCAAAGTGTACTTTAGGGAGAAATGTCCTCTTATCAAAGAGTTGCTTATTAGAAAAAAAAAGGCATATTTAAAGGCTACTTCTCTATAACAACAACACTCAGGACCCAGATTCCCATTGTTGCTATAACCACAGTTGAAAGAATCAGGATTTAAAACTAGGGACTTGTCATGTTTTTTAACCATGAGTTGCTGTTATAAAGAGATTAGATTCACATTGTTGATAAAGATTGTTAGTCCAGGCTGTGATCAATTTTTATTTATGCTTATGAGGTGATACAGCAGCGTATTTACAATTAGAGAGGAGACAAAATGAATTAAATCTAGAAAAAAAGAAGTGAGGACATATCGGTCAATCAATTGTTTATTGTTTAGCAATTCTATTTAAACAAAATATATCAACTGATAGTTGTACAATTTTTTTTTTATCAATTGATGGTTGATTTTCTTTCCTGAAAGATAGTATTGGGCCATCAACAATACTTTGTTGCATAATCAGGGGAGTTGTGCTACTACATCAGCTCTCTCAGATGTGAACCCAGTCTGGTGAGGAAACTAGACTTACCTCCATCAAGCAGATGGGTAATCTCCTTGGAATGGGCAACGTCCAGAGCCACATTATCCATCCACCCTTCTGCTCTTAGCTCCTGGAAGACTTCAAGTCTTTTCTTGAGTAGCTGTGTTTGTTCAGCCTTGAGCTCCTCAACTCTGTCTGGGTGGTACTTCTGGGTGAACCTGCCAGCACCATCCATCACATGGATCCTTTCACTCTATAGTGAGAAACCTGATCTGTATAAATATAATTGCTCACAAGTCATATAAAGGTAAGTTATATCTTAAAATAGAGGATTCCTGGCTGGCACACTCACACCTTTATATTTTCAAAAGGTGGATTATATTAATGGAAAGGGTATATAGAGTACAAAACCAAATACAGTAGAACCTCCCTGTAAAGGACACCTAATTGCAGAGCCAAAGTGTCCTTTAGGGAGAGGTGTCCTCTTACCAGTGAGTTGCTAAATTGTAAAAATGGTAATTTTGCAAATGAAAACTCCTTTGTGGAGAGGTGTCAGCTAGCGGGGTGTCCGCTAAAGAGAGGTTCAACTGTATAAAACAAGATACATTATGCTCCTCTAGTTTTACCAATAATCAAACTATAGTATGTAACCATAATTTCCACATCCATGTCTAGACAGTATCAGATACTGTCTGGACCAATATCAGGGAACAATTCCCCACTAAAGCCAAGCAGCTAGGAGTCATTCCTCCTCTCCCCACCATTGAAGGCCGAATGATCCTTTTTTTTTTTATAAAAAGCCTTATCAGGTCATGGCTTCCTCCATAAGATTTAGTGCTTTAAAAGGAAACTAATGAGGAATTTCATTAGATTTTTATTTTAGCAAATTTTTTGACAATTTTTTTCTTTCTATGTTCAAATTGAGTGAATTTTTTTTAAAGATATTTTTGTTCAGTTCCATGTTTATATTCAAAAAAAATAAAAAATACACTTAAATCCTAAAATGTGTATTTTTGAAGTTATAATGATTTAAGATCGTCTTGGATTGCATCTATAAATAGGCTTAGTTCTTGTCTTTCTGGAATTCTCATATTTGGACTTAGTCCTGTACCTATATACTCGGGGTTAATATAAAGTTTAAAAGAAAGAAAGTGAAGAGAGTTGTAGGTAGTTACCAATGGTCATTCATATGGGCCACAAAGAAGTTGCTGAGCTGCTGCCTCTGGAACTCCTCCTTGTACTCGCTGTACTTGAGGGCAGCCTCCTTCTCATCAATGTTCTCATCCTGGGTGTTGAGGAACTGTTTGAAGGTGAGCCGGGGGGGCTGGGTCTGGCCTCTGGTGCTGCTGCTGCTCCCACACAACTCTGTCCTTAGGCTTCAATAAATAGATGGTCTGTAAGAAGGGATAAAAGCTAAGATAATATTCAACAAATTTGTACAATATCTCCACTTATGTAAATTAGGAGTATAGATAAACTCAGGTGTTTTTTTAATTGAAGCTTTATTGTGAAAAATTGGTTAGACCTAATTCAATGTTCAAAGTATTGTTCGTCGCTAACCACAATTTTTTTTTCATATTTCTGGCAATTGACGGATTCCATCATGGAAAAAGGCCGGCTCTTTTGCCGCTATCCATTTATCAATTTATTTTTTTGACTTCCTTGTAATTGGAGAAGTGCTGGTCAAGCCAGGCCATGTTGCATTGCATCTACTGTACCATGGTCACAAAACCTGTCTCATAATGAGCCTATTTGGACAATCAACTACACTTGGAACAGCTATAAACAAATTTGAAATGTGCTCTGTTGAACTATCTCCGTGAAAACATAATTTAAAACGTTTTAGTGTAAGAAACACAAGGTAATAAGACCAAATCCAAATAAATAGTATGTTACGTTTCAGTAAAGGGTTGTTACAATCGTTAGACATAAGTACTGAATGATGATGGTAACAACGCTGTTACAGAAACGTCACACATTATTTATTAATTTGGATTTGGTCTTATTCCCTTGTGCTTCTAATCTATAATCCAAATTATACCTTTTCATTAGTGTAATAAATGAAACTAGAAAGTAATTCTTCCTGAATCCTAAAGATGTCTTGAGAAAACTAAATCACCTCCAAGAACTGGTGCAAAGACTGGAACAAGTACCACCACCACCAAATTTTTCTTTTAATAAGTAAATCAACTTCCCAATGTCCTTACTGAAAATATTGGGAGGGTCATCAGTGTGGTCAACTTTCCCAGTGGTTTCACCACTTTAAACTACCCCAAAGACTGCTCTAATATTATATATTGGGCTAATACAAGAATATAAGACCTAATCTAAATAATTTAATAGTGTGTGATGTTTCGGCAACAGCATTGTCACCATCATCAGACAAAAGAATTTTTTAAAAATCCATTTATATATCATTATTTAGATCCATAGATTTTTTTTTTATTATTCTTTTGTCTGATGATGGTGACAATGCTGTTGCCGAAACATCACACACTATTAAATTATTAGGATTAGGTCTTATTTTCTTGTATTATAATCTATAATTCAAATTGTGCTTTTATCATATATATTGGGCTGTTTGGCTTTATATCTGGCACTTTAGAGGTAATTCTTGGTGGAAATATTTATGGAAAATTATGTGCATAAGCTTTGAAAAACCAGTAGAAATCTATATACATTCAAAAATGGTAGTGTGGAGGTGTTTCCCTTCTTGATTATTAAACTGGCCAGTTCAATAAGTATATGTTCTCTTCTTTCTCACCTCCTTATCCTAGTGCAAATCAGGAGGTCCAACATTTTGATATTGTAAAGTGAACAAATTTTTATTTCCTTGTTCAATGTGCACACTTTCCTCTAACATTCTAGAATCCTAAGTTAACTTATTGTCAAAGGAATTTATACAACATTAATCAATGACACCTTTATTGATGTATATCATCTGTGTACAAAGAAGGGATCAAGAAAGCTACCAGAAGGTCACTAGATGAGCTGCACATGATAAGAACTAATGGATCAAATTGGAGACTGTCCATATAGTGACCAAAACTTGATGGACACTAATTAACAACAATATATGTGTGATTCAGTTCTACTCAACCCCCTCTCTACAATCATTTCAACAAAAAACATCTTTGCTAAAGTAGTTATAACTCCTATAACAACACTATGTGTCAGAGGGTCGGTGGAAGGAGGGTCTAAACCGTTGGTTTTCGACCGCTACGACCCAGGTTCGATTTCCTCATTGGGCACTTTTTTCTGATTTAATTTTAAAAATTGATTCAATGGCCCCCGATTCTTGTAAAAGTCCAATCCCACCAGTGAATGCAAGTAACCAAACGGGGCTATGGCACATTTGTAAGTGCAAAGTCTAACTGCTTTTCACAGTAGACATGTGGTGCACTTACAGTAAAAGCAGTCGCCTACCTCTACCCACCATGATTACCATGGCCTGTACCACGTGTACTAGGGATAAGCAAAAAAAAAACACCATGTGTCCACCAATAGAGCAGAGAGAGTAGTTACCTGGGCTGGGGAGGTGGGGGTATGAGGGGGGTGGATGGAGGTTGGTAGTAGGGATCAGCCTCGGCCACCTCAAACTCCTGGGGGGTGTCCCTGCACACACATATATATATACTGTATGTACACTAGGAGAATGACTTGGCTTTATCTGGGATGTGTTTGCCCATATATAATATTAACAAGATGGTTTAGCACCCCCCTGTTATCAGAAATATAAACTATTACTTAAGAGAAACATATGTGTCATGAATACATAGAATACAAATTTCAGATACATAACATTGTATAAATATGTAACATCTGCTTAAATACAGCCTGCTCCACGCTGATAAGGGCTAACAGTCCAAAACGCGTTCGTCGATGGCTTTTCTTGATATATCAAGAAAATGGGTTAACCAAATATCAGGGAACGGGCTAAATCAGCATTTAGTTGATTTCTGTTCCACTAGATGGCACTCTGCCATTGAAAAAGCTCATGTGCTTATGGTCAGGATAGGCCATTTTTGATTTTAATATTAGTAATAGTAGTAGTAACAATTTTTTTTTTTTAAATGCAAATTATAACACTTATGATAAACAAGCTTCTTTAAAAACATAATACATACAATAACAACAACTGTTAGATAAGTGCCAACATATCACTTTCATATAAGATTATATTGTACCATTTATTTTCCAATACACAAGTGTGAAGTTAAGAAAGAAATACTTTACTGCCAACTCTTCTTTTTACTATGGTGGCAGTGATTCTGCTGTCAATTATGAGACAAAAGGGTTTTGTCTTCGTTGTTGGAATAGAAATATACAAATTTGCATTTTTTGATATCAAAACCATTGAGTGACTCCTTCAAGACCTATCTCTCTGATAAGTCAAAATTTGATCCAAATAGTTTAATATTGTGTAAACACGTAAGTAAACATTTCATATTTATTTGTAGCCATTTAAGAGCTGGCAAGCTCTCTTTGGAGTTTGTCAAGTAACACAAGAATGTGTGTTGCTGCCACTATTAGCTTAGGTTAAGTCATATCCAGGTAAAGTAATAAACTAAACAGCTTCTGAGGGGGAGTTTCTTTATATTCTTTTCAAGCTTCACAAACCCTTCTATAGGAGTATATGCTCATCATATTTTCTAAATGGTATAATCCGATGTGCTATGCCACACACCAACTACCATCTAAAGTGCTTATATTTAAATTTATTTCCATGTATCAAATAGAAAAAGATGAGCCAAGTAGGGGTATACAAGAATTCCAGGGATGAGCATGTATCATGTTTCATACTTTCAAACATAATATATAATCCAGTCCTACCCTATCATGGGGAAGAGACACAAAGCACCATTTTTGGCACCTGTCATACATAATGATGCAGTATAGATTTCCTACCCATTCACTGAACAAAAATTAGGCTATAAAGTCAGGAATTGATGAGGACTTGCCAGATTTATGTCTTTATTGAATGGAAGCAGAGCTGTGAGTGCTACATTCACCCAGTGGTAGATATGGATGTTAGCTGAGATACAAGTCTGTGATGTTGATTGGTCACAATTCTGGAGAATAGCAATAGTATTATCAGGGTGGGGTGGAGAGACAAGGAATGACAGAGCATCATTGATCCTATAGAATGTCTCCTAATGACAATCCTACTGAGACAAGGCAAGTTTTGGCTGCCAAAAGCCAGAGAAGGTGAGGCTCTTTAGACAGAACTGACAGTTCATGGACAAAACTTAACAAATTGGAAAGTTTTTGATATCACCAGTCGTTTATTTTTTTGCGGTGACAGAGGTGATTTTGTTCATACTTGGTTATATCACTCACGAGGTAATAAGACCAAATCCAAATAAATAAATAGCGTGTGTATTTATTTATTTGGATTTGGTCTTATTACCTTGTGTTTATAATCTATAATCCAAATTGTGCCTTATCAACTTGGTTATATCACTGTGTAACAAATATCTTTCAGAGTTATTGTTTGAATCCTGATATAAATGCTAAAAGGTACAACTTCCCTTAAGTTTTGTCCATGAATGTGAGTAATGGAAAATTATAATTTCAAACCAAGGGTAGAGGGCACTAATCATAGCCTTGATTGACAACTGACTTAAAGAGAGGCACCTTTGACCTGTATTTGGTTTTAGAGGGCTTCACAAAGTATCTGTCACATTATGGCAAGTTGTCTTACTTGTAGAACAGGGTGAAATGTAGACTATGATGGCCAACCTCCATATCAGAGGTGTAGGTAGAGCTCTAATGGATAGTGCAAGAATACATAGGTGAAGGCATCAGATTATTGATGGTTTTTAGTATTTAGTCTACCTACACTTCAAATTTGACAATGTGTTGTGTTATCTCTAGTCCCATTCTATAGACTGTGGGGTTTTGTGAAAGGTAACAAGACAAGTAGGATACTCACCAGTCCATCCTCTGTTTGCGGAATGGGGGAGACCTATCACGGTTGTTGAAGGGGCTGCTGTACCTTTTCCGCCGCCTGTCATCGGCTGCCTGGAAACTGGGCCTTCCTCTGTAGTTGTTGAACCTGTTCTCTTTCTCTGGCAGACTGGTCCGGCCACCACGGTAGCTGTTTCTGTTGTCACGTTCTACATTTCTGTCACGGTCTCCATTTCTGTCACGCTCTATGTTCCTGTCACGGTCTCCATTTCTGTCACGCTCTATGTTCCTGTCACGGTCTCCGTTTCTGTCACGGTCTCCGTTTCTGTCACGGTCTAGGTTCCTGTCCCGATCTCCAATCCTGTCCCGATCTCCAAACCTGTCACGGTCTCCAATCCTGTCTCGTTCTCCACTCCTGTCCCATCGCTGGCGGTTCTCCTCCGGGCTGGAGCTGCGTTTACGTTTTCCTCCTTCCTTGGATCTGCACACGGGCCTCCTCTCAAACTTCTGGGGGGCTCGCTTCCAACTTGGGGGTGGGGGGGACAAACATGCCTGGTTAGTGACTACCACATGCAACAGCACAGAAACAATGGAACCCACAAAAACTAGAGTTGCACAATTGAGGATGGAAGAAAACTAATGAAATCTAGAACTCAATAATGGAGCTCAGCACACTGAGAATCCTTGCTACATCCTGGTCATATTTCTGACATACTCAGGTCTTTCCTTGGTGACATTACAGGTTTAGAGTGAGGAAGACTGAGAGAAACAAAAGGAGGTTGTAAAACGACACCAATAACAGCTACTATTATATTAGAACAGTCACACAGACAAGGAGGGTTTCCAGTTGAGTTAGTAGGCGGGAAGGTAGAGAAATAATGTTAAAGCATGAAAAAAATAATAAGAAAAACAATATAAAATCAAGTTTGTTTTTAACTGAATAAACTCAAGCTTTGACATAAAAAGAGGATAAAGATATGATGCTCTAATCCTATAGAGTAGAAAGCGCATGAAGGACATGAACAACAACAACAACCACATGAAAGACAGCCTTAAATACATTTTTAAAGTCTAAAAATACAACTTTAGATTTTACAAAAATGATTACCAGGGTCTCCCCTGGCAGCTCCTTAGATAGGTCATTTATGAAAGGTTTTATAAATTATAGTTTTATTAATGATATGAAAGTGTGCGTGTGGCTATGATGGGATGACCTCTTTAATTCAATCCACTATGATTCTAGGGATCGGTGGAAGGATGGTCTAAACTGTTGGTTTACGACCGCTACGACCCGGGTTCGATTCCCGCACTTGGCACTTTTTTCTGATTTAAAAAAAAAGTTCCAATGGCCCCCGATTCTTGCAAAAGTCCAACCCCACCAGCGAGTGCAAGTAACCAAACGAGGCTCTGGCACATTTGTAAGTGCAAAGTCGAACTGCTTTTCACATGTGTAGACATGTGGTGCACTTACAGTAAAAGCAGTCGCCTTCTACCCACCATGATTATCATGGCCTGTACCACGTGTACTAGGAATAAGCAAAAAAAAACTATGATTCTTCACTTACTTCAACCATTTTTCAAATCTCAATCGGACTATTATTTACTTAGAATTGTTTATATGTATTTAATGTATATAATTTGATACTATAGTTTTTCTTTCTTTAGCATTTGAAACAGATAAATTATTTTGTAAATACAGTAGAATGTCTCTGTAAATGACAGCTAGTTGCAGAGCTAAATTGTCCTTTAAAGAGAGGTGTCTTTTTACCAGAGTTACTAAAAAGTAAAAATGGTAATTTTGGCAATGAAAACTGTCCTTTATAGAGAGGGGTCATTTAGCGTGAGTGTTCTCTCATGGAGGTTCTACTGTATCTGAATTTTTTAGAATTAAAAATTTTTTCCATAAATTATAATTTCCTCATTGTTGAATGGTTTCCATGAGAGAGGATAATAATAAGAGTTCCTAAACAATTCAATAATTAATAACATTTTTTTTTTTGCTTATCCCTAGTACACGTGGTACAGGCCATGATAATCATGGTGGGTAGTTAGCGACTGCTTTTTACTGTAAGCGCACCACATGTCTACACATGTGAAAAGCAGTTCGACTTTGCACTTACAAATGCCAGAGCCCCGTTTGGTTACTTGCACTCGCTGGTGGGGTTGGACATTTGCAAGAATCGGGGGCCATTGGAGCATTTTTTTTTTAAACAGAAAAAGTGTCCAATGCGGGAATCGAACCCGGGTCCTAGTGGTCGAAAACCAAACGGTTTAACCAGCCTTCCACCGACCCCCCATTAATAAAATGAGATGGGGGAACCCCAATCCCTTGAAAATTTTCAATGTTTTTTTCATGTTGATCCACAGACTTCAGCTACAAGAAAATAAGACCTAATCCAAATTAATTGTGTGTGACGTTTCGATAACACATTGTTACCATCAACAAAAAAAAAAAAATATTTTGTCTGATGATGGTAACAACGCTGTTACAGAAACGTCAAACACTATTAATTTATTTGAATTAGATCTTATTTTCTTGTAGCTATAATCCAAATTGTGCTTCATCATCCACAGACTTTATTATCTTTATATTAGGTTGTCCCAAAAGTTCGTAAACACCCTGCAACAATTGATTTGTTTTGCAAGTGTTTACAAACTTTTGGGACATCCTTGTAATTTCAACTATTTTACAAACCCTGTAACCAAACTATCAATTTTGATAGACTATCACTTCAACAAGAATCACCTATTCCTTGGATTGACTTGTATTTTAAAAAAAACACCATTCAGTTATGTTTCCAGTTAGGGACTAAAAATAAATAAATAAGGGAGGGGAAATACTTGGATGAAGGGGAGTCGTTCATGTCCCGCCGTTCTTTCTTGAACTTGTCGCGCACCGTGAGCTCCCGGTCATCGTCACTCTCCATCTGTAACACCCACTGTGTCTCAGCACCCACAACCCCTCATCAGTACGTACAGTCGACTCTCGATAATTTGAAACTCAAGGGACCAGAGAAAAATTTCAATTTAACAAGAGTTCCAAATAACAGGAGTTTTAACAACTAAGAGGGAGAAGGTAGATAGAATCTTACATATTAATAAAAAGAAAAAGTAAACCAGAGTTTTATCTCAAAATTCATGATTATTTTAAACATTTGTAGTTATTCACAAATGTTCACATTTATGGAAAGTTACTATTCCTTCAACATCAAATTACTGAGGGGCCCAATTAATATTGATTTTATTCAACTTATTGAGTATTTTTCAAGGGACCGGGAAAACATTTCAAATTATCGAGATATTCAAATTAACGAGTTTCAAGTTATTTAAGAGTCAACACTATATATATATTGCTCGATACTGTGGTATACAGATTGGATTTTTGTCTGAATTTGCTGTGGTTGTGGCCCATTCCTTATCACCACTAGTAAAGTATTTTACTGGGTGTTAAATGTAATGCATCACATTCTGAGGTATAATTAAAGGAAGAGGTGCCCCTCTAGGTACATATATATATTGAAAACAAACAAAAAAAGGCATTTCCTGACTGCTCCTTTTTTGTTTTTAATATCAACACCTGACCTTCATTCTATTTTTTTTTTCTTTATTTTTTACACATTTATATATGTATACTAGCGGATGTACCCGGCTCCGCCCGGGTTTTATCTGAGTGAAAGTTTGCCTAACGAATATTATTGAAAATAATTTCCGGAACACACAGAATATTATGATAATAATATTCATTGCATTATATATTTATATTTAAAATTAAATTTTTGTGTGTGCTTACCGTAACTTAGTAATACGAATTTCTATCTCAATACTTAATACTAAATACTTTTGTAAAAAAAAGTAGCAATCGTATAAAAAGATATTTTTAAAAAAGTACGCAAGCAACTTGAAAAGAAATGCAGAACGCTCATTGGTCGCTTAATTGGCCTCGTATTGTTACTTCGCCTCGTATTTACTCCGCGTAAAAAAAAGTTCTTCAAATGAAAAAAAGAAATAGCCAAAAATACTAATCAAAATGTAGCCGAAAATTTTCCTCAGGTTTATAAAAAGCGACATGCAAAATTTGGTACCAATTGGTTCAGTAGTTTTTGAGTTTATCGCGAAACAGACAGACATTGACTTTTATATATATAGAGATATATATCTATAAAGATAAAGGTTGCCTCTCCCGTCAAAATAGATGTCAAAACTTGACGGCATCTATTGACTGTTGCAGCAAACTAGTGGCCTCAGGTCGGTGACAAAGCCACAACACCAGCTTTGGCAGATTGTAAAGATTCTATTGGATCCCTTGTGTATCTCATGAAATAAAGTCCGCCCTAGGCTGTCGAGGGCCATTAGCCCTGAAACCATGGTCTCTAGGTGGACGCTTTTCAGTTTTCCAAAGCTGGTGTTGTGGCTTTGTTACTGACCCGGGGCCGCCGCTAGTGTGCAGCGACAGTCAATAGATGGCATCTAATTTTGTCGTCTATTTTGATGGGAGAGGCGACCTTTGTATTATAGATTAATATCCTCCAGACAAAATTTCCATCTATATATATATATATATAGTATCCTAAATCTATGGGAAAAGAGATCTATGGCAAAAAGCTTTTCCACCAAGTGTTAGAAGATGGGTAAAAAAATATATCCAAAGGTTAGTTGAACTAAAAGCACTATTCAAAACAATTCCATTCCTACTCTTCTTACATTTATTTAAAAGCCATCTCAATATTTGTTTAATAGTAGAAATATGTTTTGATGGTAAAAATGAGGAACTGGCGCTAAACAGTTTCATTTATATAAAGGTGGCACTTAAATATGTTTTTGTTTCCCTATTTTATTTGGAGTGTTCAGAATAAGGTAAAAAATAGTTGCTTTCCCAAACAAAATCCTTATGTCTATATAGGAGCCATCCACACTCTCATGCATGAAAATGACAATGGCCTCAGTAGCAATATTTTAATGAGAGGTGAAGAGGTATAGAGAAATATTGAACGGAAATAACTCAAATGTGTTATTTCTTGTGCTCTCAGAATTTTTGTATGAAATTTGAGAAAGAATAGAACAGACCAAACAAAAAAAAAGATCAATTTGACTGCTATCTGGTGTGCAAGAAGAATCTCCAAGATGGCCAGATAAGCTGACTAACACAATGAACTTTGGATAAGATTTGATAAAGAAGCAGCTTCCATGATGGCTGTAGCAGAGATGGCCCCTACATGATAATTGCTACAGTTGGGGGGGGGTGATATCACAACTTCTTATAATGTAGTTAATAGTCTTGTTGGACCTATTTCACACATATATTGAAACATCAATATTTCAATGAGATGTGAGCCACTTTAACTCAGGTAGAAGAAGAGATTTGAAACATCAATATTTCAATGATAGGATGTGGGCCACTTCACTCAGGTAGAAGGAGAGATTTGAAACATCAATATTTCAATGAGATGTTGTGAGCCACTTTCACTCAGGTAGAAGGAGAGATTTAAAACATCAATATTTCAATGATAGGATGTGGGCCACTCAGGTAGAAGAAGAGATTTAAAACATCAATATTTCAATGAGATGTTGTGAGCCACTTTCACTCAGGTAGAAGGAGAGATTTAAAACATCAATATTTCAATGAGATGTTGTGAGCCACTTTCACCCATGTAGAAGGAGAGATTTGAAACATCAATATTTCAATGATAGGATGTGGGCCACTTCACTCAGGTAGAAGGAGAGATTTGAAACATCAATATTTCAATGATAAGATGTGGGCCACTTCACTCAGGTAGAAGGAGAGATTTGAAACATCAATATTTCAATGAGATGTTGTGAGCCACTTTCACCCATGTAGGAGAGATTTGAAACATCAATATTTCAATGATAGGATGTGGGCCACTTCACTCAGGTAGAAGGAGAGATTTGAAACATCAATATTTCAATGATAGGATGTGGGCCACTTTCACCCATGCAGAAGGAGAGATTTGAAACATCAATATTTCAATGAGGTGTTGTGAGCCACTTCACTCAGGTAGAAGGAGAGATTTGAAACATCAATATTTCAATGATAGGATGTGGGCCACTTCACTCAGGTAGAAGGAGAGATTTAAAACATCAATATTTCAATGGCAGGGTGTGGGCCACTCAGGTAGAAGGAGAGATTTAAAACATCAATATTTCAATGATAGGATGTGGGCCACTTCACTCAGGTAGGAGAGATTTAAAACATCAATATTTCAATGGCAGGGTGTGGGCCACTCAGGTAGAAGGAGAGATTTAAAACATCAATATTTCAATGATAGGATGTGGGCCACTTCACTCAGGTAGAAGGAGAGATTTAAAACATCAATATTTCAATGGCAGGGTGTGGGCCACTCAGGTAGAAGGAGAGATTTAAAACATCAATATTTCAATGATAAGATGTGGGCCACTCAGGTAGAAGGAGAGATTTAAAACATCAATATTTCAATGATAAGATGTGGGCCACTTCACTCAGGTAGGAGAGATTTAAAACATCAATATTTCAATGGCAGGGTGTGGGGCCACTCAGGTAGAAGGAGAGATTTAAAACATCAATATTTCAATGATAGGATGTGGGCCACTTCACTCAGGTAGAAGGAGAGATTTAAAACATCAATATTTCAATGGCAGGGTGTGGGCCACTCAGGTAGAAGGAGAGATTTAAAACATCAATATTTCAATGATAAGATGTGGGCCACTCAGGTAGAAGGAGAGATTTAAAACATCAATATTTCAATGGCAGGGTGTGGGCCACTCAGGTAGAAGGAGAGATTTAAAACATCAATATTTCAATGATAGGATGTGGGCCACTTCACTCAGGTAGAAGGAGAGATTTAAAACATCAATATTTCAATGAGATGTTGTGAGCCACTTTCACTCAGGTAGAAGGAGAGATTTAAAACATCAATATTTCAATGATAGGATGTGGGCCACTTCACTCAGGTAGAAGGAGAGATTTAAAACATCAATATTTCAATGAGATGTTGTGAGCCACTTTCACTCAGGTAGAAGGAGAGATTTAAAACATCAATATTTCAATGGCAGGGTGTGGGCCACTCAGGTAGAAGGAGAGATTTAAAACATCAATATTTCAATGATAAGATGTGGGCCACTTCACTCAGGTAGAAGGAGAGATTTAAAACATCAATATTTCAATGATAGGATGTGGGCCACTCAGGTAGAAGGAGAGATTTAAAACATCAATATTTCAATGATAAGATGTGGGCCACTTCACTCAGGTAGAAGGAGAGATTTAAAACATCAATATTTCAATGAGATGTTGTGAGCCACTTTCACTCAGGTAGAAGGAGAGATTTAAAACATCAATATTTCAATGATAGGATGTGGGCCACTCAGGTAGAAGAAGAGATTTAAAACATCAATATTTCAATGAGATGTTGTGAGCCACTTTCACTCAGGTAGAAGGAGAGATTTAAAACATCAATATTTTAATGAGATGTTGGGAGCCACTTCACTCAGGTAGAAGAAGAGATTTAAAACATCAATATTTCAATGAGATGTTGTGAGCCACTTTCACCCAGGTAGAAGGAGAGATTTAAAACATCAATATTTTAATGAGATGTTGGGAGCCACTTCACTCAGGTAGAAGAAGAGATTTAAAACATCAATATTTCAATGAGATGTTGTGAGCCACTTTAACTCAGGTAGAAGGAGAAAAATAAATCGCTATTTATATTTGGCTATTTTTGTGTTAACTGTAGGTATCATCACACGGATGCGATAGGCTTACAAGAATTTTGAATCCTGGAAGAAGATAGGTGAATAGCCTCGTCTCAATATTAAATATTGTTTCTTAATAAATATAGTTGATCCAAGACTGTGTTTGTTTTAATGTATTAAAATGAATTTCTCCATTTTCAACAATAGTTATAACTTTATAAACATACAGTAGAACCTCCCTATAAAGGACACCTAATTGCAGAGCCAAAGTGTCTTTTTCACCTTAGCTTTTTCATTACAAACTGTGATGCTTTTACTCAGAGGCTTATCATGAGCTCACAAGACAACTCAATCTCAACATATTTCTGCTCAATCTTCAATGTATTTCAACTGAATTGGGTGGTATTTTGAAGGTAGGTAGTTACAATTGTTGCAAATGACTGAAGGTGCAACGTTTACAGTGTTGTATTTATTTGACTATATATTGCATATAACCTGGAGATATATTAAACTGTTTCAGATGGTTTTTTGCCTTTGCCTGCATTTTATGGCAGTCATCCTTTTCTCAAAACTAATTTGTTTACATAGATAAAAAGAAAAAGATTTTTGTATGATAATCACTCATTTGATTAAGAAAATTTCTAATTATGTAAATATTTACATGTATATATATGGAAGCAATGGTCGCCTCTCCCGTCAAAATAAACGTCAGAAACTGATGCCATCTATTGACCGTCACCGCAACTAGCGGCATCAGGTCGGTGACAAAGCCACAACACCAACTTTGGCAAACTGATAAGCGTCCACCTAGAGACCATGGTTTCGGGCTAATGGTCCTCGTCAGTCTAGGGCGGACTTTATTCCATGAGATCCACACGGGATCTAATGGAATCCTCACAATCTACCAAAGAGGTGTTTTGCTGGCAATGTGGCTGGGCCAAATCTATTGGCAAAACATAGATGGAAAATTTGCCGGGAGGAAATTAATCCATGGAAGCAATGGTCGCCTCTCCCGTCAAAATAAACGTCAGAATCTGACGCCATCTATTGACCGTCGCCGCAACTAGCGGCATCGGGTCGGTGACAAAGCCACAACACCAACTTTGGCAAACTGATAAGCGTCCACCTAGAGACCATGGTTTCGGGCTAATGGTCCTCGTCAGTCTAGGGCGGACTTTATTCCATGAGATCCACACGGGATCTAATGGAATCCTCACAATCTACCAAAGAGGTGTTTTGCTGGCAATGTGGCTGGGCCAAATCTATTGGCAAAACATAGATGGAAAATTTGCCGGGAGGAAATTAATCCATGGAAGCAATGGTCGCCTCTCCCGTCAAAATAAACGTCAGAATCTGACGCCATCTATTGACCGTCGCCGCAACTAGCGGCATCGGGTCGGTGACAAAGCCACAACACCAACTTTGGCAAACTGATAAGCGTCCACCTAGAGACTGATAAGCGAACTGATAAGCGTCCACATAGATGGCGTCAGTTTCTGACGTTTATTTTGACGGGAGAGGCGACCATTGCTTCCATGGATTAATTTACTCCCGGCAAATTTTCCATCTATGTATATATATATATATGTTCTAGTTTCTTGGAAAGTTGCCTGTTGAAGGACGTCGCAGTCCAAAAGCTTGCCTATTACACAGCACAAATAAAAGAAACTTGCCGCCGTAAATTTTTATTCCTTCTTCAATATTAAACTGTGTTTAAGAAGAATGTCAGTACCACTGGTCTGTTCCACTAACAACATGTGGCTGTAAGAGAGGGTTAAATAATATACATATTAATGTCACAAATATGTTTTTATCTTCACTATTATCTGTGGTTTGACCTGCATAAACAGATAAGACAGAAATTGACTTTTTAATAGACTGATTACTTTAAAAGTACCGGTAAATGTGGAACAAGTTCAACCACTACGAGTGAGTGCAAATAAACAAACAGAGGAGCTCTGGCATGGCGCCAAACTGATATTTCTACATATGTAAACAAATGTGCTATCATGATTTTAATCTCACTGTAGGAAGTGTGCACTTGAGATTATAATTTTTATAAATTAATAGAAAAATTGATATTTTAGTGGACCTGGGCTTATCAGTGGGAACAGAATTTTTGTATTTAATTCCATTCCCACTCAATATTAAAAATTTTTTTGGGTCATGTTCTATATTCTACTGAATGTACCCAATTTTGGTAATTTCTTTTAGATTTTCCATAAAATCTCACCAATTTCGGAATTTTAGATTTGAAAAACTAATAAAATATTGTATATATATCATATTCAATTTTTTAAGTTAGTATTTTTTTTTCACACAAATCTCCAAAACAATATGCTTAGCCCTTTTTTTTACCTTTGACTTATTTTTTATTTGTTTCTTTTTCCTTCTTTCCCACAAAAAAAATTAAGAACAGAAAAGTTGGGAGGCCTAAGAAAATACAATAAATGAAACCAAAAATTATATTTAAAAAAAAAAAAGAGAATTTAGGACTTTTATTAACCTATATTATTTTGAGCTGACTTTTTTTTTTTTCAACTTTCTTTCCAACATGGTGAACCATCAACCTATCTTGACCATTGTGTAGGTTGGTTCTAGCTATTGGGACTTTTAATGGTATTATTAACACAAGGTAATAAGACCAAATCCAAATAAATAAATAGAGTGTGACATTTCGGTAACAGCATTGTTACCGAAACGTCACACACTATTTATTTATTTGGATTTGGTCTTATTACCTTGTGTTTATAATCTATAATCCAAATTGTGCCTTATCATTAATGGTATCATTGTTTGGTGTGTCATTGGTTAGAATTTTAACAATAAACTTTTACTTACAACATCACCAAATATTTACATGGGAATATTACTGTGGAAATTTCCCTGAAATCTTCCACATCATAACAGTATTGGTTGGTGGGTTTTTTTTTTTTTTTTCAAATAGAAGAATGAATGTAAATTTAAAGATATACAGTAGAACCTCCCTTTAGTGGACACCTCTTCACAAAGGACAGTTTTCATTTGCAAAATTACCATTTTTACACAAGGTAATAAGACCAAATCCAAATAAATAAATAGTGTGTGACATTTCTGTAACAATGCTGTTACCGAAATGTCACATACTATTTATTTACAGTCAAACCTCTTTAATTCAACACCCCAAGGGATCAGAGCTTTTGGTTGAATTAAAGGAAGTGTTGAATTAAGGTGAGATGATTAGCTAATCATCTAACTAGCTAAAATAATATATATATTTTATAAATAGCTTTGTAATATAAATTAATGATATTAATTGAAACCATTGTGTGTGTACTTTTTTATATTTATTTTTTTATTTTCATGATTAACTTTTAGTATCTGGGTCAAAATGGCAATAATACATATTTTTGAAACAAATAATATTTTATTCCAATTGTGTGTGAATAATAGTTTAAAGAAAATAAATATGGAAAATAAAAAGAAAATAAAAAAAATAATTTTTGAAAAGAATCAAGATTAAAAAAAAAATCTTTTATAGATGTCTGTTTTTTCTCTGAAATCCTATTCAGGATGTATTCCAGATAGTCTATTTTTAAAAGACATGCATGCCTTTCTTCCTCAGAAATGTCTTTTAAATAACAAAGAGTTTTTATTGTATTAAAGGCATCCACTGCTGCTGCAGGTGTTATTGATGTTTTGTTTAAATCTTTTTCTGTTGGCTCTACCTCTTCATCTTCTTCTTTTCCCATTACCTCCTTTACAATTTCTTCAATGGACTGTTCCCCAGCAACTTGCACATCTTATCAACTTCCAAGAAGTCAATATAGTTGACATCAATGGCTTGATGTTTTTTAATGCCTCAAAACATCTGTTCATTTCTTCTTCAACAACTTCTTCCATTGCTTCATCCATCACAAATCCTGAATGAGAAAAACAATTTTTTATTGTGGAAGAACTAACCCCAACCCATGCAGCCTCTAGCCAGCTAATTGCAAAGAGTAAATGAACTTGAACATTTTTTTTTCTTCCATGCAAGTGAGAAGATATGTTATCATTCGTTTCCTATATTGGTCTTTTAGGGCTTTAATGATACCCATATCACAGGGTTGTAATGCACTTGTAGTTAGGATGGGCAAAAATCTTATTTCAATGTTCTGTAACCCTTCAGGTATTTGGTGGGCTGGGCAATTATCTAAAATTAATAAAAATTTTCTTTCTCTTCTTTTGAATATTTGGTCCAATTTTTTCAGCCAATCCGTAAAAATTGCCCCAGTCATCCAGGCTTTTTTATTAAAATGATAATTTGAGGGAATATTCATGCCATGGAAGCATCGTGGTCTTCTATATTTCCCAATATAAAGTAAAGGCAGTTTTTCACTTCCATCCATATTACAGCATACCAACACTGTAATTCTCTCTTTAGACTTCTTACCCCCTTCACATTTCTCACCTCTGATAGTCATTGTTTGATTAGGCAAAAGTTTATAAAATAACCCTGTTTCATCAGCATTGAAAATGTCCTGTGGGCTGTATTTAGCTAAAAGTGAAGGAATAATCCCACCTTTCCAAGTGGCTACACTATTGGCATCCACACTTCCAGCTTCTCCATGAAGTCGTTTAAAAGCAATATTCCTTCTGGCCTTAAACTTTTCTAGCCAGCCATTGCTAGCTTCAAAATTATCTTGACCCATTTTTTCAAGGCCAAGAGTATAGCCTTTTCTTTCAAGATATTGCCATTTATGGCAAGTTTCATGGCATTTGCCTGCCTTATCCACCTAAACAGGGCTTCAATCTCTGGAATTCCCCGCCACGATCACGTTTCAAGGTAGAGCTAAAATTAGATTTTAAAAAGGCAGATTTTATGGCAAATTTATTTTTAAAAATTGTGCTAATGGTGGACCGTGGAATATTTCTCTCTCTGGAAACTTGACTATGTGATTTTCCTTGTTCTATTTCTTCTATAATTTTCATTTTTTCCACATAAGTGAGCTGGTGATACTGACTACGTTTCCAATTTTTTTTGGCAGAACCTGACATTCTTGCCCCACTCATTTATTCAAATTAACACAGAATATTGAATTAAAATGTTATCATAATCATTGTTGGATCATTTTATAAAGATTTATTTATTTAAAAAGAAATTATTTATACATTTAAAAATAGCTAAAATATTTCAATGTTAAAAATAAAAAAATAAAAATTATTATTAGTTAGCGCATGATGCCGAAATTCCCTGTAAAAAAACAACAATGACATCCGCGAAATTGCGCAACGGCACTGCAAAGTGAAACTTAAACTAACCAGAAACCAAAAGTGCGCAGGCGCGATCCGATCGGCGCCCGCCGTAAAACCGTTTAGCGGTAAAGTTGCATGTAAAATAACATTCAACTGTCGAAATTCGAATTTTAAAATGGTCGAACTATTGGAACTGTCGTATTATTGATACTGTCGAATTACGGTTTGTTATTTGATAGGCCGGAGGTCGGGACATCGGAACATGGTCGAATTATCGCCGAGTGTCGAATTGGGGTGTGTCGAATTAACGAGGTTATACTGTATTTGGATTTGGTCTTATTACCTTGTGTTTATAATCTATAATCCAAATTGTGCTTTATTACCATTTTTACAATTTAGTAACTCTCCAGTAAGATGGCTCCTCTCCCTAAAGGACACTTTGGCTCTGCAATTAGGTGTCCTTTACAGGGAGGTTCTACTGTACTATGAATCTTTTTTTTTTTTTCAGCACAAATTTGTTTATATATAATCCAAAATATTTGAATAGTCGGATTAAAAATAATTAACCCTCCTCAGTCAACAACAATTTCTACGCCTTTCCTGTCAGAAAATACTAAAACTATTTAGTAAAAAGATAAATCTATTGAAGGTCTAGAAGAATCAGGCTGATTAATTGGATAGAAACTTAAGAAATGACAGAAGAGTTCATGAAGTATGGCTCCAATGGAAACCTGCTCAAGAGTAGATTATTCAACACTTCTGGTAATTCAACCATATTTTAATGTACCGACCTCCAGTCTATCAAATAGCAAGCGTTGAATCAACCAAATGATAATTTAAATGATTTTTTAAATCAAATTTCGACAACATTAGATAATGTTTGTTACAATACAAATTTATTACTAGAAATACAATACTTTGGCATGCGGGGCACAACAACTATAGTTGATATATGTGCTCTGCACTTAAAATTGTTAAAAAGCATTGCAAATATTAGTGCCTACATGGCATGTGATTTGTTTACTTCTAGATGATTTAGGCCTAACTTAAACACACGCTAGTCCCGATGTAAACAATAAGGCGTCTTAAATAGTGAAATGAATTATTTATCTTTTAATTTATTTTATAAATTTATTCATTTTCCTCCCATTGCAGTTATTCATTTAGATTAAAATATTATTTGATAAGGCTCAATTATAATCTACTAGCCGAATGACCCGGGCAACGCCCGGCTTTTACCCGATTAAATGTTTTATTCAAATACTATTCGTTACAATTATAAATTGGAGCCGTGGATGTCACTCTTGTGAAACGTCCCGCTCCAAACTTTACATGTACATTAGGTCAGCTGGTATTACCCCTCATTTTCACCGCTAGAGGTGCGAGCGAAAGAGCAAATTTGCAAATAACACGACGGATATTCGGGATAGAGACCTGATATTTTCACTAAGAGTTTTTCCAGATTCTACTTTATATACTGTTAAAATATCAGTCATATTAGTTACGTATTGTGGACGTGTATAGTTGACAAACATACATACATACATATGCTGACTTTTATATATATAGGGATAATAATATAAATGAGTTTTAAAAATTGTAAAAAAGAAAAAAAAATGCATTGGCCGGGAATCGAACCCAGGCCGCCCGCGTGGCAGGCGAGCATTCTACCACTGAACCACCGATGCTTATAAGAAATGGCCCTATTTGGGTATTTATTCCATTCACAAAAGCAAACGATGACAGAATTGTTGATGACTCTGATACTTGTATTTATAATTATGTTAGCATAATGAATTAGTCAGTATTCCCATGGTCTCCAGCGAAGAGGTGTGAATTGACTTTTGAAAATATACATAATTATAAAGATAGAAGCTTCTATAGAAATAAATAAAATAAGCCGAAATAGCTCAGTTAGGAGAGCGTTAGACTGAATATCTAAAGGTCCCTGGTTCGATCCCGGGTTTCGGCATCTTTTTTTTAATTTTTAAATTTCTACTTACCGTAACTTGACACATGACTTAACGTGACAGAATTGTGCATGACGCTGATAACTGTATTAAATATAATCCAAATTGTGCCTTATCACACACTATTTATTTATTTGGATTAGGTCTTATTACCTTGTGTTTATAATCTATTATCCAAATTGTGCCTTATCACACACTATTTTTTTATTTGGCCTTATTACCTTGTGTTTATAATCTATGATGTAATGCCCCCCCCCCCTGCCGGCAGCGCGCGCCCGTTGGCTGCCGGCGAGCACGTGACCTCCCTGTGCGCGCGCATTCGTGACAGAGGCGGCCGATGAGGAAAGATGGTCGTGACTATATATATTAATGATCCAAATTGTACCTCATCATTTCTGATTGAATTTTAAAAAGTTGGGTGTTGAATTATAGTTGGTTAAATTAAAGGAAATAGCCTTATTGTACTTTTATCTGAAGATGGTAACAACGCTGTTACCGTTGTTACTCACTATTTAATTGGATTTGGTTTATTACCTTGTGTTTAAAATACTATTTGTCATTTTCCTTTGTTAAAAATGTAGTATTATAATGCAATTTTAGCCATTGCTAAAAGTTGAACATGAAATATTATTTTAAAAACGTCCCAATGGCATCAATTTACATTATTAATTAACAGTAGTAGCAGTATTAATTACAACAGTAGATTCTTAATTGAGATCCGATATCAGATAGTTAATTTAATTATAGTAGAGCCTCTCTGTAAAGGACACCTAATTGCAGAACCAAAGTGTCCTTTAGAGAGAGTTGCTAAATAGTAAAAATGATCATTTTGCAAATGAATATTGTCCTTTGTAGAGAGGTATCCTCTAGCAGGAGTATCCTCTCATGGAGGTTCTACTGTCTATATTTGGTTATCATATATAAAAATATCCACTAGAAATGAAGGTTGTGATGAAATCATCTAACTTACTTTAATTCAACCAAAAGTTCAGATCTCTTGGGATGTTGAATTAAAGAGGTTAAACTGTATATACCAATTGTACAATTTACATTGCAAGACACACTCTTCCCTTCAATGAAAATTTCTTTGATATATAATGGATTATATACAGTAGAACCTCCCTGTAAAGGTCACCTAATTGCAGAGCCAAAGTGTCCTTTAGGGAGAGTGTGTACTCTTACCAGAAAGTTGCTAAATAGTAAAATTGATAATTTTACATATAATAAAAACTGTCCTTTATAGAGAGGTGTCCTCTCATGGAGGTTCTACTGTAGATATTATTTTTGAATAAAAATATTATATTTAAAAAGAAACATACATGCTATAGGTAGTTTACAATACCGGGGGTCGGTGGAAGGATGGTCTAAACCAGGGGTGGCGAACGTGCGGCCTTAAGGCCGCATGTGGCCTTTTCTTGCCCAAGTTGTGGCCTTTTCATAAATTCAAAATTATAATTTTTGTTTCGCAGTTTTCAATTACTTTCATTATTTTATTGAAAATATCTAATATGAATGTCATATATTATATATGACTTTGTGTCGAATCCTGTTGACTTTGTGTCGAATCCTGTCGACTTTCTGTCGAATAATGTCGACTTTCTGTCGAATCCTGTCGACTTTTGGCTTCCCCCGCTCTAGTAATTTATGCCTCTTCTGGGTTCTTCTTTATGGGGGTGGAGCAAGCCGACACTCGCTGTATGGTATTTTTGTGCAGTCGCGACTGGTGAGTGGTAGGAGGACCGTTGTGTGGGATAGATGGTGATGTTTTTCCCCGCACTAGGCAATGATGAGAATAACTACTCTTTTAAAAGTAAAACCATATCCTGGGTTCCAGAAGTGTCCACAGAAGTCGGGGAAAAATGGTGGATCAATCGAGGTTGTGGCAGAGATTCGATAGGATCTCGGCTCGGTAATCAGACGACGTTAGGGTTGGTCGTCAATCTTTTGATCGTTTAGTTTTGTTGATAAAAATTGGTGCCGCGTCGATCCAGGTGTGATGGTGTATGACTTGAGTGAGCTGGGATAATTATTGCGACTTTTAAAAATTTAAAATAATTGTTCTTTTTCTGTAACTGACCGACCGAGCTCTTTCCTGCTTGATTACCAAGGCCCCACTGCCGAATCTCTGCCGACACCTAAATGGCGTTCTCCTATTGGCTCGCTACGATCACGCCATACTTCAACCCTGCCCTCTGTGGAAACTTCGAGAAGGATCTTTTCTTTATTTCACCATTTGAATACATTCGATTATTTTAATCAATTAAAAACAATTAAAATATTTATGGTACAATTAAATAAATGGTGGATTGACATAACATGAAGATTATATTTTTATGTGATATAATTTAAATGATAAAATATAAAGTAAATAATTAATTATAAAAAATATTAAATGCGAAAGTGTTTTGATTTTATTATTATTAATGCTTCAATTGGCTATATGGCTATATATAACCGTGGGTTTATTGAATAATAAAGCGATTATTAAATTAGAAACATGTAAACAAATTAGATATTAAAAGTGAATTAGGCGTTTTAAAATAAAGACTTAAAATGATATTCGATTATAATTGAAATTATAAATATTGAATCGTGTGCTTTGGGTTTTTATTTTTTTAAATATAAATATTTTAATATGCGTGTAGTTGTTTATTTAAATATTGATTACTGTATTAGGAAAATATATAAATAAATAAGTTATCAAAATGTAATTATGGCATATTTTAGTGTTTTAAAAACAAAGCTTTATATGATAAACTAATATAAATTAAATTATACATTTTATATCGTGTTTTTTAAATATCAAAATTATTATATTGATATGTATGGCGTTATGTTTTGGATTAATGTTTTAAATAAAGATTTTTACTATATCGATAATAACAGAAGTTTTAAAGTATTAAATTGTGTGTGTTATTCAATCTTAATTTCAAAAATTACTATATATATGTGGATGCGGCCTTCTCAAAAATGGTAAAATTAAAATTGGCCTCCTAATATAAAAAGGTTCGCCACCCCTGGTCTAAACCATTGGTTTTCGACCGCTACGACCCGGGTTCAATTCCCGCATTGGGCACTTTTTTATGTTTAAAAAAAAAAAAAAGCTTCAATGGCCCCCGATTCTTGCAAAAGTCCAAACCCACCAGTGAGTGCAAGTAACCAAACGGGGCTCTGGTACATTTGTAAGTGCAAAGTCAAACTGCATATGACATGTGTAGACATGTGGTGCACTTACAGTAAAAGCAGTCGTCTACTTCTACCCACCATGATTACCATGGCCTGTACCACGTGTACTAGGGATAAGCAAAAAAAAAAAAGTTTACAATACCAGATGGTAAGGTAATGTCAAAGGTTAGAATTTTGGTATAGATATATATACTAGGCTGTATAAATATGGTCATAGTTATCTGTCATATATTGGACAAATCTATATTGTTAATAAATACATAAATATTAGTTTTAACACAAAGTTAACATGAAATACCTCACAATGGATGAATAATACTTTCAGAGCTCACCCACCCCATTGTTTACAGCAATGATATGGATGACTTGGCTTGCTAACCTAAGTCTCTCGAACCTATTTATAATATAAAATACAGTTATTATAAAATAAATGAAATTTCCAGGGTTAAGTTTCTTGACAACCTTTTATTTTTCAAGCTTTCAGACTTGTCAGTCCTTCAACAGGATTATTACTTTAACAATTTAATAATAAATACATTTTTATATACATCTTATACATATTTTAAATACCTACTATATAATGAGAGAAAAATATATTACATTATTTCTGTTTGAAAATATACGTGCGTGGTGGATGGATGATACGTGCTGGTTGAATGATATCTCGAGACTTCAAATTTAATTTTTATAAATTTGTGAACTATTGTGTTATATATACAAGAGTGCCTACTTTTATGGGATACAGAGAGTCTAAACTTATTTAATTCAACACCCCAAGGGATCAGTATTTCTCCTTTATAGAATACTAGCCGAATGACCCGGGCAACACCCGTGTTTTACCTGATTGAATGTTTTGATTCAAATACTATTTGTTACAATTATAAATTGGTGCCTTATATAAATGCATATGTTAGTTAATAACTATAGCCTATGTGCTTTATCTGTCTATGTACTGTTGGCTTCCGTAGGCGTCTCTTACTGGGAAAGAGAAAGAGAGGATTCCATTTGGTTATTAACTAATATATGCATTTATTTAAGGAGCGACCCGCTCCAACACAATAGTTACAAAAACGAAAAAGCGAGTGGGGGGGGGGGGGGGGGGGCATGATGGGGGGGGGGGGGCAAAGGTGGCGTGATCGTAGCCAACCAATAGGAGGGCGCCATTCCAAAAAAAAAAGTAAACGGTGACAGAGACAAAAACTGATTAAGAGATGAAGAATGACGCTCGTAACTGTATATAGAATAAACATGATAACACCAAATCCAAATAAATATACAGTGTGATAATTTTGATGACAATGCTGTTACAGAAATTTCATACACTTATCTAGATTTGGTCTTATCACCTTGTGTTTATAATCTATAATCCAAATTGTGCCTTATCAATTCTGATTGAATTTTAAAAAGTTGGTGTTGAATTATAGTCAGTTAAATTAAAGAAAATAGATAAGGTACAATTTGGATTATAGATTATAAACACAAGGTAATAAGACCAAATCCAAATAAATAAATAATGTGTGACATTTCGGTTACAGCGTTGTTACCGAAACGTCACACATTATTTATTTATTTGGATTTGGTCTTATTACCTTGTGTTAAAAGAAAATAAGACTTATTGTGGGATTTGAAAGAATATATAGTTGAATTAAAGTAGGTATTGAATTAAAAAGGGAAGAATTAAAGAGGTTATACTATATAAAAATAGTGATTAAGTACAATTTGGATTATAGATTATAAACACAAGGTAATAAGACCAAATCTAAATAAATAAATAGTATATGATATTTGGGTAACAACATTGCTACCAAAATGTCATTCACAATTTATTTATTTGGATTTGGTCTTATTACCTTTTGTGTAGAAAAGTTTTAAAATCGTATTTATATTTCTATACCAAATTATAGCAAAAATGAACTACTAACACTTAATACAATATGGTAGACCCTAAAGATATGTTTTATCAAATTTCACCAACTATTCTATGCAAGAAAAATCTGTGAGATACTCATTTCAATGGAACATCGGTGAATGTATTATCCCACGCTAGGCCTACTAACAATAAACAAAAATAGTTTATTTTTAAAACAACTTAACCTAAAACTTAATTTAACTGAACCTAACCTAGCATATTGATATACTTGGTGACCCATTGCCACCAGTGGTCTGTAGAAATGAGTATCAAACTGAAAATGCTTACATATTAAGAACTCAATATGGCTTGATAAGGTACAATTTGGATTATAAAAATCAGAAAATAAAATTACTAAATCCAAATAAGCAAGTTATGTTTTTGTAATAGCATTGCTATCTTGATCAGACTAAAGTGCAGAATATTAGGATGCACTCTTGGGCTGCAATGGTTTAATTAGAAAATAATATGAAATAAGGAAATCTACAAAAATATTTTAAACACAATTAAACAATTTATTTTTTAAATTAGTTTTCTTTTTTTTTTTTAATTGAATGCATATTATTTCCAACAAATGAAAATATGGCTTTCGCTACTTAAAAATGGACTATGGTGTAGAATTCAAAAAACAAAAGTAATTATAAATCCCAAAATATCAAAATATTCAAATTGGTATTGGAAACAAATTTTTATGAAACAAATTTAATATATATTTTCTATGTTTATTATATATTTTTATCTTATGTTTATATAGTATCGCTTTGATTTTAAGTTAGCACTTGCTCTCTTCGCTTTCAAGTTTATTACAGATAGATTATAAAATATATAAAAGTAGATAATAATTTTAAAATACACCTACATTTATCTTTAGGATGAAAAGTAAAAAATTATAGAAGGTTGCTTTAAAATTATTTTCTCGCCTGTCAAACGTTCAGTAAAAGAACAATTCGCCGGCTCACATTGTTTTATTTACGGATTTTTTTTTTTTTTTTTTTTCCTAATTTAAGTTTGGTCAAATATTATTAAAATTATAAAATTTGATATACTTTTTGTTTTAATTTCAGAGACAAAATCAAATCCAAGCATCTAATTAATAAATACAATGGATATTTCAGATAGAGATATTTATAACCCATGTTCCTCGAGCGGCATTTTTAAATAAAATTTAATCAAAGAATGCTTTGTATAAATTATTAAGGATTTAAACAAGGTAAAATCCTCTGGAGTAACTTGGTAAAGAAAACATTCAAAGACAAAGAGGATGAGTATCTTTTTATGAACAAGCGTTCGAGCTTTCGAGCACAAAGTCGCCCTTCAATAGGAATAAAACTACACAAAGAATCAAGATACATCTATATATATACAGGTGATTAGCATAACCAAAAAACTATTATTTTTAGAGAGATAAAATTTAAGTTTTATGTATGATATACAAAACAGGCAATAGGATAAATATAATTATGCTAATATATGGTATAATCTACTAGTAAAGAATCTATAGGTTGTTGTATGAACAGCTTATGTAAATATATCATTGTAAATTTCAGGGATCTCAATGTGCCTATTGATGCTATTATATTTCAGAGATAGCAGCGCCTCGACAACCAATCTTTTATATTTATGATGAATATAAAGTAGGTTGACTTATTATAGATTGTACCACAAAGTTCTTATCAGATCACAATTACCCCAATAACACCATTTCCAGATTAATATCCTTGATCAGAATCAGTTTAGATAACAGTATATTCAACTTTTATATTTATGATGAATGTTAGAAAAATGCGAACGGGGTTCTATTGTATTAAATGTATGTCCTGTATTTGAAATGTGTTGGGCTATGAGGGATCTAGGGTCATTATTTCTGATATTTCGGATATGTTCATCGATTCTGTCTTTTATGTGTCTACCAGTTTCACCTATGTATAGGCTGGAGCAATTATTACATTTAATGAGTATACTGCATTATTGAAGTGTATGGGTTTTGGGGGGAAACTGTTTTTGGTGATAGGGTTTCTGAGTAATGTGCCTAAATTTGGAGTATTAGAGTAGAAGGTGCGGATACCAAAGTTTTTTAGATAATTGGATATGTTGAGGCTCTGAGGGGAAAAAGGAATAGTGCAAATAGATTTATAACTATGATTAACTGCTGTTTGTAAAGGGTTATGAAAGTGTCTCAAAATAAAGTTTTTTGGGTAGCCCAATGATAATAAATGTGATAATATGGTATTTGTTTCCTGCTGTTTTGATATTTCTGTGGTACAGTGAGTGAATATGCGTTTAGTTAATGTTTTGACTGTATTAATTTTATGGCTAAGTGGGCAGTACGAAGAAAATGTATGTATGATGGAAAAAATGACGGTTTGTAATAAACGCCTGTGGTGTATCTATTATCTATTTTCTTGATAAGTATATCTAAGAAAGCTAAGGTGTTATTGGTCTCTATTTCAACTGTAAAACGTATATCTTGGTATAGATTGTTTAATGTGGAGAAAATGTTATCAAGTGAACTGGTTTTGACTATTGCAAAGATGTCATCAATGTATCTATGCCATGATAAAATATCTATGTGGTATTGTTCAACTATATGCTTATCTATATGGCGCATTACTATTTCTGATAGTGGGGAAGATAGTGGGCTACCCATGGGTGTACCTTTTGTTTGTTTAAAATATGACTGATTAAAGTTGAATATACTGTTATCTAAACTGATTCTGATCAAGGATATTAATCTGGAAATGGTGTTATTGGGGTAATTATGATCTGATAAGAACTTTGTGGTACAATCTATAATAAGTTGATGGGGTAGACTGGGGTATAAATTCACCACATCGAAGGATACCACTGTCAAGAATTACCGTGAACATCAGAAAGCAGGATAGCATCATCACAGCCAGACATCTCAGGAAACTTTCTTATTGGTCAAAAAGTACAATTTTCAACTTCACCCCAAAAACCAACAAGATACAATAGTTAATCTGTCAAGTTTCCAACCTTCTGTAGAACAGCTCAATATCCTTTCACGAGGTCTTAAATACAGATTTCCATCTAAAACTGATCGTATTTCAATTATCGCAGGCGTAGAATCATCCATCACCCGCCTAAACCACCAAGAGAAGTACAAGATCAGGAAACATGTCTCAACAGTTCTTAATAACTCAATCCAGGATAACAGCCATAATAACAAAAAATTGTTAATCCAGTCCCTCTCTAGAAATAAAGATATTGTCATTACAAAATCCGATAAAGGCGCAAGAACAGTCATCATGAACACCAAAGATTATACAACCAAAATGAATGCAATATTGAATGATCCCCTTATTTTCACCCCTATTTCCTTACAGGAAGAGAAATTAGCCATCACTAAATTTAAAAAAGAAATTAATATTCTTGTAAAGAAAAAATCCATCACCATAGAAGAATGCAAATCCTTTATGTCGAACATTTATGGGAAAGCATACATATATGGCCTGCCAAAATTGCACAAAGACAATATCCCACTAAGACCT
Source organism: Cordylochernes scorpioides (assembly GCA_030710605.1). NCBI lineage: Eukaryota > Metazoa > Arthropoda > Arachnida > Pseudoscorpiones > Chernetidae > Cordylochernes > Cordylochernes scorpioides. The sequence goes on along the minus strand of CP092866.1, from coordinate 33,780,752 downwards.
ATAATAGCATACCATTTATCCCCTGCAGCCCCTTTATCTTCCTTCCTGGCCAGGTTACTTTCCCCTATGCTCAGAGATGGTGGAGCCACGGCATCCATATCTTCTACTCCGGATTTCTTGAGCCACATCCAGCAGTCACCGGTTCTACCCAACAGCATCATGGTATCCTTCGATGTGGTGAATTTATACCCCAGTCTACCCCATCAACTTATTATAGATTGTACCACAAAGTTCTTATCAGATCACAATTACCCCAATAACACCATTTCCAGATTAATATCCTTGATCAGAATCAGTTTAGATAACAGTATATTCAACTTTAATCAGTCATATTTTAAACAAACAAAAGGTACACCCATGGGTAGCCCACTATCTTCCCCACTATCAGAAATAGTAATGCGCCATATAGATAAGCATATAGTTGAACAATACCACATAGATATTTTATCATGGCATAGATACATTGATGACATCTTTGCAATAGTCAAAACCAGTTCACTTGATAACATTTTCTCCACATTAAACAATCTATACCAAGATATACGTTTTACAGTTGAAATAGAGAGACCAATAACACCTTAGCTTTCTTAGATATACTTATCACGAAAATAGATAATAGATACACCACAGGCGTTTATTACAAACCGTCATTTTTTCCATCATACATACATTTTTCTTCGTACTGCCCACTTAGCCATAAAATTAATACAGTCAAAACATTAACTAAACGCATATTCACTCACTGTACCACAGAAATATCAAAACAGCAGGAAACAAATACCATATTATCACATTTATTATCATTGGGCTACCCAAAAAACTTTATTTTGAGACACTTTCATAACCCTTTACAAACAGCAGTTAATCATAGTTATAAATCTATTTGCACTATTCCTTTTCCCCCTCAGAGCCTCAACATATCCAATTATCTAAAAAACTTTGGTATCCGCACCTTCTACTCTAATACTCCAAATTTAGGCACATTACTCAGAAACCCTATCACCAAAAACAGTTTCCCCCCAAAACCCATACACTTCAATAATGCAGTATACTCATTAAAATGTAATAATTGCTCCAGCCTATACATAGGTGAAACTGGTAGACACATAAAAGACAGAATCGATGAACATATCCGAAATATCAGAAATAATGACCCTAGATCCCTCATAGCCCAACACATTTCAAATACAGGACATACATTTAATACAATAGAACCCCGTTCGCATTTTTCTAACATTCATCATAAATATAAAAGATTGGTTGTCGAGGCGCTGCTATCTCTGAAATATAATAGCATCAATAGGCACATTGAGATCCCTGAAATTTACAATGATATATTTACATAAGCTGTTCATACAACAACCTATAGATTCTTTACTAGTAGATTATACCATATATTAGCATAATTACATTTCTCCTATTGCCTGTTTTGTATATCATACATAAAACTTAAATTTTATCTCTCTAAAAATAATAGTTTTTTGGTTGTGCTAATCACCTGTATATATATAGATGTATCTTGATTCTTTGTGTAGTTTTATTCCTGTTGAAGGGCGACTTTGTGCTCGAAAGCTCGAACGCTTGTTCATAAAAAGATACTCATCCTCTTTGTCTTTGAATGTTTTCTTTACCTTATTAAGGATTGTCCAACTTTCAGAAAATTTGTCTTCTTTTTATTCTGTGAGTACTTTAATCTTTTTCTTCTAAAAATCTTTACTAACTAGCTTCTGTCATTTATTTTTTATTTTCTGTCACAAAAAGGCAACAAGGGCGCTTTACATGGTTCTTGCATCTATAAATACAGTTTGCAAAAATATTAATATTTGTAAAATAAGAGAGAGAGAGAATTGTTTTATAAATTTTAATTGAAATGCTTTTTAATTTACTCCTTTAAAATTGGTTGGTACTTTTACCCTTTATTTTCCTATTTTTAAATTGTATTTATGTACCAAAATGTCACCGCTCCCTTTTAATATATTAATACCATCTTCCCGCAACTTTATATTTAGAAAATAATTTGCAAGGTATTTGATAAGAACTGTTTTATTCGTTTTATGTTCATTTTAGCCAAACAAAATCAGAATTTTTATTTAAAAAATTATAATTCGTGTGTAACATACCTTAGTAGTAAGAAATGCCTTTGTCTCCAATTGGTTCATTTATTGAAAATGTTTGTAAGAAAATATTGCCGTGTTTCTCTTCATTTTTGCAATCATAGGTCTTTAAACTAATAGTAGGTTCAACCACATTTAGAAGCTGTTTCCAACTTCAAGGGCAAGTGAGTACTCATCAAAATTTGGTTGGAGTTGTGTATCTTATTGCGTGCACGCTTTAAATAATAATAATCCACTAGAATATATATAAACAATTATATTTTAAAAATAAGGCTTATTTTGGATGGTAATAAGATTATTAATTAATCCAATATTTCGATGGACCAATCGTCCATCTTTTACGAAGTATTTTGTTATGAAGCACGCAGCAGGTCGCGTTTAATGTGCTAATTGTTAGTTGATTGTCATGAGGATTAAACATCATTAATATTCAGGAATAAAGATCTAACAGTACTAGAAATAGTAATTTAAATCTACTTATATAATTGCCTTATTCTGTCTGTGTGAAGTTCACTGTGTGAAGTTCACTGATAGATTTTGGTCATCAACGCGCGCATCATCATTATGATAATTATCATTATCTAATGATAATAATAATAATTATTATTATCTACTTATATAATTGCCTTATTCTGTCTGTGTGTAGTTCACTGTGTGAAGTTCACGGATAGATTTTGGTCATCAACGCGCGCATCATCATTATGATCATTATCATTATCTAATGATAATTATTTATTATTATTATTATTATTATTATTATTATTATTATTATTATTATTATTATTATCTACTTATATATTTGCCTTATTCTGTCTGTCTGAAGCTCACGGATGGGATTTTTCATAACCATTGGTGGTTCAGTGGTAGAATGCTTGCCTGCCACGCGGGCGGCCCGGGTTCGATTCCCGGCCGATGCATTTTTTTTTTTTTTTACAATTTTTAAAACTCATTTATATATTATACAAGAATGACATCCACGGCGCCAATTTATAATTGTAACGAATAGTATTTGAATAAAAGCATTTAATCGGGTAAAACCCGGGCGTTGCCCGGGTCATTCGTATCTACTTATATATTTGCCTTATTCTGTCTGTTTGTTTGTCTGAAGCTCACGGATGGGAATTTTCATAACCATCGGTGGTTCAGTGGTAGAATGCTCGCCTGCCACGCGGGCGGCCCGGGTTCGATTCCCGGCCGATGCATTTTTTTTTTTTTTTACAATTTTTAAAACTCATTTATATATTATACAAGAATGACATCCACGGCGCCAATTTATAATTGTAACGAATAGTATTTGAATAAAAGCATTTAATCGGGTAAAACCCGGGCGTTGCCCGGGTCATTCGTATATAATAATTGTATAAACGAATGCAAGACAAAATCACCGCGAATGTTTCTTTTTTTTTTAAGGCAATTTCTTTTAAGGCAATTATCGTTATTTATCGTTAATTTTTGTTTCGATTTTATTGAAAAAAAAACGATATGGTGCCTTTAAAAAATGATCTTTATTACTATGCAGTTTTCTATTTAGTCAATATACCTAAGTTCATGTTGCAAATGTAATTATCTCTATCGATTTAGTAGGTGAAATGCAAAAAAAAAAAAAATCGACATGATGAAATCTTTATGAAAATTCACATTTTTATTTTTATATTTTCAAGACACACACAGTTTGGGGCGGGACGTTTCACAAGAGAGACATCCACGGCGCCAATTTATAATTGTAACGAATAGTATTTTAATTAAAACATTTTAAAAACACACAGTTTGGAACGGGACGTTTCACAAGAGTGACATCCATGGCGCCAATTTATAATTGTAACGAATAGTATTTGAATTAAAACGTTTTAAAATATATACGCACTCGGGTAAAACCCGGGCGTTGCCCGGGCCATTCGTCTATATCTTTATAATTAGGTTCATTAAATATTAAAGTAGATTATTAAAAGTATATTTACCGGGAGCGAACGCACGTGCTGCTTGCAGTTTGGCCTCCTGGCGGCGAATGCTTTTCATATAAAGGAAATAGTTAGCAGAATTTAAAAATTACAACTTTTTCTATTTTCACTTTACAGAAAATCTTGTGGTTTGACCTCTTAAAAATTATCACATTTATAAACCTCTGTTCAGACCAATTTTAACAAACATATTGGAAATATGGTTTAACTTTTTTCAATCTACAAAAAAAAAACTTCAACACAATATCAGATATACTGTGGATTTTTAGGCTTACAAATGACATTATACAATAGTTTCAAAATTCGAAACTATTTTAGAGGCGTAAGATTCTTTTTGAAATTAAACAATTTCTACTGCCCTTAGTTTCGAATTTTGATAACAGATGGCGCGCTAGTGCATCATACAATAGTTTAAACAGTTTTGCTAAAACTTCTTTAATTGTGAATCATATTGAATAAAAAATTAATAATATGACTTTACTACTTCATACTACTTTCTCGTTCGAGGATAAGCGAAAATATAATTTAAATATTCCGTTATAATAAAATATTATATAGACTCAATACTGTCATTCATATTGAATAATAGAAATGAAACATTTAAACGTTTCTTCAATTTCAATGAAAGCATTCCAAATTATTTCTCTCCCAATTTCTTCAACGTACAAGATCCAGTAGAAGATCCAAGCTGTTTTTGTGGATGTAACGTTCAGGATTCTATTAATCTTCTACTCAAATGATCCCAGACAACGGACTTAATACTGAGCGTCCCCCCCCCCCCTGTCAGAAATATAAACTGTAAACCTGTTGGAAACTGAATGCTATGACTACAGCTAGCGCCACACTGGCCTTATCATCATCACTACAGTTTGTTTACCTCTTCTCACTTATCTATATACTGTTAATGTGTTCGCTATTATAATTTTATTTTACAAAATGGATAATAAAGGTTATTATCATATAATCATCAATGGCCTCATGCCTTCATACAAACTGTAAGTACCTAAATCTTACAACAAAACCATCTCTTTCTTCTTGCTGGATCCCGGGGATTGATTTAGATTAGTCAGTGACTTATGCAAGTCATTCTCCTCTCCCCGGCAGCTCCAGTTGCAAACTGGCGCCTTCTTGAGACGACTGGGACGACGTCATACTTTATTACTTACATAATCCAGATTGTGATATTTTATAGCAATAGAGAGTCGAACTGCTTTTCACATGTGTAGACATGTGGTGTACTTACAGTGAAAACAGTCGCCTTCTTCTACCCACCAGGATTATCATGGCCTGTACCACGTGTACTAGGTGTAAGCGAAAAAAAAAAAAAAAACAATAGAGTAGTTAAATATAATTAACAATGTTATAATTTATATGGATTTATACTAATTTAACTATGGCCTGTCTCTCTCTCTCTCCTATGGGGTACAAAAATAATAAAGATTTAAGTTATATCAATAAAAAGTTATAATTAATTACATGAAATATGTGGTGATAGCAGATAGAGACATAGTTAATGGTAATTAATATGGTACAAGTTCTCATAACTTATATAGTGCTATGTTTAAATTACGATAGAATGTGCCCCAGTGAAAAAGGTTTGGTTGGAGTAATGGAATGAAATGAGTTACGACCTAACAAACCTAGTTTATAACCTAGTATTTCAACAGAAAAGACCCGATCGACAAGGACAAATCATTCTCCTTCACGACAACGCTAGGCCGCATGTTGCACAAGTCAAGAGCTCGAATGGGAAGTTCTACACCACCCGCCTTACTCTCCAGACCTTGCACCAACCGATTGCCACCTTTTACGCTCCATGTCAAACCATATGAGAGGCATTACCTTCGATGATAAAAAGGACCTCAAAACCTGCTCAACAACTTCTTCGACACCAGACCGGGCGATTTTTGGCGGAACGGCATCAACAAACTAATCGAACGTTGAGAGGAGGTCGTAAATAATAACGGAGAATACATAATTGATTAATTAATTGTTATAATTTATGGTTTTTGTCTAAAAAATTGTCAAATAAAACCGAACGAACTTACTTTACAACCCAATAATTTGGGGCACAAATTAGTTAATGTTATCGGGATAATAGGGCAACAGTAATACGAGGGCCTGACTCATCAGTGGTGAACCCTCCCAGCGGTTTCGCCAGGGATTAAAAAAAAAAAAAAACAATGAAATAAGAGAGAAGAGAGAGAGATGGCACACAGGTATAAATATAAAATTTTGAAAATTAAAGCACACGTTTATAAATATAAGGATTTGAATCACTATATACAGGATAAGAAATTAAAATGCCATTTTGGTTATTTATATAATTACAATTTCAGAGACAAGGGTGAGAGAAAAGAAAAGAGAACGAAATTAACAAAGGTAATTAAATGGAACAATGTATAATGTAAGCTTATAATGGATATCTGAGGTTATAGAATGACGCAGTGGTGAAAAGGGGGGAAGTCTGTATTGGTTTCTGCAATGGAACATTAGATCAGACGGGTGAGAGGGAGGTAGGTAAACTGAGAGTGGAGGAATGGGAAAAGTAGAGTCAAGAGTTGCTCTGTTGCCAATAATGATTGATCTCGGATGAAAATGGAAAATATAAAATGGTGAAAATGATGGTTGTAATAATGCTTCGAGCGTTAAGAAAAAAAAACTCAAACTAGTCGCCTGAGCTCACTGTTGGGAATTATACAGCGAAGAAGGTTGAGCCAGCTGGATATTTATTCCGATAGATGGCGCAAACCATCAGCAACTTTTAGTTTCACGATCAGGAAATGTCTTTTGACGTGACAACGTCTTAAATTAGGTTGCGGCTGGGAGTCACTTATGAAAAAGTGTAACGTCCGGTAACGTTACAATGAGTCACCGAACGAGAGTGCTGCGCGCGCAGCTGCGCGCGCAGCGTTAGAGAATTAGGCGCATTGAATCGGCGCATGCTTGTCTCTGTCTTTCTCGAACGTTCTTGGCGTTGGAAAAACAAGAAAGCGTCATAATACAAGTTCACACGTGTGGTTAAAGTATCGTCAGCTGTGTCTGTAGTGAAAATGTGGAGTGCTTAGATTCGTCATTTACAACAACTACAACAATAAAGGTAAATAATTGTACACTGATATTTCATTATCGTAAACTATGATTGATTGATTAATTGTTAGATTGACACAAAAGTTGAGAAACTGAGTTTATAGGTTATGTCATACTATTGATAAATGTTGATAGTGTTAAGTAAATTATTAGTTTAAAATTAATTAATTAATTAATTATTATTTTACAAATTTTAAATAGTTTCAAATTTATTTAGCAAAAATTTGAACCTTCGATCTGAATAAATGTTTTGATTTTCGAATTGATTCTTTAAAATTACAAATATTAAGAAAAAGTGGCAGATATAAGAAAACTTTATTTAAACTGTGTTGAGCAATAATTTTAACATCTAATTTAAGTAAATGTTTTAATTTTCAACTTCATCATTTACAATTACAAATTTTATTTAATTTCAAATTTATTTAGCAAAAATTTGAACCTTCGATCTGAATAAGTGTTTTGATTTTCAAATACCAACGCGGCTGGTGGAGTGGCGATCTATCGTAAATTATCATCGACATCTACGGCGGAAGTGTTCCAAGTTGCGATTACAGACGTAACTCGTGTCATTAAAACCAAGGGTGACATGTGCATGACTGAAGTTACTTGCTTCGCCGCTAATACTAGCTTCAAGTTTATACTCGGTGCTGTATATATTCATCCAGGAGCTAGTATGCAGGATATTGGAATGTTACTATGGCAAGGACTCGGTCCGTACATTCACAACAGCCAGTACGTGCCACCGTTCGTGCAAGTTGATTCTAGTATACCGATTCTTCTGTGTGGTGATTTTAACAAAACGTAAAGCCTGACAACTCGTTTCTTAATTTCATGAAAAATACGTATAATCTTGATTGCGTATCAAACGTTTCTAAGTCAACTACGTTAAAAGGAACAACTATCGACTTGACTTTCGCAAGACACATTACAGCAGAAACACTTCCTTTCATTTCATATTTCTCCTATCATCGTCCTATCCTCAACAAAATCACTCAAATAGGAATTAGTTAAGTTTAAGTTTACATGTACAATGTTTTAGTAAACAAAATATATTTCTATAGTTAAAATTTGTGCAATTCTTATTTTCATTCAATTCCTTGTTCCTATTGTGCAATTTAAATATATTCATATCAATAAATATTCTACCGTTGTCACGTAAAATCTTCGCCCGTAAAACCGACTTTACAGGCAACCATTTTTTTTCTTAATTTTTAGGTTTTTATTGGGATCGAAACAATAATTGCTTTCACTCATAATCAGACCAAATCTTATCTCAAAAATATATTGTGACCAAAAATATGATTGTGACAAATACAAATAAGTAGTTCACAACGTTTACAATTTATAAAATACTTTATTTCTCTTTCCGTAACCTAATGGAACGATGTACATTCTTTCTAAAAAAATGTTCTTTCTTTCAATATCGGCTTAGGGGTACATAGCACACTTTATGTGAACATTTAGAAACAATAGCACGCATATGATAAACATTCATACACTGGAAACAGTTGGAGGAATGGAGGGTTAATTCTTATATGTACAGTTTTCTACTGGTTGAGGGGTCCTTTCAAGCAATCCTGGAACAAACACAAAAAACGGTTAACTTTATTTTCTTAGAATTTTTCAATGATAGCTAAAACAATATTTCTTTAATCATATAGATATTTTGTTAAAATTATATCAAAATTCGAAACTATTTTAAAGGCGTAAGATTCTTTTTGAAATTAAACAATTTCTACTGCCCTTACTGCAATGGAAAAAATTAATGGGAGGGCCTGACTCATCAGTGGTGAACCCTCCCAGCGGTTTTGCCAGTTTAATCTACCATACTGCTGTTATATTGCAAATTTTTCCATTGCAGTAAGGGCAGTAGAAATTGTTTAATTTCAAAAAGAATCTTACGCCTTTAAAATAGTTTCGAATTTTGATAACAGATGGCGCGCTAGTGCATCAAAATTATATCAAAAGAATAGATGTGAATCTCCTGGATATAAAGTAAAATGATGCAACAGGTTTTTTGGAGATGAGTTTCTTTTCATTTTATTGGTGCATTCTCAAGCTTGCGAGAATTTCCGCCCTTCTACGGGAGTACAGAAACGAAAATTTATCATTATTCGTTTTTATATTCATGTAAAATGCCTGAAAGCTTCAGAATACACTGATAAAATGAAAAGAAACCCATCTCCATAAACATTTTTCAATATTGTAAAATTATATCAAACTTATTTTCCGTTCAATCCACATAGACGCGATCTACGTATTCTTCGTAGATCGCGAAATCCGTGGTGTCGCTGGAGACCCGCTGGTGATTCTCCACCAAACTCTGCAGCGCTGGCAGAGGCGCCATGTTCATTGTACATAGTATGATACATATATATAATTATCTTTTTTTAAAAAATAGTACAGACTGTGCACTTTGCATGTATTGACAAGATGCCAATAAAATTATTTTAATTGTCAAATTGTCAATCCACTTAGACACTTCGGCTCAAAGGACAACCCGGGTAGTTGGTAACACTCTAGGAAACTAGGTTATTAAAAGATGATATTATTTTATCCATAATATCACAGGTCAATTTTTGTGTTGTTGTTCTTAAATTTGATGATTTATTTATTTTATTTGAAGGCAATTAGTATATATATTAAAGAGATTTGTGCTCCACACCAAAGTACTACATAAATCTCATCTAGAAATGAGACGATAAGGCTTCGGTTATCATTTAGGTAGAAATAAAATTGAAAAATATTTCGCGTATCTTATACAAATTATTAGCAATTTGAGCATCACTGAATGCAATTTTTAAATGATTGTCTATTAAAAGTTGATTTTAAAGGTTTGTGTATCATCTAAAATGATATGGAGTCAACTTTAAATACACTTCTGGCCTTATTCAAGTCTTTTCTATGTTTACTGGAAGACCTAGTTTAGTGGATTACTGGTTCGCCGAAGAAATTCGTATATTAAATTATGATTTTAGCTATTTAAGCATCACTAAATGGAATTTTTAAATGTTTGTCTTTTAAAAGTTGATTTTAAAGGTTTATGTATCATCTTAAATGATATGGAGTCAAATTTAAATACAGTTCTGGCCTTATTCAAGTCTTTTCTGTTCTCTGGAAGACCGGGTTTAGTGGATGACTGGTGTTCTAGACAGGTGGACTCACTCGCAGCAGCGGCTCTGGATGAGGCAGCAGACGAAGTTGCGAGCTGTGAACAAATCAGCATCGTCGCATTCGTAGCAGGCTGTGATGTTGGTGTTCTGGTCCTTGGCCAAGACTGTCCCGGGGACTGTCATCAGGATTGTCAGGACCACGGCAGCCAGGGCCGTTAGTGTCGCCAATACCAGCTGCGGCACATCCCAGAATGGTTAGAAATGTTGGCGCTCCAGAAGACACATGTCTCGTCATTCTAGCCACCAAACTCTACAGCGGTGACAGAGGCGCCATATTCATTGTACATAGTAATTATCACAAAGCAATAACGCGCCATCTATATATATGAAATAAAAGGATTTAAAAGCACGAATGTTTCCTTTATACATAAAACGAACTTCTACTGTCCTTGCTGCGATGAAAAAATATATTGGGAGGGCTTGGCTCATCAGTGGTGAACCCTCCCAGCGGTTTCGCCAATTTAATCCACCAGACCGCTTCTCAGAGCTCTAATACTGTATTGGATCATTCTGCTTTTATATGCTACACTGAAGGATGGAATCTTAGAAATGATTTTCAAGTAAACTATTGACATAGGCTTATAGGACAGTAGAATTACATTCAAATATTTGCTTCGAGCAATAATCTTCAGCAAACTATAAAGACAAGGCCAGTTAGTTATGCCTAACTGGAATCTTAGAAATGATTTTCAAGTAAACTATTGACATAAGCTTATAGGACAGTAGAATTACATTCAAATATTTGCTTCGAGCAATGCTCTTCAGCAAACTATAAAGACAAGGCCAGTTAGTTATGCCTAACTGGCCTTGTCTTTATAGTTTGCTGAAGAGCATTGCTCGAAGCAAATATTTGAATGTAATTCTACTGTCCTATAAGCCTATGTCAATAGCTTACTTGAAAATCATTTCTAAGATTCCATCCTTCAGTGTAGCATATAAAAGCAGAATGATCCAATACAGTATTAGAGCTCTGAGAAGCGGTCTGGTGGATTAAATTGGCGAAACCGCTGGGAGGGTTCACCACTGATGAGCCAAGCCCTCCCAATATATTTTTTCATCGCAGTAAGGACAGTAGAAGTTCGTTTTATGTATAAAGGAAACATTCGCGCTTTTAAATCCTTTTATTTCATATACATAGTAATTATCTTATTTAAATAGTGAAGACTGTGCACTTTTGCAAGTATTGACAAGATATCAATAAAATTATTTTAATTGTGTCATTGTATAGCTAAGAAGAGATTGATGAACATATGCAAGAACTCTGGTTGCTATAACTACGTATTTAAAATAAATAATAAATTCATAAAAAGTATTTAACAAAGATTTTATTAAATGCACTTACAGCCTGTTCAGTGATTCGCTAACCATGAGGTATGCACAAAAGAATGTGTGGCCATTGGATATGCGTCGGATCAGGAGGCTGTTGTTGGGTGCTGCACTGCCTGGAGTATAGGAGCTCCATCTATTATTTATTACTGCGGTAAATCTGTATAAGACCGGTGGTCTTAATAAGGCTTTGTATGTGTGAAATGCACTAAAGAGTATAAAATAAATATTTCCGCTATACCGCCATTGAACATTTAGATCTATATGATATGATGCACTAGCGCGCCATCTGTTATCAAAATTCGAAACTATTTTAAACGCGTAAGATTCTTTTTGAAATTAAACATCTATACGAGTCAAAATAAAAGCGGCGAGTGTCGATCATTATCAATCTCGAACTTAATGTAATTTAATATAAAAAATGTATTAGCAAGTTTTATCTTTCACTTAAAATTTTATCTCTTCACTCAATATACTCTTCACTCCGCTGCTTTTATTAAGACTCATATAAAACCTAATTGTTATATGGCGGTAGCTGAAATATTTAATTTCTCCTTTTCAGTAAATTTTAATAAAATATTTACACAAATATTTCAATTAATTAATTAATTATGAGAGAAATTTATTTTGGTCATGTGTGTGTGAGTTCTAAGAACTCACAATGCTCATCATCAAATGCTCTGTCAACTAACATCTATTCTTGGATTAGTGGGAAAGGAAGAGGTCGGGGGCCGGGGATGGTGGGGGTGAACACGTTTTGTATTCAGGGAATCAAATCCTCGTTTCGCCATCTCGTGGTAGTCCAATACTGTCTGTAAGGAGAAATATAGAAATTTGTCCATTCCCCATCACATTTTTAAGGAACGCCTGCCTCTTAATACTCCAGAGAGACACGGCTACGCCTATTTTAGTTGGTTTAAAAGGAAATATATAAATTCTATTCTCTCTTCTATTCCTGACCATCACGGCTACCTAGAAGTCTGAAACTTTGTAATGTTAGTAGCATTCAATTAGTATATTTAATGCCAAATTTCTACGTAGTCTGGAAGTATATTAAAATTGATCCCCAAGTTGAAAGGAAATATAGAAATTAGTTCATTCCCGAACCCCTAGAAGTCAACTTTCATTTTATCAACTTTCATTGTTATCAGGTTTAATCGAGTGAACCAAATTTCAGACTTTTATTTGCTTTGTAAGTATGTTAGAAATTAATCGCAAGATTTGTGAACAGACAGACATATATGGAAGCAAGTTATATAAAAGCTTTTAAAAGTTTTTAAGGTTTAAAATTTGGATACTGACTGGAGATGGTCTATCTAGGAGAGAAATGGAAAGATAGTTAATAGCCTCTCATTATCTCCTTGTCATATAATTTAACCATTTGTTAAACCAAATAAGAATTTTTGATTGTTAGATCCTTCTCATTATTATGTAACAACATAGTATGAGTAAAAAAAGGTTACTCAGGGGTGATGGACTCTTAATTCTGTCTGTGGATACTTTGTCTCGAAATCTCACAGTAGGTCAGTATCATACAATTATGATTCAAACCAGTGATTCCCAAAGTGAAAGCTGAAGTTTTTTTTTATAGAGCGACACTAATGTGTTCACAGAAGGATTTGGGAACGTTAAGGAATTCGAGAGGTCGGTGGCTCTTTAGTAACACATTCCCAACATTTGGGGGATATTGATGATTCAAAGAGCGATTCAAGAATATTCTAAACATGAATCATGATTTATTTTTAAATCAAGTTATTTCATAAGAAACTTAGCCCTGGAAGCTTTATATATATTATTATATTATGAATCAGATCAGTTTTCATATATAAACATAAACATATCAGAGTCTTTCTCCTTTTATTTAAAGTGTAAAACTGTGTGGTCCTTGGTTAATACCTCTCCCCATATTCTTGAAGGAATGGAGTCGATCCTGAACTAGTCGATTTTTATAGATTTACAATTCACATATAATACAGATTTAGAAAAATGAGAATCCCTAATGGCAATATCTAAAAGGTAAGAAGTTCTTCACCACAAAGTACTGTCACATCATCGAGGCTGACAAGGGTTACAAGAGAGGTCCCAACCTCTATGGTATCATCGGCAAGAAAACCGGCCAGGACTCCGACCAGCTACAGCTACATTGATGCCAACAAGAAGTCCAGTATCTTCTAGACCAAGGAGACTCAGCATAAGTACCTGGAAGCTGCCAAGAACAAAGATGATCTTGACTGACATCAAGAAGCTCCAGGAGCATGCTTACATCGCCTCCACGGGCGAATGAGCGATCGCTCCAGACATTCTTGAGTAATTCTCAAAGCATTCTCAATATAAACGATACATTTTACCTTTCTATTTTAAAG